>OX123181.2:56640527-57840527 GCA_944739405.2 Euclidia mi
TGATCTAAGTGAATAAGGATTTTGACTGACTTTGATTTTGTCTGGTTGTCTTAGTACAGGCTTTGTACAGACCGAAATCAAATATCTTTGTGTGAATTGTATCTGGATATTTTCATTATACTGCACATATTGTCCCCCTCTCTGAAGAGCCGAGTTGGTGTTCTTTGAGGGAAGTAAGTACCTTTGAGATATATATTAAGGCCGTCGCTTTAGATATGACGAACATGAAATCCTCTGCAGAACAGTATTGATCGCTTATGTTGAATTCTATAGAATTAGGAAACCTGTGACGAGAATCCTGGTGTAACAAAATACGAATAAAATGGTAGGAGAGAATGACAAACAGACTGCAAGTGAAACTAATAAAACGAGTTCCCCGACTTTTAAACATGTTTCAACATTCATGCGTCTGCTTTAGAAACCGTGAAGCTAGTTTTAAATGCATAATGGTCGTACAAACGTTAGGGTTCTCGGTGTAGTGACAGTTTTAGATGAAATCTGCGATTACTATACTATTTAACCATCATATTTTGCTCTTAAATTATCTGTTGCTAGCTTTGGTAGGTACCTATCCATTGGATTATACCTTGTTAGCCATGCAAATTTTCAGCGAAAGTTAATAACAATATAGTTGCTGAGTACAAAAATATAGTGGGACTGAAGTAAATATAAACTCGGCAAATTTCCAAGCAATTTTGCTTTAAACTATTCTGTTACCATATTACATAAAAAAACTTTACAAAAAAAACATTATTTTTAGACTATAATTATAGAATAAATTTTACATAGAGTCCTAGCCGTAGGCCAAGACTAAACTTTCAACAATATTTACTTAATGTTTTAATCCCCAATACAAACAGGTGCAACAGTGCTATAAGTTTGTGGTGTCTGTGGACCTGTATGACTGTCTGAGGCATCGTAAATATATGGACATCCCTATCGGGGGCTATGAATCATTTAAAATGCTTCTTATGCATCTGCAAATTTAAGCGACCGGATTTTTCACCATAAAAGCCTATTAATAACTTTGCAGTAATGCAGAAAATCTTACAAAAATTTAGGTTGTACTGAGGTGCATGACATATCGATACTTCGGATTCTGAGATACTATATCCCTTCCCAAACTAATATATTACTTTTGCACCTTACAGACACGTCTCGCCAATAAAATTCTGATCTAGAGTTAAATAGTCGAGCAACCGCCGCCTTTAAATTGGTGACTGAAACTTAATTTCATTCAATAAAAAATCCTTGGCGCATTTTCTAATCTACCGCACAAAGGACAAGAAGACATGAAGATTCCATTTCATTATCACATAATACACTCAATCGTACGAAGAAAATGGATTGTATTGACAAGTTATACTTGTGAAGTGTTTAAGACTGACTACGGTCTTCTTTGGCATCAGACGGTTGTATTCGTTGAATCGCGCAAAGCACTGTAAGTGTTTTGAGACTCTTGTGACTACGCGTTAGTAAATACGTTACATCCATTCTGTCAGATCCAATTTCTGTCCATCAAAGGTTCTTATCGACGCAATAAATCCAGTATCGATAGTCCTTGGTGTCGTTGAAGAGATATGTTTATAAGTATTTGAGCTCTTAACATACAGCAAGTTAGAGTTCTGTCATTTTTAATCTGTGGAAAGAAAACACTTACTTAGCATGTATCTTATAGTTTAGATCAGAGCACCCGAATTACACTGGCATTTAATAAACGTATATGAGAATAGTCATGACCATAAAAATCTTCTAGCATTCACATGTATAAATGTTTGCAAAATTTGCCATTTGTTTGTTATTCTTTATACACAAACTTATTCCAGGCAAATGAACACTAATATCTACATGCATCACAACAACAAAGCAATTAAACATTTTTCTAAGCTGTGTATTTGCTGGGATTATAGAAGTATTTGCTTTCACTGAGCAATAACAAATGTACTTATCTCTATTTAACTTTTATTGTTAAAATGTTGTTATATAACATTAGTTTATGTCACATTGAGAACAAAATTAAAAATGGCTCGATGCCTGTTCTATTTGGTGGTACATAAAATAAAACAGCAAATAAAGTACAAATTGTGTACCAATCTACAATATTATCAAAAGATTGTACAACTTACGAATTTAAAGGACCATGGGCAAAAATTTATGAAACCTGGGCTCACCCACCAACAGAGATGAGATCACTTTGAATATACTTGAAAAGCACTAAGTATAAAGATATAAACTCATTTTTGCGAAGAATCCATGGGGTTATTTTGCTATAAATATTTTTCTCATACCATAAATAAACTGACTGATGACGAAATACTGACCAAGCAGATATATAAGACAAGTGTGAATGGGACAGGACGAAGGGAAAGACCTAGACGAACGTTCTCTGACCAGATTGGAGACATTCTTAAAACAGGAAAGGTTAGAAGTACCCTAAACGGAAGAGCATGCATGAGGAATTTGATGGCAGTGAATGAAGCAAGAGATATATGTCAGGATCGTTGCAAATGGCGTTCCGTAGTCTCTGCCTACCCCCACAGGCGTGAGTCTATGTATGTACGTATATTAAACTATAATCCTGCAAAGTAATGCTGTTATGGCCTTGTACTTTTTATTGTTAGAAATCTTTAACTAGTTTTAATTCCAGGTGCAAAGAAAACACAAAAAAAAAACAGCTGCTTACAGTTAAAAATATTTTTATTAACATTTCAATCAATATCAATAATAATGTGACCATGACTGCCTCCGTGGTCCAGTGGATGGCGTATGCGCCTGCTGATCGGAGGTCGCGGGTTCGATTCCCGGGTCGGGCAAAAGTATTACTGGGATTTTCCGAATACTCAGTAGCAGCCCGGGTTCTGGTGACGTGCCCGGTAACGGCTCGCCCCCTATTACGTGGGATCTCAAAATTCATGGCGAAATATGTGTGTAATATTAACACCTCTGCCTAACCCTTCGGGGATTCAGGCGTGAGACTATAAAAAAAAATCAATAATAATATCGTTAGGATGACCTGCCGGTGGATTAAATTGTATGTGCCGAGAGGATACACGAAAACACACAGCTCACAATCACGAGTCGACTGACTGAGAGCAGACGGACGCCCGGGCAGGTATTAAACGTCTCAGTGTCGGTTTGCTAGTTATGTATGCAAAAAGTGTCATGTAACAGGACATTTACGCCGGATGTGTAAAAAAATTAATTATGTCGGTGTCGGCGGGTCAGACGAGAGTGACGGTCATGATGATGACGGTAAAATACAAAATATACGTTCACATAAGGGCGAACCAGTGACGTTGGTAGTTTCAGTTCAGGGCATTCGGTTGCAATTCGAAGTTGATACAGGATCCGCAGTCACAGCGATATCTGAAATGACGTATAAAAAATATTTTGAAAATTTGCCATTATCGCTAACGAGTGACAAATTATTTTCATATACCGGCCGAGCTATTCATTGATTAGGAATTGTCAAGTTACCCTTCACGTATTTAGCTAAAACTAATTTAATTACCATACGTGTGATACGTGACGGAGGCCCGCCAATATTAGGCAGAGATTTCATAAGTTTGTTTAAATTACAAATGTCACAAGTACATTTTTGTAATTTTTCAAACAGTGATATTAAAAATCTAAAAAGGAAATTCCCTAAAGTCTTCTCAGATGAACTAGGAATGTTTACAAAATATCTAGTACAATTAAAACTCAAAGATGATGCGAATCCGATATTTTGTAATGCCTGCCCTGTCGCATTTGCGTTGAGAGATAAGGTAAACAGTGAGCTCGATCGTTTAATTCGTATAGGTATACTATAACCGGTTCAGCATGCCGAGTACGCGTCACCTAACGTGCCAATATTAAAACGCGACGGTTCGGTTAGTTTGTGCGTTGACTCTTCTATTGGTGTAAATAAACAACCTGTCGTCGAACAATACCCCTTGCCGACGATTCCGCCGCGAACTGTTTACGAAGTTACACGGTGGTCAGCAATTTAGTAAATTAGATCTGTCACAGGCGTACTCGCAATTTATATTAGATGAAGAGTTACAAAAGATCACTTGTATCAATACTAATCGTGGTTTATTCAAATATACTGGATTGGTATTTGGTCTAGCTAGTGCGCCCGCTATTTTTCAAAGGGCAAAGGAATGTTTATTGTCCGGCTTAGAGGGAGTAATGTGCATGTTGGACGATATATGTGTAAATGGAGAAAATAAAGCTCAACATTTAGAGAGGCTTAGTGCAGTGTTACAAAGATTGCAGGAGGAGTGACTTACACTTCGTAAAGATAAATGTAAATTTTTTGAAGACCAAATAGAATATTTAGGTTACATTATTGACAAAAACGGTTTACGGAAATCACAAGTTAAGGCAATAGTGGAAGCACCTAAACCATCGAACGTAAATAAATTACAATCGTTCCTAGGTCTAGTTAATTATTATAGAAGCTTCGTCCCTAATGCGTCTTCTATCCTTAATCCACTGTATGCTTTATTGCAAAAATGTATGCATTCAATGCAATAAAAAAGTGTTTAGCCTCGGACCAGGTGCTAGCTCATTTTAATCAAAACGCGAAAATAATTTTTAGATGCGTAAGGCTTGGGAGCAATACTATCGCAGATAGGATCTGATGGAGTGGAACGTCCTGTATCTTTTGCCTCTAGGACATGAACACCGCAGAAAAACGGTATTCACAAATCCAGAAAGAGGCTACAGCAATTATATTCGGAGTGCGGTATTTCCATCAATATTTGTATGGCAGTGCAGTCCCTTTTGTGCTTCGTACAGATCACAAGCCGTTGTTGTCTATATTTGGTCCATATCGCGGGATCCCAGAAGTTTCGGCTAACAGGTTGCAGCATTACGCCATATTCCTTAGCGGATATAATTAAACGATTGAGTATATACGTAGTGCTGACAATAGCGCGGATTACTTGTCGCGCGCCAGCCTGCCGGACGCCGATGCGTCGGCGGCGGGTGGGGGGCCCGGCCGCGAGTCAGCTGATTGTTTAACGCCGGTAGATGATCGCGCTTCATATGTGAACTTTGTTATTGATGATCGTTTACCTATTAAAGCTTGTGACATTCGTAATGAAACACGCAATGACGTAATATTAAATAAGGTCATAACCTACATTTTCTATGGTTGGCCAAAGTGGGTGTCGGATACTTTACTTAAACCGTATTTTCTTTGTAAGATGCAGTTGTCGTACGAAAACGGTTGTGTTATGCGAGGTCATAAACTTGTTATACCGGCATCGATTAGAAATAAATTATTATCAGAGCTGCATAAATCTCCTTTAGGTATTGTAAAAACGAAAGCAGAAGCGCGTAGTAGGTTTTGGTTTCCCGGGATTGATAAAGCTGTTGAAAAATGATTGCGAGTTGTGACGTTTGTTTACAAATGCGACAGTTACCGGCGCGCGCGCCGCCCGCTTTGTGGCCACACCCACCACAAGCATTCTATCGCATTCATATAATAAATTTTCTCGGCCCAATAAATAATCGTTCTTATTTAGTTAAAGTAGACGCATACACCAAGTGGGTTGAAGCGTATGATATGGCAATGAGTACATCGGTCTCATCGGTGATAAATAAACTTTATGAATACATGGTTAGATTTGGACTGCCACATACAATAGTTAGTGACAATGGCACTCAGTTTACATCACGAGAATTTCAAATGTTTTGTGCATCTAACGGTATATCGCATGTGACATCGCCGGCTTATCATCCAGCTAGCAACGGGCAGGCAGAAAGATACGTTAAGATAGTTAAGAAAGGAATCAACAGTGCTAAGGATATTAGTATCAAATTGTGCAAGTATTTGTTAGATTATCGAAATGCCGTACATTCTACTACGGGCTGCTCGCCTGCTCAGTTAGTTTTTGGGCGTTAATTACGTTCGCGATTAGATTTAATAAACCCGAAGCAACCGCCGCCCGCGTCTGTCACTCTCGTTCGACATGTCAAAAATAAACAGTGTTTGCAGTGTAAAGTAAATACGAATGGGAAAACAAAATATTTCAAACCTGGAGACTTTGTAGTGTATAAAAATAATAATTTAAATAAACATGTATTATAGAGAAAGGGGGTTATAGTAAAGAAAATTGTAAAAGTTGTTTATATTGTCAAAGATTGTGCCACTTTGTGTTTTTGTAAAAAGCATTAAAATCAGCTCATCCTCAGTCACTCAACTGCGCCACATTCCGTCGCCGTCTAACTGCCCCATCGAATATGAAGACGTAATTCCGCAAGACAGTCTGCTGCCGTCTCCCACCACCACGATGAGAGATGATACACCTGCCACGAGTGGGGAAGAGAGTGAGGAAAGGCAAGAGAAGGAGGACGACCGAGACGCACCGCAGTCTAGCCAAACGGTTGAAGGAGGAGGTGAAGAATTTTTTGATGTGCCAAAAATCACGGATGACGACCTCCCACGACAACCCGAAAGATGCACACTCGCTGGGAAGATGCTACGCCCTGTACCTAGGGTGGATTACAAACCGTTTTATGCTTTGTATTTATAATGTACTAGTATAGTAGGGTTCTAACTTTAAATATCGGCACACAAGTAGGTTACTTACTTATATGTTAAATAAAAGGGAGGGATGTTATATATTTAATATGTCGTCGCCGTAGTCTATATAAGCCGTGTTGGTTGACAAATAAAACCAGTGTGTTTCCAGCTAACCGTTGTTTCACTACTTCCTACATCGTAAACGTATCACAAAGGATAAGGGATATAAGGAATAATGCGGAAATGGGTTCCAGGAAAATACCTGACGTGCAGTATCCCGGTCTACGCGCCGACTATACTTCATATGGAAGCACATTATCACATTACCTCACCTTATCCTTTGTCTCCTTCGGCGCATAGAGCGGGATCACAGAAATGAATCGACTAGAATGGTGATAGTCACTTAATTCCTTACGATGCATGCGTGGCACTAAATCAACAAGCCACGCCCACTGCGTTGACGTGACGTCGGCCAACTAATGAAGAGACACATATTGTCAGGTATCGATAACATTATAATACTACGTATACATCGTTAATAATAAATATTTTGTAGTGTTTAAAAAATGGGTATATTGAGAGCAAATGAAAGACTTAACTTTTAATAATTATTTTAATGACAACACAGCCAGAGTCACTGTCCTTGAAATAATACATATTTATTAAACAATTGCCGCTTACTGAGCGTTGCCCATAATTTTTTTGTTAAGTAGGGGAGCATAGTGGGGCCACGGGGCATAGTGGGGCAAGCCTTACACAGCTCGAAATAAACGCCGTGCAAACTGTCAAATGGCTCGCTTTGATTGGTCGTCAGCCGGCGCGTAAACTTCATAGGCGAGCATCGCCATTTCGACAAGCGTTTGTGTAATGTAAACAAAAGTATCAAAGCAAGTATTTTTCTTATAATGTTTCGTGAAATTGAACAGCAGTCCTTTCGAAACGTATTTATGTACTGTGGTGTGGTTATAGTTTATTATCAATCAGTTCCTTTCCGGCTTTCTTAATCAATAAGCACAAGATAATTGAATCAAAGGTAAAATGGCGTCAGTTTGTTTTTAAGTTTAAACGAGCCGGGTGGGGCATAGTGGGGTATGTCTTCTGGGGCAAAGTGGGGCACAGTATTTGAATTATAGAAAAGTGCCCCACTTTGCCCCGTTTTAAAGACTTCTAAGTTGTAATATATATATTTTTTTCGTTTTTAGCCAACATGGTCCGCACATATAAGAGCAAGACTGAACAGCATTTATAGTTTATGGAAGCTATGACTCAAGCTGTACATAGTGTTGTGTCTGGAGAAATAAGCTATAGGAAAGAGGCAAATATGCTCAACGTTCCCCAAACAACATTAGAACGTTATGTTTCCAAATATCGGGGCAATCCTAATCAATTTTTTATGTTATAGTTTGTAGTTATTTTTAACTGTCGTTATAATATCAAGATATAAAACTACTTCGTTTGGAAGTTGTGTTTTGTTTCTTATTATGATCACCCCACAATGCCCCATAGGAGACCCCACTTTGCCCCTATGCATGAGGCATAGCGGGTCAAATGCCTTTTTTTATTTAAGAATTCACATCTCATAGATTAATTACGTTATCAACATAAATTTATCCATAATCATTCACAATGAATTAAGCTATGATTTTAAGTTAAAAGTTTTAATTTTATCACATTAATTTAGTTTTAAGGGATGTTTAAACCTTAAGTACCCTACTATGCCCCCCTCTCTCCTAGCGTAACCTGTGTCTATATATCAGTTACTGCGCATATAAGGTGGATAATGTGATTTTCATTATTAACTATCTGTGTACAAAATTTCATCTAAATCCGTTTAGTTCTTGTTGTGTCATAGAACAGAAACTATTCAAACTTAATTAAGTATTTATATTTTATAAATATAATTAATAATATCAGCCGACCGAAGATATACATTTTTTTTTTTCATTTCAAGTGAGTTAATTATATTAATAATAAATTAAAAGGAAATAATTTACACTAAAACTACGTTCACAATATTTATCGATAACTTTTCATGTTCGTGAAAGTAACATCACTAATTCATTCAATGGTTGGGTCACTATTGTCACTAACCAATCACAGCGCGTTCGCCTTACCTGAATGTGCCGGTGCCGCGGAATAGTTAGTTATTCAGCGTTATTGTGATTCCCGTTTGTTCGACGTACATTACGCGCCAACTTGATGTTTTTATGTACGCGCGATGATTAGTGAGAGTAATGTATACGTAATTTGTCGAATAAATATACGAGTTAGATCGTGATTGACGGACATGGTAGAAGTGGAATAATTATTTTAAATCTTAATATATCTCGTTTATTACAGAAATTAGTACTTATAAGTGATACGAAATCCCTCCTTTCTTTAAGTTTAGTTCCACACTTTTATTACGGCAGTTTGCGACCGCGCAGTACGGCATATTTCCGTATTTTTTTAAATATTTGCAGCTCGTAGGTATATTCACTGGCGGCGCGTGGCGCAGTGAGCGCCCGCTTAGATTATCAAGGAATATATTGCTTATGGCCGGCACGCGGACCACGCCTACTTCACCATTCTAGTAGATTCATTTCTGTGAGCGGGAAACTGCACGTCGGGTATTTTCCTGGAACCCATTTCAGCATTATTCCATATATCCCTTATCCTTTGTCTTTAGAGGAGTTCGGTATTGTCAACCTTTTTCTATTGTAATAGTTGGGGTGGGCAATCCGAGGGTGTGTGGTGGGTTCCTCTTTCCTTCCATTAGGAGAAATGGTGCACCAAGAAGTATTTTTTGTTAACCCAAGTGATATTACCCACGTGCATAAAATGGAATAAACCAATAAATAGTATGTACGAATGGTATCATCGTTTGACTACAATTGTAATTCCCGGGCAATCTGCAGCCAGAGAACCGGCTTTTAGACAATGTTTTTGTGCGATTTCAACTCTGATCTGACCGGATTTGAAGCTGAATTACAATTTGTCGGACAGTCTCGAAGCTTTATTTCCGTTCTCTCAGAAAAATAATTTATTTACGAGCAACACATTACTAAGTATCCCTTTGTAAGCGACTTTCCTCTCCATTAATGTATGACAGAAAGTAGACAAGCACGGAGATGAGCGTAAGTAGTTTGTTACGAGTTAAGTATGATTAGTAGCATCGCGACATATGATATATATATATAGTCGGGATTATTTCGCGCAGAATATAAAAAAGAACGCGCTGTATAAAATAATCTGAAGCGCTCGTTACTTTGAGAATAAGACTAAATAAAAAGTAAAGCATTCTCAACTATAGCACTTAGAAACTTAATTCTACGAGAGTGTTTTAAAAATATATTTTATTTACAAATCTTTAGACATACTTTACTGTTGCCTATTTACACGTGTCAAAGTCAAAACTATTAGTTCAATACGAGTTACAAGGGCGTCTGAGGGGCAAATGTATTACGAAGTCATTCTAGATTTATTGCCACACTCACACTCACTTTATTGACAAGCACTTGTCACAGTAACATTACGTAATTCTTGTATGACAACTGGTTTACATTTCAAATGAATTGGAAATTGTTATCACAATAAAATATGCTTAGCAATACTGATTATGTAAGCTCCCTGCGTTTACATTAATTCTAATATCAGCGGCTGAACCCTCTATAATCTAATTCAATATTCCTGGAACCGCGCTTTATTTAGATTCTTTGATCCAAATAGTATCCATAATTTGTCACAAGTCACGAAACTTTAGATTAGTAGGTATAAAAGCTGGCAATACCTCGCAATAGTCCAACTGGGCCTTTGTTTATTCTCGCAACGATAAAATCTACTATTCTTTATTTAATATTTAGAGTGGATCAAAAGGGCCAATCCTCGCAATCATAATGTCACTTCAGAAAGTAGACATAATAATCAGTGCTGAAAATAAAATTTTAATGGACCAAGTTTATAATGGGATGTCGCCTTTGGATAGACTAAGCTAAAGATAATAATCGCCTTGTTTGTGAAATGACGGTGAGAGAAGGTACCAAGTTAACGTTTGTGACTTTGATGAAATAAGACAGCCCTGTAAACAATAAACTTCTTTTTTGGACCGTCCTCTAGAGTGCCGACACTTTAAGGTTCAAGTCTGACGCAGACGTTCAGTGAGAATGTACCCATTAAAAACACTGCGTTCACGCAAATCGTGTTTAGCATCAAGTTATGTTAGTTATGCCGGGAACTGTAAACATGAACTACCTTAGCTATCTTTTTCGAGAAACCAAAATCCAAAGATTACTAATGAATTTTAATATAAATACGTAAGCATGTTTTTTAGATATGAGTGCTCTTTCTTCATTCACCCCAACGCTCTTCTCACGTTTTATAGCCCAAACAACAACTTTTACTACATACATATATCACGCCTGTTTCCCGGAGGGGTAGGCAGAGACTATGGAACGCCATTTGCAACTATCCTGGCATATGTCTCTTGCTTAATTCACTCCCATCAGATTCCTCATGCATGCTCTTCTATTCAGGGTACTTCTAATCTGTTCTGTTTTTAGGATGTCTCTAATCTGGGTCAGAGAACGTCCGCCTAGGTCTTCTCCTTCGTCCTGTCCCATTCACACTTGCCTTGTGTATTAGCTTGGTCAATCTTTCGTCATCTATCCTCTCCACGTGCCCTAACCACCTAGCATACCTTTCTCGATGCTTGTCACTACATCTTCTTTTACCCCACAACACTCTTATCACACAATTAGTCTCTGTCAGTCAAAGACACACCACACATACTTCTCAGTGCCCTCATTTCTACAGCATTTATTCTACTTTCATGACTCTTCTGCCATACCCATCTTTCACTACAATACATAAGCGTAGGTACTAACACCCCACTATGCACAGCCAAACGTGCCGTTTTGGCTATTCATAAACGCCTTCAGAGCTCCATTCACTCTATTACCTGCATTAACTCTTCTTTCAATATCTTCTACATTCTTACCATCTCTTGTAAACAGCGTACCTAAATATACAAATTCATTCACTTGCTCCACTCGTTGTCCATCGATCATCATAACATTACAAGCCGTATTAGTTTAAATTGGTTTAGTTTAGATTTGAAGCCGGATAAGCAAATATAATTATTAAAATTAATATAATAGGTAACTGCCCGAGGCGGGCAGTTTGATTAAATTTTCTACAACGTAATTCAGTAACCTTGTTTACAGATCTGGTATTTACTGATGTTATAAAAATCTTATACATGTCGAAATTATCTTCCCAGCGTCACACTAATCAGTAAACTAAAATAAAATAAGAAAACTCGCAATATTTTCGGCAAAGGCACACATTATGATCGTATACACAGTAAAAATGCATACATATAAACATTGTGGATGAATGAATGCACGTGAATCCAAATATTTTATAATCGTCATTATTTAGGAACTATCAAAACACTCCACGGCACCATACTCCATGAAATTTGCTTTGCCATCTGTCTATTGTAGTGTGCAAATAAAAGTACACATCCTCTTCCTTACTTCCATAGTCGGATTGACTGCCTTTCACCCATGACTTGGAAGATTGGGTGTAGAACCAATAGTTTCACTTGGTTGCGGAGACAGAATCTACTACAGAATATTTCAAGACGGAATACCCAATATCACCTATACCTTAATCATCAAATGTGATATCTCATGTAACACTGATTAAATCTGAATTCTTTAACAACTATATATTCAGGCACTGCAATTAAAATATACAAATCACTAGTAAATAATCACCGAAAATCTGTCACCCGGAAAGTCCTAACCTATATTCTTTGAACCATACCCATTAATTTACCTACCCGTGAGTCTTGCGGGAACACAAAACAATTCAATTACCAACATAACACTTGTTCATCTAGGACAAACCGCAGACGGATATCCTTTATACTCGAGTATGCACCACAAGTATTTCGGAAATATACTTGTGGTGCATACTCGAGTACAATGAAGGAATACAAGGAAGCGTCGTACTCTATGCCTTTTTTTTTTTTTAAACTCTATGCTAATATTAAACTATTCATTAACTGAAATGTTCCGTACTATTAGCATGCTTGTAGCGCAAACTAATAAATTATTAACTATGTTTAGTGCTCATCTGATACTAAGCCGGGATCATTACTATCCCTTAGGGATTCCGTGGTGCTAATAGCAGATACGGTGGCGCAGTTAAACTTATATCTTTGTACCAATTGTGATGACTACTGGATTAAAACTGATCATAATTACGTAATTTTGAGGTATTGTGTAGTGTTGTTGATGAAATATTTTACGTATGAAGCTGTACTATACACAATATACATATTGACAAACTAATGTTTGTTGACATCGATCAGTCTATTTATTTCTTTTCACCGAAAAAAAAAGCTTAGATAATACATACATATATACAATAATGTTTACATAGGACTTTAGCCAAAATAGTTTCCAAAGGTGAAATCTACAAAGCGAAAACTATAGAAACAAAAAAACATGTTTGTACAATGGTAGGTATAGACGTAGTAAATCATTCTAGTACACACTACATTTGAACATACTGAGTTTTAAAAACTAATATATCTATCTAACTCGAAGGTTTCGATGGCTGAGATAATAATAAATTTATCACAGCCATCGAAGACATCTAAAAGCATACAATATTACAAAATTCAAAATACCAACATGAATCAGAACTACCATATTATTTTATAGAAGCATTAAAACCGGTAAGTTTACTGTTGAATATGTCAATATGAGAATATCGAGCGTTATGCGTGTTGCAAGCCCTTACCAAGAATCTATTTCGCGAATAATTGGTTCTGCAAGAAGGCACGGTAAATACAGCGCTGGAGCGACTACTGGACCTAGGACATTTAAATAATAATATGCGACTTAGAAGGAAAGGAGAATCAATTATGTTATTTATAATTTTAAACAATAATACTTGATCTGTGTGCTCACGCCTCAACCTTAATGTTTGTGTTGGTATATTAAAGTTATTAATTTTATACTGTAGCCTTTTTAAAAACCTATATTGAATTCTTTCAATTTGCTCGATATACGTAACATACCATGGATTCCATACGGTGTATGCATATTCTAAATTCTTCTAACTAATGAGTAATATAGCATAACATCTATAGTTTTATCTTTAAAATCCTTACACTGTCGATAAATGAAACCCAACATTTTATACGCTTTGGCTGAGATTTTGTCAATATGAGAAGCAAAGTTTAGCCTGCTATCAAGGTATACTCCCAGATCTCTCAACTCGGTCACTCTGCCAATCAGATTATCACTAAGCTTATAATCAAAATGTATTGGAGTTATAATGTGACATTTATTGATGTTTAATTTTAGACAATTAGCTGAGCAAAATTCACAGAAATTATTTCATTCTTTGTGAAATAGATAAAATCTTCAACGGTCTTAATAGCCTAGGAATAACTAAAGCAACGTACGTCAAAGTCAAAGTCAAAATCCTTTATTCATTTAGATCATAAAGTGACACTTATGAACGTCAAATTTAAAACATTATTACTGTATGCTTCTACATTTACATTTACTGCCACGTTCCAAGGCGTAGAACCATGAGAAAGAACGGGCAATAAAACTCACGGTCACTCTTTTTCATCGCCAGGTTTTTAATAATACATAACAATTAAACTTTTGTAAGTTGCTGCAACTGTTATACCTTCTATATTACTTGTATATATTTACTGTACATAATACTCACGCATAATCAAGTTAAATTTTGATGTTAATTTTTAGTTGGCCTCCTGAACATAGACATGGTGAAACAGGAGCTTCCACTTACATTATGCACCTAACAATGCAGGCAATCCGCGCAAATGTTCAGAACCATGATGGAAATTATGAAGATAAATATCAAAACAAAATTATACCAGCCCATAAGACCGCCATCGACCAGTCATTGCAAGTAGCACCCGTTCACGAGTATGACGCATGTGCCAGCCATCATCCCTCTCGCCAAATCAGAGGGACAGGGATGACCCGACACACGACGCCACCACAAGAAATGACAATTTAGTGAGCATGACGAGAACGGTATACGAACCAGCAGTAATAAAATTAACAATCTGTTGGTATACTGACCATGAACGCAAATTACCTTCATTTTCCAGATCATTCATATTAGGATAAATTTGTGAAACGCGTGAAGAAATGCAAATGTAGTACCCATATTTAATTGACATGATACCTTTTGAAATACAACCACCGATCCAACTGATTCAGTACAAGATAATAAAATTAAACATAATAAATAAATAGTATCTAACGACATGAAAGACATTTAATGATATGGTGGCGATTCCAAAAAACATCATTTATATAATTATATTTCGATTAGAATAAGGCAGCGATAGCCGAGTGGATATACCAACAGACTGCCATGCAGAGGGTATCAGGTTCGAATCCACGGCGCGCACCAATGACTTTTCGGAGTTATGTGCGTATTGAATTGTTCATTATCGCTTGTCCCGTGCCTCGGAGAGCACGTTAAGCCGTCGGTCCCGGTTGTCATGAAGATCTTTGACAGTCGTTACAGGGCGTCAGTACCTTCTAAAATAAACTGACACTAGTCTAAACCATGGAATATAGCTATCCCTTCGGGTTGCGGAGGTCAGACAGGCAGTCGCTCCGTTGAAAAGCTAATATTCAGCCAAATCCGGTTAGACTAGTAAGCGGACCCCAGATTGAAACTGGGATAACGCTAAGAGAAAGAAGATTTCGATTAGAATAATACTTTTATTTAATTAATTACATGTCATGAAAATTTTAATATTATCTACCTATTTACCTAATAATTATGTTAATACTGAAACAGATTATTTCCAAGCGCATTTGTCATTAAGGTAATCATTTAAATTGTAATAAGCCTTTTGCATTAGGCTATTTTTAATCTTTGTCTTAAATGCGCTAAACGGCAAGTCCAAAATACATATCGGTATCTTGTTGTAGATACGCAAACTAAGTCCTATAAAAGAATTATGAGTTTTACACAAACGGAAATACGGAACACATAATTTATGTCTATTTCTTGTATTAATAGAGTGAATATCACTATTCTTTGAATATGAATTTTAACGCATATGCGAAATACTGGCATAAATATACTGAGACGCTACAGTTAAAATACCGAGATCCTTAAATCTTTCCTTGAGCGAAACTCTTGTTCGTAATTGGTAAATGGCCCGAACTGCTCTTTTTTGCAATATAAAAATACTTTGGATATCAGCAGCTCTACCCCATAGTAATACGCTACATGACATAATACTATGAAAATAGCCAAAATATACCAGTCCAGCCGGATCGACATCTGTTAACCGCTTGACCGCGCACAAGTGACTATTTTCCCTTTTTGCAAAAACAGATGAGCGCGTAAACTGTAATTTTTCCCACGCTTTTCCGCTGCGCACTAATCTGTTTGTTGAACTCGGGTAACTTAACCGATTGCGGTATATTGCATATCAATAGACGCGTAATTAAATGAACTTTCCAATGATATAAACTAAAACCATATAATATCGTTGAAGCCCACGGAAGGGCAGTATAAAGTGAAAATTAGAATTTTTTCCGCCCTTTTTTAGCGCGATTTTATATTTCTGACATATTCCTTTTTCTCGTCGTTTTTTATTATGGGAGGTATTTAAGTATTATACACAGTTAGAAAGGTTTTTTAATTTACTTTTAGAGGAAATAAATCTAATGAAAAGAAACATTTTAATATTAAACATAATAAAATAAAACAAAGATTTTTTTTAATTGGCGCCAATTTTCATATTTGATTTTTTAAAATACCGTTTTATGTTATATATCAGATTAAAACCTAGATAACTTTCTTTACAAC
Organism: Euclidia mi; assembly: GCA_944739405.2. Classification (NCBI taxonomy): domain Eukaryota; kingdom Metazoa; phylum Arthropoda; class Insecta; order Lepidoptera; family Erebidae; genus Euclidia; species Euclidia mi. The sequence goes on from OX123181.2 coordinate 56,656,918, forward strand.
TAGATTTTCAAGTATAAAAACCAATTCTGATAAGAATCTGAAAAGAATTATTTTTATTGGAACCTGCACAGTTGTTTACTTTTTCCCGCCCAAAAAACTGAAGTTTTTTGGGCGCCAACATTTTCGATAACTAATATCTCATAAATAATATGAGTATTATATTTTATCAAAGGTTTATTTATATACTCATAGTAAAAAAATAATACAACGCATAAATGTAACCTTATATACATACATATGTATTTAAACTTTTTTACATAAAATTACGTTCTTACGAGATTTTTTTGTCTATAATTAAAGTAATACACATTATTTATATTTTTTGCTGTAACTTCATAATTAATCAGTTAATTTACAATAAAAACATAAAAGTATGATATATAATTACATAATTTGTTTATAATGATGTTTTTAATCCATAATTACGCCCCGCGCGCGGAATGTAAAGTCAGCGAAATATATATTTTTTTTCAAATGCTTACTTCTAAATAATTTTCTGCAAGTATTGCTATAACTTTATTTTATTACATGGATAATATCACCAGGTACATGAAAATACAACAGCAAACCAGATTCAGCTTATACTTTTATTATGATAAACAAAAGTGTCGAGTAAGTCGGTAAAGACGACATTGTTTACGTTACGGCCGCTCGCCTGAAGTAAACATTTCATTCAAACGTAATTTGTTTTGCACCATTAGAATGAGTCATTAATTAAATTGCAGAAAAATAAACACCACTCCTCTCAAGTTATTAACAATCGGACAAAAACTAATTAATTGAGCGCACCCGTCTTTAACTGGCGGCGCGCACTTGAAATTTGTCGATGCTGAGTAAGCACTTAAGAATGGTGAGCGGTCAAGCGGTTAAACTACGTACCTTCTTTATGGCATAAGCAGCCGAACTAAGTTTCGCTGACAGATATGTAATGTGTGCGCCTCATTGCAACTTCGAATCAAGTGTTATTTCTAGAAACAACGTAGATTCAGTTGTTTCCAGTACATCATCATTTAAAACGATGTTAGTACCAAGGTTTCTGACGTTTGGCAAAGCAAACTTAACATATTTGGATTTTTTGGCGTTCAGTACTAAGTTGTTTACAGTAAATCATTTAGTCACCTGAATAAGAGCGCTGTTTATTTCGGTAAAGTTTTCCTTATTTCTATCTACTTTAAATATTAATGAAGTATCGTCAGCAAACAATACCACGTCACAAATGTTTCTCAGGTAAAATGGCAAATCATTAACGTAAACAAGAAAGGCCCTAGGATACTACCCTGCGGCACTCCCAATCGTACTGGTAAGCCACTGGATTTTGAGCTGTTTATTTCGACACATTGGATTCTGTTATTTAAATATATCTATAATAATAACATCCAATGCTTTAGTCTGGACGCCGTAATGTTTAAGTTTACACAAGAGCGTATCATGGCAGACACAATCGAATGCTTTCGAAAGGTCACAAAACACACCAACAGCATTCTGAGAGCTCTCCCATGCATTGTAGATGTGTTTGAGTAACGCTACTCCTGCATCCGTCGTTGAGTGACCCTTAGTAAAACCATATTGCTCAGTATGAAGGAGGCTGTTTAAATTAAACTGTTTCAGAAGTTGCTTGAGTATGATCTTTTCAAAGATTTTACTTAAATTAGGTAGTATTGAAATTGGCCTATAATTACTAGGATCAGTCTTACTGCCGGATTTAAACAGAAGAATGATTTCATTGATGAAAATATTAAAAAGAAGAGGACCAAGGTGGGAGCCCTGGGGCACACTAGATGTGACAGGGACAAAGCTTGAAGTGCTCCCTTTCATAGCTACAGCCTGAGATCTATCCCGCAAATAGGAGGTCAACCATCTCAGGAGGTCACCGTGTATACATACATTTCATTTTCCAATTTCTTTATTAACAGATTATGTGGTATTTTATCAAAAGCCTTGTGGTATCCAATAGTTTCGGTACAAAGCAACAGATATAATTTTTAAACTAAATGGCTAGATAAAGTTGATTTGATGTAAAAATTTATAAAAACGGTTAGCAAACTTATATTTTTACACCCTTGTATACGTATATCCTAACTACAGGCAAGCTACATATTTCACGACAGTTGTTTGAACAATTAAACTCACATTTGCATTTATAATATCAGCTGTTAGACGACTAGTTAACATTAATTTCCGTATATTATCACGCTGAATACTTTCTATAAGAATCGACTTAAACGAACTTTCCAACTATATTATACTAGAGTTTTCCTACTGCTTGGTTCACCGCGGTAAAAAGTAGCCTATGTCGCATTTCCACACACCATATTCATACCATTACATCGCTGTGTAGTGTAGGAAGAGGACATACAAACATATTTTGGTATTTATAATATTAGTATGGCTTCCACATTCAACTCCTTCAATAGTCTTGAATATTATTCGTTAAAGCCTATTTGCTTCTAATGTTTCCTACATATTGGATCTGTGAAAAGTAGTGATTGCCAAATGCAACTCAGAGCTAATTGAGGCCACGGGCATTCGAATAGGACCAAGTTATTGGATATCGATATTTCCAGATTGGTTCCTAAACTCATAGATCGGTGTAATAGATCGAAATGATCGGAATTGCTAAAAGTAGAAAGGCAGAATATATTGAAACTTTAGCTAACATCAGTGGATACTGTGTTAAGTGTACAAATTAAGCTTGATGTGGATTAGACTAAGCCTAGAAATTATTGGAAGTATGTTCACGTTCTAGGATGTAGTTGGTATCTGATAATACGAACGAACGGGCTACGTTCAATCGTACGTTCTGTTATTTTATTTATGAATATTGACGAAGGCTTCTACGAATACTACGACTTGACATAGTTGAATACCACATCCTAATTGCGGTATGAACATCGCAATCGGAAGTTGCATCGTCCGTCGCCTCTTACTGTGGCCGCGGTGCTAACAGTATGTAGATATTTATCGGTGCATTGTTTTTTGTACTCATAAATTTCATACATTCGCGGTTTGTAATATACACCGTGCTCGTCATAGACAGAATGGCAAATAGACAACAAAATAAAGTATAATTCAATGGTACGATCAAGTAAATAAAAAAAATACTGCTTTAGTTCATTATATTTATCTACAAAATCTACAGCTTAAAAAGAATAACATTGACCGTGTTTACTAAATCGTCGCATGTTGTTCAACCAATGTGTTCATAGCTTAAAAAACCCTATAGTCCACAGTTCTTCTTTATGAAAATGTTATAATACACTGCAAAACCATTAACCCAAGAACTATTTAGAAGTCGGTATTTCAAAAACTTAATTGATCGGGGATGTTTTACGTTAGCAACAAATTGCGTGTTTGACAGAAATTAGGCAGCTGGCTTATAAATCAGCTTGTATTATAGTACACTGTAGCCCACTCACTTTACTTTATTCAAACAAACTTCTTGTTGTTGGTCTCGTATTTGCAAAGTAAAAACTAAAACTTAACATAATGCTTGTACCAAAGTATGCAACAGAGAATTGTGAATAGCCCGACAGGAGTGAAAAATACATGTTCCTAAAGTTTCGTTTCAGAAACGAGCGTTGAATTTCTAAAGGCACGTTTGGTTGTTTTTAAAGGTGTTGCCACACTTTCGCGCTACGAATGGTTTAGGTGACGACGTTCGACATATACGTTATGTGAACTTGCTTTTTTATACAGATATTCTTTTGAGCATGCGAAGCGTAACTCGTGCCAACGTAAAGACGAGAGTGTTTTCAAACCGACCGCCGATATCAAACAATGGTGCTACTGTGTTTATGCAAGTGTTCATCGTCTGGCTTTGAATAATTATGACCAGGCTACTCAAGACCAATACTAACTCACTAATCACTTACTCAAACTCAAAATCAAATACATAGTGTAGCAATTTTTTTATTTTCAGCTACATTTGTATTGAATGTTTTATATTCACATTCATGACACGTCAATATTTACTTTGTTAACGTTTGCCTTAGAAACTGCATTTCAAATCTTCTCATGTTGTCATTTTTAAGTATAAACTAAAATAAGATACATTCTTAAGTTAGATCCAATGGATTTTTTTACAAGCAAATTGTCACAAGAGAGAAATTATTGAAACATTGCAAGTTATGTTGATTCGAAGACAGCGCTGGCGCTGAAGCAACACAGATATTGTTGGCATTGTTTTTCTTTGGCTATGAGATAACTTTTAGTGATTGTTCAGCTTTGAACATTCGGAAAACTTTTGAGGTTTGATATGCAAGCGTGCAATTTTTGAATCAACGAGGAATTTTGATTAAAACGAAGTTAGACACGAGTTCACTTATATTACGCATTTTAATCCATTATCTTTATGCATATAACGAATTTGAATTTTGATGGGAATAATTTAACTGTACCTTATAGTTATTTACATATGTATGTATACACATACATTAAAACTCAAAACAAACACTACTTTTTGTTATACGTAGTTGGGTAAACAAACGCGCTGCGGTAGCTGCAGTACAATAAAATATTTTTTTGTCCAATAAAATTGCAAAATAGTAAAACGTATTCACGTGTCAGAGTCCATAACATTTTCATTCCCTCCGTAACTTTCATTCTTGTTAAATATTTCGTATATTTAGATATATTGGTTCAAAGAGTACTAGATATAGAACCTGGACACTTTTCCCGTTGATTAGTTTTTCTTTTGCGTAATTTTCAGTAGGCAATAACATAATGTTTGAAATTCTGCCCCGTGAATGGCATTCAGTTTGACGCGTGTTATAATTTTAGAACGTAATATGCTGGTTGGAAAAATGTGAGAGGGACACAAGAATTCTTAATAAATTCAGCATCAGCGTCAGTATACTATTAGAGACTCGCTGCGCATGCCGAAACAGTGAAACTATTAGTTTCATATTTGTGGTGAAAGCATAAAAGAACAATGGTCGGTTCCCATACAAAGGTGGACCAGAATTTCTTTTTTCACGTCTATTGCTGTGGAGTTATTTATCAATATTTTTATGTTACTTTATTTAACTTTAGTATAGATATGAATTTTAAAAACTTGGGATTATCTTTTTTATTCTATAAAAAGTATGTTTGAGGTTATGAACTAAATTGTGTTTTTATTTAGTTTATTCGTAAAAATATATACACTAAACTATTCTGGTACCTAATATATGTGTGTAGAAAAACATGTTCTTCTAACAAACAAACTAAAAAACTCAATTCATAGCAAGCGAGGAACGATTGACGTTGATGACTGATGTACCGGGTATAACAGTGACAGATACGGCAATGGCGTATTTGTTCCATTTCACGTCATTCACGTCAAATCTTAGATTTTTCATTAAAAAAAACGATTAATTACTACGTAATAAAAATATTTTTAATATTTTATATGTAACTAAAACACCTATTGATATTTTATTGTAAAAGTTATATTTTATTTTATTACAAAGTAACATAAATTCTTATTTATCATATCGTATAATGAAACGCATATTTTGACAATAAGGTTATGGCTGCGTTCATAACATTTCATTATTGTTTAGGGTTATAGTTTAAAACATAAACTGTAAATACATTATTTCTTTCTCCCAAGTCCTAAAAATATGTTTTTGCTTTGATCAAAATATTAAAAAAAAAAACTTTTTTTTGGTATAGGACTCATTATCAGACGTGCTAAAGGCCAAAGTGACCATTGTTCTTTGTGTGTCAACGTCTCATGTCTGGCACCGGCTTCAATCAAGTATCCCAAACAAGTAATAAGTGATGACGTGTTTTGAGATAGCCGAAGCGAATGCATTGCAAAGAAATTTGGGCAGAACTAACACAACTATTCGTATAATTCATATATTAGTAAATTGCTTGTAATTACCCGACTACGGCGAAGCCAAAAGGAAGGGTTATGTTTTTGGCAGTCTATGTATATATGTTTGTATGTTCCACCGTAGCGCCTAAATTACTGAACCGATTTTGATAAATGGGGTGTCAATAGATTCGTAATAATAGCCCGGGTGACATAGGCTATAAAAAAAATATCAAAATTTTCTATTACGGCATTAGTAGCTCAGATTCCAACCTCAAAAAAAATTAAACTGCGATAATCATTACTTGTTTGATATCAAAAGAAAGGTATTGGTGAGCACATTACAAATATGTCTATATATTATAATGTTTCAGTCAAAATATATCTTTAAAACGCTGCTGTACTTACAATTCACACGGTTCAGATGCTTTGCGTTACCCATTTTTCTTTCTTTCTTCTTATAAATATGACAATGTAAATATTGCACGGTGAGTTTGTTTACATGCCCCATTGGGATACGGAAAAGGATTAAATAAAAAAAAATAAGTTTAAAAACTAAAACCCTACTACGTCCAAATGGGGTCTAAAAAGAACGAAACAAGAAAATAGCTCATTCAGATACAAATCCAGAAAAGTATAAGTACAGAAATGCTCAATCTAGAGCCGTGGTCGCACCTATTGAACACCTATTGTGGGTGCCAGGAACACTCACCTGCATTAAACAAACATAGCAGGTAACTACATGTACACTAGTATAAATAAAATAGGTGCGATCATGTTTCTAGATTGAGCATTTCTGTACTTATACTTTTCTGGATTTGTATCTGAATGAGCTATTTTCTTGTTTCGTTCTTTTTACATAGACCCCATTTGGACGTAGTCGGGTTTTAGTTTGTAAACTTATTTTTTTTATTGAACTTCTTAGTAACTCACTATATTCAATTTGTAAGTTTGTACAAAAGTTAAGTTAGTGTTATGAGTATTATGAGAAATATCCTAATAGCAACAGGCAAATAATTAATGATAATTCGTACAAATTGCATATAAAGTGTAAAGTAGAATATAGCTTACATTGCGCATGCAATATCGTGCATTTCACTTTGTGTTATTAACGAGAATAGCGATGTTGTACGAATTATTAAAACCTTAGGATATGTCTGAGATCACTTGAAAATTGAGCACAACCATGCTTGTACGCAGGCGTACGCCTAATTAGGTAGATTAGTTTAAATTAAAGTAAGTAAAGGCTTTATTTTGTCTCCATATAAACATAAAAAGGTACAATTATATATAACATTAGATGCCATGCGCACGCACGTAATATTTTACTGTGGTGTGAACAAAGAACCTTATAGGTATTTATTAGGCTTATCTTGAACCCCCACTTAACTATTTTCAGTAACCGCAAATGAGCGCCACATACGGCAGACTTTATACCGTTACTAAATTATTATGACTCCTTTTTTGTCCTCCAATCAGGACGTCCACATTATCGCTAATCCTTCCTGAAGCAATGGCTTATTATAGAATCAAAAGACACAAATAAGATCCAATTAATCCAGCACAACAAAAATAAATTAATTAAATCACCGTATAGCTTAAATGCTTTTAACCTTTATGTGTGGCTAGGAACCCATATTAATGCTAGAGAATTTCAGAGCCACTCGCCATTAAAACCCCTAAGATTCATCTAATGGACTCGGAAGGATACGGTTGGCCTTCTTCAAACCTTGTTGGTTGACACACATTTCTAATATATGCAGAGCTCTCTCTGTACAAAAGTCTCATAGAGTAAAAGGTCAAGATATAATGGATATTGTTTGTGTGTGTGTGTATAGGTATAGGATGCTTAGTCGTAACAAGTTATGCGATGCTGGCGTATATTACTTCGATTTTATGGATGGTGAAATCTTGGATTGGACACACTATTGAGAGACTGCCGAGATGAATTTGGTCTCGGGTTCGATCCTCAGGTACCTCGGGCACACACCTCTGACTTTTCGAACATGCCCGGTAGATGGCAATAGGCTCGCCCTCTATTAAATTGGGACCTAAACATAACTGGCGAACTGTAGGTGTGTAATAGGTGCACCTCTGCCTACCCCTTCGGGCATAAAAGGTGTAAGTTATGTTATGTTATTATCAACAAAATGTATGTTCTATTCACAAAATATAATTTGCTTGTGACAGCATTTATTGTAGAATTCAATATACAAACAAAGAATATTAAACAATCCCATGTTTAACATTGAAATATCATATATTGTCTCAAAAGGCCTTTTGCCTATTATGAGTAGGTACGTTTAAATATGTACAGTGAATTTCGACATTTCTGTGCGATGTTTAAGCAAATTATTATTTACCTTAGCGTTTATAATGATGTTTTCATTTTAAGCTTGCATTCTATACGCACTGGGGGCTTATAACGGAGATGCCAAGTAATTTAAAAGCTGCCTAGCTAATTATACTCTGTTCATGTAAGCATGAGAAAATATCAAAAAGTTTTTAAGGATCGCGTTACCTTAAATCTTGTTTGGGCAGACCATAATGGCAAAAGTACACCTCTAATGCTACGGTTACTATTCGCTTATTCTAAAAAAGTGTTTTAAACTGTTTAGCTAGCGTTTATTGTAAGTCCGAGCTAAATTATAAGAGTAACCCTGACAGTGGCTATCCAAGGAAATCCCTAAAAATAACGCATTTTACAAACAGTAAAACAACTCAATGCCAGTTATTTATTATATCTAGACTTATCTACAGAAATTTGCAAAATTAACAGTTTCCGTTCAAAGTTAAAACAGTAACAAGTAAGCAGCTAAATATACTCAGAGATCAATGACCTGAAAATTGGGAGCAAGCATATATCAATGTCACGGCGTAGATGAACGAAGGTTGGGTGAAGTTTTCGTTTAACAATACACCGTGATACTAGATATTTCACAGCGCCAGCTTTTACTTTTTATTCTTTTTTCCCCGGTGACTTATTTTATTTTGGTATAAATTGGCTTTTCAAATAGTTCAGACTAATCAGAGCTTTTTTAGCGCTGATTAGTCTGAACTAATGCTTGATTAATTCATTTAAATGTTATTTTGGCTAGGAAAAACTAATATTGTGATTGGGTTCTTCTCTCTTTCTTTCCCTAATTGGACATAATTATACTGTCCTCACATAAACGTAACTGCGGAGCTCGACATAGTCTACATATGGGACAGGCATTGGACCGCTGTTTTTAACTTTTATTTTAGCAATTAACCGAATTATCCATAGTTAAATCTTTTTCCATTTTAACATAATATAACTTGTGAAAATATATAACTTGTGAAACAAATAATTTACTTAACTCGGACAAAAAGTATTTTCACAATAAACCTAGTTCCGACATCAAGAATATTACTTTAGATACTATAGAAGTTCTTAATTTAACGCTATTGGCAAGTAAATTATATTCAAAGGAGTTCGTGAAAGGAGGCATAATAAGAAATAAAATGAAGTTGATTCGGTTTGTTTGGTATCTAAATTAGCGCAGCGATGTGCATTGTTTATTTAAGATAGGATTAGAAAAGATCAACATTAAGTCTATATGTATGATATTGAAACTCGAAGCAGTGTTATCTTTAGTACAGGAAGCATTGGATTACAAATCCAAAAGCAAAAGAGCTTTGGATACTTCCGTATTCGCTCTAAATTATTCTTCAAAGCAATTATCATTTACTAGATGTGCTGATAGTTGGCGATAGGTCAGTGGTGTACGTAACGGACTGCCAGGACGATGGTCTTGGGTTCGATCCCCACGTACCCCGGGCACACACCTCTGTCTTTTCGAAGTTATGTGTGTATTAAATATTATGTTAAACTAATTATCGCTCGCTTAATAATGTGCCCGGTATATTATGTTAATAGGCTCGCTCCCTATTACATTGGGACCAAAACATATCTGGTGAAAAGTGGGTGTGTAATACACCTGTGCGCCTAAAAGGCGTGAAGTTGTTATATTATGTTATGCTATGTAGATGTGCTGTTTTTTTTAGTAAAATTTATCTAGCTAATCAAAAATATTACTGTTTAAGTCTTTGATTTCAATTCTTGATTGTAGTCAAAATGCAAACAAAATATATACAATGAAAAATACAATAACACTACATGTAGTTTTATTTACAAAGGAGAACTTACCGTTGAATTTTCTATCGAAACCTTCAGAGGTTTGACTCAGGTCAATTAAATATTGTTTGAAATTACATTCTAGTGCGAAATATTAATTAAAAATAAAATGATTATATTCTTCTTCTATGACTACGAATATTTTCTCTATATCAACTTTTAATTAAGAGAAATTTGGGATTTATCATAAGATTCATTTTCATAATCAATAACGCAAAGGTCCCAATAATCATACCAAATGTTATTTATTCTTTTTTATGCTAAGTCCATCGTCTTGAACTTAACAATAAATATCAAAATTACGTTACGTTCCCGAGAAAAAGGCAAAGAATACATGCATATAAATTTTTAACAACCCTTAATAATGGTACTTGTGAAGTGTTGTGGGATAGTGGCTCCTTAGAAATGAATCATTCTACAATTTCAATGATTAATTAGACTATCAATGATGAAGACTGGGATAATTTGGTTTAAACAGTAGGTATTGTTACAAAGTTTAAATCATTAATTATTGTTGCCTCGACGAGCACGTCAAGCCGTCGCTTCCAACTTTCAGGAAGATCTTTTACTGTTGTCATGGATATTTATTTGATTATACGGTCACTGGTCTAATCCATGAAATATCGCTAATTTTACGAAGTTTAAGCGGGAAAGAGTCATCATAATTAAACACTTTCAACTTTCTCTATATCTCTTTAAAAATGTGTATTCCAAAAATATTCAACCAAATGATACAAGAACATCGAGCAAAACAACAATTTTATGGATGCAAAGTAAAGCCCTCACAGGATACCATCAATACAACAATCACCAAAGCTATTTGCCAGCTATATGCCTGGTAAAAAGCGTTGAGTGCAAGCAACAACAAACGAACAGTAGAACGAACGTCGACAACGCATGCTGCAACCGGTGACGTTTATAAATTGCATGACGTCTCACCTTGTGAGCAGCCGGAATTATTTAGCTCTGTACACCGAGATGGCGAACTGCGACGATTTCAGAAGGATTCAACTTTAAAGTTACAGCGTTATCTGTACGGTCACTGATGAACGTGTTGAAATTTATGCCAGATCATAATCCAACAAATGAAACATCATTTAGAAAGAAAGGGTATTCAGGTTTACTGTATATTTTAATACGAAATGACATTGAGAACAAATCATCATGCCCATCATACGAAGTAATTTTGTTCTTTAAAATAAATATCTTGAGTGAGATTTCACCTCAAGCTTAACAGTCAGTTCAGCACTGGCCCAATCAAATAATAAATGAAATCTCCATTTGAAATACCAGACGCGCAGCAAACTAAATAACGTTGTAAAGTACCTACTGTACAACGTTATTTAGTTTTATACCTATAAAACTCGGTATTTCAATATCAGCCGCAAACATAACGCAACTCTTAATTACCTAATCTAAAATTTTAATCTCGAAATCTCCGTGCTCCAATAATCCTTTATCCTCAGATATCGAGACTCACGTGCGTACTACGTGAGCGAGGCTAATGATTGCTAAACGGTTCAAAGTACATTATAATTAGCCACATGTAGCTCTGAGTATTGAAGTAATTATACAGATCAAAGGGGAGAACTGCTTCTAATAACTTCGTTAATATCGTGATTTAACTAAGTTTAAATCACGATATTTGTTCGTGTAAGGTACTCAAATACATTTGATGGCACCGTACTGTATAAGAATAAGTTGGTTTTGATGTTTATTTACGTCTTGATGTATTCAGTAATAGCTCAGCGATTTGACGTTTCTTGCTTACTGATTTTTTGGTCTCATTATACGGATTTTCCCAGCCGAAATATTTATGGATATATTTTAAATTAGAAATTTGATATATGTATGGATATGTTATACGATGGATAAACAACTTCAACCTAGGAGACAGTTTTTTGCATTTTTTTTAAATGTTCTGTAATTAATTTGGAGTATTCACCCATGTGGATAAGTCTTTTTTAAAATTGTGTTGTGACGATAGAGACAGTTGAGAGGCTTCCAACAGCTTCTAGCATAGTTCCTTTATTATTTCTGTACTAAAGAATCAGAAATGTGCCTGTAAATATTGTCAAAATTATTGTTTTGTCTCTCATTGTGTTTGTTTATGTACCTAACGCAGTTGCATCAACAACTCTCATTGTGGCATTAGACATTAACCCATTCCCAGTCCCATGAGCCACATGTGGCTCATAACAATTGAATTTCTATTGTGTCTGGGGTCGGACAGTGAAAGTTTTAACTAACAATGTTTTTTACATTTAGACAATGTATGTAGCAAAACTTAATACGTGACAAATTTAGCTATGCGAATAAATTCAAACGCGCTGTATATTTTGTATACGCTCGAATTGACTCTTTCGGATTACTCATTCAATATGATTTATTATAACTTGATATTTTATTTAAATGTTGACACCTTTTTGGCACTGACACTGATATGACACACGAAACCTTTACTTTCGTGTGTCATATCACATTTACGCTCTAAAACGTCTAATATTTACACGATTTTAGGCTATTTTTACGCTGCCTTTCGCATTGTTTGTCATACTTAGTCTTCTGCTAATTTGCCGTCACTATAGCATTGAGTCAATAGAAGGATTTGGCCTACTATACCTCGCTGGCCAGACGGGCTTTATATTGAGTTTTCCGTCTCTTCCCAAAAATAATAAATGTTGCAATATACAACATGTAACCTTTGATTCTGGTAAAAAATGTTGACGTATCATACCCACGTCACCTACATCACCACACTTATCTATACTAATTTAATAAATCTGAAGAGTTAGTTTGTTTGTTTGTTTGGTTGAACACGCTAATCTCAGGCACTGCCGTTTCGATTTGGATAATTATTCTTGTGTTGGATAGCTCATTTATTGAGGAATGCTAAAGATAATGCTGTAACATATCTAGATTACATATTATTCTTTACAACTTATCAGAGGTGTTCACATATATACAACAATCAAGCAGTATACGCGAGAGTAATCACGCATAGCTGCGAGCATACTCTCCGAAATTTGTAACAAAAGAAACATAGTATTCATCTGGGATTATTTTCATTATTGGAATAATGGTCTCGTACACTGTCTGAACATTCAAGTTCGCGGAGTTATTTTTAGCTTACTGATGCAGCAGCATTTTATATGAACATCAGTAGTATAGAACCATTGGGGATTTTTCAAGAAAAGTTTTGTATTGCGGATTGTTTGTATGTTATTTAAGCAATTAATTGAATGTACTTTGTTACTTCATTATGCAGCCTTTTGCAGTCCACTGTTAGATATAATATGTACCGTTGAGAATCAATACGAGGATTTGGCATACTATACCACTCGGCCACTCGGATTAGTAAGTTGTCCATCTTATTACAAAACGATTCGTTTCGTATATTTTCTATAGTCGCCTTCCAATAGACTTCGTAAGAATGCACGCCCGGGAATTGGATAGGGGACATTTGTATTCTAAATCCTCGTCATCACACGTTGCACATAAAATCATTTTCCTTGAATACCTACATACTTACTCATTTTTATGACAATATATTGGTAACATTTTATGATTATAATAATAATAATTCATTTATTTCAGGTCTTTAACTCATATAAATTTAAACAAATAGCATAATTTTACAACTGTCATGCTTACACTATGTCATATCCCATTACAGATTACAAAATAATTACAGAAATTGAATTTAGAATTATAAATCAAATACAAAATTTTAAAAATGTCAATTTAAATCGATAAATAAAATGTCACAAGTTCATACCCAGTTCAAAGATGATAATAAGTGCAGGTGCTGGCATGCAGCTGCAGCCATCTCCGCAAGAAAGGAGAGTCCCATCGCTCGGACAACATGCTCAGGATTCCGTTCGAACTGCCCCTACAGCGACGCAGAAGCGACGTACTCCTTTTCCGGATTATTCCGTGGAAGTCATCGGTAGTAGCATCAGCGAACATCGCTGATGCGCTACAAAACCAGGGCTGCCCCATCAGAATACTGGACGCGTTGTTGTACTGGACACGAAGCGCGTTGTATGCCCGCAAAGTGAAGTTGGTCCACAGGCTGCACGTGTAAAAAGTCTGGCAGTAAGTCTTGAACAAGGTAATTTTTACCTGTGAAGAACAAGGTGCAAACCTGCGAGCCAACGTGTTACACCGGACGGACAACGCCCTTCGCTCCCTCTCGATGTCCGCATTGTCAGACAGATCATCAGAGACCCAGTGACCCAGATACTTAAACCTAACCACTCTATTCAAAATTGACCCGCCAAGAGTGACAGGCATTGACATAAACTGTTGCGTTTCGTTCGGTGAGTGAGAGTGCCAGAGGCCCCATCTCCTATACCTTCCCCCTTATCCCACTCCTCCTCCTATCCCTTTTCCCAACTCCAAGGGGCGGCAACGCACATGTGACTCCTCTGGTGTTGCTTGTGTCCATGGGCGACGGTAATTGCCTACTATCAGGCGATCCGTGTGCTCGTTTGCCGCCTTTTACCATGACAGGAAAAAAAATAGTGTTAAATAATCGAGACATAACCGACCGAAATATGTATAATGTACTTACTAAGAGCACTGACCATACGTTTGTACTTAGTCTAATACATGGGTACAATTTTATTAAAGAACTAGCTGGTACCCGGGCTTCGCACGCGGATTAAGTAAAATTTTATAATTTTCTCCACCAAAAGTAATTTTTATACGGCCGGCGATTTTCTAAAATTCATGACGACTAACCCATTACTTTTACATATTATTAAAATATATAGATGGGTATCATGACAACAGAGGCACCTACCGGGTCAAATTGTAACCGATATGTAGCGCTATAAAGTCCTCTATCTTACAGTGAAGGGCTCAATTGAATCGGTTCAGCCATTTCAGAGATTACCCGGACAAACAGAAAGACAGGAAGACAGACAGACAAAAATGTTAAAAAGGATTGTTTGGGACTTAGAATCAAGTAACTATATGCACTTGAAAAAACATAGTTATTTTGAAATCACAGCCAGACACTCCAATTTTATTTATATGTATAGGTATATGAAACAGCATGTTTACTATGTTTATTATATTACGATGATGTACTATGAACAATTATTTTTGTCGTCAACTACACACTAAAGTTACCCCTTAGCATCAGGTGCAACCTCACCGTTTTATGTCATCTCCTCGCATTCATATTCGTTCAAGAAGTGTCTCCTGTTTGTAAAGTAGCGTCATAACGCTACTTTACAAACAGGAGACACTTCTTGAATTACCTAGATACTCTTTAAGCAAGGCTTCTTATAGATTATTAGAATATACACAAAATAATTTATGTGTGTTCCACCTCACCAAAGGTGAAAAAGCGGGTTGTAGCAACAATTAACCGACTCTACTAGCATAGCACCACAATTAAGACCTGTATCTTAACCTAGAGACAGCCGTGGGTCAAGCGTCGTCAGTCCTTCGGTGAATAAAAGGAGACGTTATCTCAAATTCTTTTTAAGATGTGTGTCTAAAGATGACGCAGTCTCGACTTGTACTTTCGCCGTGCGACGTGGCCACTCGAGCAAGGCTGTTATAACATCACAATGAATGGAGCACAGTTTTGTAAGCTGCAGACTAAATGTAAATCAGCCTCAGAATAGCTTCTCAATATCACGACCAGCCACCAGACAATTAAATTTCAATATCACGACTCTGTGAAACGCTCCAAACTGCCGTCGTAATAATGGCGGCTAGTGATGATATACAAAACACTTTCGTATGGCTTCATGTCTGTACTTGACTTGAACTGTTTAAGAACATAAAATTGCCCTTACAAAAGAAACTTGCCATTATACCAATAAAAAGTTTAAACATCTGATTGGCCAAATTTCCGTAGAAGAATTAGGTTAAGTATTAAGGCAACCACCAATGGACAGCCATAATCTTAAATCAAATGCACAAAACAATCTTTTTTATTCGTCTTTCTTATACTTTAGTGCGGCAATATTCATCATAAAATACATAAAAATCATCTTCGCTAAATGAATAAAATGAATATAATGGTTCTTTGTAAAAGTAGTAAGATAACAGGAAACAAAGTCGGTTCTGATATACTAATTACGATACACACTGTTCCCTTCAGCAAGTCTTGCTTCCTTGTTATAAGTTCTTCCGAACTCATTCGCTTCATATAAGTCGTGTAGTAAGCCGTGCATTACGACATGATGTATTTTTTAGAAATAATATTATATTTTACCATACTCACACAACACCATCTAGTCCCAAACTACCTAGGGCAATGGATAACTATGATGATGAAGAAATGACTTTTCGATATGTTTATCGGATCCAAGATAAGGAAATCAACGATTTTCCTCAATAATCTACAATGGTAAATGATCCGAATGATAACACAAACACAACTTTCTGAAGAATATGACCTCAATAGCCAATGCGTACTTTTGTACAAAAATCGAAGAAGAATCATGATGTATATCGAAATACTGTAATCGTTTCTGAAAGTAACTTAATGGTGAGGTGGAACACACATAAATTATTTTGTGTATATTCTAATAATCTATAAGAAGCCTTGCTTAAAGAGTATCTAGGTAATTCAAGAAGTGTCTCCTGTTTGTAAAGTAGCGTCATAACGCTACTTTACAAACAGGAGACACTTCTCGGAAGAACTTATAACAAGGAAGCAAGACTTGCTGAAGGGAACAGTGTGTATCGTAATTAGTATATCAGAACCGACTTTGTTTCCTGTTATCTTACTACTTTTACAAAGAACCATTATATTCATTTTATTCATTTAGCGAAGATGATTTTTATGTATTTTATGATGAATATTGCCGCACTAAAGTATAAGAAAGACGAATAAAAAAGATTGTTTTGTGCATTTGATTTAAGATTATGGCTGTCCATTGGTGGTTGGCTTAATACTTAACCTAATTCTTCTACGGAAATTTGGCCAATCAGATGTTTAAACTTTTTATTGGTATAATGGCAAGTTTCTTTTGTAAGGGCAATTTTATGTTCTTAAACAGATCAAGTCAAGTACAGACATGAAGCCATACGAAAGTGTTTTGTATATCATCACTAGCCGCCATTATTACGACGGCAGTTTGGAGCGTTTCACAGAGTCGTGATATTGAAATTTAATTGTCTGGTGGCTGGTCGTGATATTGAGAAGCTGTTCTGAGGCTGATTTACATTTAGTCTGCAGCTTACAAAACTGTGCTCCATTCATTGTGATGTTATAACAGCCTTGCTCGAGTGGCCACGTCGCACGGCGAAAGTACAAGTCGAGACTGCGTCATCTTTAGACACACATCTTAAAAAGAATTTGAGATAACGTCTCC
Source organism: Euclidia mi (assembly GCA_944739405.2). NCBI lineage: Eukaryota > Metazoa > Arthropoda > Insecta > Lepidoptera > Erebidae > Euclidia > Euclidia mi. The sequence continues at coordinate 56,674,220 of OX123181.2, forward strand.
TTTTATTCACCGAAGGACTGACGACGCTTGACCCACGGCTGTCTCTAGGTTAAGATACAGGTCTTAATTGTGGTGCTATGCTAGTAGAGTGGGTTAATTGTTGCTACAACCCGCTTTTTCACCTTTGCTTAAACTTACTCTGCGTTTTTTTTTTGTTACGTGGTGAAAACATTCCTTCGGATCACCGGCTCAAGAGGGAATTCAAGTCCGAGTATGTAGTGTTACCACTAAAAAACCACCCAACTGCAGCTGACCAATGATGACGGGGGAGAAAACCGGGTACAGAAACCGTCCAAAGTTCCTCTCATTGCGCCATGTCTCGTCCCAGAGAAGATGACAAGCTCTCACCTGCCTTTAATGGCAAAATACCTTACGTGAAAAGGCTACAATCGGCATGTTTCAGCTCGATGATAGCCTTGATTTTCCAAAGTAGTTCTGCTGCTTTTCTAACAGCTTGATGTCTGTGTTATATGAGTGAGCTCATGATCGGACGTATACCTAAGCATAACCCTATCACTAAATAGGCTACATCAGATACTTCTTATTTTAAAACAAAATATAAAATTATGTACCTAAATTATGATGTCCGGTTAGCGTGTCAGATACTGAAGACCGAATCGTTTCCACCAACTTAGTGATCTTGCACAAAACACAGCTCATGTGAGAAACTTTCTGTTCTAAAGATAATAGCAATAGCACATTAGCAACGTGGTTTTAAACAAAAGTGTTTAATGTTCACAACAAATTAAAGTACCCAACTTGTTCGTGTTTAAACATTTACATAAAACTTTGTAATATGTAACATGTTTCTAGTTCTTGACTTATTTTGATGTGCGGAGGACGTTTGAGTTTTAGACTGACAGTTACAACGTCTTTCTAACGCCATTAGAATGAAACGAGCAAAAATCGTCGCATGTTCACATAAACAAATATGAGAGTTTTGTTTGGTAACTTCATTTTGTTTCGGTCTTATCTCCTTACTGTTGTAACCACAATACTCCTTCAAGTTTCCCGCTAGTGGGAAACTTGAAGGAGTATTGTGGATGTGTGTGCCGTGGCTTATACTTTTTTGTAACTAAGATAGCAATCAAACATGCAATGTTCTCCTACTATGGTACTAGTTTAGGACATTTTATAGTATTAAATAGCAGGCAAGCACATAGCTAACCTGCATTAAGGAATCTAGTGTACGTAACCTTATCGTTCCCGTTGGCACGTATTTGAGGTTTTCGTATTAACCAGAAAAGCAATCTGTATCACCTCAAATCAGTGAAACTAACCTACCTCATATTCAACCAATATGTTTCGACGACATTCGATGTAAATTTTAATGTTATGTAAGGCATCCAGTGTTCAGTGGTTAAGCTTTTTGTGCTAATAGCGGCTATGCTTCAGCTAGAAATTGAGGCACGGGATAGTGACCCAAAATGGACGCTGAATTTCGATGAAATTAGACAGAGTTACTGCCTCGTTGGTCTCGCGGCATAAATGTGCGCGTGGGATTGGGAGGTCTCGGGTTCGATTCCCGGGTCGGGCAAAGTGTTATTGGGTTTTATTGGAAATTCTCAGTAGCAGCACGGAATCTGCTAATGTGCCCAGTACGGCAATACGCTCGCCCCCTATTACTTTGGACCTAAAAATTCATGGCGAAATGTGGGTGTAATATTTACACCTCTCCCTTCCCCTTCGGGGACACAGGCGTGAGACTATAGATGAGACTATATACTAAAATCATTATCATGGATCTATCTTTCTAGGCTATTACCTAAAAACTGAAAATACATTTAAAGACTAAGCAGCATTATAATGTTCTATTTTTACGTGAAAAATAATAAATAGCGCGGCTGTAACTGTTTATATGTTGTAGCTTGTGGTAAAACGGGCGCGAAATTGTGTTTAACACTTTGTAACTTACGTTTATAGCAGTTACGTAAGACCTAGTGGCTAAAGGTGTTTCATGTCAAAAATATTACTCACACTTCAATAAAAGTCTGGATAGTTGCTAGTGTATAAATAACAATTGTAAAGTCTATTCAAACTATGTATGCTTAAAACACACAAACTTGAAATTCCATTATAATATAACATTTATTTTTCACCTTACTACCTTACTAAAGCTTTTCCAATCTGATTATATTTATACTTAATATGCAATTTTTGCATTGCTGTCTGACTGACGGACAAGACACAGCCAGAACGATTTGGGCATGGACGCTAAAATTTGGCATGTATGTTCATTGGCGATCGGAGGTGTTCCCTACTCCGAGCTCCGACCGGGCAGTAACGTATAATTAAAAAAATATTAGGGGCGTAGCTACAGGCATCCTCTAGTTTATTTATATTTTCACCTGTTTGTTACTAGTTAAGGCATCAAGCTCGTTTCACCATCTGCTTCTAGGTTTGCCACAAAAACGTCATAATGATGTTGATCATAGTACCTTTATTGCTTTTTTAAATAATCATACTATTTTATGAAAATACAATTAGAATACGCCGGTTGGCGTAACAAAAGGATTTATGTATGTTTATCCATTATCTAGTACCCATAACACAAGCTCTGCTTAGCTTGGGACTAGATGGTGATGTGTGTATGTGGTAGAATATTATTATTATTATGTTTCTCTTTTTCACGGCTATTCTTCTAACATTTGGTGTTAGAAGAATAACCGGTCTTTTGGGAGGCTTACACGGGGATATGGATCCAACGTGTAGAGGCCCGTAGAGAGTTTTAATCTAAAATGGGATGGGACACATGCCGCGGAGCCTCCACAACTGCACTACTGAGTACAGCTATGGACTAGCCGCATCACGTGTAGGGCTATTGTTTTTAGTGGATCTAGTGAATATGGGTTATGGGGATGGGTGTTTAGTGAACTGGTAATTAATGCTATGGATGAAAAACGGCACCTGCCAGTGATACTCCTATAGCATCCGTCCGCGTGGCAGGTGGCGACTCGCCAACTCACTAGATGGGCCCTCTCTAAACAGCCGCCCAAAGCAAACAAACTCTGTCATAAAGGCAGCCAGAGGGCAACACCAATGCGAGTGGCTAGGGGTGTCGAGCGGTGCGGCACCGGTTTCGCCATCGCGGGCCTCGTGACAACGGAGGCCCGGAGCGGGTTTCCCCGTAGTTACGCCCTTGAGAATGACACTTCCACCCCCGAGCTAATAGCTCTTGCGGCTTCCCTCTGGCCGGCCGACCAAGGCAAGCCAGAGTTGAGAGTCCTGCGGGCACTCTTGCAAATCTACTCCGACCAGCCAACAAAGGCAAGCCGGAGACGAGGCCCTGACCGACTCTCTGAAGCATTCGGGACCGCAGTGTCGCCACACACATTCAGCTCGCCACAAAGCTGCCCTGCGGTTGTAAGCTTTCTTTTCATCTTGTAATACATTTTTTGTTTATATTACACGATGAAGGTGATGTTTGAAAGCTGTTACTCTGCCCTCTGAGATTGCGTTAGTCTCATGATGAGATAACGGCTGCCCCAGAGGGGTTATTATTATTATTATTCCTCTTTATTCACAAATTTTCTCATCAACAGTCTCATCGTCTTATTTTACATAATTAAATCACTCTTATAAAAATACAAATAAAATTTAACCATATAAAATAGGACCACGGAGACCCACCGGTACCGGGCACAGGGACCAAGCTACCGGTGGTTAGGGCTCCAGAGAGAGGAACCTCCGAACTATGCGCGTCGTGTCCAACAATACTGCCTTTTGTATGGAGGACTTGATCCAGCCGCCTAACGAGAGCCTCTTGAGATGGTGATCGAGGCTCTTGGCAATGAGACCATTAACTGACACGACTATCGGTACAATGATCGCCGAGTCCACATCCCACATGTCGACAATCTCGTGAGCCAGGTCCAAATACTTGATTTCCTTGTCTTTTTCGGCCTTCACGAGATTCTCGTCATGGGGAATAGTGACATCAACGATCATTGCAAGGCGTTCTGATCGATCTATCACCACGATATCGGGCTTGTTAGCCACGATAGTCCTATCGGTGATGATAGATCAATCCCAGTACATAGTGGCACGGCCATTTTCGAGAACTGGATCGGGCACATACCTGTAGTACGGTACTTCAAAGGGTACAAGGCTGTATTTTAAGGCAAGCTGCTGATGGACGATCCTGGCTACTTGATTGTGTCTGTGCAAGTAGTCGCCGTTGGCAAGACGAGAACAACCGGAAACTATATGTCTGAGGGATTCGCCGGGCTGGTGACACGCCCGACATATGTCAACAGTCCCATCCTTCAGAATATACTTACGGTAGTTGTTCGTCATGACAACTTCGTCCATAATTGCACAGACAAAACCTTCGGTCTCTGCAAATAGATCACCGAACCGTAGCCAAGCAACTGATGTCATGAAGTCTACATCAGGCCTATGTAAGGCCCGATAAAAACGTCCATGCAACTCCTTGCCCTTCCATACATCCCTGCGCTCCTCAATACTTAGTACAACAGGTTTGCGCCAGCTCTCTTTTGCCAGACCCAACGGGGTAAGTCCGTTGTCTACAGCAACAATATCACGATGCACACCCGTGTCCGTCTTGAGAAAATATTCTCTAAGGTTGTACACCTCGCGGTTGTGGAGGTCCTTAGCACTTAAGAAACCACGACCACCACATTTCCGCGGGATGTACAACCTCATTACTGACGACCGCGGGTGATGCATTCGATATTCAGTCAATAGACAACGGACTTTTCTGTCCAAGGCGTCCAGTTCTGATTGAGTCCATCTGAGTATGCCGAAGGAGTACGCTAAGACTGGCATGGCCCAACCATTATAGGCACGCACCCTGTTGCCGCCTGATAAAAAACTTTTCAGTATTTTCTTCAGGCGGCCAAAGAAGCGCTCCCGCAATGATTGTTTCATGGCAGTCTCAGCAATACCTAAGGCCTGCGACATACCCAGATACTTGTAAGTCTCGGTTGCAGATAGAGATCTAAGTTTTGTGGAATCTGAAAGCTCTATTCCATCAGATTCCACAATACCACCTCGTTTTACATACATGACCGCACACTTATCCACACCAAATTCCATCTTGATAGAATTACTAAAAGTTTCAGTTACTTTTAGTAACGCTGTCAATTGGAAAGTGGTGGGGGCAAATAATTTAAGGTCATCCATATAAAAGAGGTGGGATATAACTTGACCCCTACGCTGCAACCGATAGCCTAGCCCAGACCCCTCTAGCAGAGTGCTGAGAGGATTCAGAGCTAGACAAAACCACAAGGGACTTAAACTGTCACCTTGGAATATACCCCGTTCGATCTTTAGAGGAGCACCGCAATCGCGAATCTGCCGACACCCTGGATAGCGAAGGACCGTACTCCACTGCCCCATACATGCTTTCAAGAAGGTGCATAGAGTTATATCGACTTTATATAACTCCAGCACCCTCAAGAGCCACGTATGTGGCACGGAGTCGTAGGCCTTCTTGTAATCTATCCAGCATGTCGCCAGATCCTTTCGATTGCGACGCACCTGCTGGCTAATGGCCATGTCAAATAGGAGTAGCTCTTTTGTACCACGGGCCCCATTCTTACATCCATTTTGAGCCACTGACATAATGTTATTATTTCTTATATGTGATAACATCTTCGTCCTCAAAATGGATGTAAGAAGTTTATACATAGTCGGTAGACACGTTATCGGTCTATAATTTTTGGGGTCCGTGGTACAACCTGATTTAAAGAGCAGGTGAGTGATACCAGTTGTCATAAAAGTTGGGATCGAGCCCGATTCCAAAGATGCCTGGAATTGGGATGCCAACCGAGCATGGGCACTACGTAGCCATTTCAACCAGAAGTTGTGCAGTCCGTCCGGTCCCGCTGATTTCCAGTTACATAATGAACGGACTGCACAAGCTATATCCGTTGTTTCAATGGCTACGCTCTGCATTTGAGGTATTCCCTCACATGCTCGCTTAACTGGATAAGTCCAGAGTCCACCACGTCGGCCATGTGCGGGTGCAGACTTCACATATCTGTATATATAAAATCCGTGCGTTACTGACTGACAGACATGCTACAGCCGAAACTACTGGGCGCCAGTAAGTTAAATTTGGTATGTACGTTCCTTGAACAGTGTAGGGAGTATACTAAGAGAGTATTTTTGGAAACTAAGGGGATATACAGGGTAATTTTTTATGTAGTTCGGATATTTTAGTATGTTATACATTTACGAAAATTAATAAACACGTATATTTTTGTTTTACCAAACATAACAAAGTTATCGCCTATTAAAGAATATCTACTTGAAACAGATGTTCATGGTCACCCGATGGCTTATCAGCTGTGAGCTCGACGCGACATAATAAAGCGCGCGGACGCGCTACCTAAAGGTTGAAAGGCTTGTACCTACACCTATCAGATACTGTGTTCTAGCTTCAAAATTATTGTTATTCACGTACCTACCGTGCTTCATCAGTCCATAGGATGTTCGCTTCGGGATGATTAATAAGCCATTCACACAAGACTCGTTGTGATACTTGGTCTACTTCCTGAAGATGTTGTACCGCCTGGTTGTGGTACGGATGGAGACCGGCTGCGTTTAGCAATCTCCAGACTGCGGGCTGGCTCACACCGAAGCGACGTGCTGCATCGTATGTGCTGGCTCGTGGATCCCTTTCGAAGAATTCTAAGATCAAGTCTTCGACGTCAGTAGACAGGCGAGGTCTGCCATACCCTAGTGCATGGCTAGGGGTTGTGAACTGGCCGTGATCCAAAAGCCTTTGGTTGGCCGCTAAAATAGTTCGTTCACTTGGAACTAGGTATTGGGTTGTTTACTCCTTGAGCTCGCATACGAGGTACACTTTCTTGTTCGTACATTGTTCTAGCTGCACGAAGGCTTTCACCACTGAGTAAATAAACTAGTACCATTTCGTAGCACTAGCGATTTGAAAATCGTTGGGACGTCATTCTAACGACTTACGACCGGCGAGTGCGTCGGCGCTTGCGCGAAATTGCGACACGTGCCACTTTCTCGATGCGCCCGAGTTGACTGGCGCGCGGCCGGCACGCGGATCACTCCGCGTCCTGCATCCCGCGTCCCGTACCCCTGTCGCATCGCGCGCGTGTGTGATAGTATTATTGCAACGAATAACGTTGTGTCTATGATTTCCTTGTTTCTCGGATATTTCTACTCGGATTTGGTGGGATAAAAAAGTAAAAAGTTATTTATGGAAATGTGTTCTATTATTGATATAGAACCACAGAAAAAAATATCCGAACTACATAAAAAATTACCCTGTATGTCCTTGTGGTGACGGATGAAGAATACGGAATGTCACCACCCCATATCATCCCATGGGTGTCGTAAGATCCGACAGAGAGAGCCTATTATGCAGAGAACAGCACTGTAAGAGAAGGAAAACTTGATACAAATCCTATACGAACCCGTTTGGCCAGCGTGGTATATCGTGGCCAATTCCTCCTTTGAAAGGAGAGGCCTAATGCAGCAGTGGACTGTTAAAGACTGATGATGATGATGAGCGGGTAAAACCGATTGTCAGAATTTGTATGAAACTTTTTATTTATTCAATGGATTAACTTTAAACTTCGCATATTGGTTCCTCGAATGAAGTAAGTGAAAGCTTAGAAAATCTTTTTGGAAATTCTTACGGTAATGGGGTAAAAAGGGGAGTCAGAATTTGTATGAAATCTTTGTATTTCTTGAAGGAGTTAACTTCAAACTTAGCATATTGGTTCGTCAAATGACGTTAGTGAACACAAAGACATTTATTTTGGAAATTTTTCTCCTAGGAGCATAGAAAGGGAAGTTAGGGTTAGTGTAAAACCTTTTATTTTTCAAAAGATTCTCTTTAATATGTATCCTTAGTTACTGATTGTTCACCAAAAGGTGTTACACTTGGTACGAAACATTTAACGTAAGCGAAATTTACGCGAGCGAAGCAGTGGGCAAAAGCTAGTCTTTAGATAACATTATGATGAACTCTCAGACATGCAGGTTTTTTATACTAACAATTTAATACGCACTTAACTTCAAAAAGTCGTTGGTGCGTGCCGTGGATTCGAACCTGAACCCTGTCCACAGCAATATGCTAATCTCTCAACTAGGCTATATGTTTTGTTACCATGCGTACCTATAATAATTGTTGTTAACATTTTCGGAGAAATTCACCATTCTCCTAGCGTTATCCCAGTTGCATCACGTGGTCCGCTAACTAGTCTAACCAGATTTGACTAAATATTAGCTTCTTCACAGAGCGACTGCCTGTCTGAGCACCGCAGCCCAGAGGGACAGCGATATGTCATGGTTTACACTTGTGTCATTTTACTAAGAGGTAGATAGATAAAGAGATAGATAGATGGAGATAGACTGACTCTCCATAACTCTGTGTATGATCTTTATGACGGCTGGGATCGACGGCTTACTGCAAGCGATAATAAAAAACTGACGGTGAAACTAAATTAATAAATATACTTAAGTACTAGAAAACATCTCTACCGATGTTCCCAGTAATACGAGAGTCTATTTAAATAGTAAATCTATTAATTCTGTTTATGTAAATACAAAAGCGGATCAAAGTTCACCCCAAGGTAAATAGTTTTCAGTTTAGGTGTCTTTAGAATATTAAAACAGATTTATATTAACTAATATAACGAATTTTAAAGGGTTTGTTTGTTCTTTGCTAACATTTTTATGAATAAATTAACATTTTTATTTGCGAGCGTTAAAATGAATATTGTGCTGGAGTCTACTATCCATAGGTCACTGGATAAGGGATAGTTATGTACTACGGAACCAAAATTTTTTTGTGGTTTTTATATGTACTTGGCCGGTTTTTTATTTTTATATACCCAGACAAGACCGTGAATAGCAGCTAGCTACCGTACAAGAGGCTAAAAGCCTTTCATTTGTAATCCTCTTTTAGCCAGCAGTTTAATAATGCCTTACCCTTTAGACCTTCACGTATTTATATTTAATTCGAAACCGATTGCTATTGTCCCTAGATGAATATACATAAATAAGATTTATCTACATACATTTATGTTTAAATTTAGTACAAATAAACATTTACAAACAATAACAAACTCGAATTTGTATAAATACAAGACTTCATATCAAATATGTAATTATGTACATACATGTTGTTGGAATGCGTACGTGCGTTTTCATTCATATTTCGATTAACATGGTTTGTTAGTTTGAGGCAAATAGTATCCTAAGCCTAACCACACATTCTGATAAGTCAATGCACGTATAATGCTATTGAATTATAATTATAGCGTCGAATGATGAAGCTTTTAAATATTTTCTGTTGTACCTATGTACATTGATTTTTGTAAGGGATCCTAAATTAATGAATTTACAATGTGAGTTTGTAACCGAGCAAAACTAAAAAGTCATCTACGAGACAGAGGCACTCTCATCATAATATGTGTGAAATATTTTTTATCCAATTATTTGCTATACCTACTTACTAAATTAAAAGCTATCCGTCTAACACGCTTTAGTAACGCAAATATATTATTAAATCTTTATTTTTTGCTTTCTAGCAATAAGTAACTTAAAGGCGTTTGTACGACTGAATTCACGATGCATATTTTACAAGCACTCTTGACAGCCACTTTGTAGTACGGGAATTTATAACTGGCTATTTAATTGCTATGTAATCCCACTTAAATAAAAATAGTTCAAGGTCGCTATGCCGATATTATACCCACTAAATTAGACAATCAGTATTTGAAATTGTTTAATCATCATATTTATAGAACCACTTAATATGATAAGCATATCAACGCAGAGCGCAAACTACGGAAGAACATGTCATTTGGAAAGCAGATTCATTTTATGATGTAGGCATTCACTACGGAAGGATTTTTATACGTCACATCTTAGGGGATCATACAAAGGTTGAGTTAAGAGCGAGGAAGGCCCCGGGCCACGGCTAGTTATAGCTTAAATATAATGGTTATAAACATCTGTAAATAAATTATGGTATGTCTATTAACGCCATGGTCGAGGATGTGCAGATAAGTATAATTAAATTCGTGATTAAAACACTTGCGACAATCCCGTTTAGAATACCTACTTGAAATGAAAGGACTAATGAAAATGTTCTTAAAACCTTAAAAGTAACATGTTACATCGATAAGTAATCTATAGGAATATCTAAAAAAATAAACCAGGTCAAGTGCGAGGCGGACTCGCGCACCGACACGGTTCCGTACAAACCTGTAGGTACAAATAATTATTAAAAAAATATGTGATGTAACTAGAAATTTAAGGTTTTCGAAATTTTTCCTATGTGCTGTAACTCGTTGCTTTAATACCAAATTTTAAGATTCTAGATCGACTGGAAGTACCTTTTAGTTTTAACTTGAGCATTTGATATGAATTTCAATTTTATACCTCTACGGGTTCATGAGGAAAAATTAATTATATGATGTACTTAACTAAAAATTTACGGTTGCACAAATTTTCCTTTATCTGTGCTATAGGACGTTGCTTTGTGCCAAATTTCAAGATTCTGAGTTCACGGGAAGTACCCTGTAGGTTTTGACTCCCTTGCAATTTTCGAAAATTTGCGGAAATCTCAAGCATAAACGGCTATATCTTTTGATTGCGTTGGCTTAGATGTTTGATTTTTTCACAGCTTCAAGGGACAATAGACTTGACTATTTGATATAAATTTCAATTTGATAACTTTACGCGTTTCTGAGAAAAAGGGTCACAGAAAAAACGTCTGACAGACGGACCGACGGACAATAAAGTGATTCTATAAGAGATCCGTTTTTTCATTTCGAGGTACGGAACCCTAAATACATAACAAGTAAGTCGTTCTCGGTCCCGTTCGAACTGGAACACAAACAGTCAATGTCATGGGTAAATGTGAAGTACCTGATAACGTGTGTCATTAGTGAATAGGGAAAATCAAATATTTAACGATGAAATTATGCTACACTGCGTAAAGTTCCATAACTATGTAGGTTCCTTTAAAGTACCAATATTTTATTGCAGTCCAACTGGCTATCACAAGGATAGATTCACCTTAAGTACCTATCTATTAATACAATAACATTAACCATTTGTATAATGTAAGATATTGTGATAAACAAGTATAAAATAGGCTGGTACCATTCCGAAACAAAATTGCTCTTTGTTCAAAATATCTCCTTGCTTTGTTTGAATCTAGCGACTGTAAGCGGTACTTCATATTCAAGCGCGTCGAAGATTCTTTTGATTTTAATCTTTTTTATTAAGTCACAATGCGCAATCAATATAATGGCTTCAAAAATATTACATGAAATGTAGATCGTCGATGATCGCAGTTTTCTTTTGAAGAAACTAAGACTAAATAGTATTTTGTCATGCTTTAAGAAATGGTACCTATTGCTGCTTTAATTTATCGATGTAACGCTCAAAGCGAGACATAGGTTGCCGTTTGCAAATGGTCGATTAAATTAAGCAACGCTCATACAGGTCGCCACTTCTATGGGTGATCGCGTGTTGCATTTACATCAGAGGGCACGTAAAGCTGTCCCAGTCTCGGTTCTCGTCTCAGTACGACAATTATTAGGTCACGTCGGAGGCCTTCGGGTGGTTTAAAAACCCCGTTACCAACGTTGGCCACACACTACAGCGAAAAAGAAAATGAATATTTTACTATAGATCTTAAATTCAAGCTTAGTGCCTTAGTCCTATAACAGGTCTGAATTGTAATCTACTTACATATTCCAACTACCTATATTTATGTAAATTTTGTCTGATATTTAAAAATAAAACAAGCGAATTTATTTACATGAATCCTGAAAAAAATAAAGATCGAATATTCAAATAAAATGTTCAAGTAAACATAGTCGATAATTCAAAAGTCCTACAACTTATCAAACTGCACATCAGCATCAAATCAATATTCACAATTTGAATACTCGTGTAACATTGCCCTCTTCATTGAGATAATATACAAAAAAAATTCTAAGAAATTCCAGAAAAATAAGAAGAAAATACACAAAGCCGATCATTTACATAATACTTTAGCATAAACTAGAATTCGTTTGATCTTATGTATGAAGTGAAAAAACGATTCTTTAATATAGATTCGGCTGAACGAAACACTTTTACGTGGGTACCTTTAGTATTATGTATGTATGTATAGGCCCCTTCATGCCGCGTAGAGTAGGAAAAGCTGTAAACAGTAAAACGATTTTTGTCGGTATTTCCATGAAAGCCTCGGTTGAACCATTATCATATTAGAGATTTCAATATAGCTTTCGAAGTATTTTGTGGCTTTCTTTTAGCTATTTATTCCCAAGTTTATTGTGTTAATAGTTTCATCATTTATGTAGACAGTCAGGTTTACTTTTTTGACTTTTTTATAGCTAGCCATATTGTCAGTTTCGATCTGTGCAATTTAAAATAACTGGTGTCCATAGCTTATCTTTGCCGATAACGATTAAGCTATTCATAACCTTATTTGCTACTGTTAGATATTATGTGTAAAACAATAGATACATGTACTTTACTAACGAAAATATTCTAAAAATAAGAAGGTAATCGAATAAGTATTGAATGGATATCATTTCATATTATTTAGTACTTATTAGTACTCCAATTCAGAAATCTATTATTCTTAACTTCAGTATTCATAAAAAAGCGATATTGCTGAACAAGCAACATTATAAAAAATATCTGATGGTATTTGTAACAGGCATTTCAAAACAGATCACAGGAATACCCATCTATTATCGGCATAACATACAGACTACACATAAAATATAAACATATATCAGTCAGATAGTTCGTTTGGGCGATGTCAAATGAAATTGTAGCCATCAACAGTAACGACTTAGTCCATGAAGTGCTAATCATCTGGGTATGTCATAGTGGAGATCAATAATATCTATCAGACTATTGAGAATAGTTGAACAATGGACGGCCGATGATAGTAATTAGTAAAAGCTTTCGTAGTAACTAACAGCGACAGTCTAGTGGATAGACCAACAGACTGCTACGCACACGGTGTCCAATTCAAACTCGAGGTTATGTGCGGATTGAATTGTTAGTTAGCATTTGTTAGATGGCAAAAGAATACATCTACAGAAAATCGCGTCTGAAAAATATTATGTTCTTGGAAGACATCTTCAGTCTACCGACCCATACCTGGCTAGTTTGGTAGACTTTGGGCCCAACCCTTCTTATAGTGATAAGAAGCCCATACTTATCAGTGGGGCAGATTCTCATGTAAGTACCCAGGTCTGATATTTATTATCCAAAAATATTTTCTGATTCAAGAATCAATACTTCACATTGTACAATAACTTCTACGGGTGCGCGCTAGTGAACTAAGGACTAGGAAGGGACGTAATGACCTAAGGCCATTTTAGATACGCATCTTTTTTTTTTTATTGTTTTATAAGAAATCTTACAGACTAATTACAGTAGTGAGTTTCTAAATAGATGATACAGTTGCTATTAACAAGCTTCCACAAATTAATAAATATATATATATATATATATATAATGTTGCTATCATTTATCTACAACATTCATCATTCCTTTAATACAAAAAAAAATGTTACAATAATAGAGATAATATACACATACCAAAAATATACATACTACAATGAATTACATGGATCTTTTTCAACGCAAAGCAATAGAAAATTTAGGAGTAGCCTAATTAGCGTGAAAATCACATTTCGCAGGCGAATTAAAGAATTTTGCAGCCAACAATCTTTTGACAGTAATCGTCTTTGTACAGAAAAGGTCAATATCCAAGTCATCGGGCAGGTTATTAAAAGTAGATGCAGCTCGCGACATAAATGCATTCTTCCTATAATTTGTCGAAATCGAAATCGAAATCGAAATCAAAATCGAAATCAAAATCAAAATCAAAATCAAAATCAAAATCAAAATCAAAATCAAAATCAAAATCAAAATCAAAATCAAAATCAAAATCAAAATCAAAATCAAAATCAAAATCAAAATCAAAATCAAAATCAAAATCAAAATCAAAATCAAAATCAAAATCAAAATCAAAATCAAAATCAAAATCAAAATCAAAATCAAAATCAAAATCAAAATCAAAATCAAAATCAAAATCAAAATCAAAATCAAAATCAAAATCAAAATCAAAATCAAAATCAAAATCAAAATCAAAATCAAAATCAAAATCAAAATCAAAATCAAAATCAAAATCTAAATCTAAATCTAAATCTAAATCTAAATCTAAATCTAAATCTAAATCTAAATCTAAATCTAAATCTAAATCTAAATCTAAATCTAAATCTAAATCTAAATCTAAATCTAAATCTAAATCTAAATCTAAATCTAAATCTAAATCTAAATCTAAATCTAAATCTAAATCTAAATCTAAATCTAAATCTAAATCTAAATCTAAATCTAAATCTAAATCTAAATCTAAATCTAAATCTAAATCTAAATCAAAATCAAAATCAAAATCATTTATTCATCTTCATCTGGGGGGTGGAGTTGCTCACGTCCGTAGGATTTACCACCACTTCCTAGGCCCACCCTACACGTACCCCCCGGGTGGTGCTAAACGAGCAATAACGCCGAACCACAGGCGGCGGTTAAATATCCTGTAACCTCAAGCTTTCGAGGCGGCTGCGGGGGCCGTGAGGTATTAAATCACCTCAAAACAACCCGACGTAGAAGGCAATGGGAAACCACTACGATTAAATTCCCAAGAGAGCAAAGATGGAAAGTCTCATTAAGGATGCAGCGATGTCGGACGACCCGACTGACACTCGGCGCCCATTGATATCCGGGTCAATGGGTGGGAAGTATGCGACCGAAGACTCTTCAGGAGTGAGTCATCAGGCTCCTGTCGCAGTTAATACGCCTGAAGACAAAACACGAATATCCATCCGACCTAAACATCGTATTGGCACCTGGAATGTGCGAGGGCTCGGTCGATCTGGCAAGCTCGAGACTGTAGAAAAGGAAATGGATGCGCATAATATATCTATCCTGGGACTCTGTGAAATAAATATGAAGGGAGCAGGACATTTTAAAACAACCACTGGGAAAACAATGTATTTCTCAGGGCATGAAACACAGAATCGATACGGTGTGGGAATTATTATGCCTCCTAAACTCAACGCCTGTGTTACCGGGTATAATGCGGTAAACGAACGAATAATGACACTACGTTTAGACTCTAAACCGTTCCCACTTAACATCATACAGGTATATGCTCCCACTTCCCAGTCTTCCGAGGCGGATATCGATCACTTTTATGACACGTTGCAAGAGACAATCAGTGGCATATCTAGACGTGAACTGCTTATTGTACAAGGCGACTGGAACGCAAAGGTGGGAGACACATCAAACGAAGATCATACTCGCCATATAGTCGGTAAATACGGACTTGGCTGTAGAAACGAGAGAGGTGAAAAATTTATCGACTTTTGTATTGGAAATAACCTGACAATCACTAACACCTGTTTTCAACACCACAACAGACGCTTATACACGTGGAAATCACCAGGAGATAATTGTCGCAATCAGATCGATTATATTACTGTCACCCATCGATGGAAGTCTTCAATAACCAACGCGAGGACGTTTCCCGGAGCCGATTGCGGAAGCGATCATCAGCTTTTAGTAGCGGACATGCATATTCGCATTAAATCTACTCATAAACGTAATAAGCCCGTGAAGCGGATTTCCCGAGCTGAAGCCAACTTCTTTATGAGGGAGAGTGAAAGACAGCTAGCCTCAGTGTCACAAACAGCCGAAGTCACATCGCAATGTGTATGGTCTGCCTTCAAAGAAAAAATTATGGAGACCCTCGACTCCATGACTAAAAAGCCTGTAGCTAGAAAGGATTGGATAACGGATCAGACATGGGAACTAATCGCCAAGAGAAAAGAACTCAAGAACTCTAATACCCCAGCGGCGGCTCAAGAATACTCGCGCCTAAGCAAGCTTGTTAAAAAACAATGCAGAAGAGACAAAAACTGTTACATTGAAAATATCTGCGCAGAGGTAGAGAAACACGCCGAAAAACATCAAACGGGAGACCTTTTTAGAAAGATTCGTAAGATCACGCGCGACTTCAAACCACACTCTTGGCAGATTGATGACAGGGAGGGTAACCCGATCAATAACATAAAGCAAGCGGTGGAACGTTGGAGGGAGTATTGTGAAGATCTGTACAAAGATCAATCCAACAATGTGATAACGAACAACTTAAGAGAGGCCGAATTGGAACCAGACATCATTATATCCGAGGTAGAGGATGCCATCCGTAAGCTTAAAGTTAACAAAGCACCAGGACCTGACAAAATTACCTCAGAAGTCTTAAAATCACTTGGCCCGGAAGGCGTTAAGCTACTGCACAAAATTTGCAGCATAATCTGGAAAACGTGCGAATGGCCTATTGATTGGGTTCACTCGTCGATTATGCCACTCCACAAAAAAGGCTCGGTAAGGAACTGTGGTAACTACCGAACTATCGCTTTGATCTCCCACTCTAGCAAAATCATGCTGCACATAATCAACAGCCGGTTGAGATCCTACATAGATTGGCAAATACCACAGGAACAGGCCGGTTTCGTCAAAGGCAAAGGCACCAGGGAACAAATTACAAACCTGAGACTTATCGTAGAAAAATGCTACGAATTCAACACCCCAGTCTTACTATGCTTCGTAGACTACCAAAAAGCCTTTGACTTTGTGAGGTGGCAACATCTATGGGAGACCCTTCACCGAACAGGCGTGCCGAGTCACATGGTTTGTCTGATCCGAAACCTATACGAGGCAGGTTTTGGTACAATTAGCGTGGGAAATCACACGTCCAGTTCTTTTAAGTTTCAGAGAGGCGTTCGACAGGGTTGCGTAATATCTCCCATTCTATTTAACATCTATGGTGAACATATAATGCGGAAAACACTAGAAGGATGGGAAGGCGGCGTCAGTGTTGGAGGTACCAAAATATCCAACCTTCGATATGCCGACGATACCACTCTGCTGGCTGGATCTGAAAGAGAAATGGCGGAGCTACTACAGCGCTTGGAACAAGTCAGTGCAGAATTTGGTTTAAGCGTTAATAAAAATAAGACCAAATTGTTGGTGGTCGATCGGCTGGGCCAAGTACAGCGAACCAACCTGCTGGATGATTACGAAACAGTACAAGAATTCCAGTATCTTGGATCAGTGATCAACAGCAAAGGCGGCTGCGAAAAGGAAATCCGTCGACGCATCGGCATGGCTAAGACCGCAATGACGCAGCTCACCAAGATTTGGAAAGATCACAACATCTCAAGGAAAACCAAAATTTACATTGTTCGCACGTTGGTCTTTCCAATATTTCTCTACGGTTCCGAAGGGTGGACTCTGAAGGCAGGCGAGAGAAAAAGGATCGATGCTTTCGAGATGTGGTGCTGGCGCAGAATGCTTCGCATCCCCTGGACGGCGCGACGCACCAATATCTCGATTTTAAAAGAGCTCAAGCTAGACAAACAACAACGGCTTTCGACTGTCTGCCTCCACAGGATATTGCAATACTTCGGCCACATAGCGCGCCGAAGCACAGATAACCTTGAAAAGCTCATCATAACTGGCAAAGTGGATGGCAAGCGACAGAGAGGACGAAGCCCGAAAAGATGGTCAGACCAGGTGTCCGAAGAACTTCAAATGCCGGTGTCTCAGGCTCTCCATGAAGCACAAGATCGTAGCAAATGGCGAAGCCTGCTGCAGCGTTTCCGTCGGAGCCACGATCCTCAGCAGTGAGGGGACCGACTTGAGGAGAGGATTCATCTAGGCCACAAAGTGACGCTTATGAACGTCAAAATTTAAGTTAATTACTAAATGATTCTACATTTACATTTACTGCCACGTTCGCAATGCAATAGGTAGAACCACGAGAAAGAAAGAGCAATAAAACTCATGGCCACTCTTTTCAAACAAATATAATGGTGGTACATTTTATTTTTGTAAGGAGCTGCAACTGTTTCACATTGTAGATCGGAAATCAGCTGAAGCCCTAATAATAAATCCTATTGCCTTAGATGCTTTGCTGACTATATCATCGATGTGTTGTTCAAATACTAGCTTATGGTCCATTTTCACTCCTAAATCTCTTATCGTGGAGACCGTATTAATGGTTTGGTTGGACAACTTATAAGCGTAGTTTATGTTAGATTTTTGTCGAGAATACGTAACACGAAAGCATTTAGTAACATTGAGCTCTAGTTTATTATTTGCGCAGTAGTCTTCGAAACGTTTGAGATCACTTTGAAGATGTTCAGCATCTAATCTTTTTTTTTTTGGTGTTGGGTTGGAAAATCCTCATGGAGTCCCTTCGCCCTGGGGGTGAAGGACGAAAGGGACTGTCAGACTCTTACTGACTAAAAACCAACCCGTGCTCCTCATGTACCCATGTGTCGGAGGGTAGGGTTTCACCTAAGCATTCCTCGCTACCCCCCGACGGGTATTGGCCCGCCAGATGGTCAGGCGGGCCCCGAACGAAACCCCCTTGGCGGCGGATGAAGATGTTGGGCTCCGCCGCCAAAACACCCAGCGGCCGCAGAGGATAGGGAGGACGGCAACACAACACCGCATCTCCTCTTCCTCTGCGGCCCCACCGCGACGCAACGATGGTGCGCCCCCATTCGGTCGCGGGAGATAGGGCGCGCGGCAACGCAACACCGACACGCCTCTCCTCCCGCGACCGCACCCGACTGCGAGGGACAGACAGAACTGTCCCCCGCACCCGCACCTATTGACGTATCCTACGCAGGCCTCACGCAAGCCCACGTGGAGCGTCCCCTCCCGGGATCCCGCTTAGCTTCACCGTGGGAGAAAATCAAATCCACGGTTACTAAGCCCCCCCACCACGACAAGGTGGAGATCCCACGGGGGGGAGCATCTAATCTACTGTGTACCACTTTGTGGATTTTCATGTCGTCTGCGTAAAGAATGATGTAAGAGTGATGAAAACAATGCTTAATATCTGATATAAATAGCGTGAATAATAAAGGCCCGAGGATCGAGCCTTGAGTTACTCCGGAAGGGACACAATTCCATGTAGATATATAACCCTTTAGTACAAGAGTCCGATTCTCTATATACGATGTGAACCACCGGTAAAGGTCTCCATGTATTCCGGTTGAAAATAATTTATCTAAAAGTACGCGATGATTAATACGATCGAAACATTTTGAGTAATCCGTGTATATAACGTCTACTTGCGCACGTTGGTCCATACCTGCTGATATGAATTCATGGGATAGTATCAAATTTGAAGAAGTAGACCGTTTCTTAAGGAAACCATGTTGTTCGGTACCGAAATTACATCTCATCGCTTCGTAGACTTGATCATAAACAATTCTCTCAAGTAATTTGGAAAACAAACAGATTTTAGAAATGGGGCGATAATCCTCCACGTTTGATCTATCCCCTTTCTTAAATACAGGGGTGACAAATGCCGATTTCCACATTTTTGGTACATAGCCCTCCGATAGGGATCGTCTGAATAGGATACAAACCGGTGAAGCGAGACTAATTGCACATTTAACAATAAAAATTGGTGGTACCAAATCGGGTCCGCCCCCCTTAGACAGATCCAGGGACTTCATCAGCCGCAACACCTTATCCTGACAGACAACTACAGAGGAGATACTACTACTACTTGTACTAGCGTTGTTATTAGACGTACAAACCCCGGTCGTATCAGGTACAGACGAAAACGTTGAGTGAAAATTATTAGAGAACAGGTTACAGATGTCATTACCGGTATCAGCAATCGTACTACGGTAGTGCATAACGTTTGGAAATGAATTAGTAATTTTCCTTGATTTTACATAGGACCAAAATGTCTTAGGATTATTAACGATTGCTGATTCTATCTTTGTCATATATGTATCGAAGCACCTTTTTTCCACCTCTATGGCCCTTGAACGTAGAATAGAGAAAGAATGATAGTCGGCAATGTTACGATATATTTTATATTTACGGTGGTACTTATATTTTTCTTTTAAAATTTTAATTAGTGCTGTGTTATACCAAGGAGGGTGTGAATTATTTCTTAAATTTTTTTTCGGCACATATTTGTCCCTCAGCTCATATATTTTATTATAAAAATAAGTTAGCGCGTCGTCTAAGGAATCAGTTTGCAATATTTCCGACCAATTAATTTTATCTAGCCCATTAATAATGGAATCGTAGTCTCCTCTAGAGAAGATATATTTATTTGCCATATTATCGGAAAGTTTATGAATTTCAACGAAGTCAGCCTGAATCATCAAAGGTTTGTGATGTTGATCAACGGGTAACGCAAGTGGGTTACGGCATTCGTTTACAGCTATCTTATCGTTGCAAAATACAAGGTCCAAAAATCTACTATTTATATTACGCACATTGCTGTATCGAGATAAGTTGTATGTGTAAGTGGCATCAAAAAAGTTCTTTATATATTGACAAGATATACTAGCGGGTAGTAATTCATTATTATGGTATGTATGAGACCATTCAACACAGCTTCCAAAATTAAAATCTCCGAGAAGAATATATTTATCTAAAGGATTCTGCAATATTATATTGCTTAAATTATTCGTAAAATTACATAGCTGTGAGTTATATGAATTACCAAGGTTTTCTTTGCATAAATAAAGTGCACAAATATGTAGGTTATAAGTCACTGAAGGCCTAGACCTTTTTAAAACGATGGTCATCCATATATCTTTGGCAGAACTGCGCCATTCCGTTCTTTCAGTCACTATCAAGTCTTTACTTACCGAGATCAAAACGCCTCCGCCATTTTTTTGTGCTGTACGGAGATCACGGTCACGTCTCCAAACCAAGTACCGAGCATCAAATAGTTCACTATTAAAAATATCATCCACTAACCACGTCTCAGTAAACACAATCACATCATAGGCGTTGAGACAAATATTACGATATAAGCTATTAGTTTTCGTACGTAGCCCGCGCACGTTCTGGTAATAAATACTAATAGGAGACACTGAAAACTATTATAATAACTATATGAATAAGGAATGCAAACTCACTTTTGAGATTAATAATTGTGTGTACCATTAAAATATTACAGCAAATGAATTCTAAAATCAACACATATAATAATATTCTATTGCGGGTAATCATTAAATTTTTATGCCTATCTATGAAACACGGCAATACCACGGTAATAATATATAATCTAACAGTATTGTAACTCGGCCGTCTTCGTGAGTTATATACCTACCAGACGCGCCGCATGCCAGCTGCGGCACGATAGCGGCTGCGGGTACTGTAGGCACAGTCCGCCCAGTCTAATGGGTACTCTGCTCGAGGCGCGTAGGTATAACTCGAGTTTCGTGCGTTTGTATGGAGTTACAATACTGTTAGATATTATTACCGTGGCAATACACATTGCAACAAACAATATCTATAAAAGAAATGATTAGCCAATGACCGATGAATAACATTAGACCTTTTGTGACAAGAAAAAGCATTAAGTACCGATTTAGTAGATTGCGAATTAAAATGTACTTGTAACAAAATCAGGTTCAAATTCACCTGGAATGAAATAGTAATGATCAAGTAATAAGTTAAGTATTCATGACTGCTCCCAAATGCGCGACACAGTGATAGTAGAAAAACACAACTAGAACTTCGTGATCTGTGATTCTCAAACTTTTTTGACGTTGTAGAAAACAAATGTAGATAATAAATTAATGACATGGCAATTATCGAATATAATGTGATTATTAAACTATCTTTGCAAGATCCCTTTTAACCAAGAAACTCGAATGAGATCGTACTTTTGTAGTGAGAAGAAGTTCATTTTAAAGGAATCTGTTTCCATTTACAGGCAATTCCTTTAAAATGCAGCGCTGGGATGTTTAGTGAACAAAATGTTTGCACAAGAAGTTTTGTATTTGTACGCAGTCTGAAGTTTTGCAATTTTCCAACTAACGACTAAATGCATTAATGTTGGTAAAATACTACCGTTGCTTATTACAAAAACTGGTGGAAAATGCAAGCCAATGACTCCTTTTGTTACATTAAAAAATATATGTAATACTTTGCCGATGCACGTTTGTTGTTATCGTAATTATTTAATAATGGTTTGAAAATTGTCAACGCAGTCAAGTGGAATCGTTTCGTCAAACGTGCAAACAGAAAAAATACATTAAAGCAATAGTACCACTAAAATTTGATACTTAGTGGTCTAGGCAAATTTTGTAAATGTCTAGAAGTTTTGAATAATCGTACACATGTGGTTCTAGAAATTTAGAATAAGGGTGCTTGTACACGGTGCATGTAGCTGGAGCAAGTAAAGGTGCGGGTCACACGCGTGAGTAATATGCGCAAGCTACTTGTTCAAGTTACTCGCTTGTACTTGTACATGATGCAAATAACTGGAGCAAGTAAAGACATGGGCTACTTGCGCAAGCTGTATGTACATTGCATTACATACAAGTTATTTGTTCTTGGTAAAGAGCTACATGTGCATGCTATTCGCACGGTAGCTTTATGACTTGAATCGCGTCAAAATGTCTCGACGAACGAAAATTCTTTTAAAATCATATGTTAAAAATGTCATTTTAACAAGTAACATGCGCGAGTGACCCGCGCGTGCCGCAGAGCAGGGGAATTAGTTGCGCGGGTGGCTCGCTTTGGTACATGCTCAAGTCGATGGACCCGCACATTTTTTTAAACGATATGTTTACCGTGCATATAACCCGCGCATGTGCCTCAACATGCTCAAGCTACATGCATCGTGTACAAGCACCCTAACAAAGAAGCACAAAATCTAGTGCCAATGTAACCCATGCCGAAAAGTCAGGCAAAATATTAGGTAATTCAGCGTTATCCCTGACATAGGAATATGAGCTCGAGGGTCTTCAAATAATTATATTCATTGTTTTATTCTTAGTTCAGACCCCTAAACGCACAACTAGTGCTTTTCATTCTACTATACATCGTCTTCCAATCATATGTGTGTCAGAAACATGTATGAAGTCTACCTTAGAAATCCCAAAAGCCACACAACGACAATAGCTTTTAAAATAGCATCGAACGTACCAAGCTTCATTGCATGTTTTGAATAATACTGTTAGCAGCAAGCTCGACTTTACTCAATAAGTTCTTTGATTACTGAAACGTTTTCCGTAAATAGTATTGATGTATAAAAATAAATTTATATTTCTTCCGTATTCTAATTTTACACAAAATAAGTATTACTTTGATGCGAACTTCATAATCAATGATGTGTGAGACACGATTAAATTTCTGTGTAGGAAGCCATCAGTAAAAAGAAAGGTAAAGTTATATTGTGTAAATATCCGAATAAAATTTAAGAGATGTAAGAAATAATAAGGATATTAAGAAAATGTGTAAAAATTATTTAAACAAAAGGAAAATACTTACTAACATAGCCTTTTAGTTTAAGATTTGTGTTTTCGGAGGGCCTTTGATAGTTATGGTGTTAGCTTTTCCTCTTCGCTGTACTTTTGTGTTTTCAAATCCCATTATTATACTATAACAATTAAACTATAACCTAAATGTTACAAGTTAATAAAGACATTATCATATTTATTGTATTTGAATAGACTTCGGCTTCGGCCTTGTAGTGAAATTATTGTAAAAATTCAACACCATCTAGGAATTTTATATTAAATTAATTTTAACGTTGTTTAAAAGTTATACGTACGTACATTAGTTTACATAAAGGAGCAGATGATGTGACATGTTATTTAACTTGTGATAAATAACTCTCCCACATTATTTAGCATTAAGTCTTCACTTTACTATAACACGTTATAAAATAATTATAATAATGTTCACACCCATAGAAATCAAGCTTCATAGAACAGGCCAGCATCACCCGAGCTATATATAGTACCCATCTGTTATTCGTATCCTGCATTTATATCACTAAATTCACCTGAAATATCTATTACTTGAATGGCCTCTAGCCACTTGCTGTGCCTGTCTTTGTGTATCCAGCTTTTGTAGTCAGTCATGATTCTGAGAAATCCTTCTTCCGAGTTGCCAACTGGC
Source organism: Euclidia mi (assembly GCA_944739405.2). Classification (NCBI taxonomy): domain Eukaryota; kingdom Metazoa; phylum Arthropoda; class Insecta; order Lepidoptera; family Erebidae; genus Euclidia; species Euclidia mi. The sequence continues at coordinate 56,698,241 of OX123181.2, forward strand.
AAGGTAGATCAATGGTTTGAAGTGAATAAGTATCTTTGAAGATGAGTACAGGCTGTAGAAACAGAATGATCTGTACAGAATTTGTCTGAATTATGAAATATAGCCAAAATTATTAACATTTGTTATTACTAGATTTACTCACTTAACGATCTATCGGCATGTAATGTTTTGCACTCTACAACCCCTTCATTGAACAGGTTATCAAAATAAATATCATCCATTTAATGTCATGTTTATTGAATTTATAAAGGTCACATCACAAAATTACGTCGCTAAGAAAAACTTATCAACGTCGATCAACCCGAAACACGCGTAAAACCATTAATCACTTCCTTTACAAAATTAAGCTTAATAATGCCGTCTATTCGTCATCTGTACTTTATATAGCCTATCCTGGGGTCTTAAGAATTGGAGACAGATAAAAAGAAGCCCTTTTAAAACAAGCCGTCTGTCGCCTCACAGAAATGAACTAAAGTGTTTGCAATTACGTGGACAAATGATCTGAGATAAACAAAACTCACTAATAAAATACTGTTCCCCCCCCGTGGGATCTCCACCTTGTCGTGGTGGGGGGGCTCAGTAACCGTGGATTGGTTACCCGCGGTGAAGCTAAGAGGGATCCAGGAGGGGACGCTCCGCGTGGGCTTGACGGGGCCTGCGCAGGTTGCGTCCAACGGTGCGGGTGCGGGGGACAGTTCTGTCTGTCCCTCACAGTCGGGTGCGGTCGCGGGAGGAGAGGCGTGTCGGTGTTGCTTTGCCGCGCGCCCTATCTCCCGCGACCAAATGGGGGCGCACCATTCGATGCGTCGAGGTGGGGCCGCAGAGGAAGAGGACATGCGGTGTTGCGTTGCCGTCCTCCCTATCCTCTGCGGCCGCTGAGTGTTTTGGCGGCGGAGCCCAACACCTTAATCCGCCTTTTTTTTACTAGTTAGTTTAGCCTCTTTAGCTCACCCAGTTTTTGCGCTGCGTGTAAATATGACTGGTACATGCTTGGTTGTAAATGGGGCTAAAATATGCTAAGTTTTACTTATTTATCGGGACCATAACTCGAACTAGGTTATAGCCGTAACATTATTTTGGTTTAAATCATAGATGTTTTTAGTCAAGCAATTTCAGAACAACAATTTTAAAGTGTCAAAGTTTTCGTGGGGTCACGTGAATCCACTATTTAGATTTGATCTCAAGGTAAATAAGCTCAAGATATACAAAGGTCTTGCATGACATTTGTATCAGTTCGGATTTTTTGAGTCCCTAAAATCAGTTTTAAGCCGAATAAAATTTGGATGGCATCAGTGCCATCCAAAGCTTGAAAGGTGCAAGTGGAAACGGTTCCTTCCTTCACTTTCTGGGGCTTGATGTCATCCAACTATACTGGTCACAGGGTGCACAACGCTGCTGTCAAGAAGAGACCCTTGTTCAGCATGTCACCTCTATTCCCAGAATTTAAAAAATAGCAGCAACTTTCTACCATTCTCAAATCACAAGCGTTGTTGTGCCACGCTAAGATGTCCAGCAGCACGACTTTCAATGCGTCGTAGGTTTCCTCACGATTGCTACTCAAACACCTGTATGTTCGAGCGTGCTAGGTGTTCTCGTAGACCTGTCTTCGGTCTGCACTAGGAGGGTAAATTAACTTAACTATTAAGGTTTACTATTCCTTCGAGTCCGCGTGGTGACAGATTAAGAATACGAATTGTCACCACCCCATATCATCCCATGGGTGTCGTAAGAGCCAACAGAGCGAGCATATTATGCAGAGAACAGCACTGTAAGAGAAGGAAAACTTGATACAAACCCTATACCAACCCGCTTGGCCAGCGTGGTTTAGTAGGCCAATCCCTCCTTTCAAAGGAGAGGCCTAGTCCAGCAGTGGACTATTAAAGGCTGATGATGATGATGATTCCTTCGTAACGTATACAACTATCCAAGGTATAATTACAGTAATGGATGGTAAAATTAATGTACCTCAAAATTTTCCAGCAAAACGGGCCTAAGACAACAAAATAAAACGCTCATCCAAACAGAAAACGCATTCTTCATTTGCAATACAATACATAAAAGTAAAAACATCTACATCTAAGCCATCGTGAATAAAAAGCAAATTTACAAAAACCTTTTAGCGAGGTGTCACCCTGTCTAAAGTTATCACTCGATTTTACCACCTAAATGGTTACGGACTGTTGCGGCCTTTCCACGGTGTCATCCTCTTTACAGTTGAACTTTTTAGAAATGAAATACATTTTTAAGGCATGGCAGCTACCTTTAACGAGTTCGCGAATCTCCTGTAATATAAATTCCCCGGAAATTCTTTTGCGGTGTTTTTCCTTGATAAGCAATGTTCGTTTTAAATAAAGGAGTTTTCTCGGATAAATATTATGTTGCTATCTGTGTATAAAAATGAATACATTGCTTTATTTCCTGATACCTTTAAAGCCTATATTAAAATCATCAAGAATATATAATATTGAAGCTTTATTATTATCACAACTGTCGCGGTCCTTGTGCTGTGATAAATGTAAATAACAATGCAATTTGCATATGATTTATGAACATAGCAACCTTCTCTTTTCTTGTAAATCAGTTCTCACTATTGCGCTTGATCCACCATTTTGGACTTCATAATTTTTCACAATGATGGATCAAGAATAAATCGACACATACATGGCAAATGTATTACGAGAAACTTTGACTAAACTGATTGTATCAGTTCTCATATTCAAATGATGATGTATTTTAATACCTGAATTCGTTTAAGTAATTTTAGTTACCGTTTCTGTTAGGATATTTATTGTAATGAGGCTATAAACCAGCCACCAGTTACTAACGAACACGCACTTTGCGTTGGAAATTAATTTTTCAATCATAATTGTTAATCATATAGGATGGACATTGTGTTTGTGGAAGCAAAATTTCTCTCTTGACTACAACACGACTGCGTCCGCAAAGTATTGAAATTTAGTCGCAAATATACCCTTGTCGTAAACTGAGATTCCATTCCAATACTAGTCCCTCTAATTAATATTTTAGTTAAATATACCTGTAGGTGGACGCAATCTTAAAACCACACAAAAACAGTTATAGCTAAATTCATTCAAGTAGTGGTATCAATAGGTCAGTTTTTAAGGGTACTGGTACTTAAGGGTTGTTTCTTATCTTAATATATAAAATCCTTGCGTTACTGACTGACTGACAGACACGCTACAGCTGAAACTATTGGGCGCAGGAAGCTGAAATTTGGCATGTATGTTCCTTGGGGACCGTAGGGGTGCACTAAGAAGGGATTTCCCGAAAGTTCCACGGGATCGGCCAAACGGGTAAATTAAAAAAAAATGCAGGCGTAGCTGCTGGCGTCCTCTAGTCAGTAAATAAAGTCCACACAATATCGGTATATCTGCGATAGTCAGTACAAATTTTATGCGATCTTGGCATATGCAAGTGCCGTTAAACTGCACCAGTAAAATTTTATCACATCGCTATAAAAATATAAGTATTGTGATATACCGTGCTATGGACGCGGCATGTGGAAAGAAAAGCCAAATTATTTTTATGTACAAACTTTCAAATACGGAATATTTTTTCAATAATAAGAATATTATTTCAATCTTTTATAGATATTTGCGAGAATCAAGCTGCAGTGTTCGCCTTGGCCTGATTTTGTACTTACGCTTACAGTGATAGTGTAAACTCCGAAATCCAATTCAGGCAATTAATGTTTGCGATGTAAGTTTTTCTATTAAACTTAGCTGCATCTCAAAAATGTGTTAAAACGCGACCAAACTCCCTAGCTGTGAAGTTTTATATGAGTAATATATTTTTTATACACATGTCAATAATCCTTCACTTTGCCTGCCTCCGTGGTTTAATAGCGTATCCGTAATGTGCCCGCCACTACGGCTATAGGGTCGCATCTTATTACAGTAGACCTAAAATGCCTAACGTAGCGAAATGTGGGTGTATTATTACACGTCTGCCTACCCTTTCGAAGATACCTACAGGAGTCCAAGCTTTATCGCGGTTATATCCATGTCTCTCGCCATGGAGTTCGAGGTCCAATCACTAGTCTAATCAGGGGCCTTACTCTTGAATTTAATTCCGATCTATCGACATTGCGATTATGTCATTTCGTAATCTCGAACACGCTACTAGCGCCGAATCGGTTTGAAATTGAATGTATTTTTGAGGCACTAAATTGAATTGGGATCGGTATTGGAAAGCAAGTAAAGCGACTCGCGAGCATATTTTGACAGTTGTGTATTGCGTCAAGATTGTGTTAGAATTGTTTGTGAAGTGAGTTTTATCCAATAACAAAACAGTAACTTTCTTGCACTTAAACTTTTTGGTGTTTTATTTAAAGTAATAGTTAGCATTGTAAGTTTCTATTATGACATAGTTAATGATAATTGAGCAATATATATATATATATATATATATATTAAACGTCACAAAAATTAAATAAAAAGAAGACGAGACGAACGCCGTGTGATGTGAGTGAGACATACATGGACGAAACAAATTACCGTGTTGGATTTGTTTGAGATAATCTATCAAAATATAAAGCATTTAATTAAACTAAGTTTAGGACTTTTGATAATGTTTATATTGAATAGTAATCAACAATATTGATCATAACATAATATAATATCATATCAGAATAAATACTTATGTATGATTCAAGATATTAAAGTAGTATGTAAACTTCTAACTTTATTAGAACTAATTTTATGTTAATAATCACTCTTGTTTTATTTCTTGGATCAGATAAACAATAACACAAACATAAAAAGCTCCTTTATCAAACTTGACTCGTAAATATTTAAAAATTGGAGAACTTTTGAATTGATTCACTTTTATATACTGCGATGACAAGTGGCAACGGCCATCACACATACAGTCAGAAATACGTAACTTTTATGACATTAGCTATTTTCAATTTCTTATTTAGGTTAAAGATGATAAAATAAATGAGTTAAACAATTATCCGCAAAATATTTATTTATTTATCTTGTTATTTCCAACATAAAGATTTTCAAAAAACCTAATGTTGGATAAACCCCCACTTTTCGCCAGTGTTTTGATCCCACGTAATAGGTGGCGAGCCTATTGCCGCTTATCGGGATATTTTGTTTGCCAGAGCCTCGTCCGTTGATCGGCAGGTGCACCACTTGCAGGTGAGGTTGGCTTAGGACCCTAAGTTCATGGTGGTAACCCTATGCACCCTAAATGTTGAAACTTCAAATTAATCAATTATTTGCAACAGACAGACCAACTGTGTTTTGTATTACAACCGTAGGTAGACACCAGTTTGTTACCTAACAATATTAATATTTTCAATATATTATAACAGAACAAATAACGTTTATTAAGTTTATTTTTTCAATATGACCCGCTTATCTGTGCTATGTTAGTCAAATGTGGTTAGTATGGTGTTTAAAACTCAATGTTTATAATGAGCATATTATGCAGAGAACAGCACTGTAAGAGAAGGAAAACTTGATACAAACCCTATACCAATCCGTTTGGCCAGCGTGGTATAGTAGGCCAATTCCTCCTTTCAAAGGAGACGCCTAATCCAACAGTGGACTGTTAAAGGCTGATGATGTAACCTTATAATATTTACAAAGATTTTATATAAAATGTTTTCTGAAATGTTACCACCGTGTTCATTGAATAATAATAATAATATTCTACCACATACACACATCACCATCTAGTCCCAAACTAAGCAGATCTTGTACTATGGGTACTAGATAATGGATAAACATACATATATACTTTTTTTTGTAAATATATACATACATATAGAAACACCCAGACCAAGACAAACATCTTTGCACAAGCAGAGTCTGCGTGTCACGGAGATGAACATGCTGCGCTGGATGTGTGGAGTCACGCGGAAGGACCGCATTAGGAACTCCCGCATCCGGGGTTGCCTTCATGTCCGTGACATTGCTGACAAACTGCAAGAGTGTCGTCTACGCTGGTATGGCCACTTCTTACGTCAACCGGCATCTTACGTGGGTAACAAATGTCTTGCCATGCTACCTCCGCCGGGCCCCCGTAAACGGGGAAGGCCAAAGAAATGCTGGCTTGACGTCGTAAGGGATGACATGCGTGCCAACCAACTAACCACCAGGGATGCTGAAGAACGTGCGAAATGGAGGAGACACAGCCGGAAAGCGGACCCCGGGCTCCAAGGCGTGGGTTTTGGAGTGCAACCGGGACAGCGCTAGGATGATGATGATGATGAATAATAATAATATTCTACCACATACACACATCACCATCTAGTCCCAAATTAAGCAGATCTTGTACTATGGGTACTAGACAATGGATAAACATACATATATACTGTTCAGAACTTGCCCTAGACAGATTGGGAATTGTTGAAAAAGGAAGCTTGATTAGATTCATCCAGTTGTTCTAAGGCAATCAAATCTCTGACATATGGACCATGCTTTTTGGCGCTAAGAATCAAACAATTACAATGTGCAGTTACCTGTGGTATCTTCTCTGGTGACCTGGAGGCAAGCTAGACACACACAAGACTAAAATTGGCCAATATTAGCTAGTGAATTATCTACTTAGCCTAACCGAACCTCAACGCAGCGTTTTCAACACGAGGAGTGTGGTACACACCGGATACTCAAATTAGTTTTACAAAGTTAATGTTCAATATGTCACAAATTTATCAAAAACTTTGCCGGAAGTCAAAAGCGGCAATTATAAGTATTTACAAGTTAATTCAATTTGTGAAGGTTGCTTAACCATGTGCTTTTCAAAGGGCGATATTTTACGAGACGACAACGTGTTAATTTTTTGAGGCAAGAACAAAAAATGATATTTTATCTTAGTGTAACCGAGTCAAAAAATTACAATAGACAAAAAATGATACCAACTAATATTCTCGATTTAACTATCATAGACAATATTAATTTCTATTTCAAACATATACTTTTTTCTGTAAATACATACATATTATACATAGAAACATCCAGACCAAGACAAACATCCATGTTCACGCACACAAATGTTTGACTTGAGCGGGAATCGAACCCGCGACCTTCGGCGTAGCAGTCGCTTACACTCCCGCTGCGCCAACCGCTCGTCAAGCATAAAGTTAATTGTTCGTTTTAATTGTTCTATAAAACAACTAAAAAAGTTAATTGCAAATATTTTAATAGTACACACCGGATTCTCAAATTAGTTTTACAAAGTTAAAGTTCAATATGTCACAAATTTATCACAAACTTTGCCGGAAGTCAAAAGCGGCAATTATAAGTATTTACAAGTTAATTCAATTGGCGAAGCTGGCTTAACCATGTGCTTTTCAAAAGGCGATATTTAACGAGACGACAACGTGTTAATTTTTCGAGGCAAGAACAAAAAGTTATTTGTCATCTTACAGTGTGACCAGAGTCAAAAAATTACAATAGACAAAAAAATTATACCAATTAAAATTCTCGATTTAACTATCATAGACAATATTCATTTCTATTTCAAACATCTACCCGCCCCGGACCGGACTACCGGTCCGCTAATCGGTTGGTAGACGTGACAATATTGCAACCGCTCTCCTCAGAATCGAACCGTCCACCAAGACCTCAGCTAATCGGGGAACTCCATCAGTCCCAGTTACCAAACGAAGAATGCGCCCCCTGCGCCATCTGAGGTCATCTTGGGTGTATCGGTTTCGTCGGTCCACTTAACGCGTTGCTGGAGAATGTGCAAATATTCCAAATTCCAGCGTTTCCAAAAGCTCTGAGGAATCTGGCGTACCAATTCAAAAAGCGAGAGACGATTAGGTCTCGTATCAATATAGGGGTACTCAGGCAAGGTGACAAGTGGGCTACCAATCAAAAAATGGCCCAGCATAAGGGCTTTCAAATCATTTGGATCTAAGGAGATCGGGCACAATGGCCTAGAGTTCAAAACGGCCTTAATCTTACAAAACACAGTTGCGAGTTCTTCAAATGTAAGGAATGATTCACCAATTGTCCTGCGTAAGTGTGTCTTGGCCGATTTTACAGCAGCCTCAAATATATCACCCCAGAGTGCACAATTTGGTGGAGAAAACAACCAATTTATCCCATTTCGGGCAAGCCTCTTGCCTATATCAGCCTTGTTGGTTTCAAGGAAGTTAATTACGTCGTTCAAATAATTATAAATGCCCTTGAAGTTAATGCCGCAATCAGAACGGATCAAGGCAGGCAGCCCTCTGCGGGATACAAATCAGTCAAACGCCTCGGTCGTAAGCGAGGAGACCAGTTCTAAGTGTACGGCCTTTGTGGAGAGGCAAATGAAGACACACAAGTAGACCTTAACAGTCTTGCTGTTTCGAAGTGCTGAAGTTTTCACCAAAAAGGGACCAGCGAAGTCCTTGCCAACACCATCAAACGTCCTTATCTCTGTTACGCGATCTGCCGGTAAGTCTCCCATCAAGGGCTGCATGGTAGAAGCCTTGAGCTTATAGCAAGGGATGCAGCGAAAGACTACACTCCGAATTATACTTCGGGCAGACAAAATCCAAAACTCGCGTTGCAAAATGGCCAACAGAGCATTAAATATCAATCTTCTTCTCAAAATGCGCCAATTGCACATAACGAACCCAAAAGGTGAGGGACTCCTGTCGTTCCTGTGGTGAGAAAAACGATGTCAGTCGTTTCTGTTGTGGGTGCCAAAAATTAAAAACAAAACGCTTTATCCAAGCAGTAACACCTAACAACTTGTCAAGGGAGCTGTAGCGATTTAACAAAAAATCGGGGTCGAAGGCAAATTCCACCTTCTCAAGAGAAAGTGTTTGCAGACCCGGCATATTGGAAGTATTCAAAACTGGCGTTCGAGGCCAATCAATTTCTTGTCGACTCAACCATTCCGGACCCCACCACAGCGAATGGCCTATCAAACTAGGCGTCAAGCATCCGCGCGATGTACAATCAGTGGGGTTGAGCTCACATGGCACGTATCTCCAAACAAGCGTGACTTCAGATTTTTGTATTTGGGAAACGCGATTGGCGACAAATACTTCCAAAGTGTGGACAGACGCCTTCAACCAACAAAGAACAATTTGGCTGTCGGTCCAGGCGTAGGTCCCATTAATACAAATTGATTTACCCAAAGTACTAGACACGTGATTCAATAAGCGTACAAGTAGGTTTGCTCCCGAGAGCTCCAATTTGGGGATGGTCAGAGATGTCCGAAGGGGTGCAACCTTGCTCTTCGCCATGATCAGGGAAACCCTCATCTGACCTGAGGCACTGACTGTGCGCAAGTACACCACGACCACGTGACCACGTTCCGAAGCATCACAAAACCCGTGAAGGGTTACCTTGTACTTCCCGGGAGGAAGGATGGGACGAGGCAAGGAGATCTCATTGACGGCAGGAAGTGTCTTATCCAAAACCGACATCATATATGCCAATTTTTGTGACGGCCGAAGGTCAGCCCTGGCATCAACCTGTCGAACAGGTTGATAAACCCCAGGTAGCTTCCTAGGCAGCCATCTAAATGTGGAAGGTCTAGCGTGGGAAGCCGACTCAACAGTCCCGGTGCTGGCCTAGGAAGCTCCTGGTTCAAAACGGGTTGCCCGTCCCTCTTGGCAATCAACTGCCTTGCACAGTCGGAGACAGCATCATTATGTCCAGTGGGCATAGTCCTCGCTGACTCTGCTTCGCTGGTCCTCCGTGAAGTCAACAACTGACACTTCGAGACAACAAGCGCTGAAGGCACAAAATTGCTGTTCCACACCTGATCATTAATCTGCTCATATCTTTATTATAAGGCCTGCTGGTGATCAGGCCTTATTTACCAGAGCACTGGCTGAGGCAAACCAGCGCAAATGTGATGAAAGGGCACCCGCAGCCGAACGCAAGTCCTTGATAGCTGACATAATAAATTCTCAAAAGGTAGGACAAGTGTTAACTTAAAACAAGACAAATTAAACTTAAAATTTGTTGATTCTTTGAAACCAACAAGCTGCCAGGCTGTATACTACAGCTGCAGGCAAACAACAGGTATATACTGCCCGACAAAATTAATAGTTTCAGTATATTGGAACAAACCCAAAAGTTATAACTTATAACAAATTAAATGTTGAACATACATACATAGACTCACGCCTGTTTCCCCGAAGGGGTAGGCAGAGGCATATTAAACGCCCACTTTTCACCAGTGTTTTGATCCCACGTAATAGGTGGCGAGCCTATTGCCGCTTATCGGGATATTTTGTTTGCCAGAGCCTCGTCCGTTGATCTGCAGGTGCACCACTTGCAGGTGAGGTTGGCTTGGGACCCTAAGTTCATGGTAGTAACCCTATGCACCCTAAATGTTGAAACTTCAAATTAATCGATTATTTGCAACAGACAGACCAACTGTGTTTTGTATTACAACCGTAGGTAGACACCAGTTTGTTACCTAACAATATTAATATTTTCAATATATTATAACAGAACAAACAAAGTTTATTAAGTTAATTTTTTCAATATGACCCGCTTATCTGTGCTATGTTAGTCAAATGTGGTTAGTATCGTGTTTAAAACTCAATGTTTATAATTAACTAACTCAATTAATACATAATTAATACATATAACTGTTATGTATTCAATCAAAACTGACTAATTAACACAAAAACAGCAAATTCAAATATGATTTCAACATTCAAATTAACATTTACTGATTCGAGATTATGTATACATGACAGGTACCAAAAAATATATTTCAAATTAAGTAGGTCAAACAATACATATACAAACTATTATGTATTTAAGCAAAACTGACCTAACAAACACTACAACACTATTAACAAATGTGATGTAACAATGCCTAGCTCAGATTACAATATTAATCTGAGGTTAGGCACATTCAACCACGCTCTGCTACCAAAAGTTATGTTCAGAACTTGCCCTAGACAGACAAGGAATTGTTTGCAGAGGGCAATGGAAGCTTGATAAGATTCATCCAGTTATTCTAAGGCAATCAAATCTCTGACATATGGACCAAGTTTCTTGGCGCTAAGAATCAAACAATTACAATATGCAGTTACCTGTGATATCTATATTCTCTGGTGGCCTGGAGGCAAGCTAGACACACACAAGACTAAATTGGCCAATATTAGCTAGTGAATTATCTACTTAGCCTTACCAACACAAGATTACTTTAATTGTAATTAATTTAATTGCAATTAATTTTTAGTCAATTAACAAGATAATTGACAAATTAATTGATTAATGCCCAACACTGATAGGGAGCGACCCCCACAACCCAAAGGGACAGCGATATTCCACGATTTATAATAGTTTCAGTTTATTCAGTGGTACTGATTCCCTATAACGACTCCAAAGACCTTTATGACAGCCGGGACCGACGGCTTAACGTGCTTTTCTACGCACAGGGCAAGCGATAATTAATAATTTATTTAAAAAGCACATAACTCTGTAAAATATACCTAAAGCACTCTGTTATATCTGTGGTCGGCAACCGTCCGTCATCGATACCAAAGAACATAAAGATTGATACCGCGGAACAGGCAGACTGACAAAGCACTAGTCCTGTCTGCAGTTCATGGCAACTACCGCTCCTACTGCGCATACAGAAAAGTAAACAAAAAGCGTTTATTTTTTGTAATATTAAAAAATAGGTATCATGTACCATTGTAATCTAGAACATATTTATCCTTAGAAGTTCATATACTATTTATTGTAGAAAGATGAATAAATAAATTATTTATTTATTTATGTACGCCATCTGCATTCTTAGCTTATGCATCTGCAATGCCATCAGATCGTGACAAACCAACAGGGAACAAAACAATGATCCCATTTGCTGACTAAATCTACTATTAACGATTTGCCATTGCCATTTGTGTCAATTCGACTGGATGTACTAAAAAGAGCAACTGAACATATATTTTTTCTCTTGTGCGACTGGCTACATGCTAGTGTCCCGTGCTTACTTTTTCCAAGTCGTTTCGGTATAGTTTAGGTCGGTAGGTAGTTTATTTGACTTTACTTGTCCACACAAACGTACTGTATTGTTCCTTATGGGTGAGTGTGCAATTTTTTTACTTGGGTAAGCCGTGGTTTGTATAAAATATATTATAAGAAAGACCGCCATGATTTTGGTATTAAACTACAATGTATGTTTGCCAAAGGTTTGTATCTAATAATGATATAAATATGGCTGTCGCTTAGTAAAGTGTTGATGTATTTTATGCGTCAATTAATTTTGAAATAATAAACGAATAAAGGATTACCGGATCATGAAAATGTTTCTTGTCATTGCTGCAATTTTATTTCAGCACTACATTTTATTATTCTTTTAGATCACGTTAACGAAGCCGATGACTCAATAACAATTCATTTGCTCTACGGCTTTCGCCAACGGCTTAGCTGGGGCTACACTGTGAAATGCATAGGTGTTGGGTTTTTTACCCTAGATGAAAACTTGCATGATGTAAATTTGAAGGCTTGAAAACGTAACAAACAAACACAATGTGATTTTTTTATTCGCTTGTTACATTTATTGTATAAGTCATTGATATATATGTACTAACGTGTATAAGTCAAAGTTTCTTCCTTCTTTTTTCAAAAATGTTGAGAAGTTTAGAAAGCTTAAAAATATGTACGAAGATTACGATAATAACTTTTATTATATAGATCAGTCGGTATAATTGCACCTGTGTATCATTTATTGCTCTTGTATAATAGTCTCATTATAATAATTATAATATAGTCTCATTAATGATGCAACAAACGGTGAAAGTACTAATGAGGCTGTTAGCAATTATAATTTTTTGTTTGGTTTCGGACAAATTTATTTTTCCTTGTGTTATTTGCATAATATACATCGTGTCTATTGATTTGATGTTCTAAGTAAACTAGGCTTTTGGCTCTTTTTAAATTTATCCATGAATTCACAATTAGAATATTGCATGTTTTTGTAAGTACTTAATGTCTATTCTCCATGCAAAAATCCTTAAAACGGAAATCCAAACACATACAAACACGAATTGCACACACGCATTCCTAACTAACCTAACCTACGCCACCCGATCCGAAGTAATGTACATTTTGACTAATGGCCAATTACGTTAATAGAGAACCGCTAGACTGAGTAATGTTCACCACGTGACGTGTGCTGTAACATTTGATATATTATCTCCATAATGTACCTGACTGTAATAGTTCATGTAGTTCCACAGATTAATTTGCCAATTGTAATTTGTACCATATGCCGTACAATAATCTCTGTAATGGTTCATGATAGCGGGTGATGAATGGCTTATTTTGTGTAGGTATATGAATAGTGTAGTACTGAATGGGACATAGAATATGATCTATTGCTCAATAGTGACTAGTTTTGTTTGATAAGATATTCGATCGTGTTGGGCCATTCAATGAGTTACGCTGATAAGAAATAAATAGATAGATAGATAGATAATTCTTTATTGTGCAAATTTTGGTACAAATTCGGTGTAAATGACTTAAGACATATCAAATGCACAAGGGCGGCCTTATCGCAAAGTGCGATCTCTTCCAGGCAACCTTAGGATGGACAGACTGAAAAGACAAAAAGCTTTGATGTGTAGTGACTAATCTGATTACTATAATTTTTTTTTAATTTATTATACTTACATACGCAGGCATATATACAATAGATATGATAGGTGCTAAACATATTACTTATAAATAAATAAAAACATAATATGATACATACAGATATAAACATATATATAATATTATACATAAATATAATACATATACATAAAATAATATGAACACAAAATACAGTGACAAAATTTGTTTACAATGACAAATAGTGTTTCTTTAGTGCATTTTTAAAAATGTTCAATGATTTACCTTGCCTTATTGCGACCGGCACCGTATTCCACAAACGGACAGCTTGAACAGCGAAGGATTTATCGTAGAAGTTTGTGGAATGTGTTGGCATCTGCAGTCTCAGATCCACCGACGACCTCAAGGTCTTTAAATGTGTGTCATGAAGGAACTTAAAACGTTCTTTGAGATACGTGGGGGTATTAGGATTAAACAACACGTTGTACAGTAACATAAGAATATGAGTACTCCGGCGAAGTCGAATTGGGAGCCACTTGAGCCTGGATCGAAATTCAGATACATGATCATATTTGCGTAAACCAAAAATGAATCTAATACAGAAGTTTTGGAGACGCTCAAGTTTATCAAGTTGGTCCTCATTAAGATCAAGATAGCTGACATCGGCATAATCGAGTATTGGGAGAAGCAAGGATTGTGCAAGCGCAATCTTGGTGTTAGTGGGAAGAAAGTTAGTCAGCCTACGCAATGACCCAGCCGAAGCAAACAATTTACGACTGGTCTCCTGTAATTGACTTCCCCATGAAAATGTTTTGTCCAGATAAATACCAAGGTTTTTCACATTAAGGCGTACCGGCAACCCTATGTAAGTTGGCTAAAATTGGAAGCTATAGTGCTAGAAGCTATAGGTGGTGACGAATGGGTTGCCTACTGTCGAAATGTTCAGAAAACAAGAGTCCGGAATACTGAATTGACCACTGAGCAGTTTAGCACATTTTGAGCACAATTTTCCTAATAGGGCTTTCAATAGTAATTTGACGGTTTTCTATTTACGCTGCTACAGAACTGCCGATTTGGATAAAATCTAGATAAGAAAATAAAATACCTAATTTAATTTTTTGATGATTGTTAAGGTATTCATACATATTGCATCTGGCAAAACATGTATCAAATGCGACAAAATAGTATGGTTTTCAGATGCACAACAAACTAGGTGCTTGAAATTAACTGAGGCTTGAATTCATATTATCACTACACCACGTTTAGACGCAATACTTGTCCATCCGGCTTGTCTCGAAAATACGGCTATAAGCGGATCTGTGTTCCGAACTGTAATTCGAAATCGTGTAGAAATTTCACACCTATTGGTACTAACGCCAGTATTATTTCTAATATCGCAACTTAGGATCGAATAAACAGTTGCTTTAGAGTATTTCTTTGATTTCACTGTCCTTTCAAATTTTCAAATTTTGCTTTAAATATTGCATATGTTGCAAAATCATGCAAAAAATTCTGTGACTATAAATAAATCTTGCATCGCTTGGGTTTACAAATACACATTCAATCAACGGACACAAGGTACACCTGGTTGTTCCGTATGTCTGTTGATTGAATCTGTTGGGTGGATCACACAAAGTGTTATATTCTTGTGACGACCGCACACCACTGCATGATCCATGCAAATAAAATATTGGAACCTACCTATACCAAGGGATACTTCGACTTTGCACCTATTCCATAAACAATACAAAATCACCTTACAAAATGTATGACCTAATAAAAGTATGATATAACTGCTGCAATATATTAGAATATAAACACTATATTAAAGAATGTAACAATAGGATATATAATGGTAAATACTTCCTTTGTTAAACTACTAACCATAGAAAATGTTGCAATCATTTGAAACAGCATGATAAGATAATGTGTAAAAGGAATATAAATTAATCATTTCGAAAGGCAACATGACGAGGCGTTTTGCGTGAAAATATTATCTAGCACGTGTGGAAATTCAATACTGAACCAATTCCTGGAAGGGTTTCGTGCTCAAATAATTAAAATAATACGACGATATATCTAAATATTTATCTGTCTACATCACAAGCACGAACAGACATTAAATACTCTAATGTCCAGTTGTTCAATCGCATTAGTCATCATCATATCGCACTAACGTTATCCGGGTTGCTCACAACTTTGCCTCGGAGCCCGTGCACTTTTCTAATAACCAATGTAATAAGTTTTACCAGATTTGTCAGAATGTTTGGTTAGTCCAGACCATCTAGTATTTGATCGATTTATCCTGCAGTCACACTCTTATAGTGTGTATGTAAAAAAAACTTTGTTTACATTACTATAGTATCATGTTCATAGTATGAATATTAACTTTACTAAATAATATTTTTATTCATGCCGGGCTCACAGCAGTACCTCTACCAACCTTAGACTCTGGTTTAGAACATTCAACTCTTTAGTACAACAAGTAGGTAACGAAGTTATCGTCCAACGTATTTTTGTCGACTCCGACAGAATTGGTAAAATGTCGTAAAAATTTTGTGGGTCACATGAATTCTGTATATATTTTTAGGTACCACATTGTTCCTTTTAATTTTGGAGCTATTACCTCGTCAAAAATACAAGTAGTTTGTAATTGTAAAGGTTTGTAATGTGTATGTTCTTTGTTTTAGGTAAGTATCACTGTGTGTGCGGGGTTCTCTCAGGTCAGGAAATAAAAGATGTGTTCATCAGTACTAGTGCGTGATCTATTCAAGAACAATTACACGTTTACATTGTACTCGCACCGAGAAACAACTGGCGAGCTTAGCCTAAGTGCTGTGGCACTACAAATTACAAACATGCATTGTCATCACAATGTGTGGGGCCGCTACATACCTCCCCTTTTTGAAAAAAAATTTAAAAAAATTTGGGCATGTAATACAAATCATTAAAGTTATAAAACAATATACCTCTTTTTATTATACCTGGTTAACTTATTCTATAAATACAATACACAGAACTACGCTACACAATCGTTTTGCTTACCAAGTTGTTTTGATACAATACAATGTTGTCACCTCCTCTATCCGATTACAATACCACGAACGGAAATATGTATATTATTACAACAGTTGTTTAACTATATCCAGCAAATGTATTTCGCAATACCTAAGTATTTCATTTCATTACACGATGCAAATAAATGTGTAAAACATTACCAACACATTATAAAAAGAAAAAAATCTTTGCTTTATAAAGAGTTATAGATAAAACGTATAATTACATTTATAATAAAAAAAGTATGTTTGTGCGGCTGTTAGTACGAATTCGCCCTACGACTTTGTCTTGGGTTCACTAGTCAACCACACACATAAAGCACAAAGTATGCTAGTATAAAATAAGCATATAAGTATAAAACTAGTACATAACATCTCTTTGTAGTAGGTAATGACTATCATTTTGCGGACAACTATTATGGATGCCGACTTTAAATTTTCGTACATTAACGTGTATCTTAACTAAGTCTAAGGGTAGCCATCATGCCGACCTACTCTGCAAAAAATAATTAACGCCCCTTAGAGCCCTCAGTATCCAGCATGATGACGCCAAAAAATAAAAATTCACTCTTATAATTATCAGACATTGCACAAACATACTGTTATACCCACGAGTATATTAAACTTTCTCCGTCACTACGCACTATTGCGTGATGCCACGAACAGAATAACTCCTGAAGTAACATAAAAATTGAAATCACCATAAGATCTTTAATAAATTATTTTCAAAAAAATATAATACCAAAAAATATAATAGATAAAACGTATTATTACAATAATAATAAAAAAAGTATGTTTGTGTGGCTGTTAGTACGAATTCGCCCTACGACTTTGTCTTGGGTTCACTAGTCAAACACACACATAAAACACAAAGTATGCTAGTATAAAATAAGCATATAAGTATAAAACTAGTACATAACATCTCTTTGTAGTAGGTAATTACTATCATTTTGCAGACAACTATTATGGATGCCGACTTTAAATTTTCGTACATTAACGTGTATCTTAACTAAGTCTAAGGATAGCCATCATGCCGACCTACTCTGCAAAAAATAATTAACGCCCCTTAGAGCCCTCAGTATCCAGCATGATGACGCCAAAAAATAAAAATTCACTCTTATAATTATCAGACATTGCACAAACATACTGTTATACCCACGAGTATATTAAACTTTCTCCGTCACTACGCACTATTGCGTGATGCCACGAACAGAATAACTCCTGAAGTAACTTAAAAATTGAAATCACCATAACAACTTTAATAAATTATTTTCAAAAAAATATAATACCTGAACAATTGTACATTTAACCATTATTTTAAGCGTACGATGCTTGCGTCTGCCGTTGAGAAGGCTGCTGGGTCGCTTGAACAGCTGGTCCCGCAGGCCATAAAGATTCCAACTCTTTCCTTGCCAATTTCTTTGGGCGTAAACAAGAGTGCTTACTACAAAAGCACAAACAAAGTAATGGAAGGGCGCTAGCAATTACTATAATAATTATTCCATAACTTTCCAATTTCTATTCCATTTCAAGCTGTTTTGCCTGATTCGCTCCTTGTTGGGCGATTATAATTTCTTCATTATTTGTATTATAATTGCCCATTTTGTACTGAATATACTTATAAACAAACTGTAAAAATTACTGTCTCGGTTCCGATTGCTGAAGATTATGTCTAATTTGATACAGTGCATCCATTTATATTAAAAATATCTAATTCTTTGACATACTTAAACTTACATGTATCTAACGCTAACAAATCATTTTAATGCTACGGAAGCAAAAATCGTATCGGTGGCTTAATATGACGTCCATTGCGTGAGGTACGAACCATAAGCTGTGGCGATTTTATACAATAATTATTTACTAAAGTATTTGACATACCTTGTTCGGGATGCGGGCTATCATCCTGTTTGTTTTCATACAACATAAATGCTGGTTTGAGTCTGTCTATTGATTTGTCAATCTCTCTATTAGGTAATTTAACTTTATAATCTTTATCGTTTCTATTAATAACTTTGAATGGACCATCATATGTAGGACTAAATGTCTTCTTCAATACTCGTAAATCATTTCTAATAAAAACATGAGTACAAGTTTTTAAATCTTTGTTTACAAAAAACTTACGTGAATCGCTAATCGCTTGTGACTTGGGCCTTAACTTACAAATGTTCTGATGCAACTGTTCTAGAAAAATGTCCGAATTGCTATCTATGCTATTTCGAACTTGGAAAAAATCTCCAGGAAGCCTAATGGGTTGGCCATAAACCATCTCAGCAGCACTGATACCTGAATCGTTTCTACAAGCTGCTCGTAATCCTAACAAAACTGTTGGCAGCTCATTTACCTAATCCTTATTATTTATTAAACGTGCGGTCAGTGAGCTCTTTAACGAACGATGCCATCTCTCTATCATCCCATTACCCTGGGGGTGATAGGGGGTGGTTCTGATTCTTTGTATACCTAAATATGACAACAAGTTGTTAAACAAGTCACATTCGAATTGCCTACCTTGATCCGTTGTTATTCTAAGCGGGCAACCAAACCTACATATCCAGTTTTCATATATTACTTTAGATAACGCCTCTTCCGTAATATTTGACACGGGAATTGCTTCGGGGAAACGCGTAAAACGGTCTATTATGGTTACACAATAACGGTGTCTATATTGCGATGTGGGCAATGGTCCGATTATATCCGTATGAATATGATCCATTCTGTTACACTGTGGCAAGCTATACAAGTCTTTGACCATTTATTAATATCTCTATTCATTCCTTACCAAATATATCGTTGCGTTATCATTTTTCGCGTAGTACGAATCCCTGGGTGACTAATATTATGTATACTATCAAATATTACTTTTCTAAACGTTTCTGGTATATAAGGTCTAGCATTGCTTGTTGACATTTTGCAGAACACTTTCTTATCGCTACCGGGCATTATTATTCTTTTAAATATTAAGTTACTACTTGGGTATGAGTCTTGTGTGGGCTTATCGAGTTCCTGTGCCTGTGCCAATTCGTCGAAATTGACTACCGTGGGACAAACAATCGACTCTACTCTAGATAAAGCGTCTGCCACCGAATTTTCTATACCTTTCACATACTGAATATCACTTGTAAATTCCGATACGTACAATAACTAGCGGGTTCTTCTAGGTGTTTCTTTCTCACTGGCTACCTTTGTAAAAACATATATTAAGGGTTTGTGAACTGTATAAATAGTGAGCTGGCGTCCTTCTAACATGCTCCTAAAATGTATCATAGCTAGATATATAGCGGTTAGCTCCTTATCATAGGTACTGTACTTTCTTTGCGTTTCGGAAAACTGTTACGAGAAATAACCCAAAGGTCTCCACGCACCGTTTAGCTTTTGTTGTAAAACTGCGCCAACGCATAAGTCAGACGCGTCCGTCATGAGTGCTAAAGGAGCATCTACACTAGTGTGAGACAATGTAATGGCGTTCTGTAACTGCGTTTTACATTGCTCAAAACATGTAATACTTTCGTCATCCCACTGAATTTTGGTCTTATCCCTTTTCTTAGCATTATGCAAAAATTTATTTAATACAGCTTGATACTTAACAGCGTGCGGTAAGTGTGACCTATAAAAATTAATCATTCCTAAGAAACGTCGAAGTTGCTCTATCGTGTCGGGCCTAGGGTAGTCTGTAATGGCCTTAACCTTTTCCGGCAGAGGACTTATACCATCCTTTGTTACCTCATAACCCAGAAATTGTATTTTAGGTTGCGTAAACATACACTTACTTAAATTTATTGTTATACCGACTTCGCTAAACTGGTTAAAAATCAATTTGAGGTGTTTTCTATTAATACTCTCGGTCGACGACGATAAGATAATATCATCTATGTAACAAAAAAGTGCTGACTCAACTTCTTCGTCTGTACCTTTGATGTGCTCTATGCTTCTGAGTACGTACTGGTCCATAAATCTAAGTTAAGTTTGCGCTGCATTCCTCAGTCCGAACGTCATACGCGGAAATTCCCAGAGACCAAAAGGAACAGCTATATTATGATAGGCCCTATTTAAATCTAGGCGAGAAAAACATGTTTTGTTATCTAAAATATATGTAAAGTTATTTAACCTAGGGATCGGATAGCGATTGGGTTTCGTAATCGCATTTAAGGCTCTGTAGTCACCAACGGGTCGCAATTGCCCATCCTTTTTTGGTACTACATGCAATGGACTCGACCATTCTCCTTGCGACGGCCTACATATACCAATTTCATACATTAATTAAAATTCTTTCTTTATCTTATTATATCGGTCCGGCGGTAACGGCCTAGGTCGTGCGTATACCGGGGTACCGCAAGTACTAATATAATGAACCACTGAATGACAAGGTGCATCCTTGAAATTTACTGGCTTCGTGATTTCAGGGTACTCTTCTAATAAATCGTGACGGGGGTTGGTGTCCTGTATACTCTTAATGGATGGCTCGTCATACATTATGATGGACCCATTGTTAATTAAACTAGTTACACTATCTATAACCGCTTGACCGCGCAAAAATGACTATTCTCCCTTTTTCGAAATGCCGTAGACCGCGCACAAGTGACTATTTTCCCTTTTTGGTTACAGCGCTATACTCGGTCTGAATTTACTGTTTCTTTCTATTACGTAATGTTTTAAATTATTATTCTCTGTTCTATTCAAATCATTGAACATTTCTTCATGCTAAAAATACAAAGCGAGTCTTAAAATCGTTAACGCGGAACGAAAAAATAATGTCAAATGCCACTCTTTGTTTCGCGCGCTCCGTGATTACGTGCTTATCGTATGCGTGTAATTAAATATTTTTACACTATGATACATGTTTTTTTTATTTAATTCGGTGTAGAAAGAATCCCTCTACAGTTAAAACTCATAAAATATGTATGACATTGATTTACTTTTTAAAATAATCCTGTTTAAAATACACAAACTGTTTTTTTTCAACGATAGTCAATGTTCGCTGCTAAGTAATTACGAGCTTATCGTATGCGTGTAATTAAATATTTTTATACTATGATACATGTTTTTTTTTTATTTAATTCGGTGTAGATAGAATCCCTCTACAGTTAAAACTCATAAAATATGTATGTCATCGATTTAATTTTTAAAATAATCCTGTTTAAAATACACAAAGTGTTTTTTTCAACGATAGTCAATGTTCGCTGCTAAGTATAATAAATTAGAAAGTAAATATCAACAAAGAATTCATACGACTTGAAAGAGTCATTTATAAGGTTGAAGAAAAACATCACTTCAACTTACTCATGTTACCGACTTATCAACAATAAATGTTTATGTTAGCGCGCCCATCTGTCGAGCGGCGGCGCGACATTTTGTTTAGAACGTGAGCGGTCAAGTGAATTCGGCGAATTGGCGCTAGCGGTCAAGCGGATAAGATTCTTATTATATAAATCAACAATTAATTTGTGTGCCTCTAGAAAATTGACATCACATATTATCAATGACCATCGACAAACTCTACGTAACCCTAAATTAATTTCTAAAGTTTTTATACCATACGTTTTTATTTCTGTGTTATTAGCTGCGAATAATTTGTAATCACTTGGAACACAATCACTTTTTCTAACACTATTTACCAGTAACACTGAAACGTTCGCGCCTGTATCTACGAGAAATTGTATTCTTTACTTTCTATCTGTAATACATAATCGATGGTTACCTGTAGCCGCTGCGCAATCACCCACCGAAAAAGACTGCGCCTTGCTCAGTTTCCTTGGGACGTGGTAGGCTCCTTCCAGCTGCACGATTTTTCACATGCGCGCGCCCGCTGCCTGTATCTAAAATGATATTTGCATAGCCAATCTGGGCTATTTGGTGTACGCCGTGGTCCGCTTGACCTTGATCGAGATCTTTGCCTGTTCCAATTTTGCCTGTATCCTCTATGTCGACTCCTTGTCTCATTGATTTCATATCTCATTTCCTTCAGCTCCGTCGATAATTTGGCAAACATCGCTGTCATTTCCATTGCTGGTGTAATTTCGGGTGTCGCAACTGCTGCTATCTCCTCTGTGTGTAGATTCTGCATTATCTTATCCGCCATCTCAGCCAAGTTATCTAACTTGGTTTCTTGACATACCGATAAAACTGCCTTTACGCTGCCTGGGAGCCGCAATAACCACAAACGCCGTAGGGATTCATTCGATACCTCCGTGTTACGAGCGAGTTCTGACATTCGCCGTAGTAACTGCGAAGGGCGTTGAGAGCCTAGGTACATTTCGCCAACCAATTTCTGAAATTGGCGTTCCACACTGTCTTCAAACGCGGTCAGGAGGCGTTGTTTCACGGCCACATATTTTTTTTCTTCCGGTGGCGCTAGAATCAGATCGTGAGCTTGATGTAGAGCATCCTTGGTTAACTTCGCCACTACCATGTGAAACTTGCCTGCGTCACTCTGCTACTGAGGTTCCATAATTGATTCGAACTGAGCGAACCACATACGAGGCATTTCCGCCCAAAACTCTGGAATTCTCGCGGAAACGCTTATAGAAGCCAATTCCGAGACTGCTTGTGGTGGACTTTGTGGCATTATCGGTGCAGGATTCATGTTGAAAATTGCCTGTCGAGATTGGTCCGTTTATTGGCTATGTCGACGGGGAGTCGCTTCCAAAGCCCAATGTCCAAAGTCCGAAAATTGATATTTTCGGACTTTGGACATTGGGCTTCGGAGTGCAGTGATCTGCACTACAGTTTTACGCACTAGCACTTAAGTTAGGGGTCACCACTTGTAAAGGTTGTATTGAGTATCTTCAATGTTCTAGGTTAGTATCACTGTGTGTGCGGGGTTCTCTCAGGTCAGGAAATAAAAGATGTGTTCATCAGTACTAGTGCGTGATCTATTCAAGAACAATTACACGTTTACATTGTACTCGCACCGAGAAACGACTGGCGAGCTTAGCCTAAGTGCCGTGGCACTACAAAGTACAAACATGCATTGTCATCAGAATGTGTGGGGCCGCTACAGTAATTGTGACAAATAACAATTATATAACTGTAATTATAGTGATTGAGCAGAAATTGTAGCCCCGTGACTGACTAACAACTTTGGTCAAATTATTATGTTTCAAAAGTGTACAGACTTAATAGTTGTTTGACCTTAGTTGTGACTTTTTAGAGATCAAGGTCAGATAGGGCTTACAAAATAATAATGCTGTAAAAGAAACTTGAAAGAAAAGAAACTGAAACACGAAACTTTATTTTAATTTCTGTATTTTTATTGAACAAGAGGTAATCTACAAATAAATATAAATGTTGTTAAAACTAACTATGACTAAGTGGCTATTTACACATAAATTAAAACAATAATTGCTATACTTAAATAACTAACAAATAAAAGGAAATACATAAAAAAAAGTAAAAGCAGAATATAAAAGGGCGTCATGGAAATCCTCCACATCGCCATCAATTGGAAGCGTGCCCAGAATGCTGGCAGCATTGCCACGTTGTATGGCAATGCTGATCTTTTGTGCCAAATACAGGCCAGCCTTCTGGTCACGCGAGGCGTCAACAAGTCTCTTTGAAAGATCTCTAAAAAGAGATCTCGCACTTGGACCCCATGGTCCCAACGTTTCAACTCCAAACGGCTCAAATACATAATCCCCTACTAGATTTATGTATTTGCGCCTTTTGAGAGTCTCCGCTGAAGCAGCAGCAGCGCCCGCACAACCCGCTGTGCTAGGAAGATGAGATGGCGCAAGGGTGTCGACACATGTTGCGTCCCACACCAAAGGCCTACCCAGCTTCCATGGCAGTAGAGACATACCGTCTGGTCTCTTACCATCGTCGCGTGCCAAGCCCTGAGGTTCAAGTTGGGCTGGAACGCCAGCGGTGACAAGAGCCCGACGAAGTATGTCATTGAGGTTGGCGTGTCGTGAAATACGACCTGCGCTCCTGCTACATGACAGACCATGGTGACCAAGGCTGTCGACAGCCTCTCCACAGTGACAGCGATGTAGAGAAACACATGGCGCACCTAAACGAAGGCAAGAAGCAATGCGGAAGGTCGTATCGTCCAACATGGTACCTATGTTGGACGATGGCAGTGCCTGAAGCCAAAGCCCTGACTCCCACTCTCCCACAGCCAGCAAACGAGCACGCTCTGCAGCATTGGACGACGAAACTATATACATTATACATAACTATACACCGCTATTTTTTAATTAGTACAAAAACTTTAAGGACAGATTAGCGAAGATATTATTATCATATATGTGACGTAAGAATTTCATAATATCAATAAAGAGCAAAGTTATTATCATTTGTTTATTGTAGAAAATCTCACTTAAATCATAGTCATATTTTACAATCCATTCACTAATTCATTGATAATATTCCATCCTGCTCATTCGCATTCTCTCTGTCGCACTTATGATGTAGGTAGCAATAGAAAATAAAATGAAGAAAAATAATAAATGTAGGTAGTTATTTTTTAATTTTGTTAGTTCTACCCTCTCCTTCATACTTCATTCGGGCGTAGGACCGGTAAAATTTATCGTTTAACAAGTAATTAAATACGGAGGTATGTAATTAGCAAGCAAACAAATATCAAAATAAAAGATGGTGTTCTGGACTAAAACAAAAGAGTAATTTTGGCGTATTTATGAAGTTAGAATCATCTGCTATTTACAAATTATTTTATCGTCATCATGTCAGCCTAGAGACGTCCACTGTTGGACATAGGCCTTCCTCAAGGTGTGTGGAGAACACAGACCGATTTTGAGGCGCCTGCATCAAATTATTATTTACTTAAGTACGTATTATTTACTAAACTTACAAGTATTTCCATTGTCCTTCGAAATGTCCACCACCGTTGTCAAAAGCATCCAATATGCACTGTTTTAATTGTTTGACACTGACCCGGTCACTTTTGTACACTCACAATACGATGTCCATGGGTACACAGCTGCACTCGCGATTTTTCCACTCAAAAAGTACGCACGAAGCATAGCTACATACTCCCGTGATATGAACTGATATGATAGGCCATCGCGTCGGGCAAACGTAGACAAACAATTAAGTTTTGCAACGAAATTAGATACGCTGACTTTCGCTAGTAATTTAGTACTGTGTGTGGCATCGTCGGGGCGTGGCGCAGGCGCAGAGGGGCGCGGGGGGGGGGGGTAATTTATCAATGGCATGATAGTACACGGGTCGGTCATAGTATTAGTATTGCATTTACCAATTATCACGTATTTTTGTGGACAGTTTTGAGACAGTTTTGGGACTTAGTGTTTTTATTTTTCAACTACATAATTATGATCAGTTAAAGATACTTAGTGCCCTGTTAAATTTTTTGCACTAATTAAAAAATAGCGGTGTATATATAGGTTGTCACAACTCCCATCACCAAGCCGAAGTCTACTCGTTTTGCACTTCATGCCAAGTCATACTACGCAAAAATAATGCCTGGGAAACGAAAATTTTTTTCTTAAAACATTAAACCCATTTTATAAGCCGCAATGTAAAGCGCGCGATTGCAGAACAAATTGCCGCGAAAAATGCATCGTACCTACACCGGCCGTATCTACCTACAGCGTGAGCCGCCACCGACGTCGGCTGGTACCTATCGGCGGCAGTTTATGATCACCTGGTTGAAGGCAATGCACTCGCGTGCACTCACTATGGCCAGGGCCCCAGTACCACATTATACTGAATCATTGGTATCAGTTTTCCGTACGCCTTTCCTTACACCCAGTATATACAAAATATATATTATGTAGGTATCATGATTTTAACTGAGCATTTTTCGGACACAAGATTTTTAAAACTAATAATACTGTGTGGACGGCGGGTCGCAGTCGCAAAAAGGAACGTACTTAAATATTATCTTTAAGAACTTCTAAAAGACTTCTGCACAAAAGAAACAAAACTTATCATATAAAAACTCGAGATCAAACAAACTACCACGCTATTTGGCAGTTAGCCAGATCTCTCCACTTGCGTAACCAGCCTAACTAGTTTGAATTACACTAACATGGCTCGTATCAGACACTGATTTTAATTACAATGAAATTTGTTACATATTGTACAACTTCTAAGGTCAGAGTGAGAGCGGAATTGAAATGAGAGAGAACAATGGATTTTTGGTTCAGGTCCCATGATCACTCGTTTCGTGAGATGTTTATATCACGTTCATAAAGACATCTGTATATATTATATAAAATCCTTGCGATACTGACTGACTGACAGATACGCTACAGCCGAATCTACTGGGCGCAAGTAGGTGAAAGGCGTGTATGTTCCATGAGGAGTGTAGGGGCGAACTAAGAGAAGGTTTTTGGAAATAACTCCCCTAAGGGGGTTAAACAGGTTGGCAAAGTTTGTATGAAACCTTTTATCCCTTCAATGGATTAACTTCAAATTTTGTATATTGGTTCCTCAAATGAAGTTAGTGAACACTAAGAAAGACCTTTTGAAATTTTTTACCCTATGGGGTCAAGTCTTTTCCTTGCGATGCATAGCCGAGAAATTTTTGGCCAAAGGTCAAAAGGTCTACTGCGCATTCGTGGATTTGGAAAAGGCTTATGATAAAGTGATAAGGAATGAAATGTGGTCGGTACTGTCGATGTATGGGGTGAACAGCAGCCTCATACGAGCTCTGAAATCCCTTTATGAGGATTCTAGAGCTTGTGTGAGGATAAACGGGGCATACACTGACTGGTTTACCATCAACACAGGTGTTAGACAGGGATGTGTAGCGTCGCCGTGGCTGTTCAACCTCTTCATGGACAGTTGTTTGCAAGATTTGAAACATAGTGATTGTGGATTAAGGATGAATGAGTTACTTGTCAAATGCCTCCTTTATGCTGATAATCAGGTTATGCTTGCGTCTTCAGCGGAGGAGTTGCAGGAGATGGTAACAATCATGCATGGTGCGTTAGAGAGGAAAGGAATGAAAGTGAATGTAAGTAAAACGAAAGTTATGGTTTTTGAAAAGGAGGAATGCGTTACGGCTTGTAATATTATGATCGATGGACAGCGAGTGGAGCATGTGAATGAATTTGTATATTTAGGTACGCTGTTTACAAGAGATAATAAGAATATAGAAGATATTGAAAGAAAAGTTAATGCAGGTAATAGTTTGAATGGAGCTCTGAAGGCGTTTATGAATAGCCAAAACGTGTCCAAAAAGGCACGTTTGGCTGTGCATAGAGGGGTGTTAGTACCTACTCTTATGTATGGTAGTGATAGTTGGGTATGGCAGAAGAGTCATGAAAGTAGAATAAATGCTGTAGAAATGAGAGCACTGAGAAGTATGTGTGGTGTTTGTCTGACTGACAGAATAAAGAATTGTGTGATAAGAGAGTATTGTGGGGTAAAAGAAGATATAGTGACAAGCATCGAGAAAGGTATGCTAAGATGGTTTGGGCACGTGGAGAGGATGGATGACGAAAGACTGACCAAGCAGATATATAAGGCAAGGGTGGAAGGGACAGCACGAAGGGGAAGACCTAGGCGGACGTTCTCTGACCAGATTGGAGACATCCTAAAAACAGGACAGGTGAGAAGTACCCTGAACAGAAGAGCATGCATGAGGAATCTGATGGGAGTGAATGAAGCAAGAGAGATATGTCAGGATCGTTGCAAATGGCGTTCCGTAGTCTCTGCCTACCCCTCCGGAAAACAGGCGTGAGTCTATGTATGTATGTATGTATGTATGTACCCTATGGGGATAAAAAGGGGAGTCAACATTTGTATAAAAACTTTTGAAAACATCAAGGGATTTACTTCATTATTTCTATATTGGAGCCTCAAATGATGTTAACCAACCCAAAGACATTTATTTTGGTCATTCTTTCCCTAAGAGCGCACACTGGCGAATATTTGCAAAAACCTGGCCAATATATGATTTTATAATATTGTCGATAAAACAGTTTTATAACATTTATCTTAAACCTCTATAAATGACGCAACTTTTGAGCCTTTTTTGATATATTTTATATGGCAAAATTCTATAACAATCTGCCTACGAAGTTGATCAAAAATTTCGTGCTTAAATCTGATGATTATCAAGTCGCATGTTATCGCTTGTTGTATTTACAACTGTAAATATTTGGTGTTTTTTTGTTATGGCGTCTATTTCTAGAGATATTCATAATAGCTATCAGATGTTACTATTTTCTAAAATCAATTTTAACACCGATACCCTTGCCTTGAAACTGATAGTATTATTTACTTACGCAAGCAGAAAGAATAAGGGAAATAGTACGATATTCTTCTGTATTCCGAGAAATAAACTGTATTAAATTGGAGCATATAATACTAGTATTTAGTTTGTTTTAGATTTGGCTGCCGATATCTGCCTATTGATTAGTTTTGCTAGCTTTATGTCCCGGTATTTATGCGTATATTTTGTCGTCGGATATTTTTAGGTTTTTAACTTGAGTTCATTCTTTTGATGACTGGTTTTAAAAATGTTAGTACCTATCTGAAGATGCACAAGAGTCAAGAAATAAGGATATAAATAAATATCGCAGAGACTTTACAAGAAAAACGCCTCGTATTTAAAGTACAAATGAGACATTTATTTCAAAGACTTTGCGTTTTCTCAGACCCTTTTATCTCAAGTTTACGTAAAAGGTCCAGACAGTCCAATACGTAGTTGCCCCTGGATGCATTTTAACTAATGAAGGAACCTGAAATAGAGTATTTTATATTTAAACAAAGTTAGGTATCAATATTGCATACCATATAGTTTGTATATCTCTGATCATTCATGTTTCTTAGTTATGAATATTATTAATTATAGTACACAGTTAATAAAATTCTTGTTAATCTCTCATATATATATACTGGCTATTATCCTACGATTGTTTTAAAACTATCAATATCATAAAGTCAGTTTTTATGTTCGCGCTGGTTGGAACAAAGGCCTCTTTTCATAAAATAATAATTATTCATAGTTCAAAAGGTTTACATTTAATTTCAATAGGTTTATTTAATGCATTTTTGCCATTAAAACATTTTGGCCATCTTTTTAGTACCTAATATTCGCCAGTGTGGAGCGTAGAAAAAAGAGTTAGAGTTTGTGTAAAACCCTTAATTTTCAATGGAATCAGTTTAATCTGTATATATAAAATCCTTGCATTACTGACTGACTGACAGTCACGGTACAGCTGAAACTAATGGGTGCAAGTACATGTAATTTGGCATGTATCTTCCTTGAGGATTGTAAGGGCGCACTAAGAGAATATTTCTGGAAATTCCTTCCCTAAGGGGTAAACATTGTTGTTGTCAGAATTTGTATGAAACTTTTTATTCCTTTAATTGATTAACTTCAAACTTTGTATAATGGTTCCTCAAATTAGGGTATTGAACACTTAGAAAATCTTTTTGGAAATTCTTACCCTATGAGGATAAAAAAGGAGTCAAAAACCTTTCGAATACTTCCGAGATTTAGTTTACATATACTTTCTATATTGGAGTCTCAAATGACGTTAACCAACCCCAAGACATTTATTTTGGACATTCTTTGCCTAATAGGGTAGAAGAGGGAGTCAAAGTTTGTGTGAATCCTTTATTTTTCAAAGGAATCACTTTAATCTGTATTTATAAAATCCTTGCGTTACTGACTGTCTGACAGATACGCTACAGCCGATCTACTGGGCGCAAGTAGGTAAAATTTGGCGTGTTTGTTCCTTGAGAAGTGTAGGGACTTTGTAAAAAGTGCGAAGCAGCGGGCAAAAGCAAGTATATGATATAAATAATATTAATTCAGCCAACGCAGAAACTTTCGTTCGACCTGAGTTTATTTCCATTATCAGTGATATTCCTAATAGATTTTCTTAGGTACATTGTAAAATATACTGCTTCATTTCATGCAGCAAACATGATAACGAGTATATAATAAATGACCTTAACATACCTAAAAAGTGCGTTATTTATTGGCACGCATTACCAATTTTCTTAGTCGATTATTATCCAGCATATGATAGAACACGTCGGAGTTTCTCAATAGTGAGAGGCTCTGTAACGACAGTTTCAAATAGATGGGCTTACAGCTGGTGGTGGTGGCAGAAGCTGGCGAGTAGTAGTAAGTATTATGTAAAATTAATGCTATAGGTAGCTTCTATATCATAGGCTGAGTACATACTTTTCGAGACAAGACTGACTTAATATACTTTCATACATACATACATAGACTCACGCCTGTTTCCCGGAGGGGTAGGCAGAGACTACGGAATGCCATTTGCAACGATCCTGACATACCTCTCTTGCTTCATTCATTCCCATCAAGTTTCTCATGCATGCTCTTCAGTTTAGGGTACTTCTGACCTGTACTTTTTTAAGGATGTCTCCAATCTGGTCAGAGAATGTCCGCCTAGGTCTTCCCCTTTGTCCTGTCCCATTCACACTTGCCTTATATATCTTCTTTGTGTCTTTCGTCATCCATCCTCTCCATGTCCTCAATCCATCTTAACATGCCTTTCTCGATGCTTGTCACACAATTCTTTACTCTGTCGGTCAAAAAAACACCACACATACTCCTCAGTACTCTAATTTCTACAGCTTTTATTCTACTTTCAAGTCTCTTCTGTCATACTCAACTTTCACTACCATATATAAGGGTAAGCACTAACACCCCTCTATGCACGGCCAAACGTGCCTTTTTGGACAAGTTTTGACTGTTCATAAACGCCTTCAGAGCTCCATTCACTCTATTAGCTGCATTAACTCTTCTTTCAATATCTTCTTCATTCTTCATCTTGTAAACAACGTACCTAAGTAAACAAACTCATTCACTTGTTCCACTCGCTGTCCAGCGATCAAAACATTAGCAAAGCCGTAACGCATTCCTCCTTTTCAAAAACCATAACTTTCGTTTTACTTACATTCACTTTCATTCCTTTCCTCTCTAATGCACCATGCATTATTGTTAGCATCTCCTGCAACTCCTCCGCTGAAGACGCAATTATAAACTTGGTGTATACAAATCTCATGTCCCCGTGTTTGTATTTAACTCCTGCGAAACGGTTTGGTAATTTAACACAAAGATGAGTACAACCAGAAAGTTAATGATCACATAGTAATAATCTAATACTCCTATCCTTTTGTTGACTTTAATCGTCTTGCTTTGTAATTTTACTATTTTAACAAGTATATGTACTTCGGTCAGACAAGACATTGTTTACGATAGTTTTATCGTCTAAAAACAGGGCGTAGGCTTTTAATTATCCCTGGATGTTTCTACAGATCATTGAATGCTATTATTTTTCTTTCTATGAATGCAACGATAAACCGCCCCTTAAAATTAGATTGCAATTAAAAAGCTTTTCGAATAGTCAGGCTGAAGTAGCAGTGGGCAGCGCACATAGCCAGAAGAACCGATAGCCGTTGGAGCAGAAAGGTTCTGAAGTGGCGACCACGCACAGGACGTCGTAGCAGAGGTAGGCCTCCCGCAAGGTGGACTGACGATCTTGTTGGGATTGCGGGCAGCGGATGGATGTCGGTGGCTCAGGATCGGTCTATGTAGAGAGCATTGGGGGAGGCCTATGTCTAGCAGTGAACGTCTTTCGGCTGATATGATGAACCAAAGTTGAGTTTTAAGCCTTTTGCTCTACTGATAATATTGTCCGTACATTAGCATGAAACTACAACATGTAGGTTGTCCCAAACACCCTAGAATGCGAGTTCATTTAGTTTAAGTCCAACGCCTTAGCTAGTCAACCGTTGTTTATGAGGTCTGACATTATACGTAATCTTATAAGTGCTTCATCGTTTTATATGAGTACTTGCTTGTTCAATCTGTCAACTAGCTCCGAGAGTATGGTACTAGAAGGCTTAGGATTTTATGCAAACTTTTTTATGTAATTATAAATTTATTCTTATCCGGCTCTCAGATCAAGGGAAAAAGTAAATACAGCGCGCCCCACATTGGAAAACACAAAAAAGAAAGATCAAGTAAATACACACGTAAACTATAATTGGTCTAAGTATTAATTTATTATTTATAGACTCACGCCTGTATCCCCGAAGGAGTAGGCAGAGATGTAATATTAAACGCACATTTCGCCATGAATGGTCTAAGTATATCAAGAAAACAAATAGAACATCACTTACTATCAATTTAAAGCGTTTTTTTTATATGTAAGCATTTGTTTAAGAGCATTGGAGTGCCTTGTTATGTTTACTAGCGTAGTTACTGGGTTATTTTTTTTAACTTCACTCGCAATATACCCTTTTTACTTGATATTGATCTAAGAACTGACTTTACCGACGGATGATCTTATAACGTTAGCTTCATGCAACGGAAGCCATTTATCGTACAATTGTGAAGAATACTCTAAAGACATCTATCGGACACGACGGAACCATGCAGGATCGCGTTCTTAAGGTTCTCGCGTGCAATCACTAAATATCTTAACTACAGGTTCTCAAGTACTTCCGTCGGACTGCAGTCCACCATGGATGATCACCGAACCTGGTCAGAAGATTCTCCCTTTAGTTGGAGTAACACCGACACCAACACACTATCCTTTCATACATAATATACATAAAATACATAATGTATAAACAAATAATGGTAACTTGTTGCATAAATCCCTCTGGTTAAACCACCTGTTTTCTTACTTCTATTTGTACTGAATTGTTCAAAGTGTTTATGCCAGACTTACTGGAGATTATGTTCAAATCTGTAGTAAGCCAACTGCCGTTGTTTGAAAATTCTCCTTAACCCTATATAAATCACATTCTCATCTGTGTTATATTTCTTCTGTGTACTTAGAGTTTTAGAAACATCGTAGAGAAAATATTTAAGATACCAAATATTTATTCATGTACCGATATTTGCCACCTTGAAATGAAATAAAAACACCTGTTTGTAATTATTTGATACATTTAACTTTATATATATGGATATGATAGGACTTAAGATAAAGGCCAGCCTGGCATAGTCCACTGCTGGATATGGCCACTGAGTCCGATTTTTTTCCTAAGACATACATAGACTTTCAGCGTTGTGAGAATTACAGTCGTGGACAAAAAAGTAATTCTGATATGGGCTTAAAAGCTACAAGTCAATCAGAATGGGATCTTAAACTATTTTCACCATACTCGTCCTACTATGAGTAGTTCAACTTAGAGACTAATTGTTCTTGTAAGCTGAAAAGGGACAGAAATATATTTTAAAGTGTAACCACGCTTAAAACTTATAAAATATTGTTTTGGGTATACACTTTTATAAGTCACGTATTGTATCAATAGCACAAGCTTTGCTACTTGTTTATGAGCAAGCAATTATAAAATAAACTACACTGTCTACGTGGTTATAATATATTAAAAATATAAAGTTAAATGCATAGATTATTTCGTATTCACAGTTGAGCGCTTTTGACTAAGTACAAACTCTAAATGCTCAGCTACAGTTATTTCAAACTCCAGCTCTCAATAATTGCTTTGTATAGCTTATACTTCAGTTAACCTTTACAAACATTAGTTAGGTAAATAATTTGATGAGGTTTCTCTACTTACACATTGTCATAATATGTAGATATTTTTATTAATATGTGAACCGGAGACTTTTGTTAACGTAACGTTTTAAGCATATCTTATGGACAGAGCAATGGGAACTTTACAAGCTTAAAAAATAGTAGTTTCCCATCTGCCAACAAAGAGATCAAATTAATATAACATCAATGTATAAATCTGGGCCTCACCGTAATAGTGGCGGTAAGACCCATTTAAGGAAAGAATGACTGGTGTCAGATGTCACGACTTTCTCACCGGTTGACTCAGGTGGTGACTGGCCACGGTTGCTTGGTACTTACACAGGATCGGTAGCTGGAAGAAAAAGCCCGTATGTTATCACTCCGGTGATTGCCGCGACGTTGTCAAAAGCACAGCTCCTTGGAGAAGTGTCATACGTAGGCACAGTTGCGCCAGGCAAAACGGGCCATACCACTGCTGAAACGGATATGCGTAATATATTAGGAAATAATGATGCATTAGCAAATTTACTGTGAAGTATATTACGATAACAATTGGCTCTATCTCAAAGTTTAGGCAAATGATACACCCACCTAACTCAAGTTATCTTCCGACCTAGGAACTGTGTGGGCGAGCTTTTATCAGGCAGGCGGCAATATGCTAGACCTCATTGGAAATCACATTTTTTTTTTAAATCCTCATTTACTTTAATCATATACTTGTTGTTGGTCATAACATAATTATTGCTCGGTTATAAAAAAATAGCATTAAATACAAATGTCAGAAATTATCGATTTAATTAAACTAGTTGTATAGATAACCCTGATACTGATTGGTGTGAGTGAGTTCTTCGAAATTGAATCATAAAACAATTCAATACTATTAGTACTAATTAAGTAGTAACTAACTGCCAATGTAAAGACCTAGAGCTTTGTTAGGAAAGAATTTTAGTCTATTGTGTACCCATTTTGCTTCTACAATAATTAATTATAGCAAAGTTGCAGTAAAGCATTAACGCAGACAGTAAGAAAAAATCATCAGATAAAACGTCAAGTAATATAGTAATAAGTAGCACAATAGTATTTATTTCAACCTTTAGGCTAAGTTCAGATGAACGCGCGGCGACGCGCGGTAGGCTCGGCGCGCGGTTTAAGATTGTTTCAAATCAATGTTGTTGTGTACATGACCGTGCGTTGCCGCGCGTGCCCGAGCGCACCACCGCGGCATTGCGCGGCGATGCGCGGTTTAAGATCTACAATCCTGTATCGACCTGTTCAGATGACCCGCGTAGTTTGAGGCGGACGGACACACGGAGCCATGAAAATGGGAGACGAGATATCTATTGATTTACTATATATCTATAGCAGTCCCGCGCGGCAGCGCGGAACTGCTGTTCAGCGCGTCGCCGCGCGTTCATCTGAACTCAGCCTTATGCTACTAAATGTATATCGGAACCAAACAAAAGCAAACACCACGTATTGTGTCAAATAGTTATTTTAACAAGCGCTAAAACGCTGCCGCAATTTTCAAAATGGCTTATCTCATTAGTTAATGGCTACGGGGAATATTAAAAACGTTTCCCGATCAAATACGCTTTATGTGCTCTGTCCGTGCTGTCTATGTAAACACTAAAGCCGTATTGTCCAATAAAGCTAATGTATCGGATAATTGAAATTGTGGCCACTCGATACAGCTTCGATTTACTTTGGAACGTTGACTATGAGATATATTGGTGGGCAATATGTTGGCTTCTAGCTTAATATCATAATAGATACACAACATCTAAATTACTTACGACAAATTAAAAAATGTACGCTATCAGTCGCTATGTCATCAAGCAAGATCAGGCAATATTTTTTTTTAATTTTCTGTTATGAATCTTTGTGGAAAGAGAACTCAATTTTTTAATTCAATATACAAAATACTAGACTTATATTATTATTAAACATTTTGTTAAAATAAGTTATTGCCTACAATGTAATTCAAAACATTATCCTTCCATTTGGCTTCATCGCAAGTCTGCTGTATACCAGTTGTCAGTCAGTAATTCGTAAATTTAAGGGACAAGAGGACCACGTGTTTCGGGGGGACAACTACTGATTCTAATAGGACAAATCCTAAATCCTATCCTACCGCCGAAGGACCAAATGAACAGCGGGATAGCAGCCCTACGCTACTAACCCCACTGTACAAGGGAGTGATTAAATGCTAAGGGCCTAATCTAACTTGTTAACCTACACTATCCTAGAGTCGTAGCCTATCACCTATACCTAATATCCTATCCTAGTTATCCTAATCCTTATACTTATATGTATCCTAAGCCTATCCTAACTTGCACCTAGCGTAAAATGCGTATAGGCTTGGTGCTCTGTGGTATTCTGTGATACAGACCAGGGGGCTAATCGTGCTATTTTCAAACGTTCAAACGTTGACAACGTAACGTATTTGGTGAACGTTTGGTTTTAGTTTGGCTGATGTCAAACATGGTATCGTGCAAAGAGATTGGATATATATACAATTGTATTTAGCGTTCGAACCGTAGACGCGACCCTTACGTTGGGCCTAACGTCACACGTTTAGTGCTTGACACCGGCTTTTGAAAATAGTAAGTACTATTCTTATACTAGTTTGTATTCCTTCACTACAAAAAAAAACTGGAAAGAATTGGTGTAAGAGACAAGCAGTTGAAGTTGTTTCAGAGCTATTTAACTGACCGAACCCAATGCATAAAAATAGGAGAGCACCTCAGCAATTATCTACCAATCGAACATGGCGTGCCCCAAGGCAGCATACTGGGACCTATACTTTTCCTGATTTATGTTAACGAGATGTGCAAATTAAAATTAGAACATGGCAGACTTTTTGCATTTGCTGATGATACAGCCCTTATCTTTACGGGACGCACTTGGGAACAAGTATATAATGCAGCACAGATTGGTCTTGATAAAATAACCCATTGGCTTGCTCTAAACTCTCTGTCACTGAATGTGGAAAAAACTAAATATCTATCATTTAACATTAAAAAGCCATCGGTACCATTGGACAATACAATATACTCTATTACTGCACACAAACACACATTGAATAACCATTCCACATGTGAGTGCCCGAAATTAAAAAACGCTACAGCCATAAGATATTTGGGTGTAATTTTGGATGATCGATTGAGTTTCGTACAACACATTGACTTATTGACGGGCAAAATTCGTAAACTTATCTTTGTATTTAAACACCTAAGACATGTGGCAGAGCCTGATATCCTCAAGACTATGCTCTTTGCCAATCTTTGATAGGCTATTGTATCTCCTCTTGGGGTGGGGCACCCAAAAGCCATCTATTACGAGTGGAACGAGCACAGAGAGCAGTATTGAAAGTATCCACTTTTAAACCATACCGACACCCTACCAGGGAACTATATGAATACTGTCAGGTCCTAACAGTAAGACAACTTTTTATTCAACAAATTGTATTAAGACAACACTCATACCTCTCTAAATCCGGCCCTTCTACCTCATCTTCTTCTCAACAGACAAATACTCGCAGCCATCAATTCCCACTTGATGCGACCCGTAGAACTTCATTCAGCCAACGGTTTTTCTGCTTTCTTGGACGTTTTCTTTACAATAAATTAAATAAAGTACTAACAATAGTTTACTATAACAAACATGACTGCAAAACCATCATAAGTGAATGGCTTCAAAAACTACCATATGACGAGACGGAGAATCTACTCCACCTCACCATTTAACACATAGTCGCACACACACACGCACGCACGCACACACGCCCACACACACACACACACACACACACACACACACACACACACACACACACACACACACACACACACACACACGCACACGCACTCACACGCACACCCACACACACTCAAAATGCAAGGTTAATTTAAATTTAAATGTGCTGAAGGCAAATATTATGCTTAAATTAGTTTATTACTTTTTATTTGTTAAATTTAATTCTTTACTATTGTTGTATATTGTAGTGTCTCAGTAATTATGTAAGTTGTTTAACCGTGTCATCGAAAGGATGCTGGTACTTAAGGCTCAGGTTTTCCTATTTTAAGTACCAGCCGCACATAAATAGTAGCAACTTCATATGTTAATAATATAAATATGTCTCATAATTGTAGTAACTTGTGAAACAATAAATAAATTTATTATTTATTTATTTACTAAAGAGGCTGTAGCGGCATCGCGCCATGTGCAAGCACTATTTTAAAAAGACCAGACAAATGTCATTGAATGTCAACAAATATTATTTAAATTAAATCATGAAATAATTTTATTCAAATTATACGGTAAGTACCGAAATATTGTTTACTGTAATAAGTGATTTATGCAAGAAACAATTAATGATCACACTTGGTCATGTAGATGTCGTTTTTATTTCACTAGAGTAAGGAAGGTGAATTCAAATGATGATGCACCACAACATTACTGCAATTGCAGCTTCTTCTGCTATTTGTCGAGCCCAATACGATTTTTTTATGATCGTTACAATCAAAACACCTATTTTCAGATTTGGAATAATATATAGAGCAGAGAAAGATGTTAAACAAAGCCCGAATTGTCAGCGTTCGGCATAATAGTCATCCTTTTTATATAAGAAGAGATAGACGGAAAGCTGGAGAATTTGAATTCGGCTGACTTTCTAACTTTTCAGGTACGCATTTCAATTATCATTACGTAAGATCCTACAGTATTTACTCTCATTCTGAACTTGTCTTATAATATGCATAAATCCCCAACAAAATATTGTAAGTGCCTTTATACTCAAACACAAGATATAGCGCACGTATGAGAACAATATTAATCTTAAGTTAAATGTCAGCTTGTTTAGTTATTTTGGTAGGACTTACATTTGAGTAAATATTTACTAATTAATTGATGTTTTAATTTTGTTCTCAGTAGCCGAGGAGTAAGCAGAATAATAAACCGCTCGTTAGCACAACCAGATGGACAGTACATAATTGCAAGTTAACAAAAATGAGGAATTTGATATGAGCCAGATCGAGACCATCGTCACTTCTTGGACGTTAATCAAGAATATACTATTAATTAGTTCTCTTCCCGTGGGTGTCGTAAGAGGCGACTAAGGGATAACATGATGCAAATACCATCTTTGTGTAGAGACGGAAAACTCGACATCAAACCCTATACGACTGCCTCGTTAGTCTCGCGGCATAAGTGTGCGCGTGGGATCGGGAGGTCCCGGGTTCGATTCCTGGGTCGGGCAGTGTCATTGGGTTTTTCTTTCACGAAATTCTCAGTAGCAGCACGGAGTCTGGAAATGTGCCCGGTATGGCAATAGGCTCGCCCCTTATTACGTGGGACTAAAGTATATCTGGCGAAAAGTGGGTGTAGAAATACACCTCTGCCTACCTCTTCGGGGTTATAGGCGTGAGACTATGTATGTATATATATTGTTTACTAAAATAATGAAAACCAAACCAAATACATAATTATTACATTGAAGTTTACATTGTTATTGTAACAATCAAATGGCCTAACAGATGTTGATTGTTTCAACTCTACTTAAAGTAATATTTTGTATCAGATTTTATCATCTTTATACACTGAATAAATAAAATCGAAATGTGAAATTGGAGCTTGCCGTTTAATATACATACCTACTCTATTCTTTTAAATATCTATTGAAGTGGTCCAGCGGCAGTCTGGGTAACACTGGATCATCAGATGTTGGACTCGGTACCCGATTAGAAACGCGCTACGTAAGCGTAGCGCGTTTCTAATCGGGTACCACACAATTGTATCACATCCTGCTGATTGAAATTAAACTACAGTTTACGGATTTTATCGCGTTATATTGGTTTCACTGGTTATTTGTTATTACATTTAAACCGAAAGATCAAGAAACTACATTTTTATTACTAGCCGACGTTTCGAATTCTTTACAGGATTCGTGTTCACGGCAGACTGAGGTGATATTTGTCTTTGTCTTGAATTTATAAGTTATCTCAAAGTACCTGAACATTTTTCAACTATTGGTGTTACTATCTACGCAGAATGTGCTCACTGTGTCTTGATGTCTTCTGGTGACTTTGTCCTTCTTGGGTTTCATTAGCCTGATAACAGGGTCCCAAGCTGGAGGAACATTCCAACCATCTTCCCTATTGAAATTAGGATGTTTTTTTTTTTTTTTTTTTTTTATATTGAAATTAAAAAACATCCTAATTTCAATAGGGAAGATGGTTGGAATGTTCCTCCAGCTTGGGACCCTGTTATCAGGCTAATGAAACCCAAGAAGGACAAAGTCACCAGAAGACATCAAGACACAGTGAGCACATTCTGCGTAGATAGTAACACCAATAGTTGAAAAATGTTCGGGTACTTTGAGATAACTTATAAATTCAAGACAAAGACAAATATCACCTCAGTCTGCCGTGAACACGAATCCTGTAAAGAATTCGAAACGTCGGCTAGTAATAAAAATGTAGTTTCTTGATCTTTCGGTTTAAATGTAATAACAAATAACCAGTGAAACCAATATAACGCGATAAAATCCGTAAACTGTAGTTTAATTTCAATGTGTAACATTCGCGTAAACCCAAGAAAATATTACATCCTGCTGAGTTTGTGGTAAGTCTCCCTTGTAGAACGGCCTTTTGGTCTAGTGGTACCTAAACCTGAGTGCTAAGACGAAAGTCATGGGTTCGATTACCGCCCAGGAGAGCTCTTTGTGCGATGAGCAAATTACCATAACTATAATACTCGTATGTGTATAAAATCAGTATTCATATATATTAATCAATTGTCTGACTACCTACTAGGTTGTGCCTAGTTTGGGATCACACCGCGAGGTGTGGGTTGTCACAGAGAATTAATTTATTCTTATGTTTGTCTTCTTCACGGATATTTTCTTACAATTCACTTAGAAATTCACCCGGTCTAAATGGTCACTAAGGACGAAAGGCGGCACCTACCCTAACCACTCTCATACTAGTATGGGCAGGTAGTACTTGATGGGTGACCTTATTAGATAGATATTCTCTTAACAGGCTCCAAGGCCTATTACTTTTGCTATATATACAAAGTGGGCAACAGTGATATTTTGTCATGGCGGATCTCGTGGCAACAAAGACCCGGGGCAGGTTTTCCCGTGATTATGCCTTTGAAAATGACACCAAGCGAATAGCTCATGTGGCCTTCCCTACGCCTGATCGGCCAAAGCAAGCCAAATTTAAGAGCCCTGAACTAGCTAGTCAAAATAGGCTGGCCAGAGTCTAGGCCACGTCTAGGCTCTGACCGACTCGTTGAACTATTCGGCACCCTTTTTTTTACGTCGGGAAACTCTTTTGCGAGTGCCTCTCCGCGGGGCGGGCAGAGAGGGTATGTCGGACTCCCCGGGACAGAACCCGGGTTTACCGACTAAAACCACCACGATAGCCACCTCAGCGCTCAAAAGAATGGGACACAGGGAACGCGGGTGTACTGCTGGGTCCCGTTACGCTTCGCCAGTAGTAGGGCTCAGTCTCTGAAAGGGCTAGGTTGGTAGTGCCCTCCCTTCGCTACCTTGTACTGTGCGAGTACAGTGGTCCCTCGACTATCCGAGACCGCTGTCTTCTCCGGGTCGTTCGTGGTCGGGCAGTCAGATTGCCATCTCTGATTGCCCACGGCCCCAAGGAAGAGTCCGGCTAGCGGCCATTGCCACCGCCACGACGCGCGACGCCACCTGCGTCTGCGAGCGGGATCGGCTCTCTAGCGATCCCGCTCGGCGGTCTCCTTCTGGAGCATGACCGCTTCACAGAAGGAGACCACATCAACGTCCCACCGGACGTCTTCCGTCAACATGGCCTGAACTACGCCCGGTGGAGAAAGAACTATTCGGCACCCACAGATTACATGAAATTTACAATTCTGTGTCGGCACTGCATTGCGCTTCCCACGCACGCACATTCAACTCGCTGCCACCCAGCCCTAATCTAAGACTTAGGTCTGTTACCCGAGGAAGTGGGTTAGATTCCTAACACGACAAATTTTTGTATGA
This sequence comes from Euclidia mi, assembly GCA_944739405.2. Lineage (NCBI taxonomy): Eukaryota > Metazoa > Arthropoda > Insecta > Lepidoptera > Erebidae > Euclidia > Euclidia mi. The sequence continues at coordinate 56,740,353 of OX123181.2, forward strand.
TGAGCTACGCTTTTGTCTGTGTCTTGGTTAAATGAAATAATTACAATACCTTTCTAGGTACTTAGGAAAAATAATTATAAATGAACGTTTATCAGTCGTCTACTTGCTGTATACAGGCGTCTGAGCGCGCACTGACCGAGTAGGCAGTCTTTTGGCTTAACAAGACCACCCAAAGAACCTATAACTGTGACAGTATTATGTGTATGGTATACGTGCATCCCCATAATATTGTTTCAGCCTTTCAAAAGCGAATGTCTAGGAAGGTATCGCATCGAGATGTAGCCTATTTGATGAGATGCCTTCCTAGACATTGTCATAAATATAGGGCCAAGCAAGGTTGACACCAATCTTACAATAATGAATTCTACCGCAACAATAAGCTATACCAAAGAGATATCTATAAAAATTGCCTTATGAAAGAATGTTGTTCATTCATTTAAGTTGCAATCAAACGTATTAGAAGCATATGCCACTAAATTGGTAAATAATACAAAATTATCTTAATAATTTCTAAAATATTATATAATTGCAAAGTTCGTCGATAGGAACTTTTGGTTTGACAACGTATGAGACGTCCGCGAACGTAACGGTTTTGGTTTAAAACGTTGTCAAATAATAGCGCGATACCATGCAACTACGAAAGTTCACTCGCACGCTGTCACCTAGCTGTCACTGAACGTATCTGCCCTACTAAAACCAAATCGTTTACGTTCAAATAATTAGCACGATACGAAATGTGCATAACGTGACGTTTTCGGTTGAAGTTCAGTTTTGGTAAATACGTTGACGTTTAGCACGATTGCCCCCAGCACTTATACGCACCTACTACTAAGCGCCTAACCTATGGCACGTACTATCGTGGTACTACTGTGGTATGCTGTGATACAGACCTACGATTCGTACGCGCCTAGAACCTAACCCTATTTGTCCCTACAATCCCTATTAGATCCTAGCCCTACTATACGTATTTATATATACTTATATAGATAGGTGCGGGATATCTGCCACCGGAGACGTATGATGACACACGGACTGTGGGTAGGACTTAGGTATGGTGGAAATGGTTTTCTGACGGCCAACACGACAGACTCACCGAGCTGATCAGTACTGATGGCTAAAGGTGTCTTGACCACCGTCAGAGGTATGGGAAGGGTATCGAGTCAAAGTCGGATTAAACTTGTGACTCCTTTATTTCTTATTCTACATGATCTTATATACTAATTTTATCCTATGTACACACACACAACTTTACGGTTGTGTGCTGTGTGTGAAAGGTGCCATCTCAGCGGTATTTACCTTAGGTGAGTACGTGATTTTATCTTAATTTATTAGAAATCTTGAACAATAATTGTTGCGGTAAAAACTCACGTAGGAATTATATCGCTGAAATGGCATGTTCATGTGTGAACAGTAGTCGAGTAAAAATGAAAGCGAAAAATGAGGTACTCATAATATGGCTTTGATTTTGGAAAAATCAATTGATTCGTAATGTAAGATATAATTAGCGGGCAAGAAACGGCTTTAATTAGGTTCAGTGTTAAGTCAACTGAACTAATATAATTATTAATTAACAGTTCAAATCGTTTAAAGTGTAAAAACGCCAGCCTTAATTAATAGTATACCTCTATAAGAGTAAATAAGTATATTGTACTAAGGAATATTAGTTAAAGTCCAACGCAGATGCTGCAAGTGCAATAGACAAACTGTCATGGTAACTAAATATTCTGCCAAAAACTCAAGCTCAAAATGTTGGTACAATATTTTTTTTTGCACTTCTTGAATTCTGCTACGACTATGCAGTAATCTTATCTTTTATTAACTAAACGGTTGCGTTAGTCAGCAAATAAACAGTAACAGATGTGACAATAGTATGTCTATTATTATAATCAAAGCACGGGCAATCATCATTCTCTTAGCGTTATCCCAGTTTCAATTTGGGGTCCGCTTACTAATCTAACCGGATTTGGCTGAATATTAGCTTGTCCACAGAACGACTGCCGGTCTGACCTCCACAACCCGAAGGGATAGGGATATTCCATGGTTAAGACTAGTGTCAGTTTATTTAGGAGGTACTGACGCCCTATAACGACTGTCAAAGATCTTCATGACAACCGGGACTGACGGCTTAACGTGCTCTCAGAGGCACGGGACAAGCGATAATTAACAATTTAAGGCTAAGAACTCACGGAGCGATTTTCACCCGCGACCGCCGCGGTAGCGGGCCCGCAGCTTCTGTAGAATGCAGATGTATATGTAAAAAATTAAAGCACAACTCACGACGCGTTTTACGCCTGCGGCGTGCGCGGTTGTTTGCGGTTTCCGCTGCACCGGCGGGCAACTAGTGGAATCGTGCGGGCCGCGGTCAACCGCAGCCTCGGCGGGTGGCGCCCGTGCGCTCTGCGGTCGGTTGGCGGGCCGCGGTCGCGGGCGATGGGCGATGGGTACAGAAATCCAACGTCATTTTGCACCAGCCAGTGACTTGCCACATCATGGTAAATGTTTGTGCATGTTTAAAATTAAACAAACATTATAAAATGGAAATTAAAATCGATCTACTAATTACTTACGTCTTGCAACCGCCCGTCTTGCGATCATCGCCCGCCACGTCTGCGGGCGATGATCGCAGCCGCGACGGCTGCGAAACCGCGCAAATATCCGGTCTCGTGAGTTTAGAAATAAAACCGCAGTTCCACAACCGCGGCGGTCGCGGGTGAAAATCGCTCCGTGAGGTCTTAGCCTAATACGCACATAACTCCGAAAAGTCATTGGTGCGTGCCGTGGAATCGAACCCGATACCCTCTGCATGGCAGTCTGTAGGTATCTCCACTAGGCTGTCGCTGCCCTTCTATACTATACTATACTATACGATACGTAGTAAGTACTACTACTCTTACGTACATAATTATATATATAGTATTATATTAGCTGTGGTACCACCGGCGTAATGAGTATGGATATAACGTAGTAATATCAGTACTATTGCGTTACCGAGCTTCGGGTGACATAAGCCGGACCTTCCATTCAATGAAGAGCGAACACAGGCAAGGCGTAGACTGTGGTGGGATAATGCTTTTATACCCGGTCCATTTGTCCAGCTTACTGAAAATCCTTCATACGGGCATGGGCTGCCTTGGCTGTCCTGGAAGTCTTTGAATTGAAGATTTAGGACATATGTAGGTTGGCCGAAGCAAAGAAAACTTGCCTAGGTAGGGTTTTATAGACAATTCCAATCTGGAGTGCAAATGTGGTGCTGTTCCACAAACAATAGGACACTTACTATCTTGTCTTGCGTGCCCTAATACCTGCACGTTACAGAAACTTATGGACGCTAGTGAAAATGCCATGCTCGTAGCTAAGTTCTGGGCTGATACAATTTAGATTGCCATCGAGACGCTAATAAGAAATGCTATTGCGTCTCTTTACATCTGAGAGTCACAGATAGTTACCCAGACTTCTGCACCCAGCATCAGGTTAGATTTTCCTTCTTTCTTTCCAGCAGCTTGCATCTGTTTTATTAGGCAACAGCCTCTTATATCAGTCAGGGTTTTCGTTTAATTGACGAGGTAGGCTGCTGATATGTTCCCCCGATAGCGACCGAATCTAAAAAGTTTTATGGAACAATTAGAGGATGCCCGCAATTTTTTTTAATTCATGGAGCCTTTTCCGCCTAATAATTTTGGCTGTAGCATGTCTGTCAGCCAGTAACGCAAGAACTTTATATATACAGAAAGTCAAAAACAAGAGTCTTAGTCATCACCTCTGTTTGACCTATTGCTAAACACAATTCCTTCCTGCAATTTGAATGTATATCAGTCATACGTCCTCCGCAGCTGTTCATAAATCTCCGGTATAGATTTCACATCGCGGCCACTTTGACAAAACATCGAAAAAGTTCAGGTCGTCTTCTGAAATTGATTTATAGTGACAATGATAACACTAGTACCTACCAATGTCATACTATAGGGGTCTAGGTTTAACAAATTGGGGCGTAGAATATAATACCTTCTTGTATCTATAAATGTTATAAAATTAAATCCCCTTTTCTGCTTGTCTATCGTTATGAACGCGATAAACTCAAAAAAGATGAACGAATTTTATGTTTTACGGTTTTCTTCAATAGAAAAGGTGATTCCTGATGAAGGTATAGGTGTATAATTTACGCGAGTAAAGACTATTCTATAGGATATTCTCAACATGTTTGTAGAAAAAACAGTATAACAACACATAAATGTGATTTTATCCTATGTTACGTTTGGGTTAGATTTGTTAATCTACGAGCCCTGTTTTCCGAAGCGGTACTCTCTATATTTTTTTAATTTCTGAACACTTGTTGAAGAAATTGATTGAATGAAAATGTTTAAAGTATAAGTCATGCTTCGACATGAGTACCTACTCAAAATACACTTAGCCAATATTATATTCTTCGCGTATAATACATTTTTGTAAGAGAAAAAAAAACAATTACAGTTGGTGTCCCTGGAGATTGAACCAACGACCTCAGGAGCGAAGTTTGGACCCGACGCTTGTTACATGTTACCCTGATCCAATTAGACTACATACTTGAAAGTACGCCTCTACATTTTTCCTGACAACTTAATCTTGATAAACATACGTAATTTATGTATGAAACACGTTACTTTGTATATATTTTCCTGGGAAAACATTTTCTCAATTTATTTAAGCAAACAAAGAAATGACGCTTACCTAAAAAATGAATTTTTACTCGACATTCCCTCAAGACATCTTCCGGGCTTGAACCGCAGTTTTCATAAAAGCAAATAATCTGGCCGGAAAAAGCAAAAGACGACACTAATTATGGATATTTTACTGCACGCACATTTCTCGAGAGAAAATATAAGGTTCCATTTGTCAACAGCTTAATAATCGCAACAGTTATCTGGGACATGTGTCACGTAGAGCTTAAGGGTTAATCTGTGATACATGAAGGGTTAAGCCTCTAAGAAAAATCACTTTCGTATTTACCGACAGGTAAGTAAAACCCACAAAAAAAAAGATTCGTTTATTTACGACGAAAGGTCTTATAGGTTTTAGGATTATATCGAATGTTACATTGTGGAGAAAACGTTCGAATTATAGATTGTCATAATATGCTCGAACGTATTTTCCTAAGCCTGTGCTTTTTATTTGTTGACAAAGTGAAAGAGTGAGAAAGAACATTATTATATATAAACAATAAGCTCGGCAGATGTTTTGTGTTTGTATGAACGAATCGTGTTTACCGTACGCTTACATAGTTCTAAACCACAGTCAAGATTATCCTCACACGACTGGAAAATTAGGCGACGAAGTTATTAATGGTGGATAAAATTGCCACAAATCTACTGATGTCATTAGTATGGATTATTATAACGGTGCATTCTTCATTGGATACGTTGCGCATAGTTTGCAACGTTGCATTAAACGACAATGATTACAAAATTCTGTCTACATTGCCGTTGCCTGTGGTCTGATACTTATGAATAGTGCATTTGATGCAATAAAATTTGCTAATGTTAATGCATGATACCCTTAAGATGTGTGATATTTTGCTACCTTTTGGGCTTTCAAACTCAAATGAGTACTAGAAGGAATATTGAAATTTATGTTTGTAAGTAAGTAATTAATTTATTGTCACACCATAACAATGTACAATCATCAATATTTATAATAGCTTTTCCATAGATATTTTATATTATTATATGTATAAGTACTCAATCGAATAAACGTGAAATAAACCTACTGTCTCTATATAAATAAATAAATATAACTAACTGAATTCATGTATTTCCTCATGTTAACAGGATGACCAAGACTTACGTAACATTTAACGAAGCGTTGACATTAATTTAAATTCACCCAAAATTCTTATTTTTATTTTGTTTTGATTACGCTCTCTGATTTATACCTACGGCCTTATACATAAGCATTTTAATTTAAGGCACATTTTATTAAGTTTATTTTACTTTTAGATTTATACAAGTACCTTGCAAAACTTTTTGAGCCCGTACGAAACGTACAGTTACTGCTCAGAACAAAAAGATTCTAAGTATTATCTTTAAAACATTTCATTTTATTAGCAAAGTTCCTAGTAATTTCATTCACGTAAAAAAAATCTAAATTTCGTAGGTACATTATGACTTGACATGGATCATGTAAATTTTTAAAGTAGTACTTGACACAGCCTGTTCAGATTCATTTCCATACTGTTGATGTTATATTTTGCCTAAAACTTAGCTCGTCTTTTTCTTAAATAAGCAATAAGTTTGATGAAGAATTGTATGAGTAATAGCGTCGTAGACACGCTAGATATATATGTAAACTAGACTTCACTCGCTGCTCTGCCCGCGCGGGACGCGCTTTTACTTTCTTTGGAAAGAAATTTCCATCAATTCTAAGAAACACATACGCCAAATTTTTGCTACTTACGCCCAGTAGTGTTTCAACTGTGCGTTGTTTGTAAGTCAATTAGTAAAGGAAGAAGCTTGATGATTGATAGTCAGTATATTATGGTCGACTGACTAAGTAGACATAGATTGACATAGGCCACTACGAGAAGAGTTAAGCGGTAGTCCACCACGCCAGACTAGTGATGATTGGCAGACTTAACATGTTTTCAAAAACTTTAAAGAAATCTATCAAATATACAGTCTTCCTTACAAAATTTTTCTTCGTCGTGTAACCAGCAGTAATGAACAAAGTAATACGCACTTCGAAAAGTCATAAATGCACGCTGTAGTTGTGAATCTAAGGGTGCTGATAAATTTGAGCATTCACCTGTAATAAGCATTCTAGCGAACGTTACAAAACAGAAAAAAAACGGGTGTGTTTTAGCGAGCATTCTTACAAACATTCTGGCCAGCATTCTAGCAAATTGACAGTATATTTGCTTTGACGTTTTTGCGGATAGGCTTGTGTCCTAAAATGTAATTAGCAATTGATTCGATCCTTTATTAGATGTTAAACTGAACTAATTGAATTTTTCTTCAAAAATCTTTTTGAATTTGAATTCTCGGCTTTTTGAAAACCTATTTGAATTTGACGCGAAAACGCTGTAAACCATCATGGTGATTGATTGACGTCAATGAGTGCAAAACAAAACCACTGACCTATGAGTACTATGGACAGGCCCTACTGAGTTGGCTGTCTGGGTTGTACTCCAGAATATAATCGATATCGACACTAAGCCGGTGAGAGGTAAATAACACTTGTAGATTTCAAGACATATTTGTAGATTGATATATGTATGAAGCACATTACTTTAGTTACTTTAAATAATTTGCCAGATTAGTTTATTCCAAAATGCTAATACGGATGTATATCAAACATATAACTAATTTGTTTTTTTGGTAATCAATATTGATACAGTGTCGCTAAAAAATACCGGACATGAATGGAGCCATCTTTATCAAAACACACCACCACACTGAAATACCATGAGAGGATCTCAGATCAAGTAAAAACAGGTAGATACAGCACGCCCTACATTACAACTGAAGCCAAAAAGTTGGCAGGGTCATGGCATGACTCTGTAATTACACTAGCCATGCACACAAATGCTGTAGACAAGTACACAAGCAACAGGTTTGACAAAAATATGTCGACTTGTGTAGTTCAATGGTGCACAAACAATTCAAAAGTGAAAAATAACACTGACAGAATATCGTATCACAAGTATTTAAATTACAGCACTTTTGTCTAACGTGTAATGTTTTTGTAAAATATTTTGATTAAGTATAGCTTTATTTTGCACTGCATAGTTTAATTCAGCGCGTAGGCATGATTTTACGATCTCTAGCAAAGCCTGTACTACTGATAAATCTGGTTCTTAGACATATTTAAACACAAAAAAATATATGTTGGACACACAACAATTTGACAGCAGATGTATCCCAAAACTCGGCAAAAAATACAGCGACACGTGCACAATAATTGTCATTTCTACTGAAATATTGCCTTGATGAGTGAATTTAGTAAACTATGGCTATCTCTTTTTTCTTACAGAGATAGTCTTGTCTGGGATTTAGGTCGATTTCGTATAATTATATTTTTATAAAAGATTTTTATTATATATGTACAATACCATAACTCCATAGTTTATTAACTTATTGCACAAAACAAATTGTGAATTACTTCTGGTCTGGTGTACCTACTTTATTTTGACGTTTTAGTTGTAACTACTACCAAAACGCCAACAACAACAAGGGCAGACGCACTTTTTGACGTACTCGTAATACTTTCTGATTGGTGTTCACTGTCACATGATTAAATATATTTATTTTCAAGTTTTAACACTTGAAAATAACATTAATCTTAACTTATCATGATATATAATTAACTTAATTAACATATACAAATAATAATTAATCTTTAGATACTACAATCAAACCGAATTATTATTAGTGGACACAAGCTTATTAGAGCGTTGCCTAGGAAGATCACGAAAATGTTCGTAGCAATGTTCGACTCTGTTTGTTGTTGAAGTCGACAAACCAAAAAACGGCGAATGCTCGCTGTTCTGTTAAAAGTGAATGCTCAGCTGTATCAGCACCATAAGACCCTCTGCGTAGCAGTATGTTAGGCTCTTCACTTGACTATCACTACACTCAACACCTCCTTCAAACAGGTTTCATGACATGCGATTGACACGTACCTATAATTATTATTGGAAATGTCAAATATAACATAGCATAGGTACATAAAATGTAATATTTGTGTAATAGAAAGGTCACTAAGAGGATTTTCAAGATACATTTGATTTTTTAAATGCTGATTCATCAGAGGTCTAAATCTATTTTGAGTTTATTATGTATTTCCGTTGCCGCTATAAGAACAAATCGACACCTCCTACGTACAATATCGTAACTGCATTTTATCAACTTTACAGTATCGCCATTGAAAGATACGGAAGCAGATTATTGATCTTATTTTAAATTGTCTTTCGGGATTTATACCACGTACCTTTGTTTGGAGTAACCGATATTTCGGCACTGTTGCAAACGCCATGTTCACGGATGTACTGAAAGTATTGCGAGTGGATGAATGTTACGAGCAAGTATAACGGTCTACCCGCTTTCTTACTCGTTTTTTGCGTACAACACCACTGCCACTGTTTTCACTATCGCACTGTACCCGATCACGACATACTACACTCACTACGTCAGCTCGCGGTTTGACTTTTTTATTTTCACGGGTTTTACATAGACGTACCACTGGATGCCAGATACTTGTCGTACATCAGAGGAGTGACAGATAAGGTCGCCAATATCCTTAAGAAGGTCTCAGTTAAAACTATCTTCACTCCTTTTAAGAAACTGTCGCAATATATAAGATCGCCGAAAGACAGTCTTCCCTTAGAAAAGCCAGGTGTATACAAAATTGACTGCAGTTGTGGGAGTTCCTATATAGGACAGACTAAACGCACCATCTCTTGCCGGATAAAGGAACACATAAGGGCAGTCAAAAATAATGAACCACATAAGTCAGCCATAGCTCAACATCTCTTAGACTCGGGTACCAACCACTGGATTGAGTTACACAACCCTCAGGTGCTTTCGACAGAACGTCACTACATACTCCGAATGGTTAGGGAAGCTATTGAAATTAAAATGTTCAGAAATTTCAATAGAGAGGATGGGTTTCAACTGTCGAGTATCTGGCATCCAGTGGTATGTCTATGTAAAACCCGTGCAAATAAAAAAGTCAAACCGCGAGCTGACGTAGTGAGTATAGTATGACGTGATCGGGCACAAGTGCGATAGTGAAAACAGTGGTAGTGGTGTTGTACGCAAAAAACGAGTAAGAAAGCGGGTAGACCGTTATACTTGCTCGTAACATTCATCCACCCGCAATACCTTCAGTACATCCGTGAACATGGCGCTTGCAACAGTGCCGAAATATCGGTTAATCTAAACAAAGGTACGTGGTATAAATCCCGAAAGACAATTTAAAATAAGTTTAAATGACCACGTAAGTTTAAATTCCAGATTATTGATGTTTTTGAAGACAAATAAGCTAATTTAAGAACCAAAATTGGCATGCTGACATATTTTTAGGCTAAGTTTATGACCTTTAGAATGATTTCTTGTTATTTTTGTTAGAATTCTTTAAAAGTCACATACGATTTTCTACTTTGAAAATATCAGCCGTATTGAATTGTATGTAGTACTTACTATCTTTTACGTTGACTGCAATCTAGAATTAAGTAATATATGTTGTATATAAGATAACTTACATTAAAACTAATAATATAAAAATGTGTCGTAAGTTACAATTATCATGATAATACAGGGAATACACGAAAGAAATATCTTCATATTTCATAATCAAATCAGTCCAAATAAACATTCCTTTCAGAAAAATAACTCAAAATACTAATCAATGGCATTGCCATTCATTATTACAGTAGTTTTAGGAGCGTGATATGAGAGGTTTGTTATAAGATTTATTTTCTTATGTCATTCATATAATGTTATTGAAACTTTGTCAGAATTTTATTGGATTTTTGGTTTGGAATACTATGGTTACCAGTTTCTGGTAAACATTAAAAATATCATGGTAAGAACTGAGAATGATTTGAGACCTGCACGTGTTCATCAAATACTTATTTATTTTCGCCTTAGGTATCGGCTGCCTATCTTATCTCCTAGTAGACGCTTCGATGACATAAAGCAATAGCCTAGCGGAAAATGCAGTGAGTGGAGATGCCAACATACAGTCTGCCATGCAGAGGGTATCGGGTTCGAATTCGCACTAATGACTTTTCAGAGTTATGTGCGTAATGAATTGAAAATTAACATTTGCCCCGTGCCTCGGCGAGCACATTAAGCCATCGGTCGCGGCTGTTATGATGATCTTTGACAGTCGTTTTAGGGGCTCAGTACCTATTAATAAACTGAAACTAGTTTAAACCATAGAATAAAGCTATCCATTTGGGTTGCGGGGATGTCAGACAGGCAGTCACTCTGTGTATAAGCTAATATTCAGTCAAATCCGGTTAGACTACAAAGCAGATACCGCGTTCTAACTGGGATAACGCTAAGAGGATGATATAAGGATCTTCAGGTTTGTTTGGCGAGTCTAATGAGATTCTACTAGCTGAAAACATTTTATATGATTGCATATATATCCTACACACATTACATTATGCTTTTCACGGTTCCCTAAATCCTCAAACCTATTGAAAATCCATTACTAAGTTTCAAGAAACTATTTAGTTTGCTACAATGCCTTACAGCACCATAGTTAGTCATAAACTCATAGTCTAAGTTTCTTAGCATTTTCCGTTTGCTGTCTTTCCATTCGGCAGCATGTCGACGTCCGATATTTGTCTTTCCTAGGCTTAGTGTTCCTATTCCTGGAAGTGAGTGGTGTCGCTTCTGAGAAAGAAGAAAAAGGTGTGTTCCCTAGCTGAGTATCAACTAAATCAGTGAAACTACACCTCTCGCAGGGTTGTAGTAAAAAATAACATTTTCGATAAGCCAAGGACAAAAGTGGTTTACGTAATCAAAATATTGATGATTTATTATGCAATTAATGAATGGCGTGTTATATTCGCAGCAGTTAACAGACAATCTTCACTGGGGTCCAAAGGAAAGAAAAAAAGTATGATTATAGTTTTTTGCCGCTGTTTTTTATGCGACAATGTCATAATCGTAACTGTCCCTTGGGTTAGTACCTTCCATAACATGACAATTACAGCTAAACAACTCAAACACTGTATAGGCTATCTCTACAGTGTTTGAGTTGTTTAGCTGTACAGAGGGATGGATACATAGATAGAAAACAGAGAGAAAGAGAAACAAACAGAAACTTTGACATTATTTTGTATGATTGGTGTAGTATTTTTGAATATATATAATTTTAAATTAAGTTAAATTTAAAATTGTGTTTCAAATTGACTTGAACGTTTGAAGTTAGGGTATAAATGTAAGATACGTGCCATTATTATTCCAAAACACTGTTAGTTACTCATAGTAAGTAACAGTGTTTGGGAACAATGTTGAGGGGGGAGGGGGTTATACTATGGCGTGTTTTTTCGGAATCAGTTAAAATGTCCACCGCTCCCTTTATCTCATCAATATCTGCGTTAAAGGTGTCAGTGATTTTGCAAAACAAAAACAAAATTAATCAATTTATTGAGATGTTTCCAAGCGAATACTATAGTAACTTATGCTTCGTTTCGATGTAAAATATTTTAAGTATAACTAAGGATATAAAAATACTAACAAAATCTGGCGTAAATAATCGTAAGTTCAAATAAACAAAACTAATTTACATTTTGACAATAGTAAAATATCGTAAGTCATTACTTACGATAGTTGAAAAGTATCTAAAATCATCAAATGTATAATATAATAAGTCCTACATACGAGATTTTACTGTGGGTATTATATTATTTCAGACAATTATTTTGTTTATTTGTAATTAATATTTTAAGACATTCCACTTACCTTGCACGTTCATACAACGACTGCAAAAGAGTTAATGGTACACACTTCATTATAAAATTATTAATTATTTATGTTTGGTTTTGTAGATCAAATGAATAATTATATTAAAATAGGTCAATTACTGAATCAATCATTTGTAATCAAGATGACATAATTGATAGCTATACTATCTTGTTTTACAAGAAAGTGTCTTATTTTACAATAAAATTACTTTTACAATAAAGTGCCAAGCAATATTCAAAATTTAAGTTATAATAAATTCAAAAAGATTATAAAACGTAAACTTTGTCAAAAAGGGTACTATTCAGTGCTAGATTATATTGAAGATAAAAATGCTTGGGATTAATTTGCTTGGTCCCACAGGCTACTAATGTTTGATTAGTGTTAAGTTTCATGTGAGTGTGAGTTATTGTGTCTATATTATGCTAGTTAGTACTTTTATATTATTATTAAAAAAACCTTATTAATTGACAACAACATTATAGACACACCAGCTCATATACCTATGAAAAATTCCATGTAGTTACTAAGTTTTTAAATTGTATAGAATCAAGACGTAGAAAAGAGTGGCCCGGAGTTTCTTGCCTGATTCTTCTCACAAGGCTCTACTTTCTGAACAGGCATTTTTTTAATGCTCAACTATGTTAATATGCATTTAAAGTTACTTTTTTATTTTTTTTATTTGTATGACTTTCTGACGTGTCCATAAAATTTAAACATTTTTATGGAAATAAACATATTTGAGTTTGAGTTTGATTTGTCCATTAAATAATATGCATCAAACCGTTTCTTTTAATGCAACCAAGAACATCCCGTCTTCCGCGTATTCTATCGGTACTTATACTTACCATTGGCTCGCGCGGCTCATAGGTATCCTCCTCCCCGCGTACTGTATCGTAGTTGCGCTATACGATATATTACTACGCTAAAGATGAAGATACGATTGTATGCAGTCTTCATATCTTGGGTTCTATTGTACATAATATTGTTTTTATTAGATCAAACGATAGTTCATGATACAAGGTAAATGAAAATCTAAAAATGTCATTTTCGTCATTTTGTCAGTTACGATGTTATGCATTGGAGGTGTCGAAATACTAAAATAAAAAAATGTTTTTTTTGCATAAATTTTATTTTCTTTTTCGTATTTTTGCTAACGGTAACAGGTAGACGCTTAAAATTTTCATAGAATATGTAGTTGTATATTACCATTCAAAATAAATAATTAAATAAAAATAAAGTAAATACACACATCAAAAAAGTCTAAGCAACACATACTATTTCAAATTATTAATCAATTAGTATATCATTTCTTACCAAGTAGGTAATACCTATGTAAACATTTTGATCTAGATTACATACTGGCTGGTTGTAAAAAAAAATCGAGTATCATATTTGTTTTTTTTTTCACAAATTCAAAAGCGAATGCATTTGTTCGAATTTTATAGCGTTTTCTTTGCTTATTATAATTTAGTAATCTGTATTAATTTTATGATTTAAACAATAATTTGCAAAAGTTTTGAACAAATTTGAATTTTGAGACATTTTTTACGTTATGGAGCGACGTCATTTAAACGCAGATAAAATGCAAATCAATGTCAGGTATCTCGGTGTTTTGGTATCAACAGAAGCGTTATTTTGCCGTCTTCATCAGCGTTACACTAACACGGGAGATCCTACTGAGCAGCACCCAGGTCGAGGTAGGTGTACAACCACACAGCAAGATGGATACATATAACTGACTGCAAGACGCCAGCCGATGTTAACCACCCGAGAGATAGCTTTAAGGCTACAAAATTCAAGTGGTGTTGTTGTTAGCTGCCAACCTGTGCGAAATCGACTGCATGAGTATGGCCTACGAGCGGGACGGCCAATTAGGTGCCCACCGATACGTCACGGGAATCGCGCTCGTCGAAATGAATGGTGTAGGGAACACATTGCATGGACCCGGGAATAATGGGATAAAATTTTATTTTGCGATGAGTCTCGATTTGTGTTCAAGCCTGATACTAGAAGGGTAAGAGTGTACCGTCGTTCTGGAAACACTGAAAGACTGAGGTGTGTTCAGGAAGTGCATCTATACAACGGCTCAACAGTTATGGTATGGGCGGGTATTATGAAGAACAGACGAACTGACCTCGTTTTTGTAAATGGTAACATGAACGCTGTAAATTACGTTGAGGATGTTCTAAGGCCTTACGTCCGTCTATTCGCACAAACGCTTGGCTTCAATTTCATGTTGATGCATGACAATGCGCGTTCGCATACAGCTTTGCACACACGGGAGTACTTGGCAAGGGAAAACATTCTGGTATTGCCTTGGCCTGCACAATCGCCAGACCTCAACCCCATCGAGCATGCACGGGCCATGCTCCAGAGACGTGTTTAAAAGGATGGAGTGACAACAACCCAACAACTGATGGACTTACTAAAATTTCATTGGGAACGATTGCCGCAGGATAACACTAACAATCTCATCGATTCCATGAATAATCGGTGCCAGCAAGTTCTCAATAACAGAGGAGGCACACTTTGTATTAAATTTTGCAATTTTTGTACAACCATTTAATTTTAGTTTAAATTTAGTTGATTAGGCGCCTTATACTACTTGTACTACGTACATACAGTACTTACTCGTAATTATTGTTGATTAACAATATTAAAAAAAATGTTGTTTAATATCAGAAAAGCATTAAAAATAATATAAATAAGAAAATATTAAAGATTTAATGCGAAAACACATTGTAAAATTGAAATTTGTATGTGTTGCTTAGAATTTTTTGATGTGTGTATTAAAGGGGGCCCCGTACAACAAACGTAATTTTCAAACAGAACCTAATAAATATTTAAGTATACATACAACAAACGTGATTTTCTTTTATTGATGATGGTACGCACCCTTCGTGCGCAAGTCCGACTTGCATTTGGCCAATTTTTTTTTGTTATGTAACATTCGCAAAAATGGTCATAACATGTGAATGCTCAAATGTATCAGCACCATAAGAAGAATATACTATTGCAAGATATACTCACTACTGCAAGGTTTATCCCCGCTTTAATTAGTTTCGTCCAGTGGCTAAACGACCGTGAGTGACGCGGGCGTCTCGAAACACAAACAAGTAGCAACCGACGGTGACCCTTTGTGTGAAACTTTGCTCAATTACCATAAAGGCCGGGCCGGACTTGGTTTGACCACTGCAAACAATGTGCAAGGCTATTTATATCTTAAATCGTGGAAGCGTTTTCCGCCTAGTGAAAAAATAAACAAAGGCAGCTATATCCTTGGCAGAGATTTGCAGACTGCTACACAGAGGGTCACAAGTTCAAACCCACGGTAAATAGTACCTACTGACTTTTCGAAGTTGTGTGCGCATTGAAAGGTCATGAGGAATCCTAAATTTTTGAGAGTTCTACATAATTTTCTAAAAAGGCATATTGTGATGTATATTAATCTGCACTTGACCAGCGACTACGCTTGTCAAGTGCAGATTAGAGGATTAAAGAGCATTTAATAGCCTATTCTACCAAGAATAGGCTATTAAATGCCCCTCAGCGAAACAGATGCCTAATGAGACTAATGATAGATAGAAAAATTGTTTAATTTTCTACACGATATTTAATACAAAATAATAGTTTTTGATCAAAGAATTATATAATTTATGGCGCTCTTGTCAACTCGTGGACTGTGGACACAATAGAACCAATAAATACTGTAAAGTATTATTCAATGCAAAGTTTGACTTGTATATGTCATGATAAAAACTAGGTCGTTCGTCATTATACAAAATCTGACATGATCAATGTTAAAATCTGTTATTTAATTTAAAAATAATAGAGATCAAGTCTATTCGCAGTATATAGCTGACAATCAGAAAATTAAAAAGCATTTATCTTGTACGTCCGCATACAAAACAACTTTGTAGTCTGTACCCACAAACCACTTCGGTCAGCCCAAAATGTTGGTCGTACAGAACAATTAAAAGAACTAATCTAAGCACGTTTAGAGGGGTTCACAACGATACCTGCCGGCTTAGCTGAGAGCCTTTTGATAATAAGAGCCTAATTAGTTCGTCCGGGGTTAATCCCTAGGAACTTAAACATCAGAATTGATACAAATAAGGGATCGGGGAAAAGTTTGAGAGTAGAAATTATTTTCACTCGATCTTACACTGATATAGGAGCGCTGATTAGAGATGGACTGACTAAATGCGGCGAGATAAATGTGTGTTAGTAGGCTATAAGTATATTTTTCTTATAGTTAAAATTGTCGCTTAATTTGATATTCAACGTGCCATTGTTGAGTCTTGGTTTGACACGCAACATGAAATGACAATATTATTCACGAATAGTTTATATAAGTAGGTATATGTATCTTTTTCGGGTTCGTAATCTATACTTATATTATAATGCTCAGAAGTTCCTTTGTTTGGTTGACGCTTTAATCTTAGGAACTAAAAGTTCGAATTTAATAATTATATCTGTGTTAGATATCTCATTCATCGAACAAGACCATATAATAACAGTAGCTCTAAATAACGCGAATGTAACCATGGGGTTAGCTACAATATATAGTTGAGCCCGTAATTACACCAACGCATTAGTACATATATATCGATGCACCAACGTCATTTATAATATCACCGAATCATTGATGATCGACGCAACTAAGGAATAAAATAAGATGAAGAGTGGCTTTGGAAGATGTAGACAATTCTAGCTTCACCTTCTGCCTGTCGCAAAAACAAATAATTGATACTTGGTTGGCATCGTTGTAACCAGGTCCCAGGGTCCTGTTAGCCATTCTCTACTAGCTATGCCGTTGCTGTTTGCTTGTAGGCCATCGTTCATAAGAATAATAAAAGAAGATAAAAAGTTAAGTTAGTCGATTGTACATCCATCTACACAAATCAAAGTGGAGAAATCATCATCATCAGCCTTAAACAGTCCACTGCTGGACTAGGCCTCTCCTTTGAAAGGAGGAATTGGCCCACTTATACCACGCTGGCCAAACGGGTTGGTATAGGGTTTGTATCAAGTTTCCTTCAATGGAAAAATACCCGAAGCCTAATAAAACTGTTTTACTTGAGTAATATATTTTGGAACTTTTATTAACATTCTGGACGAAAATAAAGCAAATATTTTTGACTTTGATAATATTAGTAAGGATATTATCCAAATAATCTTCAGTTTTATTAGAGGAAGAGGCATTTATTTTTAGAGCAAATATTATTGTAGCCATAATAAGTATTCAAGATTCAAGATAATATTTAGTTAGATTTTTAATACATAATAGGCATATATATATAAAGTATTCGAAATCAATAACCAAATTCTGCCAACCAATACGACGCTTGCGTGGCAGACTAAGATTTAAGTCTTGTCTCACTGTAAAATGGTCAATATCCAGCAGTGATAAGTGAACTAAAAGGATTTAAATTAGACGTAGTATCTCATTGCTCATAACATTTTGATATACATTGATCGCTTAAAGAAATGTGTGATTATGTGTAGTTTAATAAATTATAATCTGGAAATTACAAGACGAAAAGTGATGAGAAATGTAACCAAGACAGAGTGATGGTAGCAATATTTAATTATAAGAGCTGGGTATTTAATACGCCTTATAATATGTAACTAAATTACAAGGTAGTCATAAAGGTATTTATAAATCCCTATCTTTGGGTGTAGTGATGTAAATATTACCATGAGTAGTATATTGCAATCAACTGAAGTATAACATTGCTTCAGTAAATGTTCCTTTTGTTCTTTAGTATAACATACAGTATGAATCACATATAGTGAAATCAGCAAATTATCTAAGGCGGGACTGCAACCAGATAGTGTATTTAATCGTCGCTATGCAATTACTGCCATAAAGCGACATTTACTCCCGCTCACTGCGACATTGGAAATTATGGCTGCACTGAATTGGTAGAAGTTATAATAAAGACAAGTGGGAAGATGAATTTGCGTAAGATGTTGATTAGAAATGTAATGTTTTAAAGATATTACAGATTGAAACTGAGTAGGATGAATGTTATTTGTTTTAATAGCAACACAAAATGACTAATCCGTTTATCGCGGTTATCATAAACTCAATATCTCAAAATTTAATAAAATTATGAAGCTTTTATGTAAAACTAGCTGGTACCCCCGCGGCTTCGCACGCGGATAATAATAATATTTTATTTTAACTCTCATACTTTGCGCAAACCCTACAATCTTCTCAATCAAGCCCAAATAAAATTTTTATACGGCTGCCGATTTTCGAAAGTTAATAATAACTGAAAATATACACATATAGCGCTACCTACCGAGTCAAATTGTAGCCTATATGTAGTACTATAAAGTCCTCTACCTTGCAGTAAAAGTCTCATTTGAATTTTGAATCTTTACCGACGTTCCAGAGACCCCCGGACAAACAGAAAGACAGACCGACAGATAGACAAAAATGTAAAAAAGGGGTTGTTTTGGACTAAGAATCGTGTAACTAACGATATACACATGAAGAAACATAGTTATTTTAACATCACAGACAGACACTTCGATTTTATTTATATGTATGTATATAGATGAGTAGACGAAGAAAAGACTTGTTATCGCGACAACAGCGCCAACTCCGGGTCAAATTGTAGCCTATATGTAGTGTACGGTGCAACACCGCACATTTGCCATATCAGCTTTTTACTTGTATCGCTATAAATCATTATCGTCATATTTCAGTTCGCAACAAACACTCATCGCGCGCGTTCTCATTAGCATTCCTGTCATTACTTTTATTAGCAATAAATCAGTAATCATCAAGCAAATCATAAAATATCATTTCATAGCATTCTAAGGTGTATGAAAACCCCATACATCTTGATGGTCATCGGACCCGGTTCTTACTCATATACTGTCGCAATATAAATGTCGTAGTGTTCCTCGTCGGGCGGACATCCTTTGTAGTGCTGCTAGAAAAGCTGATGATGAGAGGTCCGAAACGAGTTCCAGATGGACCGCCTTTGTCGACATGCTGACAAATACGGTGACATATGCTTTCGTGGTCCTAATTCCTGTTCCCTTGTTTTCTTTGACGTCAACATATGCACATAGGTCTACACCGCTACTGTAAAATGGTCTTGTGGGGTTGACGCGTGCTGCCAGTAGATCGCCCATAAGCTGTGTTTGCTTAACAGGATCATGTCGTCTGCAGATAACACACCTGCGTAGTCGTTTTTTAACGGCTCGGTTACCTCCTATAATCCAATAATGCTGTCGCAGTCGAGCATGTGTTAAGCGCGCTCCAATTCTCTAAAGATATATATTAGGTAAATTATATACATATAAAAGTTATAAATATTATATACTTTTGGCATAAATGTCATGCTAATTAAATTCCAACATTTACGCGAACGAAGTCGCGGGCACAGCTAGTATTATATAAAATCCTTGCTTTACTTACTGACTGACAGACACGCTACAGCTGAAACTATTGAGCGCAAGTAGGTGAAGTTTGGCATGTAGGTTCTTTGAAGAATTTAGGGGAGTTTGTACATTTTTTTTATCTAAGTAAAATTAACGCATGCGAAGCAACGGGCAAAAGCGAGTTCCTTGATAAATTCACGAATATTTTTCACAATATATCTAGCATGTTATCAGCTGCGGAAAGTGAAGAGACAGGGCGCTATGACGTTCGAGACTAAATCCACTTGACAGAAAAAAAATATCTTTAACACCTGCTGAACGGTTCGTACAAAATATTTATTGGGAAAGTCATATGACAAGGGTTTTTGGTGCAAACATTTTATTCAATACTAGAATGCTATTTACGCACGTTCTATAAAGTCAGAAGAATTGATAAAGCTTTCTCAAGATGTCAGTTGTGGTCACTGAATTTGATAAGCTTAGAAATAATACTTATTTTTATTTCTCATTGATGAAAAGGAGGCAGGAAAAGTCAGTTGGATTTTGATAGCGTGTCTATATCTAACATAATTTGATTCTAAATAACTAACAAAAGTACTTTTATAAACCTTGTACTGAAGTGAAACTCTGGGTGTTCACGTAATGTTCATTACTCGGTCAATTTTGTCATAATTTAATAAAACTTTTAGATGTACTGGCGGATTAAGTTATGTAGGTGTTGTAAGAGGCGACTAAGGCAAATAAACGAACCAAAATTAAATAGGTACTATCTGCGGGAAGAGATAAAAATCACGTTTCACAATCCTATTGTGAAACGCGAGCGAATAATCTAAAGAATAGTCTTAATACCTCGCAGTGATGTGTACTTTATAGAATTTGCTACGCTGCACTATGGTTCGTCTAGAACAAGCTAGCTAGACAAAAACAACTCTTAAATTCCTGGAAGTTAATTACTATTACGAACTCATTACCCCTATACATTGAGGATTACACCTATTAATTATCAATACTACCCTCATTAAGAGCGTCATTAAAGTATGTTTATAAGATGTTGACTATTTAAAGGGCATTCATTTGCATTTTTACATCATATTTGATAGCATTGTTTATGTCACTAAAAGAAATTTGTGAAAGTGTTTTTGTGATGGATTGTATACGTAAGGGTAAGTAGTTATATTTTATTTCATTTTCAACATGGGAACTTCATTCTTTAGTCTTATAAAATGAAATGTTTGAATTTTCACCCACTTTTTTACTCATTTTTTCAAATTCATCGGTCAAATAATAACATGTCCCCACTTGTCCCCACCGTAGAACCTATCATATACGATTCTCATAAGTGTCTAGTAGTTATACGTAAAAAAATTCATTGCGATATATTTGCACAACTAATTTTTATTTATTTTTTTCTTTCAACAGTTTTTACCGTCTCAAGAATGGATTTTTTCGAAGAATGGCTGAAACACCCGAAGGAAACGCGGAATGAGGAGCTCTTTCGGTTTATATCTTTGAGATATAATTTTGATGGTGTTACGGAGCAGTCTCTGCGAGATATTAAAGTACTAATCTCAAGATATTCAACGAAATTTGCTGAAAAGTGGAGCAGCTGTGGAAGAAATCGAGAGCGATTCCTACAAAAGTATTCGACGTGGCTGGAGGGTCTTGACATATCTTTCGATGTGTCCGTTTATTTATCTCTGCCAACTACATCTGGAGAACCGGGACCCGGAAGACCTACTAAAGATTTTGAACATTCTAGTCTCAAAACGAAGAGACGACGTGTAGACGATCTATTACAGTCCAGAAGTGCTAGTGAATTAATTTACGCCGCTGAAGTGTCAGCTCGAATCTCGGGTCAGAGAAGTGTAGCACGTCAAATTAAAGATGTGACTAGTGATCCTTCAATAACCAAGACCACGAGTGAAGAAAGTGCCCCCAGGAGTTTAACAAGTGAGGAAGCTTTAGCGTACTACGTTGATAGTAAATCAAGTAGCCATAGCTATAAGCAGACTCGGAAGTGGAGTATTAAAGCTGGACATAAGGTGTTTCCGTCAATGTACAGTGTTAGAAAGGCTAAAATAGCCTGCTACCCGTCAGGTGAACAAATTACAGTCAATGAAACGCATGCTGAAATCAAAGTTCAGGCAATTCTTGATAAGACTGCCGAACGTTTAGTTTCAGCACAACAAGAAGTTGTTCATAGTCTGTTACCTTGCACGTCATTCACATTAATCAGTAAATGGGGTTGTGATGGAAGTTCCGGTCATAGTATGTACAAACAAAAATTCACTAATTGTGACGATAGTGACGAGTTTTTATTTGTATTTTCTTTCGTTCCTCTTCAATTGAAAGATGAAAGTGGTAATATTGTGTGGCAGAATCCTCGGCCCTGTTCTACAATGTATTGTCGGCCAATAAAGTTTATCTTTTCTAAGGAAACGAAAGATTTTACGATTTCGGAAACCAATAAGGTTTTAGAAGAGATAAACGCTTTATTGCCGACAACCTGCAAGGTGATGGAGACCGAAGTATCTGTCACACATGTTATGCTTTTAACAATGATTGACGGAAAAGTTTGCAATGCTCTGACCGAAACTTCTTCCTCACAAAAATGTTTTATTTGTGGGGCAACTCCAACAATGATGAATGATCTGTCAAAAGAGTTTGCTGCGGACAAAGATAATCTTGGTTTTGGTTTGTCTACGTTGCACGCTTGGATAAGGTGCTTTGAATGCTTGCTTCACATTAGCTATCGACTAAATATAAAAAAATGGCAGTTAAGAACAGCCGAAGACAAAGCTAGTGTGAAACAACGTTCAGATGACATTAAAAAACGATTTAAAAGCGAAATGGGCTTGATTGTAGACAAACCAAAACCAGGGTTCGGTAACACTAATGACGGGAACACCGCGCGAAGATTTTTTGGAAATCCCGAGGCTAGTGCCGATATTACAGGGTTAGATGTTTCACTAATACTTTTTTTCTAGAGGTTTGGGTCAGGGGAACTAAATTGGTTCTTGGAGTAGTATACTGTCCTCCTTCTGTCAATTACTTCACTGATTTGGAATCGGTTTTAGAATCGTTGGGTTCCGAGTACGCACATCATATCATCATGGGTGATTTCAACACTGATCTTCTGTCCCACCTTTCATCCCGCTCCTTCAAACTCACCCACATCATCGAGTCTGCCAGCCTCCACGTTTTGCCTCTAAATGCCACTCACCACAACTCTAACGGGGAGGACACCTGGTTAGACTTAATCCTCACCTCTAATCCTACCTTGGTCCGCTCTCACGGTCAGCATCCTGCTCCTGGCTTCTCCCGTCATGACCTTGTCTTCCTCTCCTATGTCCTGAAGCCTTCTAAACCGTGTCCTAAAGTTCTGTACTTGCGTTGTTTTGGGCGCATGGACGTTGAAAAATTGAGGTTGGATGCTGCAAAAATCGACTGGAAACCGTTGACATCAGCCATCACTGTCGATGACAAAGTAGACTTTTTCAACAACACAGTTAAGAGGTTATTCGATGTGCATGCTCCCATTAGAAAAGTGAAACTGAAGCGTCCTCCTGCACCTTGGATGACAGAGGGTATTCGGATGGCGATGCGACGCAGAGACCGAGCTTTTCGAAAGTATAAAAATGATCGGTGTGAAGACAATTGGTCTCTCTTTAAGATAGCAAGGAACAAGTGCAATCAGATGGTACGCAATGCTAAACGCCGACATATTCACGAAAACATTACTAATTCATCCCCCGCCAGTGTATGGCAGTTTTTAAGAACACTGGGCATTGGTAAACCTCACGGCCAAGTGGTCCTACCAGTGACTATTGGTTTGGATGACATTAATCGTCATTTTTCTACTACTCTCACTTTAGACGACCAAACCAAGAGTCAAACAATGGCCTACTTGGACGGTATACCTCGTCCGAACATTAACTCTTTCTCTTTTTCTCCTTTATCATCAGGTGAGATCAAAAAGACTATCCTATCTATTAAGTCCAAAGCCGTGGGGTGCGATGACATTAGTCGTCGCATGATCACGGTTATCCTTGATCAAATCTTACCTATAATTACCCATATCCTGAACTTTTCCCTTGACACAGGTAAATTTCCCCACCTCTGGCGTAAAGCCTATGTGCGTCCTTTACCTAAGATTTCCAATCCCACTCTGCTGACAAATTTCCGACCCATATCCATTCTTCCTTTTCTATCCAAGGTACTTGAGTCGTGCGTTCAGAGACAGTTGTCCGGGTTCGTTTACCATAACAACATCCTGTCACCACTTCAATCTGGATTCAGACCCGGACATAGTACTCTCTCCGCATTGCTCAAGGTGACTGGCGATGTGAGGGCAGGGGTTGAGGAAACCAAGGTTACACTTTTGATCTTGGTGGACTTCTCAAATGCCTTCAACAACGTCAATCACGACCTCCTTCTTTCGATTCTTTCCTCTCTCATGATCTCACCTATGGCACTGGAATGGTTCTCTTCTTATCTTCGTGGACGCCAGCAGTCAGTACGGGTTGAAGAAACCTCATCAACATGGTGTGATTTGAACTCTGGTGTGCCTCAAGGCGGAATACTTTCCCCTCTTTTGTTCTCATTATTTATTAATCTCCTTACTCATGAACTTCATTGTGCGTATCATCTGTATGCCGACGATCTGCAGCTTTATACACAATCTAAGGTGGAAAATCTACATTCTGCAATTGGAGCAATAAACCAGGATCTTAACGCTATCAAGAATTGGTCGGAACGGTTTGGATTGGCAGTGAATCCTGATAAATGTCAGGCTATTTTAGTTGGCAGTTCCCGTATATTGAACAGGGTTGACCTGCAGGCACTACCAACCGTCATGTTTGATGGGCAAATTATCCCATTTAGTTCTAGCGTCAAGGATCTTGGTTTATATATTGACACTGACCTTGATTGGCGGACACAGGTAGCGAACGTCAGTCGTAAAGTAACTGGTGCCTTACGATCGCTCTATCGTCTAAAGAACTTTCTGCCGGTCAAGACTAAGACAACGTTAGTACAGACTTTAATATTTCCTATAATCGACTATGGTGATGTGTGCTATCTCGACCTTAATGCAGATCAGCTCAACAAGCTCGACCGCCTTCTCAATAATTGCATTAGATTCGTTTTCAATCTCCGCAAATATGATCATATTACCGAGCACCGATTAAAGTTACGATGGTTACCCATTCGTCAACGGCGTAGCTTACGTACTTTGTGTACCCTTTATTTTATATTGCACTCCCCATATGCTCCTGTGTATTTAACTCCTCATTTCCAATTTCTTTGTAATACACATGAGAAAAATCTCCGCTCCTCAAACAATCTTCTTCTCCTCTGTCCTTCTCACAGTTCTAGCCTTGTACATTCTTCGTTTAACATTCAATCTATCCTTCTCTGGAATGCTCTCCCTCTCGATATCAGGATGTCCACTAGCCGTTTCACATTTAAAACCAGAGTGCGCCAGACTTATATAGACGCACAAATTGAATCATTATAGGATTATCGTCTATCTATTCTGTATGTATATTTATATATATATATATATATATATATATATATATATATATATATATATAGGGAGTGCAATATATAATTTATTTATATATAAGGTATGTAAGTACTATATTAACGTATATATATATATATTTGAATTAAATTAAGTTTCTATCTAAGTTTCAATATAAATTATGAATTGCACCTATTACTTGAATCTCTGCATCACCCAAAGGTTGACTGGTAGATAATGCCTACGGCATTAAGTCCGCCTCTGTACTTTTTATGTGCATAAAGTTAAATAAATAAATAAATAAATAAATAAATAATACAAAAATTTGGCATACTACTTCGCACTTTATCATCGGGATATGATATAAATATTGAAAAATTCGTTAACTTAGCTCAAGAAACTAGACAACTTTATGTAAATCTCTATTCATGGTATTACATGCCCGCTACTGTCCACAAAATACTTTTGCACAGTGGCGAAGTAATTAGATCGTCCCTTCTACCTATAGGCCAGCTTTCCGAGGAAGCACAGGAAGCTCGGAATAAGGACTGCAGAAGATTTCGTGAGCACAACACACGAAAGCGATCACGGGAGGCTACGAATAGAGATTTACTTAATATGTTATTGATAACATCTGACCCTGTAATAAACGGTTTACGAGAAGTTCCTCGGAAGAAAATAGGTACGCTTCCAACTGAAGTATTAGATTTAATTGTCCCACCTAGCTGTAAGGAACAAAATGTTAATATGATTTCTACTTTTCATAGTTCTGCCCCTCACGATCATGACTATTCAATGGATGATTCATCTGATGATAGTGATGATAATGAGTAATAGATTTAGTTCTTAGATATTTTATGCATCTGTTATTAGATTTTATAGCGACGTCGAGGGATAAATCACTTTATAAAATGTTCAAAAAATATATTATACACATATGCCCGATAAATGTTTTTTTTTTCATGATACCAGCTCAAATGACAAACTGCCTTGAAAAAAGTACCAAAAACCTTATATCTTTGCTTATTAACCGCATCTAGACATAAAAATCAAATAAAATAATTTTGTCTAGCTAGCTTGTTCTAGACGAACCATAGTGCGCTGTAGAGGTAGATCTTACCAATTCAATAAAGTAAGCGGCAGCATGTCTTAAGCTTCGAACGTATTTGCATGCTATTGTCAGCACAAAGATAAAACAGAGATAAAGTTAATGCCACAGCTATAGAACATGGTCTATTGAAGCTTCGAACGAATATCTGATAGACATGGAGTTTATATTAGGTCTTGTAGATCCACCAGCATAAAGGTTTCTCGTTAATGCATTTTAATATAAGTAAGAAATTCGTTATGTATGTAGGTACTAGCATGGTGCGGGTGGCAGTTTCAGTAGCGTTTCATTTCACTTAGTACTTAGTATTTCAGCAGTACCACATTCGTAATAAATGAAATCATTAATTACTGTAGTAAATTAATTTAAACCCAACCAAAATGTTCCTGTGTCTACAAATAAAATCTAATGGAAAGAAAAAATAAACAAAGTGATGTGCGTATAACGTAACGCCATAGACGTATTTAGTGATGGGATGTACTGCTACGATGCAGAGTCGAAGCTTTTTATAATAAAAACGTATATTGGCCGTAGTTTAATTATTATTGTAAAAAGTCTATAGTTATAAACAAAATGTTGTTTGCCGTCTAAACTCATATCTGAGTCAGGAACAAACATAATGTCCCTTTTTGTTTTATTCACAACCTTCGACCAGTCTTCAGATTGAACATTGTTGATCGCCTCCTGTAATAGGGCCAACATCTTATTTGCCGTAAATGACATCGAAGTATTATTTCTTGTGGCGTGACCTTTTATTTGGGCCCAAATCAGCTCAATAGCATTATATTCGCAATGGTAGGATGGTAGTTGAAGGACCCGATGGCCTTTTTCTTTTGCCATTTCGTCCAGAGCATAAGTAGGAGTTGGTGGCTTATGAGTCCGTACGAAGGCAATAAGCTCTGCCTTTAACATTTTTATACCTGCTGTTACTCCGTTTTCATTCAGCCACTTCGCCAATTCGCTTTTTCACACTAATAATGAGAACTAGATTTATGTTGCGAGAATCGTTAGATCGATAAAAAATAATTGTATAACGTCACATTCCTAGTCATGTGGTACTGATAGATGTTAACGTCATATAGGCAACTATCATCCGCACCATGCTACAGATACGCAAATAGTATTATATGCTTATTGCTGATAATAAGAATCAGAGCAGTTTCTAATGTACTTTTACTTTGTGCCATTAGATGTGAAAAAACCCAAACTGAAAGCAGCAAGAAATAATGTAAAAATTGCTAGAATAGTACTGAATTGTAATAAATTATTTTATTTTATTTTTATTCGGGAAACAAACAGATATAATACAGAGGACCTAAATAATAAGCCATGATATAGTTAATTACCCATTTGTAAGATACCTTTACTTTTAACGTTGGGTATACACACACATTAAGCGTGATTCGTTTTAGAAAAGGTAATAGTTTTTGAAATGTGCAAATTGTATTTAATTTCAATGTAGCACTATAAGGCTATTTTCCCATTGGTGCGATGAAATTTGGTGCAGGGTTAACACATGTCCCGAGGGTGAGCTGAACTTTTTGGCGTTAGAATTCTGTCAGCTTACTAATACTGTTAAACTCACTGCAAAGCTTGTAATATTTTCAGTTAAGACCTGACAGATTGTATTATTTTATTTTTTTGTGTCTACTTGTTGTAGGCAGCCTGTTTTTTCCTTGCTTGTTGAATTTGTTGAACCTGTGGCTTAGATAACATCGAAAACCATACTTCCCAAAAATAGCTTTAAGAAAAGGAATAAACAAAATTTCTTAGGGTTTGAACCTTAAGACATTTTGTTTACTTTGTACCAAAATTGGTCAAAAAAAATTAACTGCACTGTAATTGAACTGCACAAAGCAAAATTGCGATGTATCAAAAAGTCATGGAAAAGTTTCATAGCGAAATCGTAACTCAGTAACGCACTCATTTGATAGGCATACTCTGTGCTACCGCATATAAACATACTAGCCGGATTAATAGAAACAAGCTATTACTGAATAGTACCTTAGAATAAATCTCTCACAGGACTGTGACCAAACCTAGGCTCATCCGCCAGAATGTGGCTCACCAAGGTTTTTAATTTGTCCGCCAAGAGTAGTACGCTTGTAGTCGACAATTGTTTGGATGACACCTGCACTACGCTGTCCACTGGCTGTCAAATTGTAAAATTTTCAAATATATACTTTTTTTCTTTTGAACTTTTTAGAAGAGGATGGACAATCCCAGATAAGATTCTGTTTATTACTAACGATGGTCAACTTGAAAGTGTCAATAAATTGAAAATGATGCTTAAAGATTTTATGGTATACTTGGCCAAACACATTATTTAAAATTTTTCCTCACTAAATTAAAAACAAATACGTCGCCAAACATTAGAAAATAGTAGTTCAAAAACTTGTGTGAAGGCCTTGCTGATATCTTTGTCATAAAAATGAAGCTGTTATGATTAAAGATTTGATTATTAAAGATGTATAGAAGAATAAGAATTTGATTTACTTAGAGTAGATACATACCTAATAAATGTTTATAAAAAAAAACACATGGTTTTAACATATCAAATTGTTGAACAGAAAATTTCACTACAGTTACAGAAGAATAATTTAGTTCAATTTATACTTCTGTGTATCCACTAATATAGGTTAATATAGTTATGGAAATCAATAAGATGTCAGTTGCTTAGCAGACAACTATTCGAATATCGACGAATATAATGAAAATATCTAATTTTACGAAAAGTAAATAAGCAAACAAAACAGCTTGGACGGTGTTACCAGCTTTTAAATAAATTAAGTGAATTTTCGATGCAAATTTCAGTACAACAGATGAAAGTAAGTGAGAATTTCAGCGAAAAAGTTACTGAACTGTTTTACAGGTATTATGACAAGGTGTGTTTATACTCAAATGTCTCCATAAGTACAAATATATACATATGTTCTTTACAAACAATTGTCACAAAAACTTTTTTGCGGCTATGACTTTATCTTCCAAATAAATTCAAAATTCGAACCAAGTTTGCATGATGTTAACTGTCAATCACAACTGGCGTTAAACAATCACACTTGCAGTCCCCAGGTGACTTTTTAAATACTGGTCATGCAATCAAAGCTCGAAAGTAATTATTATAAACTAGAAATACTGCAAAAAAACTAACAGTAATTTATTGTTCTTCCGACCTAAGCCCTATTTAGATATCATAGTCTAAGACTTCGATAACATTTGGGATATATTTTGATTTAGATATCCTATTTTTTTCATATTTTCTATACATCTGCGATGTGCAGAGGTATAAAACTATCCGTCGTAAAAATACGGCATAAAACCTGCCATTTGTTTTGCGA
Source organism: Euclidia mi (assembly GCA_944739405.2). Classification (NCBI taxonomy): domain Eukaryota; kingdom Metazoa; phylum Arthropoda; class Insecta; order Lepidoptera; family Erebidae; genus Euclidia; species Euclidia mi. Next base: position 56,770,182 of record OX123181.2, read on the forward strand.
TCAAAGTTGTATCAAAATCAATAAAATTGCAGAGAAAAAAATATCGCAATATTTTACGTTGAAAGTTTAACTTGCAACATTTTTAATCAACCGCACACCAATCTAGGTAAATTACGTCTTGATATGAAACTACGAAAAATGTCAGGGTTATTGTTTATTATTTCTTTAATTTTATTTTATTTTCTTACAGACCAGGCAAAAATGTTTTCGTAAGCTCTTTTTGAAGTTTTATTAGCCGTTAACACTAGTATTGAGCCATAGTTACTGATTTAGTCACTAATCCAGCTTAACGGCAGTTAACACGGTGGAGAAGCAAATCAGTGCCTTCAAATAATGTGACGTCATAATTAGTTCACAAAACTATGATGATCGTAATGATCACAAAATCACAATATAGAAGTCGACGTCGTATCATTGGTTTTCAAGATAAGTTCAACTTTGGAAGCCATATTATTTCTATTTTAAGGTTAGCCTCCCTTAATCTATCTAGGACTTTGACGTACTTGGTTTATACAGGAAATCTGTCAAGTATATGCTTAGAACGAGTAAGCATTTAATATCAAGTCATGCCTTAGGAATTGGTTGTTTGGCGCCTAACAAGCACACCGTTTGAACGTAGTAAAAATCCTCAAATACAATACCCGTCAGGTTTATTTATAGATTACAATTACAAACGATTAAGAACCTACACAATAGCACGTATTCGGCCTCACCATGTGCAGTATTATAAAGGTTTTAGGTATTATTGCGGCTCCATCCAATAACGTCGTCTAACACAAATTAATGGGGCTCCCGATTCCTGTTTACTGCCGCACGAGGCACTGTTCAGATCCAACGCATTATATGTCTGTCTTTCTCCAACGTATTATTCCCTGAAATCAACACCCCCATTGGATTTAATGGAACTATTCCCCGACTATACTGTTTTATTAAGACCTATTTATACAAAGGACCACTTGTATTGCTTTTTGGAAAATGTCTTGTTAAAGTCTTCTCGACACGCACCTTGGGACTTCAGTTTCTTATGGAAATCGAACAAAAATATTTGGGTGCAAATTGTTTTTGAGCTCGAGAAACTTTATTGATTGGTTTCTTGAAATACAAATAACATTATTCAATGTAATAGTGTCATTAGTCTGCGTTTGAGTTAAATATTTGCCTTACTACTATTTTCTTATCGAAAATTTAATTTGAAGGAGTTTAATAAAATTATCATCATTTATCATCATTTGAATTTTAAAGCCACAAATAGTTTAAAAATACTGAATGCAATTAATAAGCATAATCAACTGTCAGTCCCAAAGATAGTCAGCCATAATCGTCATAACATAGTTAGTTTAGAAAAGACTAGAGTAGCTAATAGCTAAAGTTTTCGTCTTGTTTAAGTTAACCGTTCCTGTTATCGTTCCTGATTCCACTTCAATTTGTAAGCTTTTGGGATCGATACCGATTTATCACTTATAGTTATATATATTTCTTGATAAACCATTTATTTTACAATAACTGTAGCTTTTATTTCATTTCTTTATATGAAACTCATTATAACGTTAAACTTTAAGGTTATTTTATTAAACTTATAGAAATTGTCGCTTCATTTTTTACAAAAAAAAACATAAATGAAAAGGTTTAACAAACTTTTTCAATATTTAAGAAACTTTTCTCGGAGTTTAATCATTATAATTTTGAAGTAGCTGTATAGACTTCACAAAAATATGAAGTATCCAATATTAATGAGAAACTCGAGATGTTTCTGTGTCACGTTCTATACAGAAGGTTCTAGTACTATATGTGATTGAGTCGTGTTGTCATATTAGATTGAAAACGAAAATATGAAAGCGAAGATACGCTTTCAACAATTTTGTTGTAATATTATCTGGTTGTAATATGTTATTTTACTGTAAAGCTTCTGTAATTGCGTCGTTTGAGAACGCCTCGTGTACGAATATAGTTGTTTATTAACAACAAACTTATGGCATATTTTATTATTTTGACGTGTTGTGTCCGGACATATCAGACCGCTATCGGTGTCATATATTTTACATTTCTCCGAAGCAGTACATTGTGACGGCTTGTGAGGGAGCACCCGCGTCTTAACAGATCAGACTTGTATGCACATTGTCCTTTTGTGACACATCAGAGATGGTCGTGAAGCGGTATTGATGTCGCAATATAACACGTTGAAACACAACACATCGGATAAATGTAATACTGGCTTTAGGGTTTCTCACTGTTAAACAAGCGGTCCATCTAAAGGCGAGAAGTAACTGCCTGTTTACAATCCTCGTGAGGCCCACAGCCAAGCGGTGTGAAAAGACTAATTTAATCGGAGTAGTGCTCATCATCTTTCTAGTGTTATCCCAGTTTCGACATTGGGAGTACTGCTATTATCACGAAAATATTAATAACGTAATGCCAGTACCTATCACGTTCCCTTAGGTGAATTAGTCTAGATCAAACACCTCCACTGTTTTAATTTAATTTGTAGTATAAATTGGCTAAATAACATTATCTTACCTAAGTATAATTAGTTATCTAGCCTTAAGTAAAATTATACAATGACTCGTAGACTATTTATAAACTTGGGGAGGCAATCTTTAGTAGGTACGTGAATAACGAGTTCCCCTCGGCAATCATTAGAATTAGAAACATTTGGACATTCTAAATTAATTCAGTTAATTACTAACTACAGTGAAAGTAATAAACAATTTTAATTAGAAATATATCTTGGAACCAGACTGACTATTTCAACTTCCTACGTAAAACGATTTCTAAGAACTTCTGATGTTTATTTTTGTTCAAGTTTAATGTGATCGTTGATCGAGAAACTCGTAGCTATTGACTACGGCGTAGCTTGTTTTATTGTAGTGTGTAGAGTATAAACCACTTTTATTAGTTTTGCTATGAAGGACCAAAATCAGCATTATATAAACATAAAATAGTGAGTTAATGTGAAAAAACTAAGATTACATGTTGATTGATTTTGTTTGATTCAATGTCAGAGGTTGATTTGTACCCTTAAATCAGTACAAATTGGTATCAACCAACTGTGAAGGCAGTTGTCCGTGAGTACGCGGTAGGCAGACAACTCTGCTGTTTGATTGGTTGTGTGATTCAATGTCAGAGTTTGATTTGTAGCCGTAAATCAGTACGAATCGGTATCAACCAACTGTGAAGGCAGTTGTCCGTGATTACGCGGTAGACAGACAACTCTGGCGTTCGGGTTACGTAGGAAACCATAAAGTCCAGGAGGGACTTGGCGATCCTTGTGAGGATGCGCAGATAAATGGGTTTTGTAGGCAACCATAAAGTCCAGGAGGGACTTGGCGATTCTTGTGAGGATGCGCAGATAAATGGGTTTCGTAGGAAACCATAAAGTCCAGGAGGGACTTGGCGATCCTTGTGAGGATACGCAGATAAATGGGTGGAAACCGAGTGGCTGGTTGAGTACCTGGTTTAGTAACTGGAGGTTACTAAATGATTATGAATCACATCTAGAGCTTTAGTTATTTGTTTTGATTATAACGTGAGTCTATGGTAATTGACTGTATTGTCAGTGATGCTCTGAATCCAGCTCCTATAATAGTTGGGATTGTAATGTAGGAGGTATTTTTGTAAAAAAACATATTGGAATTTTAACACTGTTTTGATTCAACCCTTACCTGGGTTAAATCAGGAGTGACCGAGCAATGTGATAGTGTGCGTTTAAATTTTTTTTACAGATTAACACACAGGGACGTATGTCTTGTAGGATGGCCGTATCGGAATGGTCATGAGAACGGGACGTCAACTGACTACGAAACGGAAGTGTGAAGAAGGCGCGCTTCGACAGAGTCTAGTGTGACGTTCGCTACAGTTGAAGAGGGGGGTGACGGTTGATGTTCAACGGAGCAACACTCCAACGGAGACTCCGGGCGGACAAAAAGTACCTAGAAACTGTAACTCGTTTCGTGTTCAGTAATCCAAAATAATTATAGTCAGTTTTGTTAATTTGATTTGGTGTGAACTTATAACAAACTGTGAAGCGTTGATACCGGCCAAAAATCAAGCAACCCGTCGTCATATATAATATTTGTCCATCCAAATTCGGGATATGGCTATGAAAATGAAAAGAAACTGGAAAACACATACCGCTCTTTTAATACTCATAAATGTAACAATCTAAAATTTTTATACAATTAAAATTTCGGAAACCCAGTTTTAAAGGATGCAAAATATCAATGTTCTAATTGCCGCTATATTGGAAACAGACATTACTCGTTTCATTTATACAATTAAAGTTCACACAACAACTGCTAAAAATATCGGCCTACACTTCACCGATTTAAAATTTATAACCACCATTAAACACTTATAGGTAAATTTCGGCGTATGTGACTCCGAGTATAATCTTCTTAAGAAAGACGCCCAGCGTTGTCGTAAATTTGTGAAGTTTTTTTAGACGTCAATTTTGTCAAGCCATTTGATTGATTATTTATACATATTAATGAGGCCTATCAACTATTGCAATTTCGGTCTTCGCAAAAATAATGAGATTGACATAATAATAGGATTCAGCGCATCGTATTTATATATTAAGAAGTTTTTAACTAATAATGCAAACGAGCTGCGGCAATATTATTATTTCTAATCTGTCATCAAACGCTTACAACTTGTTTGTATGTTTTGTTACTGCCTTAAAATAACGCTTTAGGACGGGAAATTTTGCAGTGCCGTAGCAAAGAATGAACTGATTGGGTACCAAAGTCCAATCCCAGCGACCCTATTTGGACAACGAGCTACAATTGCAAAGCAACGATAAATAGTCGCACATGTTGATTCGAGATGATCCACAAACATGCAGACAAAGAACAAGGTTACACATGTGCTACGGTAAGCCCTCTACACACGAGAGCTCGATGCAACCAGATTGCATTTACCATCCGCCATAATTCCCTCCCGCCCAAAAGAGGATTAATCGAAAACTGTTACGTTCGTGATTCAGACTGGCGATGTCCTTTTAGCGTTGTGCGGTAGATTAGTACTAAGATAGTGAATGCATTCATGTGGGTCTGTTTTCTATGAACACAGGATTAAGGTTGTGAGTGCTCTCAGGATTTTACATAGGTGAATGACTGCCTTTCACCGTTTGAAACTAGTATCTAATTGGAGTGACTTTTTGGCGATTACTGGTAAATTTCACAATTGCCACTAAAACTTTCATAATATGTAGGTATCATCATCCTTACATTATACTGATGGATGATTAAATGATTTTGCTTGGAATCCTACGTGTTCTAGCGCCCCACGTTTTTACAATCAAATATTATAATGAAAAGCACATCGTGTACACTTCAGCCCAGAAATAGAGACAACTTTAACGATCCATAATTTATTTTTTGTTTTTACGCGCATTTACAAAAGCGTGTTTTTCTAGTGTTTTTTTAAACTATTCATATATTTTTTTATTAAATGTGGCTACGGTTTAATTACAAATATGATAATTAACGGTCAAGTGCGTTATATACAAGAGGTTGTCGTTGTCATTTTCTAAGTATTGTGGTTCTGCAATTAGTGCACAATGTCCTCGCGCTGGTAGCTCCGTAGCGGGTGTGTTTTAAACAAATGGAATAAGGACAACATTTCTATTTTCCTTTCTGTCTTATTTGCATCTGATACCTGATAGCAACTTGTGAATAAAGTCCAATAGCGGAGACCAATACTTTTATTTTCGATGTTACGTGGTATAGCAACCCTCCGTTTGATATTATAAGATGAATTAATTCTCACTCGCTAAAAAAAACTTGATCACAAATACAATGCCACATTGTGGTTCACGGTTCTTCGGTACCTCTTGGTTGGCTGTCTTTTTTCGTGTGCTAATGCATCGCCATTGTTCTCCTGCGACATCTTTCTTTCTTCTTTGGCTTAAATTCCGGTTAGGTAATTTAAAAAAAACAAGGCTTAATTATCCTAAATTTTTTTGAGATGCGCAGCTTAAAATTTCATGTCGTATGCAACATCCGTTTGGAACACACGTTATTACAAATCAACAATTACACATGAAGCACATTTTCAAATGTATATATATACTCCACTATTTTTTAATTGGTACAAAAAAATTAACGGGACACTAAGTATCTTTAACTGATCATATTTATATAGTTAAAAAATAAAAACACTAAATCCCAAAACTGTCTCAAAACTGTCCACAAAAATACGTAATAATTGGTTAATGCAGAACTAAGACTATGACCGACTCGTGAACTATTAGTTGTAAAATATTCCATTGATAAATTCCCCCCTGTCCCACTGCGCGCGCGCCGCACTCGGATGCTACAAACAGTGCTAAGTTGCTAGAGGACGTGAACGTACCTATCGATTTTTTCGCTGCAATTTGTTTGCCTACGTTTTCCCAACGCGATGGCTTATCAGTTCATAATATCACGGGAGTATGTAGCTATGCTTCGTGCGTACTTTTTGAGTGGAGGAAACGCGAGTGCAGTTGTGTACCCATGGACATAATTTTGTGAGTGTACAAAAGTAAGCCGGTTAGTGTCAAACAATATTAAAACAGCGCATATTGGACGCTTTTGACGAAGTGAAAAGACTGTGATCTGTGCATTGACAATGGTGGTGGACATTTCGAAGGACAATGGAAATACTTGTAAGTTTAGTAAATAATATCTACTTAAGTAAATAATAATTTGAAAATCGGTCTGTGTGGAGAACCTTGATCCCTCTCAGGTTCTCCACACAGGCCTATGTCCAGCAGTGGTCGTCTCTAGGCTGACATGATGTTGATAAAATAATTTTTAAATAGCAGATGATTCTAATTTTATAAATACGCCAAAATTACTGTTTTCTTTTATTGCAGAACACCTTATTTTATTTTGATATGTGTTTGCTTTCTAATTACATTCCTTCGTATTTAATTACTTGTAAAACGGTAAATTTTGCCGGTCCTAAGCCCGTATAAACTATGAATGAGAGGGTTGAATTAAGAAAATTAAAAAGTAACTACCTACACCGATCATTTTGCTTCATTTTATTGTCTAAGGCTACCTACATTATAAGTGCGACGGAAAGAATGCGTAAGAGTAGGACGGAAAGTAAATACTATCAATGAAGTACTGAATGGATTGTAAAATATGTCTATGATTTTGGTGAGATTTTCTACAAAAGCAAATGATTATAACTTGGCTATTTATAGATATTATGAAATGCTTATGTCACATATACGATAATAATGTCTTCGCTAATATGTCCTTAAAGTTTTTGTACTAATTCAAAAATAGTGGTGTATACAAGGTGTAAAAAGACCCTTAACGAAATCTGAAATCCCATGTTGTACCAATCACAAACATTTTTTACTTCGGCACCATACCTGGGAAATTACTGGTTCAGAAAATATTGAGGCTCGAAGTTAGTATAGAAATTTTCTAATTAGGTACAAAATTGATGCATTTACCCCGCCAATATGATCTATAGACGCCCTATGACCTATGTAGATAAGTAGGTATTTCGAGCATTGCACGCGCGCGTTTTTAATTGCGATTTAAAAAATGTGAAAACTTTAAAAAAAGATCGATTCCCAGGTATTATTTTTGGTTACTATGACTTGGTATGATGTTATAAACGATATTTTTAAAAGTTTTCACATTTTTTAAATCGCAATTAAAAACACGCGCGTGCAGTGCTCGAAATACCTACTTATCCATGGGGTCAAAAGGCATCTAAAGAACATATTGGCGGGGTAAACGCATCGATTTTATACCTAATTAGACAAATTCCATACTAACTTTGAGCCTCAATATCTGCTGAACCAGTAATTTCCCAGGTATGGTGCCGAAGTAAAAAATGTTCGTAGTGAATGGTACAATATGGGGTTTCAGTTTTTCTTAAGGGTCTTTTTACACCCTGTATATATAATACGTCACCGGAAAATAACAAAAACCGAAAATTCGGAAATTGATAAACTTACCGAATCCACGGGTAAAATAATAATTAAGCAATAACCAAACACCATGTACGCTCTGATGAATAAGTCACGTGTTCTATTTCCTTCGTCTATACTGCCATTGTTTGCCACTTTAAGGAATAAACCGAAACTTTAGCCATTTTTATGAGGCTCATAAAAATCTCAAAAAAATGGATATTTTTTTTAAATTAAGAACATACGTTTACTGTCAGCATTTTTCTTGAAGTTTTTTTTTATTGTAATAGGCGGCAAACGAGCAGATGGATCGCCTGATGGTAAGCAATTACCGCCGCCCATGGACACAAGTAACACCACAGGAGTCACAAGAGCGTTACCGCCCCTTGGGTTTGGGAAAAAGGTTAGGATGGGGTGGAGTGGGATGAGGGAGAAGGAATTGGGGATTGGGCCTCCGGCACTCTCACTCACCGAACGAAACGCAACAGTTTAAGTACCTACTGTTACTTTACGTCGATTTTCTGTGAATAGGTAGTACTTCCCCAGGTCAAGCCGGCCCATTCATGCTTAAATCAGCAAGGCTCTGCTACCTGTTGTAAAGTGAAAGCTCGTCGCCGGTTATAGCTTTCTCCCAATAATGCAGGCGGAAAAGGTAAGATATAATGGCCTTTGGCATTACTTACAAAAAAACTGTAATATCGTCGCCTTTTCTAACTGACAGGGTCACGTGAATCTACTTCATTTGATGAAAATTAACTCCAAATGAACCGTCTAACCGAATGTATTAATTTTGACTTCTACGTAAGCAGGTAACTCCATGACAAAGCCTTTGAACTGAATATGGTTTGCATTTCACAAAAGACTATTATCAACTTCCATTTTATTTACGTTGGGCTTCGTTGGATTAATAAACAAAGCTTTTACTATAATTATAAGGAATGTACGTAATTATTAACCTAGTAGAAATATAATTTATTTAATATTTCACGAGATATTTTTGAAGTAGTTTTTCGAAAGAAGTGACTCTTTAGAAAAACTGGTTTAAAAGTAGTTTTTATCCTGTTCAGGAATATATGAGTTGCTATTAATATTATTTTGGCTTTTGATATTACTATATAGATACTTCGATTATGGACGATAGGTAAGTATATACTAAAAGTATATCATCATCATCATCAGCCTTTAACAGTCCACTGCTGGACTAGGCCTCTCCTTTGAAAGGAGGAACTGGCCTACTATACCACGCTGGCCAAACGGGTTGGTATAGGGTTAGTATCAAGTTTTCCTTCTCTTACAGTGCTGTTCTCTGCATTGTATGCTCCCTCTGTCGGCTCTTACGACACCCATGGGATGATATGGGGTGGTGACATTCCGTATTCTTAATCCGTCACCACACGGACTAAAAGTATATACTTGATGATATGTGTTAAGCCATGTGACTTAACAAATATCATCAAGTCGTATTTATTCTTTAAACTACGATACGTAAATATCGTAGTTTACTGAATAAAATATTCTCCGATCGGCTATATAAATATTAATTCAGTAGTTCTTTCCTTCAGTTTTAAATTGTAAAAAAATCCAGACATTAAGTTAAACGCCATTTAATCTTTTTAAACTATGTATTATACTACTTAGTTTCTTGACTATGGCTAAGCAAAAATATGCACAAAAAATAAACAAGTCGTTTTTCAAAAATATTTTAGAACCCAATTAATTCTAGCTAACTGAAATTCATCCACACTTGCCTTCACATATAACTACGCGCGTGAGATATATGTAATGATATTTAGGCTGTGGGCTGAAATTACTGATATCCAAGTATTTATACATAATTATGTAAGAGGATCAGAGAGGTTGGACTAGGTTTAGACTAGAGAGAACATGCCCTATAAATTTCCTTATACCGAACGTGCAACATGTAATGTTAGTTGGTCTTTGTTGGTTAATCATAACGTCAAATTACGCGTCTCATTTAAAGAGGCATAGCCTCTTTACATACTCATATCTTTGACTACATTCTCTAAATAGCCGTGCTGTGATCTGTCATCAGTGTAAAATTTGTTGGACGCTTGCGTTTACATTTTTTATAACTTTTTGCATTTAAATAGTAAGTAAGCTTAAAATAATTAAATAGTGTACTCATTAATGTGTGTGTATAAATAAATAATAAAAAAAAAATTAATACACATCGTGTATGTGATATCGGGATGTGGATTCCGCTATTCTCGGAACGGAAATAACAGGAGAAACTTTGTCTTCTAGCAGTGAGTCGGCATTTTCCAACAAATTTCTTTACTTTTCTCGTATTAACGCTATAATGAGTGTTAAGTTTACACAATATCATTGTATTGCAAATCAAAGGAACAGCTTGCATACGTATTTGCTATGAATTTAACTCACAAATTGATATTTTGTACATTTATTGATTTAATGGCCTTGGTGATGGGATTTGACGGTGAAAGGAGATATCGATGTTTTTTTAATGAGGGATAAATACGGAAACTAACTATCGGACATGAATGTAAAACTGTAGCTGGAAGCGACAGCTGGTAGCCGCTTGCTAAGTTGGCAATAAACAAAGACGTCCAGCGGTCTAATTTTCTATCGCGCGTTTGATAGTAAGCGCAGTTTAATGTACAATGTACATAATTTACTTAGATACCTACCTTAAAAGTAGCGTCTATTAACCTAAAGCCAAGTGTTCCAGTGTACGCGCGTGTGTATAGGCTTTCATTTTTGCATCTATAAAATACTAGATGGATTAGGGATGTGAGTAGCTTTTTTTATTATTAAGAAGGTGTTTTTTGATTACAGGTTGCCTATTAATGACGTCACAAGAAAACTTTGGATAAATGCCGTTGGAAGGCCTAGTTTGATTTAGCAGAAGTACCATCGTATTTGTTCACGTCATTTTGAGAAAGACTGTTTTTTAAAGACAGAAAGCACCTGGTGTCATTTAAAACCGAAAGCTGTGCCTACATTACATTTATGCCCGGACATTGCATACCCAGTAGAATTATTTATCCAAAGCTAAACAAAATGTGTGTAATTTTAGTTTGAACATATTAATAAAATATAATAATTACAAAGATTTTAATTAATCTACCTACTCCTATATTATTTATCATATTAGTGCTATCCTGACTGATCAAAGACGCCTTGCCTTGTAGTCCGCTACATAATGTTCTATCATAAAATATAATATTCTTCCACATTCACACAACATCATCTGTTCCCAAACTAAGCATATCTTGTACTACGGGTACTAGACAATCGATAAACATGCATATATACTTTTCTGTAAATATATTACATATTATACATAGTACCATCCAGACCAAGACAAACATCCATATTCATGCACACAAATGTTTGACTTGAGCGGGAATCAAACCCGCAAGCTTCGGCGTGGCAGTCGGATTACCTACAACTCTAAAAAAATCGAGCAGTGTCCAACGTTAGCGATAGCAAGCAACGTGTTATGATGCGACGCAAACAAATTGCCAAAGCCTGCCGTGCCGCATTAGCCAATCTGGTATAATTCGTACAATACATAATCTAAGTGACAGTTTCTTAGCATCGCATCGCAACGCATCGCTCATTAGTTTATGAATACTTTTTGTCAATAGATTTTATGGCTAAAACGAACAATAAACACGTGATTTTTTTAGTACTGTCTGTCTGGCAAGTCTTAGCAAATCACTGTCAGGCGTCGACAGCAAAAACTACAAATTCAATATTTTAGTTGTTTACTTCTGCGGCTTAAATATATCGACACATACTAAAGTTAGACATTTGACCAAAAATATTTATCGATAAATCAGCACTGTTACGAACAACACTCGGTTTCCTAACTCTATGTTTTGTCTACTGTCTGGCTACCACAAGACTGCTATAAGATCGTGCTGCTAAACCTATCGATAGCTCTTTCTATCATACTGCATGTGCCATAAGAAAGAAGATATCAATTATAGCAACCGCTGTTGTTATTTTGAGTGTTACTTCTATGACTTAATAAGGTTATATTTCTTTGAAGAGGATAGTGGCAGTTAAATGACACTGACATGATGTTTGACAGTTAAACTGTCAAACGTGTAAATAAGGTGTAAGCTGTATTTTTATTAAAAAGTAATTATTGAAGAATGTTGTATTATATTACATAAGATTAAATTGACTTGTTAAAGAAATTTACATCATTTTGCTTATGTCTGGCACTATTAGATGGCAGTGTATCCAATATTTTCAAGTAGTGGTAATTTTATTGATAATTTCCTGTTATTTATAACGATAATAGCAGATAAAATAGTTCAAATGAAATACGTAATAAATACAGACATCTGTCTAATTAAATGGATCTGAAATAAGCACATATTGATTCAATTTGAAAATAGTTCCATATTACATCACTGATTTTTTCGAAAACATTCTCATAGTTTACTTATCCATTCTTGGAAATAATACAAGTTAATTCAATAAATTAATAAAATATGAAACGGTATTTATTTTTATCTGCTTTTATTAATTGAAATTATGTATTTTTGTTATGTAGTGCCATGTGCCGTGATTTGTTAAACTGTAAACCTATTAAGACCATATAGTAATAATCAATCTTAGGATTAGCTCTCGATAATGAACTGATCTTATCAATTTAGTATCTCGGGTATGTACACTGCGATAGATTAGCTATTTAGAGATATTTTTTATGCAAAGATATACATGTGTACCTGTACTTTGTGTGGTTCAATTGTAGGAGACCATGGCAATAATGATTAAAATGGTATTTAATCATTCTAGGTGCTTGAATAGTTTTATGTATTTATTTTAAACAATACTTACATGTAAGTATACTATTTTTATACCAAACCTCTTACAAGTCGCCAAATCTTAATTATAATGAAACTGAATGAACCAGATACCTAACGTTAAATACGTAAAAAAATCGAATTAAACACGATGTTAGTATTCTGATTGTGTAAATGGAATTAAATGCCCACAATTTCATAATACAATTGATAAATTAAACTGAAATTGATGAAATTAAATAAGATATTCTACTAAATATAATAAGTATTTGTATAAGTACATTGATGTTTATAAGTGTTGCGACCTAAATGAATAAATGTAGGTATGTATATTTGACTTATATAGAAGGCAGCTATAGCCGAGTGGATATACCAACAGACTGCCATGCAGAGGGTATCGGGTTCGAATCCACGGCGCGCACCAATGACTTTTTATGTGCGTATTGAATTGTTAATTATGGCTTGTCCCGTGCCTCGGAGAGCACGTTAAGCCGTCGGTCCCGGTCGTCATAAAGATCTTTGACAGTCGTTACAGGGCGTAAGTACTTTCTTAATAAACTGACACTAGTCTAAACCATGGAATATCGGTATCCCTTCGGGTTGCGGAGGTCAGACAGGCAGTCCCTCTGTGGAAAAGCTAATATTCAGCCAAATCCGGTTAAGCTAGTAAGCGGACCCCAGACTGAAACTGGGATAACGCTAAGAGAAAGAAGAAGTGTATTTGACTTATAGATATTGAAATATTAACCGACTGGTCTGAATTTAAACTTATTTTCACTAGTGTCTGGTTTGACTTTTTACATGACTATTTAGTATACCGTTTCTTACCAAGAGTATTTTTACTGGCATTGGCGTCTAGTTTAACTTTAAGCAGTTCACTGACTATTGGTAACATAAATAAATACAATATAAATAAATGCAATACATTCAGGTTAATTCAGTTTATAGCATTCCATACTGGCGGCGAAAGCTGAGTGGAATAGCGGCGATAGCTGAGTGGAGAGACCGATGGACTGCCACGCAGAGGGTCTCGGGTTTGAATCCACGGCGCGCACCAATGACTTTTCGAAGTTATGTGCGTATTAAATTGTCAATTATCGCTTGCTGAACGGTGAAGGAAAACATCGTGAGGAAACTTGCATGTCTGAGAGTTCTCCATAATGTTCTCGAAAGACATGTGAAGTCTGCCAACCCGCACTTGGCCAGCGTGGTGGACTATTATGGCCTTACCCTTCTCATAATGAGAAGAGGCCCGTGCCCAGCAGTGGGACAGTATAAAGGGCTGATGATGATGATGATTCCATACTGTACATTTACAGGTGGTAGACTTACAATTAGGAAACAATTATTATGGAACACTATTAGGAGAGACGAGCAGTTTAGTAATATACTATAATATAGTCTATGTATTATACCTAGGTGCATTTGATATTATAGTTAAAAGATATATTATAGTAACATGCTTTAATATGGTCTGCTGCATTTATTATTCAAGATTGATAACATTTTAGTGTATTATTAATATAGATATCAATTTTGATTATGATAAGTTACATTTATAGTTCTTCCTACAGTTATTTTTTGTAGAATATAATAAAAAACCTCTTTGTACTTTTAGATAGCTACGATTTATGGATTAATAACGTTTAGATATTCTTTGATGACATAGTAGCTTTTACAGATAACATTTTTTATTTTCTTACTAAGCTATTTAAGTTACATTTTAAAATACATATACAAAGAAAGTAAAAGGGCGGTCTTGCTATAGGTTAGAGGTTTTGATAACCATACACAGCATTACATATAAACTTCTTCTAGACAAGGATCGATAATGTAGGTAGCAGTAATGATATAAATTATAAAGGTTCTGTAAATATCTATAATAATGTGATAACATACGATTAATTAATTGATGATTAAATAGTTGACGATGATTGAATTATTATTGATGATTAACTTACCAAGGGTGCATAGGGTTCCCACCAAGAACTTAGGGTCCCAAGCCAACCTCACCTGCAAGTGGTGCACCTGCCGATCAACGGACGAGGCTCTGGCAAACAAAATATCCCGATAAGCGGCAATAGACTCGCCACCTATTACGTGGGATCAAAACACTCGCGAAAAGTTGGCATTTAATATGCCTCTGCCTACCCCTTCGGAGAAATAGGCGTGAGTCTATGTATGCATGTATGTATGTATGATTAACTTACCGATGGTTAGGAAATTGATGATAATGCTGGCGATGATGACGATGTTGATAATAATGTTGATAATGATTTTGATAATGATTTTGATAATGATTTTGATGATGATTTTGATGATGATTTTGATGATGATTATGTTGATGATTATGATGATGATTTGATGATGATTTTGATGATGATTTTGATGATGGATTTGATGATGATTTTGATGATAATTTTGATAATCATTTTGATGATGATATTGATCATATTGCCTACGAACTGCTGAAGTCTTTTGCCTTGTTCTAGCCTGGACTCATGTGTAGCAGGTGTGGGGCTAGATAGTATCAAGGAGATTAACCGTTGTTACTTGTCTATTTAATGTGAAAGGAAGGGCAATGGCAATGACAGTGTATTAGAATAAAATATTGTCCTAGTATTACACAACTGTTATCATACAAGTATACAGGTGTATACTTGTAAATTAGTGAAATCAAATTTAATTATTTAACTCAGTTGTGAATTTCAATTATTTATTTTATTTCAGTTATTTATCAGCCATAAGCAGAATAACCTAACTATTTTAAATTTTTATTCTTAACCCTAGAATACTAATCATCGCCTGAGAGGCCGCGTTCGGTTGATTTTTTAAGAATATTTTTATATTATAGATATATATTATAGAATATTTATATTACGTCTATGTATCGCGGCGTGCGTTCGTGCCAATATAGTGCACCCATGGCACGGTGGAGAGTGGTCGTGGGTTCAGCGGGGAATACTCAGGTATCGAGTTTTTGACATCACGTTCGCCTGGGAGGCGATCATTAGTATTAACGGTAAGTTTTTTCTAATGTCGTTTTTTAGTTTTTTGCAATTATCTTTTTATTTATTTGTAACAATAAGTTTGATTTAACTGTAAATTTATCATTTTGTTTCATAGATGAATCTCGACGAGAACCAGATAACAAACTATTTGGAAAACGAAGATTCGGACAGTGAAACTGAGAATTATGACAGACGACAGTGTGGCTGATCCTAGTCTCTTACCCTCATGCTAGCTTGAAGATGATCTCCAAAATAAAGCTCCGAACAATCTTAATATACCTACTGGAACGTCTCAAATACAAACAAGCACAAACACCGAGTTGGAAGGTGCTCTACAATCCCATCTCGATCTTCAAACTGCTGTAATTGTGATAGAAAATATAGGCTGATTTTAATTTACTCTCAAGCCAAATATCTTATAATTGGAATGGTATTTATAATTTTATGTGATATAACAATTTAACAATACTTAATTTGATAAGAAATTAGAAGCTACATGTGTCTTTTTATTTTTTATTATTATTTTTCAAAAGACTGTTCAAACAAGGGTAACGATAGATTTAAGGTTGATTTTAGGACAGAAATTATAATTTTAAGGAAAATGTGCCATTAAATTTAAAGAAACGAGGTCTTTCTTCATTATTTTGTTACATTTCATACAAATTTGAACAGAAAAATCTTTCTAAAATCTTGTATCATTTATGAAGTAGCCTCCCGAGTGATCATTAGTATTAAGCAGTAAAAAAATATGATTAGTACTCTAGGGTTAAAAACGTTACTTAAATTTTTATGATGCTTCGTAGTGGCTCCTTTTGTACTATATTATTTTTGTCAATTTGTGGATGGACAATGCAGTGGTGTAATATTGTCAAAGTCAAAATCATCTAGGTCACAAGGTGACGCTTATGAACGTCAATTTTAAAATTAAATTACTTAATGCTTCTACATTTACATTTACTGCCTCGTTCGCAAAGCAATAGGTAGAACCACGAGAAAGAACGGGCAATAAAACTTGTGGCGGCTCTTTTAAATCGCCAATATTATTGTACATATTTATATATTTGTAAGGAGCTGCAACTGTTTGACATTGTACTTAATTACTTGTAAATAGTAATTAGTTACAGACATAATACTTAATTAATTAATGCAGTTACTAAATTAAGTGATTTAGTTAGCCTTCCAATGTGAATATTGTGTAACAGGAGCATCCACTTACGTCTTATAATGAAGACAACTCGTGACCATGTTCAGAACTATGGTGGAAATGTATGTTACAGAAGTGACGGTATATGAATACACAAAATTACAAAATGTTAGTTTACAGCCCATGATCACAAGTTATCTTCATGTGTAAGTGAACATCTATCCTTATCACTGAAATAATCATTAATGGTATAATAACCTTTCCTAATAAGGCAGTCTTTTATTTTACTTTTAAACGTACAAAATGGTAATTCTAGAAGACTAATTGGTATTTTATTGTATATACCAATACCTAGCCCTACAAAATAATTATCAACTTTATATAAACGATGATAAGGGCATATAACTTATGCCAGTTTCGAGTATTTATGTTATGTATGTCACTTTTTGTAGTAAATAAACCTATATTTTGCCTAATATACAATATATTAGCAAATCAAAATTGCGAGGCTATTGTAAGAATCCCTATAGACTTAAAGCGTTCCCTAAGAGTATCTTTTGCACCTAACATGTATCTTGCTCGTACCGCTCGTTTCTGTAGTACGTAAATATTCTGGATATCCGCAGCTTTGCCCCATAACAAAATGCCGTGGGACATGACACTATGAAAATAGCTAAAATACACTAAACGAGCCGTGTCGACTTCAGTAAGTTGTTTAACTTTTCTGACAGCATACGTAGCAGAACTGTGCTTTCCTGAGAGACATGCTATATGTGCAACCCATTGTAACTTATTATCTAATGTAATGCCTAGAAACACTGTCGAGTCAACTGTGTCAAGTTCCTCCCTATCTAGCATAAAATTAGGTCACAGTTGCCTAACGTTAGGTAAAGTAAATTTAATGCATTTAGTTTTTTTAGAATTAAGTACTAGGTTGTTTGCTGTAAACCATTGTGTAACCTGTATAAGTGCATTATTTACATCATCAATTTGATTCATAATCCTGTCTACTTTAAAATAAGTGACGTATCATCTGCAAAAAGTACAACATCACAGATGTTTTTTAAATAAAAAGGTAAGTCATTAACATATACATAGAAAAGGACCTAAAATTGAACCTTGTGGAACGCCTAACTGTATGGGTAATTTAGAGGATGTAGTCCCATTTACATCAACGCACTGAAATCTCTGCCGCAGGTACGACTCGACAACACTAAGTGCGGTTTCCTCTGCCATTGTGGCGGAGCTTACGCAGCAGTGTGTAGTGATGAACGCAATCAAATGCTTTTGAGAGGTCACAGAATACTCCGATAGCATTTTTAGACGACTCCCAAGCATTATAAATGTGTTTTATGAGAGCAACACCCGCATCAGTAGTGGATCTACTGTAACGGGTTCTGGTATTAAAACGCAGTAGAGGTTCTAGGTGCGTTTATTGCCGAGTATTGTCTCACTTCCCTTGCACGAGTATGACCGACCAACAACACGACACTGGCCTGAACACTAAGGGCTGCAGTCTCCCACGCTGTTCCCTCCGATAGTGTGCAGGACAGGTTGCTCGAAGGGTTGCGTGTAGCGGCAGATCCTCGCAGGCCGTTGGCTTCAGCTGGCAGGTGCCGGCGGTGTGTGTGCGATGAGCAGGGTGGGCCAGACTCTTCGTCTAAGTGTAGCGGTCTAGGTAGCGTACCCCGAAGCTTAGGGTAGACCTGGAACCTGAAGGAAAGCAGCATTAGGAGAGCCCAACCAATAGAGACAGGCAGGCGGCGTCAGCCGGCCTCAGCTAGCAGGTAGAGAGATGGGCAGTACGCTAGTGCAGTAAATGTAGTAACTCACCCAGCTGCTGGGATCAGGATACACGTAAGACGTAGGGTCAGTAGGTACGCGTAGGTATGTAGTAGAAGCGACGTCAGAGTAGCGGTGCCGGCTTCTCTGTCGGCCCCTTTATATACCGGGCCCTCCATCAGAGTTGGAGTCCGTTCATGACCATATTTGGTCAGGCTTCGCGAGCGCGGACGATGGCCTTCTCTGATTGGCCGAGCGTATGGACGGTACTGTGACGTAGACGCGGTAGGTACTGGACATACGTCACAATACTGCCCGCCTTAGGAGAGGATTTTGCGTGACTAACAAGAAAAATCCGACTAGCTGCGTTAGGTCTACGAGTCCGCTACTGTCCAAGCTAAGACGGCATATGGAAAGAAGGAAGGGAAAGTCTTATACGGTTTGTAACAATTAATTAGGCGCCATAGTGTATAAGTTTTAAGTCTTTTATGTGCCAAAACCCAATAGGATTTTCATTTCGCCGGTACCATGATGCAATGCCTAAGAACCTTTTGACTTCTTTTTTATTCTTAGGCGTAGCATATTGAAGAATGGCTTCCACCTTACATGAGTCTACTTGTAATCCTTTAGAGTTTACTACGTAGCCCAAGTACTTCAATTCATCACGGAAGAATTTAGATTTTTCTAAGTTAATGGTAAGGTTGGCCGATTTTAATTCTTCGTATACTTTATTTAATAGTTACACATGAGCATTAAAAGATGGCGATATAAGCACGATATCATCTAAGAAAACGAATACAGAGTTTTCGAACTCAGGGCTGTTCGTAAACAAGTGATCCACCAAACGCTGTTGTGTCGCAGGCGCATTCGTTAAACCAAACGGCATAGTCACAAATCTAAATGTTCCTCTAGTAGGCACATAGAACGCAGTCTTATCACGATCACATTCGCGAAGAGGCGTCTGCCAAAAGAACTTAGATAAGTCTATACTACTTAGATATCTAGCGTTTCTAAGATTGTCTAAAATATCGGATACGTAAGGTAGTTTGTACGCGTCTTTTTTAGTAATAGAATTAAGTTTCCGACTATCTAAACAAAACCTTAGTTTACCGTCCTTCTTAGGCGTTAGTAAAATAGGTGACTACCAAGGACTTTCGCATTTTTCTACCACTCCCAATGCAAGCATTTCGTCTAATTCGTCAATAATTATTTTTAATTTCGCCGGCGGTAACCTATAATATCTTTGGCGTATCGGCGCAGAATCGCCAGTGTCTATTGCATGTTCTATTAAGTGAGTTCGTCCTTACCCGGTTTTTTCAGTGGAAATCGACTCGTATAGCTTTATAATTAACTTAGCCGTTCTTTGTTGTGACTCACTCAACTCACTAAAAGATTGCAATACGTTCGTGTTACTTGGCTTATTTTCACTTAACACACTACACGGCAATGTTTTAGACATGCATACGGATCCGATATGGTTAGGCAGTAATTTAAATAGTTTCCAGAAATCGATGCCTAAAATTAAATTACTTGTAACTTCTGGAATAATATAAGCTTTCAATAAGTAGGTTTGATTATTAAAAGTAGTGGGTAAGTTGATAAAACCGCGCAGCAACAATATATTTCCACCCGCGGACTGAATGGAATTAGTGTTGTGACACTACTGTATTTCTAACCCGGTTTTCCAGATGGGAGTTGTTACCTAAAATTGTAATGGCTGAGCCGGAATCGAGCAATCCACAAATAGGTTAACTGTTAATCGTTACGTTAACATAGGGCCGTAGGTCATTTTTAGGTTTTTTGTCCAGGATCGAGGCGACGGAATAACTAGAGAAATACACTTTTAGAATGTTTAGCCAATTTCTCCAATCATCTTTGTCAAAATTAGTTGCATAGGTTGTAGCACCTAATTTAGGTTTTGACACGCCCCGACCCTGACCAACTAGTTTTTTGGTTTCGTAGATTTACAGTTCGGGCAGTTAGGGAATGTCACATCCCTACGGCCGCACTTGAAGCAAATTGCGAACCGATCGCGTTTGCATTCATTCAAAACTGTAACTATTGATACGGCAGCGCGGACAGTACTTGGACGTGACTAGAGCAACAGAGCTAGGTTTAGACTTAAGATTCCTAGGTTCGTTGTTCTCAGTGTATTCAGGTTTTCCGGGCGTACCCTCTATAGTGGCAAAGGGATAATTATTGTAGTAGTTATTACGCGCTCGGTTATTAGTTTTGCGACTGTAAGCTAGGTCTGGTGCCAACGTGTCGTTACTATAATACGGTTCGCGGAATTGAGAGTTCAAACATTTCATCCGTTCGTAGTTTAAACATAACGACTGCAGTGTTGCTATACTATCTATTGAAGATATTGACGGAGCTAGCACAAGCGAGTAGCATGGACGTATGTTATGCAATAGGATGTCTAACTTTTCGCGTTCGGACAATCGCTTTGACGGTGACAGCCTAGCAAACAGCTGATTCATTATAGAGAGATAAATAATTATAGTTTCTGTAGCACCTTGAGTACGTCGGCGGCTTTCATTTAATAACCGGTAGTCATAATCGTACGGAGTGCAATCGTCTATTAATTTAGTGGTGAGTTCTTCCCATGTAGTGAAATATTCTTTTAGGCCGCGGTACCAGTGAAGTGCGTTGCCGGTGAATATTTCGGAGGCAAACGATAAAATTTTAGAGGAAGGTAGATTACGCGCGGTTTGGAATTCGGTTGCGTTGTAGGAACGCTCGGACGCATCCCGTACCGTCGTATTTTAACTTGGACAGTTCGCAAATTTGAATCTAAGGTTTTTCCTTATTGATCTTTGTGAAGCAGAGTGTTTAAATTAAAGTGTCTTAATAGCTGCTTTAATAAAATATTTTCAAATATTTTACTAAATGCCGGCAAGATAGAGATGGCCCATCTCTATCTTGCCGGCATTTAGTAAAATTATTTATCCGCTTGACCGCGCACAAGTGACTATTCACCCTTTTTCGAAATGCCGTAGACCGCACACAAGTGACTATTTTCCCTTTTTGGTTACAGCGCTATACTGGGTCTAAATTGACTGTTTCTTTCTATTACGTAATGTTTTAAATTATTTTTCTCTGTTCTATTCAAATCATTGAACATTTCTTGATGCTAAAAATACGAAGCGAGTCTTAAAATCATTAACCCGGAACGAAAAAATAATGTCAAATGCCACTCTTTGTTTCGCGCGCTCCGTGATTACGTGCTTATCGTATGTGTGTAATTAAATATTTTTATACTATGATACATGTTTTTTTTTATTTAATTCGGTGTAGATAGAACCCCTCTACAGTTAAAACTCATAAAATATGTATGTCATCGATTTACTTTTTAAAATAATCCTGTTTAAAATACACAAAGTGTTTTTTCAACGATAGTCAATGTTCGCTGCTAAGTAATTACGTGCTTATCGTATGCGTGTAATTAAATATTTTTATACTATGATACATGTTTTTTTTATTTAATTCGGTGTAGATAGAATCCTTCTATAGTTAAAACTCATAAAATATGTATGTCATCGATTTACTTTTTAAAATAATCCTGTTTAAATTACACAAAGTGTTTTTTCAACGATAACGAAGATGTTCGCTGCTAAGTATAATAAATTAGAAAATAAATATCAACAAAGAATTCATACGACTTGAAAGAGTCATTTATAAGGTTGAAGAAAAACATCATTTCAACTTACTCATGTTACCGACTTATCAACAATAAATGTTTATGTTAGCGCGCCCATATGGCGAGCGGCGGCGCGACATTTTGTTTAGAACGTGAGCGGTCAAGTGAATTCGGCGAATTGGCGCTAGCGGTCAAGCGGTTACGGCATTTTTACTGCCAGATTTGAACAAAGGTATGATTTTACTTAATTTTATCAAATCCGGAAATACACCTAGGTCAAAACATTGGTTAAAAATTATAGAGAGTTAAGGCGCAACAGTCTCAACTATAGTGCCTAAAATTTTAATTGAAAGGCCCCAAAAGTCGCCGGTATTTTTAATATTAATTGAATTATATGCGATCAATATATCTTTCGGGGTAACGTGCTCGAATCTAAACACGTTCTTGCATTCAGGTACACTGCTAAGCAAAAAAAATCCAGCGTCTAAAGATGATGATGGTAAAGAGCTAGTAGTTTTTATAGGTATGTTCGCAAAGAAACTATTGAACATATGCGCTACTTGAGATTTGTCTGTGATTAATAAATTTTTATCTTGGATTTCAAATAGGTTTTCCCGTTGTCGTGCTCTACCAGTTTCATTATTTATAATTCTCCACGTTTCTTTAATTGCATTTGCCGATTGCTTGATTTTACCACTAATAAATTTTGATTTTGCCATAATACAAACTTGTTTAAAAAAATTTGAGCAGTTTTTTCTCAAAGTAAGGAAGTAAATAGAGACTGCATTCAAATAGAAACCTTACCCAATATATTTACTTCACTCTGACTTATGATATTTTTCTCATGTAAGAGAAAGATAAATATACAAATGTCATTTGGAATCAGTTTCAAATCTTCGAAATTGTCGTAAATTTTAACTAGACTAGTGATGTGCTTACTCAAAATGAATTTCGATAAAATATCGATGATGTTTGCAATAAATCTTTAGATTTGGTTTACTCAGAATGAATATCAATTGAATGTTGATAAATCCTCAGATAAAGTAAAATATGTGAATATATTCAGCTTATGCTTAAATACTAGTAAATAATAAACAATAAAATATATTTTTTTAAATTACCTTTTTACGGTGAATAAAGCAATTGATATTCATAATATCATTAATAATCACTATCTATATGCAATGATAGGGTCAATGACGAGATCATTACCACGTAATGGTTTTCGAATACAAAACCACGTTACGTATTTCAGACTTTTGGAAGTTATATGCTTATTACTTAGAAAATTATTACGATCGTCAAGTGTTCGTCTAAAATCTTCCAAACCAAGTTAGGCCTTTACAAATTGAAGCAAGGCCCCAGCCCAGTATGCTCAGTTACATCATTATAATTATATTAAATCACCAATCGAGAGTAGGCTGCAGTAATAAGGGAGTTAACTAACAGATTAGAAATAAAATTTTACTGCAGGGTCAATTTTAAATAAAATATTTCACACATAATGTCACAGACAGTGTCATTGGCTTAATTAAAAAAAACTCTAATCTTTACAAAATCATATTATATATACAGGTCAAATTTATTACGCCCTTATAGAAGACTAGGTGTAAAATAAGTAAAACTTCTTAATTTCACCGCTACTACGTAAACCTATATAATTAGTTACCCTTTCAATGTCCTAAAAATTAGCAACACGACAACTTTTTGGCCTATAATCTGTATATATTACGTAACTGAATGACTGACAGATATGGCACAGCCAAAGCTACTGGGAGTGCAAGAAGCTGAAATTTGTCATGTATATGTTTCTTGGGTGGCGTAAGGGTGCACTAAAAAGGAATTTCTCGAAATTACCATAGAATCAGGCAAAAACAACGTCAAAAAATATGTGCGAGCATAGCTGCGACTATCCCCTAGTATTGCATAATTTGTTAAGGGGTTTTTATAAGCATAATATTGATAATTATCAATTTTGATCAAAATTGACTTTCGGTATCATTTGACTTGGTACAGTTTTAGTATTAACAAATATTTTAAGGGTTCACAGCAGTCTACTTGTCATTTGCATGACGACAGGTTTATCATGGCTACGATTATTTAATCATGATAATGACTCACACGATTAGAATCATGGTAATTTATCGTTTTAAGATTGGCATACTAGTCCTTCCTATTAGTCCGGCAATCTGACGCCACTGCAAAAAAGTAGTCAATGACTACTCAGTACAGTTAATCGTATCGATCTACATGTGAAGTCTTGCATTTAATTACACAAGCTTAAACTTAGTTGTTAGCAGCAGATGGTTTAATTTGAACTTTTATAAACACGAAAGTTTGTGATGATCGATGAAAACACTTTTTTTGAGATATATAATTATATTCAAGTATACTTATTTTTCAAAGAAATATTGCAGTATAGATTCTACATCGCAATAGTGCAAAGGCTTCCTTTTTGCAATAACTGTCACCTACATCGGTGAATACGTGGGCCGAAGCTAGTCTCTAAAATAAAAGTATCGATAAAGTTATAACGTCACTATGTTTATGCGTCACATTTTAATACGAATAAATCAAAATGTCTATGAACGAAGTATCAAAGTTTCAAATGAAGTTCTAGTAAATTTTGACGGGTAATGGGGTCCACACTGGAGCCCAGTCCCAGACCTTTGAGTGATGGGATTCCTCCGTCTATTTACTTAATATATTAATCTAAGAGTTCTTTACATAATTTAGAAAAGGTGTGTCAAATCTATGTTGTTTCATACCATATAATTTAAAATATTTGGCTCTACATCTGTGTATACCTATAGTGGCCCACTGGTTAAAAGATCCGATAGTACCCTTTATTGTGACAGTTTTACTCTTGAAAGTATTTTGAAACTCATTATTTACTAGTCCAAAAAGTGAATTATAAATTGTATTTGGATTTTCTGAGTTCAATATTGAGGGATTGAGTTTAGCGATAATATTATTTTTAAAACGTGTAAGACGATTGGTAGTTTGGAGGCCTACATTCTACTGTATGTAATGTATCATATGTTGAACAGGAAAAACTAGCTATGTGTCCACGGTGATCAGATGGAAGAGAACTAATAACTACTGGGTTTTTAGCAACACAAGAACTAAATATGTTATCCAAACAATTTGAAGATGTTGCAGAGACTCTAGTAGGTTCACGGAATAAGTTACTTAAATTAAATGACTTAAAAGATTCAGAAATCTATTACACAGTGAAGAATTCTCTAAAATATTAATTAAAATCACCACATTCTATAATATTCTTATGACTTCATTTAATTTTATTAATAGCATCTTCCATAACAGTCTCAAATAGATTATAATCACCAGAAGGGGTTCCACAAATTACAATATATAAGTCTAGTTCCACACAGGACAACTCAATAATGCGCTCAATAGATAAGTTTACAATATCTTTACATTATTTGCATTTTAATAAATTTGAAGTCATTATGAGAGAACCGCCTCTAATAGCCTGCTGTCTTATATACAAACTCTGCACTGTTTAATAATCATTTATAACAATATGCTAATGGGTCTTTAACCAATGTTCAGTTAAGCACAAAACCTTAACATCATATTTTTCTAGAAATAAACTTAACTCTAATTCTTTGCCAGATAGGCTCTGCATGTTTTGGTGTACAATATTCAAATACTGCAGCCTAACTGTTGTCCTATCTTGGAGTTTAAATCACAAGATGTGTCAATAAAAACATTGTTAGTACATGTACTAACCCTATCAAATAAATTGTCAACACAAGGCTCTCTGCCTTGCTGTAAATTGTATGCTAATAACTTAGCAATTTGTCGCTTAATATAAAATGGCAGATACATTGTATCTTTTGTTAAAATAAATTTACTAATAAATTTATTAGCGTCAAAAAAACAATATTGCGTCACCATGACGACAAGTTATGTTGTACAATAACATATTTAATGAGTGTATGTGCATGTTTTGTGTATGTGTTAAGTTATTTGAGTAAGGCAAGGCACCTAAAATAAATTTACAACTAAATTTAGAATTAAGTTCTAATAACAATTCAACACATTCTATGATGTCCTGTCTCTTTACAGTTAAACAATAATATGGCAGTACTACTCTTATCTAAGGGGTGTAACTTAATCTGTTTAGCTAAACTACTGTAATAATAATAATAATAATATTAATATTATTAGTGTAGGGGTCAAGTTATCTCCCACCTCTTTTATATGGATGACCTGAAGTTATTTGCCCCCTCCACTTTCCAATTGACAGCGTTACTAAAAGTAACTGAAACTTTTAGTAATTCTATCAAGATGGAATTTGGTGTGGGTAAATGTGCGGTCATGCATGTAAAACGTGGTGGGATTGTGGAATCTGAGGGTATAGAGCTTTCAGATTCCACACAACTTAGATCTCTATCTGCAGCCGAGACTCACAAGTATCTGGGTATGTCGCAGGCCTTAGGTATTGCTGAGACTGCCATGAAACAATCATTGCGGGAGCGCTTCTTGGGCCGCCTGAAGCAAATACTGAAAAGTTTTTTATCAGGCGGCAACAGGGTGCGTGCCTATAATGGTTGGGCCATGCCAGTCTTAGCATACTCCTTCGGCATACTCAGATGGACTCAATCAGAACTGGAAGCCCTGGACAAAAAGGTCCGTTGTCTATTGACTGAATATCGGATGCATCACCCGCGGTCATCAGTAATGAGGTTGTACATTTCGCGGAAATGTGGTGGTCGTGGTTTCTTAAGTGCTAAGGACCTCCACAACCGCGAAGTGTACAATCTTAGAGAATATTTTCTTAAGGCTGATACGGGTGTGCATCGTGATATTGTTGCTGTAGACAACGGACTTACCCCGTTGGGTCTGGCAAAAGAGAGCTGGCGCAAACCTGTTGTACTTAGTACTGAAGAGCGCAGGGAAGTATGGAAAGGCAGAGTTGCATGGACGTTTTTATCGGGCCTTGCATGGGCCCGATGTAGACCTCATGTCATCAGTAGCCTGGCTACGGTTTGGTGATTTATTTGCAGAGACCGAAGGTTTTGTTTGTGCAATTATGGACGAAGTTGTCATGACGAACAACTACCGTAAGTATATTCTGAAGGATGGGACTGTTGACATATGTCGGGCGTGTCACCAGCCCGGCGAATCCCTCAGACATATAGTTTCCGGTAGTTCTCGTCTTGCCAACGGCGAATACTTGCACAGGCACAATCAAGTAGCCAGGATCGTCCATCAGCAGCTTGCCTTAAAATATGACCTTGTACCCTTTGAAGTACCGTACTACAGGTATGTGCCCGATCCAGTTCTCGAAAATGTTCGTGCCACTATGTACTGGGATCGATCTATCATCACCGATAGGACTATCGTGGCTAACAAGCCCGATATTGTGGTGATAGATCGATCAGAACGCCTTGCAATGATCGTTGATGTTACTATTCCCCATGACGAGAATCTCGTGAAAGCCGAAAAAGATAAGGAAATCAAGTATTTGGACCTAGCTCACGAGATTGTCGACATGTGGGATGTGGACTCGGCGATCATTGTACCGATAGTCGTGTCAGTTAATGGTCTCATTGCCAAGAGCCTAGACCACCATCTCAAGTGGCTCTCGTTAGACGGCTGGATCAAGTCCTCTATACGGAAGGCAGTATTGTTGGACACGACGTGCATAGTTCGGAGGTTCCTCTCTCTGGAGCCCTAACCACCGGTAGCTTGGTCCCTGTACCCGATACCGGTGGGTCTCCGTGGTCCTATTTTATATGATTAAATTTTTTATTTATTTAAGTGTATAAAATTCTACCATGAGAAAAGATGTAATAAAGAGGAATATTAATATAATAATATTCTACCACATTCACACAACACCATTTAGTCCCAAACTAAGCAGAGCTTGTACTACGGGTACTAGATAATGGATAAACATACTTATATACTTTTTTTGTAAATACATACATATTATACATAGAAACACCCAGACCAAGACAAACATCCATGTTCATGCACACAAATGTTTGACTTGTGCGGGAATGGAAACCGCGACCTTCGGTTTAGCAGTCGCTTACACTACCGCTGCGCCAACCGGTCGTCAACCTACTGTAACTATCCCCTGGCCTACAATAACTTATAACGCACTGATTTTTGTACTCACTGAGAAGACTAACAAAATTGTGACCTAGCCTTTTAGAAAAAATAATAGTTTTATTATGTGATGTTGGAAGCCTAGATTTATTTAAATTTGTTTGAAATGAGTGTGAGTTTTGTGGATTGTTAGAAAAATTCTCAGGTACTCAATGGCTCTGCTGGGATTAGAGTGTGAGTACAAGAACACGAGAGAGACTCATACAATGTAGAATCACCACGTAATCTAAAGATATATCCTTGTGCCAAACTGAATAAATGAAAGTATGATTTGATTGTTGTCTGTTTTATTTACCAAAACTGTCTCTACACCATAGGGAGCTTTCCTGATTCTGACACGCGCAAAGTGTCCAATCAGATTTCGTGTCTATTGCTACAAGAATTTATGATACTCTCGCAGAAATTTAAAGTTACTGTCACAAACTAAGATTTTATTACTTTGAGTGAAATATGTACGCTCGACTTAATGAAGTCTTGCCAAATAAGATGAACTTCGGTATCAATATTGATGCTAGTTGTTGCTTGAATATTGAGCGTAGTTTCAAGGTGTCTGACATTTATAATGAATCATGTATTGTACAACGAATAGACATTTAGGCTTATTTGATACTTGTCGACCCTGCATATAAACTGTCCCACTGCTGGACACGGGCCAGTTCTCACTTTGAGAAGGGCAAGCCTGCCTTTTTAGATTACATTACAGAGAACTCTCAGAAAACCAAGTTTCCTCACGATGTCTTCCTTCGCCGTTTAGCAAGCGATAATTAACACTTTAATAAGCACATAACTTCGAAAAGTCATTGGTGCGTGCCGTGGATTCGGAGCCGATACCCTCTGCGTAGCAGTCTGTCAGTATTACCACTAGGCTGCCTTGTTTTTGTTAATAGATGCTAATACAGCCAGAGTGGGTACTGTATCACAAATATTAATTACACCCCCATATCACCAGGTCCATTTTAGTCCCCATGGAATGAATAGTCGGCCAGCCTACTACTATCTTTCTAATTTTTAAATTGGTTCAATAATGGTAATAAAATTTATTCTTAGCGTGGTAGACGAAATCATAACATGTCAAATAGAGTGTGAGTCATTAGCAATAATTATCAGGTTAGTTACGGATTTACTGCAAATATTGAAACACAGGTTTGTTTTTTCTGATAAAGTATTTATACCTTAAAAGTTTAACTTTTAGGACTTTAAAACTCAGGCACTGACTGCCGGTGTTTGCGGCATAACTGGTTTGCTTGGTCATTTTAATAAGCCATCTAAATCAATTCAGTACTCGTCATACAAAAGTTAAACTTACTAAAATTCTACAGAACTTTTATTTTTCTGTCTCTTTCTTTTTTATCATGGCGATCAAAATACCTATACTCTTATTATTTTCATTATTCACTCAGTTGGTATATATTTTTCACACACGTCAGACACCTTATTTCTTATCGGCTAATAGCTATGACTTATAGGAGCGGAGTAGCACAAAGTCGCTTACAAAAGCTAGTTAATCATATGATAACTTAA
Organism: Euclidia mi; assembly: GCA_944739405.2. NCBI lineage: Eukaryota > Metazoa > Arthropoda > Insecta > Lepidoptera > Erebidae > Euclidia > Euclidia mi. The sequence goes on from OX123181.2 coordinate 56,800,147, forward strand.
TTCATGTGGGTAAATCCATTGTATAATAATACTTCTGATATGTCGCTCACATTCTGTATCACTATTGAGGCTGTGAGACCTAATTCTCATCAGGTAAGTTCTACAGCAGACACATATTTGCCTGTGACGACCTGAATCAGAACTTGCAGCTTCTTGTTATGGGTTTGTGATTTGTGGCATACGGGATAATATGTTTAATGCGTCAGTCCTACAAGAATGACATAAATGTATTGGCTATGAGCCTCGATCTGTTGACAAACCAAAATAAACAATTGTAATGCATGTATTTATAATAACAATTTAATATTTGGATAAAAATTATTATGTGAGTAAGTTTTTGAAATACCAAATACATAAAAATTGCGGTGCAATCCATTGAAGTATTAAGTACTTGTCGTACTTCCATGAGATTGAGAATATGTCTTCTCCGCTGTGTAATTGGTGTATTGTGTGTATTAGTGTATTGGTACCACAATTGATGCAATGCATTGATTCATGATCAATACGATCATGAATCGCGATTGGGTAATCCATTTTCAAGCGCAAGTTATCGTTCGAAGCGGGTACTGGGTGGTAAGCCATGGTCGTCATGAGGAGAATATTCGGAGTCCATTTTAGAAAGCACAAGAAGAAAAAGAACAGCTAACTCAAAATGAAATCCACAATACGATCAAACGAAACGAACGCAAAGCGAATAACGGTATCACGGTAATATAATTGACAAGTTAGTCAAATGTTGCTGGAGTATGAAAATAAATACCCAACATACATTAACATTTTGATATTATTAAAAAAAAAAATATCATTATTTTACGTTATTTATGACTGTCGTCTAAAAATATATATAAAAAAAAATATCCCACGTACATTTAGATTTCGGCAATCGCTTTAAAATGTGATTTGTTAAACACTTTTTAATGATATTTTCCAACGATTATTTACAAGGCAACACAAACCAACCATTCAAATAGTCCATTGAAGTACGCACACGTTTATAATCTAATGAAAGTATTTTAAAATCCATTATTATTATGTGTTTATTTCATACTACTGGATAGCGATCAATAATCATAATATATTAAAACAAAACCTTTGAGTAATTTTTTTTTTAAGACGATTGTTCACGTTAAAGCCAACTTTGGCCGGTCTCCTTTGAAGCTGTAAGCCAATTACAGATTCTCACGGATAGTCTTTAAAACGAAGATGAAATTAAGATAAAACTACGAGTCGAAGAATTTAAGATTAAGCTCTCTGCGCGCCACAATGCATTTGGTATTAAATGGGTCAAAAGAGTATTCCTTACACATTTGATAAAAAACTTAGATTGCTCGCACCATATACGTGTTTTGTCTATAGTCGGTTGATGACAATGGCATCAATATAGGTGGATTGAATCTAACTGATCTTTGAGGCACGTTGAAGTGCAGTTTCTGCAACAAGCTGGGACAATCAATTTCGTTAGATATTATTTTTAACATGAATGAGAAATCTGCTAACTCGCGACGATGTTCGAGTGGCTGAAGATGAAACTTTTTGCATAGTTGAATGTAATTATTTGAGTTATACGGCACTTGTAAACGAAAACAAAGAAACCTTATAAAACGTTTTTGAATGTTCTCAATACGGTCAATGTATTTATGGTAACACGGGTTCCAAATTTGAGAGGCATATTCAAGGTGACTTCTTACAAACGCACAGTAGAGAATCTTGAAAGGTTTTGCTTTTTTGAAACATTTAGAGATCCTCATTATAAAACCAAGTGCTCTTGAAGCTTTAGAGATATCATTTGCTCAATATGCACATCAAATAGCAGCGTCGCATCATGGTAGATACCAAGGTCTCGAATCTCATCCTGTTTCTGTAGCACTTGACCTTTTAGCGCATAAAAAGTTGATATTGGGAATCGTTTCCTGGTAAAGGTCACCACTGAACACTTAGCCGGGTTAAGATCAAGCTTATTAACCTTGCAGTAGACATCAAGACGCGACAGATCTTCCTGAAGAGCCTCCAAATCTTTTATTGATGATATTTGAGAGTAAATCTTCATATCATCAGCAAAACACAGAAGGCTAGAATTGTGGAAGCAAGAGTCGATGTCGTTTACATATATAATAAAGAGCAAAGGGCCGATTAAGGAACCCTGAGGAACACCGCTAGGGATAGAAATCCAACTAGAAATATAGTTGCTGACTACGACCGCCTGAGATCTATTTTCCAAATAAGAAGTGAACCATCTGAGAAGGTCACCTCTTATTCCGATGTTAAAAAGCTTAGATTTTAGAATATTATGATCGATCCTATCAAAAGCTTTAATATAATCGGTGTAAAAGACATCAACCTGTGCCCCACCATCCATACTTTCAGTCAGATAGTCATTCAACAAGACCAGATTCGAGACCGTGGAACAACCTCGTAAAAAGCCATGCTGCGAAGGGCTAAAAGAATTTTTTAACGCGGCATAAACTTGATCATAAACAACTCTTTCGAAGAGTTTTGCCAATACACATAATTTAGAAAGTGGCCTATAATTAACTTTCTCATTTTAGAACCTTTTTTATGCACAGGCGTTATGTAAACAGACTTCCAGATCTGCGGGAAAGAAGAAGTAGTGAGCGATTTCTCAAACAGTAGGCAAACAGGTACAGCAATGGTTTTAGCGGTTCCCCTAATAAATGTCGGTGACAAGTGATCGGGGCCAGCTGATTTAAATGGATTAAGATTAAGGAATCATTTAGTGACAGTTTCAATATCAACTACAACTGAATTTATATCACAGGAAGGAGAAGTGAAGGAGCTACAAGAACTGAAGCCCATTGATACGTCGTTACTAGGATCAAGAAAGTTCGAATAAAAATGAGAGAAAAACGCATTACATATTGCATCACCAGAAGAGACTGTTTCATCACCATATTTAAAGTAGCTAGGTGTTGAGTTGGACTTGGATCGATGCTTCACAAAAGTCCAAAAAGATTTGGGATTATTCTCAATAGACGCTTCGGTAGATGCAAGATAAGTAGAATAACACTCCTCTTCAAGCTTTTTAACCCTATCACGTAAAAGTTTGTACGTACATTTATCAGCAAGTCTGCCATATAACTTAAATTTACGTAGGTACTTATATTTTTCATTAATTAAGCGCTTAGGTGACGTGTTATACCAGACTGGACCTTTCCAGTCTGGTATAACACGTCACCTAAGCGCTTCCTAAATATATATCTTAACTCCTTGTTATGGTATATATTTTTAGATAGAACGTATTTATTTTGAGCAGCTGTTATGATTTTATAAAAGTAATTAATACAGTCCTCGAGCGAATGATGCATAAATATGTGCTTCCAGTTTATTGCCGATATTTCATTTTTGATTGTATCAAAGTCCGCTTTATTGTAAAAATAGCGGGTACCACATACCCGCTATTTCTACAATAAAGCGGACTTCGCCGAGATTAAATGTGTGGACTCGGCAAAACTCACCTCTATCGAAAGAACGGGGTGCATATTTAGGTTGCGCAATAGAATTACTACTTTATTGTAATCGATGATAGTTTTCCTTTAACTAATGGAATGACAATTTCACCAGGGCATCTGCCTTGGTGAGATTGTCGTAAACTGAAGGTCGACGAAGACTGTCCAGAACTTGTAAATATAGTAACCTCGTGTGGAATTTGCAATAGCGCGATTCAGTATCTTCAAATATTTCTTGTCTTTGTAATTACATTGGTGTCCTTTAGGTGACGCCAGTGTTTGTGTACGATGGATGGTAACAGTTGTGCTATTTTTACAATAATATTACAAGAAAATGGTAGATACGTTACCTACGTAGTATCAATCCGTAGAAACGGTACACTAACGCACACATCGATAACTCCATATTTTATTTTATTTTCGGTTGACAAGATGTGTCAGTTTCACTTTGACGCCGGCTCGCGACGTCAAACACACATATGTCATACTTGCCAACTGGCTTATGTTTAGCGTCCTGCTTTTGTTACGCCTATAAAATATGCATATCTAATTCTCTTTACTTTTGTAACATCATTGTATATTTACTCCGATACTCGTCTGGCACTGTCTGAATTGTGTGTTTTGATTACAAATCAATAGGTAATAAATTATAGAATATCGTTAAATTATCATTAGGAGTAGGTTATTCTGCACCTGCAGCCTCGTAAAGAAAAATCACGTCAATAACTTACTCAAGTAAAATGGCTTCTAACAACATCTTAATGTTAATCACATTAAGATGTTGTTAGAAGCCATTTTACTACACGCAATGTATTCAAGTAATTTATACCTTCATAAGTACTTCAGAGTTTACACCAAGTAGTATTCTAAGTATTTAAGTAGGAAAACATCTTGCAGGCACAACTAACTTATTAAATGCTAAGTTAGTTCTTTATTTGATTATTCAAGTTGAGTTAATTATTTGAAGTAAATTCTGTAACGCAAATTTCAAGTCTATCTACATTTATTTTGTAATTTTACTTCAAATTGGCTGTAATCTAAATATATAACATTCTCGTGTCACAGTGTTAGTTAAAATACTCCTCCGAAACGGCTGGACCGATTTGATTAAAACTTTGTAGGTATATTTGGTAGGTCTGAGAATCGGTCGTTATCTATTTTTGAAACTCCCATGTAATAAGGGTGGCCAGCCCAAAAAAATATTTTTTTAATTTTTGGACAATTTCTTTTAGTTTTATTTTTTTATGATGTGGCAATAAAAAAATACAACCCTTAATTTTCAAAGTCTTATCATCAATTTCTATTTTTTGACAGCCATATTAGTGATTTAACCATAACATTAGATTAGTAATGATATCAGTTACTCACGCCTCACGCATACCGGTGTCTAAAAAAATCTTTTCACACTGTTAGTCACAATACTCCTCCAAAACGGCTGGACCGAATTGTATGAAATTTCATATGTATATTTTGAAGGTCTGAAAATTGGTCTTAATCTATTTTTCAAATTCCTAAAAGTGATTATAATGTAACCGTGCAAGTCATAAATATTTCTCCAAAACGGCTGGACCTATTTGTTCGGAATTTTATTTAAATCCCTAATTTACCCAAACATTATTTTCTTTATCTTTTGAACATTTTGCTTTTTATTGTGTCATTAAAAATATATACCTACAACCTTTAATTTTTAACAGTCAATTTTTTTTTTAATAGTCATATTAGTAATTTTATCGTATCACTAAATCAGTTAACTGCCTATATCACTCATATACCATATCCAGACACACTAAAAATAAGTTAGTTATTTTTTTCTACCCTAGAAATAATTTGTATGGCAAAATAACTTCGGTGCTGCCAATTATGAGATTAATTTAAGCACTGATGTCCTTGGTAACTTTGTTCAGAATTGTCTGGCATAGAGTCTGACAAAAAAAAGGAAAATGAAAAAAAAAAAACTTTAAAAAGGCGGTACGGCGTTCGCCGTATAAATCGACTCATTAAGACATCGATGACATTTCTTGTGTAACCACTTTTATCATTAACGTCACAAGAAACGTCCCTTTCTGTTTATGTCCCACGACAATTAAAAAAATAAGAAATGAAAACAATGAAATAGTTACCTATACAGTTAAGTTTCTATGCTAAGATTGACATTAGGTTAGATTAAGATTTTTCCGTGACCTTGCACCCAAAAATGGGAGCACTGCAAAGCAGGACTTCGTCAACTTAGCTTGTAAAAAGAGTAAGTTATGCTAAAATCAGATGTGACTCAGTCATTCTTTGTTAATCAATTACACCATGTGGCACTCAACTGCAGCACACTCTTTGTTTGTTTTTTTAACGATCGCAGTACTTACGAACATCTGCTTAAGCATGTCATTTGATGTTTCCTAAAAATATTAAGTTGCCAAAAATAAGAACTTTAGCTAAGAAATATACAAATTATATCATTCTAAGCGTTGTGCCTACAATAAAACTGTTTCGAATAAAATTGGTTTGCAGCAATTGTGTCTTTGATAGTTTTTCTATATATGTTACCAAACAATCGCTACATATAAACCTGCAAATAATACATACATTTCATCCTCTTTAAATAACGATACGCATCTAAGTAATATACCTATTCAATAAACTACTGAATTTATTTCAATTTTAACATTAAAAGCCAGTTAATTCTAAACGTAATAGATTTTAGTTAATTATAAACTCGGTTAATCAAGCTACTTTCGTCTAATCAAAATGCAAATGTTGTTTATACAAAATAAATTGATCCCGTTTCTATTAAAGTTACTGGATCTTTCTAACAAACCCAATTTTGAACTAAATGTAATTCCTAAAACAGTTTCGTGAACTGTGTTTAAGTTACAAAATTGACTCAAATAAGAAATAGAAACAGAATTGGATTTAACAAGAAAATAGGAAGAAAATAAGCAACCGAAGACAAGCTTTAACAATTTCTTTATTAAAATCTCTTTACCGAGTTAGTTGTATATACGGATATTTATTTGTAAGATAACAAGAATCGTGTCAATTGCGAAATTACTTTTAATAGCTACTTTGAACCTTTTTTTGTAGAATAATCTTCTGTTGAAACAGCTATTTATTGTACCTTTTTAAAATAACGCAAGTGATACTCATTTCATAAAAAATAGTAGCAAAAACTAACTAAGCTTTGCAATTATAAGCAAATAGCAACTATAGTCCAGGATAAAACAAACTCTTTAAATATTACAAGCAGTTCCCGATCAAATCAAAGGCAATCAAGACTTAATTATGATTCCATTTAGGTTTAGCACAGAGCTTCTACAAATATTGGCCAAACTTCGCCTTGTGATTCTATAGAATGGCAATAACCATTAGGCTTGATATTAATCACTGGTTTCTGTAATTGCCGGATGCAGGCACTGACTTGTATACAATAGTTAGTTGGTTTTAGTAGGCCACTTTGATATTAAATACGTCACACAATATAATTATCACTATGCGTTTGAATCTAACTGTAGACCGAACTAAAAAAAGCAGTCTCTATTATGTTTGTCATCAAAGCTTCAAAGCGGGAGTGTTAGCTGTAGTATTTATCGAGGTGTGAATATGCAAAGAGGATTTGATTTTGAAAGCTTAATGGACTCTATCCCTATGAAGGTAGCAAAGGACTTATAATCTTTGTTTCTTCTATATATGCATACAAGCTATGCTTTTGTCATCAACCTACTACGTTATCCCAGTTGCGACCCGGGATCCGCTTACTAGTCTACCAGTCATTCACTGAGCTTTTCCCGAAACGACTGCCTATTTGACCTCCGTAACCCAAAGGGATGGCAATATAGCATGATTTAGACTAGTGTCAGATTTTCAAAGGTAGGTACTCCCTGCAAAAACTGTCAAAGATCTACATGACAGACTAGTAAAAATACCTAGTGGTGTAAGTGTTCATATTATGGTTACACTATAAATTATAGTAAATTAAACACGTATTTTCACTTCTTTTTTGTAACTTGGAACTAATAGAAATGTCTCGGCAAGTCTAAAATACAGTGTAACAAATAATTGTTCACATAAAACCTAAATTTGCACCCTCATAAGTTCACAAGTGGAGTAGCTATTGAATAATTAAGAGTCAATGAATCGAAGCTAATTACGTAGGTAGCAAGATGGCTTTTAAGATCGATCGTCATACTCGACTTAGCATTTGCTTTCAACGTTTTAATTATGAACTTGCGAAGTCTTGGGAATATAATACAATATTGCGTCTAGTACTTACTCATAAGTTATGTGTAAGACGTTGGTATTTATGTTTTAAAATTTGAATAGTAATAATTAACATTTGCTCAAGCATTCGACTTCTAAGGCATGCAAATATTGGTCTATAAGGTCCATACCACATAGGTGGTGACGGATTAACAATACAAAATGTCATCACCCTAAATCACTCCGTGCGTGTCTCGGCGGCGCGTCTAAGGATAATAGACGAAGCAAATAGGATCTTTGCGAAGATACGTAAAACTCAACATCCAACTCCGTAGCAGCCGTCTAGCCAGCGTAGTATAGTAGGCCTAATCCTCCTATCGGCTCACAGTGCTACTGTGAAGCAAACTAGTACTACCTTAAGTACAGAACTGGTCTGCAAAAGGCTGTAAAGAAAAAGTATCAGCGTCAGGCTATACCAATTTATTATTTATTAATTCATGTTAGTTTGTTCCAACTCTTACCTACAGATCTTCGATGTTGTTTGGAATGGATCGTCGTTTCCAAGAAAGAGTTAATCTATTTTTCTGTTAAGGTCAATGGGTGACCTAGCATGAAGATCAAACCTAGAATCGTTTAATTGGGTCTTCCGTTTTAATAAGAACTATAAATATTTAAGTGAGTAATTACATGGCTGAGATTTGAAATAAAATCAATAAACAAAAAAAACGGAAGGGCAGATATTACGGCTCAAATGGAAAGCTGGTACTGATTCGCTTATAGACAAAGCTTATTGATAAGTTAATCGATGAAACGCTTTTACGAGGATATCAATTGAATACTGCTGCGATCATTGACAGTTCACCAAACACGTTTAAAAGCTTTACCACATTGTACATCAGTATAACATGTTATATACACAGTCCAGTCAACAATCGTCTATTGCTATTGAGTGAATCGACCTTTAGCTGGCGCAGCGCAGATCAAAGCAGTTCCGTAAAACGTTAACATCGAGGAGGCGATGGCATTGATGGCGGCACCGCCCTTTCTATCCCTCCCCATACTCCATAAATAACGCGATCACGTGAAAATATAGGTACATATTTATTTGAATATAAGTTATAATTTAAAATGATATTATAATGTTACTCGTAGTGATTTAACCCACACTTTGCCTGTATGGGACTTTTAATGAGAAGAGGCCCGTCTCCAACTTTGGGATTGCATACCTTTATACAGAGATGATGGTGATAGATGTTCTTTGTATCCGTTGATTGAATGTTTGTTACGCGTTACACAGGATTAATTAATACAGGTGTGAGAGTTGTCTTGATAAACGAGAATGATATTGTTGTAGGTAGGAAATTCGACGGAAACGACGTTGCGACAAAACTAAGATTTGGTGATATCTTCTTACAAAAGGCCCGAAGGCGAAAATAGCACCGCAATTACTGGTGTACCCCTAGGACGATGATGATGATTGTTGTAGGTATTTAGGCATCATGGTGGTGTTGAAATTATTTAACTTCATAAACCATCTAGACTTTCCCCCATGTGAATTATTATACACCCAAACCTTTCTCAGGAATCAGACTATCTTTTGGTGAAAATGAAAACTGAACACTCCGTTCGTAGTTCTTGAGTTTATCGCATTCATAGAGACAGACAGGACTAAAAGGGCACTTCATTTAATAATAAGGGTAGATTTTATTTTAATTATAATCCTTACCCATTTTCTGTACATTCAAAAGCTAAAACGTGAAACCATAGACAGCTACTGCTACTGAGAGGTCTCGACTTCGCTTTCAAGGCTTGCACCTCAATGTTTTTGGAGTCAGATATAAGATACCCTTTTGACAGCAAAGGAATACATCTTGAGAGAAAGTTTAGTAAACTTCACTTTTTCCTGAGAACGATATTGTGAGCTGAGGATTCTCAATAACGTTCTTAGTAGTAAGTGAAGTTTACGAACGCGCTTCGAGTTAAATACGATCTAAAGTTTCTAATACTGAAAAAACCGGGCAAGTTCTCGGGCAAAAGAAGTAAGGTCTGCAGAAATAGCTTTTGTCTTTACAAAAAGCTATTTCTGCAGACATTGCTTCTTGCATGATTTTATCATTCTACGTCAACATCAGCGTCATCATTATCGCCCTACGGTAATCCCTGTTACAGATCGGGGATCGTTTACTAGTCTAACCAGAGTTGACTTTCCAAATAGCGACTACTGTCTGACTTCCACAGCACAAAGGGCACAAAAAAGTTCCATGTTTTTGACTACTGTCAGTTTATTCAGAGGTCGTGCTCTCCGAGGCACGAGGCAAGGGATAATTTACATAACTTGAAAAGTCAGTAGTAGTTGTTATTCGCTGGTTCTGGCGCACTGATTTGGCCCTCCAAATTCGGTGGACGAGGGCCTAAGTCAAGTAAAAAAAAAGCGTCCATTTTTGTGTAGGATACACAAACCTACACAAACTTTATTTATTTTATTTATTTCAGTAAAAATTCATTTGCTTGAATTTGCAAACAAAATGCATGTGCTCATGTGCTTAAGACGTACTACGATTCCACATTTGAATTTGCCCGATTGCTTACGAGTTTCATATGAATTCAGCGATAAAAGAAATCATCCAATTGGCGGGACCAATGTTTTAATCACCCAACTTTACTATGGCACTTCCAATTGTATTGAACATTGAATATAAACACGTACATATGTAGTACTAAACTGGGACCTAAAAATGTATGGCGAAATGTGGGTGTAATATTACACCTCTGCCTACCCCTTCGGGGATACAGTCGTGAGTCTATAAAAAAAAAATATGTAGTACTAATCCTTGGGGTGTGAATTGCCTGGCCATGTGAAGCGGTTTCAGATCGTCATATTGACTGTCAAAGTGGCGGGTCCAGGGACACCTTGAAGTATTTTAATCACATTCAGAGGTATAAATGTCTCGTTTCAGGAACAAATAGTACATATTTAGTACAAACCTGTATGTAGCGCTCATAGCGAGACTTAGCTTGTCGTTCGCAACAGATCGGCAAAGTTAAGCAACGCTCGCACAGGTTGCCACTTGGATGGGTGGACCAAGTGTGGCATTCACATCTGAGCGCTACCGTGCTTCGGAGGGCACGTAAAGCTGTCGGTCCCGGTTCTTGTCTTAGGATAAGAGTCGTTAGGCCACGTCGGAGGCCTTCGGGCGGTCTGAAAAACTCCTACACTAGAGTTGGCCACACACTCACTCGAAAAACAAACAAGTACAAACCCGGTGCTGAGCTAAATTTGAAATCGGGGACTTGACACTCGAATAATTGCAAGCAACTGAACCTGAAAAGATTCTGTTACCATAATTATATGGTAACGGAACAAGGGCCGCTATATTCTGGGAGGTTGCAACCAATAAACAAATCAAATTCTATGCCACTAGTAACAAAGAAAATGATACCTTGTACTGCCAGGCCGACTACTGATGTTAGATTTGATGGATATAATTATTTCACTTCATTTGGCTCTAAGGGTCGATGCAAGCTTTGCGTACTAGATTAGACCACAGTCACGTGTATGAAATGCGGTTTAAACTATGCTTACTGCCGGATAGAAATTGTTTTTACAATATTATAACACACATACCTAAGAAGATTTTGTTATTTTTGTTACGAAAGAAGTTCTATTCTTGTTAGTCAACTTATATTTTAATAAAATATACTGTTTATGTATGAAAATGCATATTTTATTCCTTTTTGTTATAATATATGATTCTACAGCAAAATTATATCTAACTTGGCAGTGTATCTTTAGAGATACATTAAAATCATTATATATTTTTAAGGCCTCTTGGCAATGTATCCCACGAGATACATGTGGTTTTTTTTAAACTACCTGCATAAGATTTTTTTTTCGACTTTTCTAGGCATCTGTGGGTTATAAATATTATGTTGTATAAAAATTATTTTGATACTCAATCTTTTTTTTCTCTGCCAAGTTAAGGGTTAACAAAGAACTGTTCGGTTTAGAATTTTTCAAACTTTGATGTATCTCTAAAGATATATTGCCAAGAAAAGGGTTAAGGTCCTCAGAGACCCAGTGGCCCAGATACTTGAAATGAGTGACTTTATTAATAGTGCTACCAGCTAAACTAAGTGAAGGTACTGTGGTTTTCCCCCTCGCTTTTAATACTAATAATTCGCTTTTCTTTGCATTGTTTCTGAGCCCATGAGCCTCCGCGTAATACTCACATATTTTCAACAGGTTTCGTATAGCTCCTATCGGTGGACTCAGCAGTACCATGTCATCTGCGTAGCATATTTTATTGACACAGACTCCGTCTATGTAGCACCCGACATTGGCACTGCTAAGTTCACCGATAAGTTTATTTATGTATAGGTCGAAGAGCTTAGGCGATCCAGACCACCTTGCCTCATTCCGCACTGCAACCTGTACACATACGAAAAAGAGCCTGTCCATCGTACACTGTTCTTTTGGTTATTGTACCAATACTTAAAAATAGATAAAACCTCTGTTGAGCAAATTACGTCATTTTCTGAATGGCGGTGTAAAGATTCTCCGAGGATTGATGAGGTTCTCGGATAATTTGCTTTCGTCGTCGTTGGATTACTTAGATTGTATATTTGACGTTACTTATGAATTTATGATTGTTGTATGTTATCGTGTTTCTTTGATTTCTTTCGTTCGTTCGTGTTCTGTTCTTATACAGGTGTCTCATTGTCTCATTATTCCCAATTTCCCATTCCTCACGTCACTTACGTGGGAATCTTTGGGCGGGAGACTGAGGCCTGAATTCAGATACCTCTTGAATTACTCAACGGGGCTATCTTACTTTCGGCAGGGTTGGATATTCGTAGACCTGTGTGGATTTTCTAAATAAATCGCAGGGACAGACACTTGAAATAGCTGGAATCGACATCCGAACATGTTGTTTTTCACATGATCAGTTATATGTGGCATGTTCACGAGTGAGCGGTAAAAATAATTTACATGTGAAGGTGGTAAAACAGTTAATATTGTATATAAAGAAATTCTCTAAAAATATATATTAGGTTTATAATATACATATAAAAGTAAGTTATAAATATTATATACTCTTGAAAAAAAAAATAGAATTAAAAAATAGCGGGAATAAAAATTTCGCTGATGCTGATAGCGTACAGTGTAACTTGTTAAACGTTATTTCAATTTATTTCTGTTCATTTCTAAGCCTCCTAAGTAGTATGTGTTCTCACTGCTGAGGTGAAAAGTTATGTGTGCTACACAAGAGCAAAGTTTTTTGCTTTTCATGCTGTTGAGTACCTCACTACGCTCAGGATTCTAACTTTGAATCACTCGCTACGCTTGTGAATCAATCATAGAATCATTTGCTTGCTTGGAACTCAAAATCAACACTCGAAACAAAATACAACTTTGCTCTCTTGTTGCACAAATAGGATTTGCTGAAGATTACAATAAAGTTGTTATATATTGTAAGCATGAACTTATATTGAACAGAAGTAATTCTAATTTAAACAGTGTGATACTCACTGAAGACAATGTCCATTTACAAATAACTATAGAAAGGATGCAGTGGAGAGTACCTCACATAAAAGTATCTGATCATGAACGTCTAACACTCTTAAAAACTTTAGTAAAAGACAAATCTATTCAAATGGCATTTAGAAATTGGGATTTATATGAGTAGGTACCCTTTACTACATAAAACCACAAAGCATTCATGGTCAGTAAAAACTGCATCACAATTAGAAAAGTTGTTTACAAACTAACAAATTGCAAGATAGTTCATTATTTTATCATTGTAATGTCACGAACGTAACTCTTTTTTTAAATTCCCAGTATTATCCTTACGAACCTTTAGGCTTAAAATTTTCTGAGAATAAATATAGTGTATTATACGAAATGTATGCGAAATTCCGTCAGTCGTATTGCAACTACTCGTTGGATCCTTGTTTAGTCTAACGAACTTTAAAGATAGTAAGGACATAGAGAGGGCACGTAGGGCGCTAGCTTTCCGGTGTAATATGTTGGCCCGCAGGTTCGCATACTGCAGCAATGCAGTAAAAGTAACACTTTTTAAATCCTATTGCCAAGCCTTGTACACATGCAGCCTGTGGGTTAACTATACATTGGGAACGTACAGCGCCTTACGTGTCCAATATAACAACGCGTTTAGAGTGCTTTTGGGGCTGCCGCGATTTTGTAGCGCGTCGAGCATGTTTGCGGAAGATCACACAGATGGTTTTCATGCCGTTATAAGAAAGCAATGCGCATCACTGTTAAATCGTGTCAGGTCCAGCCACAATGGCGTGCTAAGCGTGTTCTTGGTGTTACGTCTACACGTAATAATTTTACTAAAGAAAATAAAAGAAACAAATTATAAAAATAATAATTTATTTTGTAAGGCCATTAAGTGGGTTCGCTACCCTAGTTTTATAACTAGCTTGCACTGACACGGACAGAATCTTACGCTCCTGCTATAAACGTCTCAGCTCGTAGACTCCTCGTAGCCGGCAGTCTGGTTAGCAGCAGAGCGGCTCCAGCCAAGCAGAAAGGGTGAACTTAAAACCCTGAAATCAGGTACGGGTGGACAATGAGTTATTGTCCGAACTTGCTCCGTGACTGCAGAAAGGCGGTAATTGCGAAGCTACTGATTCTGCCGAATTTTAATGTAGGAATCAGTGATCTAAGGTGCGGCAGTCACGGTTTATAGCAAAGCGGAAGGACTCACAATCTATGTACACAGAAAATTCTAGCATAAATTATAAAGCAAAAGTGTAGGTACATTGAAAAGTCAAATAAAAACGGTGAGATGAATTCTACGTAGATGATTATTATGATACAAATAGCACAATGTATGCAAAAGCAATAGTATAATTTAACAGGCGTAATTACGTTACAATATGTCTACAAAACCACTATATTTGCTTACAATCCGTTATAAAGATGTAAAACCCAATAAAAGCACAATTTACCCGATCATAATTTATTTAGACTTGCAATAGGCACTTTTCACTGAGTGGTAATTATAGCTAGGAGTATTTAGGTAAATACGGTTTTTAAAATCAATATTCGACAGATGATATATTGTCACTGAGCGTGCGTACAGCGGCCGACAGCTCAAGGCAGGAAGTGAAAGGCATCGGCGATCGGCGCGCGCGCCGGGCTGCCGAGCCCCGGCCACTAGATGCGAGTTTATCTATATCAAAAAGAATTATAAGCGGCTGTTTGTTTGTTGAAGTTGACTTTTGTAGTTATTATTGTAATTAATTTTACAAGGTACTACGTTAGGATTTATTGTTTAGGTTTAAGATTAGGTTAGGTTTAAGATTAGGTTAGGTTTAAGATGTTATGTTTAGTATCAATTTCGTAGAATAATTTAATTTACATATGTATGTAATGATAGGTTCGACTTGTAGATCGTAGCTCACGTGTATTTATAAGTTTCTAATTACAGCAATGTAACAGCAAAGTGGATAGGTGGGACTCTCCACTACTGTGCCACTGGATACGTCTGCACACTGACCTTTGATAAATGGGCAGCTTTTTCTCTTGGTCCTACTTTAAAATGTTTTTTTTCTGTGTTTGTTATTTTTAATTTTCTAAATTTTGGCTTGTGTAAATTGTATAAGTATGCTTATTGCTTGTAATTTTAAATTGTGTTAACCTATGGACTAATGCCTGAAATAATTGTCTATTATTATTATATTATTATTCAACGCCATCTATGTTTACATATACAAACCGACCGAGATAGAAAATAATATGGACTAATCGATAATTTATTGAAAAAAGGATCTATAGTCATTGTATTTATCATTTAAAATAAATAATAATGAAATGGTTAAGTATAAAAATATTTTTACTATTATATAAACATAATAATTTGAAATAAATGACATTGACCGTTTAAATTAAGTGGACATTATTGTAATAAATTTTGACACAGAGACTTTTTGTTTATGAAAGTGCCGAATAATACACTCTATTATTTTTTCAATAACAGAAAGATAGCCGACACATAATTATTGTATTTTTTGCAAGAAACATTTATTTTGCTAGAAAATTATTTGAAAATAGTGACATCTTTCGGTCGGTAAATAGCCATAAAACACTTTGAATTTCTATTTAGACTAACTATACTTTTACTAACAAACGTATAATGATCATAGATGGCACCACATACAAAACCAGTTTTGGATGATCCCTGTTTTGTTTGGGACTACGTACAAAGGAGAGGTCAAGCTGTACACCGAAAACCACTCAACCGATTGTGATGTAACATATACTATTTTATAGGTTTGAGTATCCTTTGTACATGAGTGTAAGTTTTATTGAAATCAATTTCGCCATTTTAGAGATCTTTAACAATATAGGGAAAGACAGACAGACAGACAGACATTAATTCTAAAAAAATCAAGTATTGCTTTTTAGCATTTTCCTAGATTTTTTAGCTAATTTTTGCCAAAATATCTTTACTGTACAGACTTTTTCACCTCTACAGTTTTATTATAGTATATATTAGACTTGTTTTTATTAAAATGCAATAATAAATTAAACGTAATTTCTTTATTACGTTTAATTAAAGTGTTTTCGAACGTGTTTTCATTGAAGTCGAATTCCGAAAATTGAATTTTGAAGGAGGTTGTTTTTTTTACTCGCTTTTTATATGCATGTGAAAGAGACAGAAAATAAAATTAGAATGTTTCAAATTTATGGCTGAACAATGTCAATTCGTGGCATTGAAGATTGAAAAATCAAATAGCTACTTTGACCTACGCTCGAATCAAAATAGCGTTTTGTTCACTGTTGTCTCGCAGCAAAAGCGGCATGTTTGAGCTGCTGAGGTAAAAAAAATATTTAAACGTATTACAGCACTAAAATGACCATCATTTTTTCCAACCAGTTAAGTTCCAAACCCATAAGGCAGCCACTTTGCTTTTTTATGTTAAGTAAAATACACTAAGATTCCTATGATGACTACCTTTTGTAAATATATCCACAATTCTTCCATCAGACTCTCTCATTAGATCAACAATAATAATAAAATGTGGGTTTTCACCATCAAACATATTAAGAATTGGAATTCCTTGATGATATTTAACATTTGGTAAATTAAATAAAGGTTGCATTTCATCAAAGCACCATGTGATCTGATTAAAAACCGCCCCCGAGAGGAGTTTATTGCGACATTGTGCGCGAAAGAAAGAACAATTGATATAAACAGCAAAAGGAAAAATATGTCGGGGTTTTTGTTTGTGTGTGTGTGTGGTTATGTGTTGTTGAAGAGTTTGAGTGTGTTGACTTTGTGCGTTAGGTTTTTCATGAATGTGTCGGTGGCTGTTGCATTTGTGAGTATGGAGTCTAGGTCATATGTTATAAGTTGCATGAAGTGGCAGTATTACTCATGGTGTAGTCGTGTGAGTGTGTATTTTGGGCATTGTGTCAAAAGATGTATGAATGTTTGTGTGGTAGTGTTGTCGCAGGGATATGTGTCATTGTCGGTTATATGGAAGCGGTGTAAATACTGTTTGTGATATTCGTGTCCAGTGAGTAGCTGTGTAAGTGCAACTGTGTGACCTGTGGTGTTAATGAATTTGTTTAGATGGGTGAGTGTGGGGCACCAAGTTTTGATGATAATGCCTGTGGGGTTGTTGGTATAAGCCTCCGAGGCGAGTGTGGAGCTTTTTATTTTGGCCAGGCGTTTGACGTGGCTCAACGGGACGTGTGAAAAGGTGAGTGGTATTTCCATTGTTGCAGCGTCTTTGGCAGCAATATCTGCTAGTTCATTACCATGTATATTTGTGTGTGCCTTGACCCAGACGAATGTGATATTTATTTGAGTGTAGTGTAAAAATTGGTGGATGTTAGTGGTTATTTGATGGGTACTGTTAGTGTTTTGAATGTCCTCCAAGGCAGACATGGAGTCGAACATGATGACGGCCGCCACGATGGGAGGGGTTTGTGTGGCAGCCCAAATGCACGCCTGATGGATTGCGACGAGCTCAGCTTGAAACACAGTGCATGATGGGTGTAGTCTATGATGCTCCGTGATGATTGTGTTTTGTAGGCTGTGTACAATGAAGGCGGCTCCCACCTGATCATCGTCAGTGTAAATGTGATGCGCGTGTGAATGGTTTGTGAGTAGGTTATCGAGTTTGTCCTGTGTGTCTGCAGTGTGGTATTGATGTGGAGTACGGTGTGCAGGGTGTAGGAGGTGTGCGGGATATGTATGTCGGTCGAGTGATGTGTCGTCGGGGAGGTGATCGGTGGAGCCGGTGATACGAGCCAGTTCCGCAGTGGCGCACTCTTTTACTTTAATATCAAGTGGAGTGAGTGTTGCTATTGCGATTGCATTGATGGTGTTTACAGTGCGGAACCCTTTGATGATTTTTTGGACGAAGCCTCTTCGAAGGAATAACAAGATAATAAATGGTAGAAATAAATAATAACAAAATGAAGGAATTTGTTTTATTGATGATTTAGAAAGCAGGTTTGCCCATGGACAGTAGAACAATAGCAGTCATAATCAGGGTTAACAATGAGTAATAGACAAAGAACACGAATGCAACCGTAATGAGGGTGCCCGGAACAATAGATAAGAGGATTAGGCGAACAATGGAACAATGCTAATGAGGGTGCGGGTACCACCGGAAATCAACTAGATATGAGTTGAGTGATCTGCGCATCTCCGGAACCGCGCATCCTACACAAAGATGGACCGCAGAAACGTGATCAGAGCACCCCAAAACCTGTTTTTTTTTTTAGGTTGACTTGGGCCCTCGTTAACCGAATTTGGAGGGCCAAATCAGTGCGCCAGAATCAGCGAATAACAACTACTGTCAGTGATGCATGTCGTGGATTCGAATCCGATACCCTTTGCATAGCTGTCTTTGCTACCTTCACTATCGCTGCCTAGAAGTAGAATGTCTTAAGGAGAGTACTGTATAAGTTTCTTTAGCATTACATCAAAGGTATATACTAATTTCAAGTATCAATAACGAACAAGTGGCAATATTTCTTGTACAAATTTTTGTTAAGTATTAATAAAACCTTATTTTTGAACAAAAAAATAAAATCTAAGCGTTCTGAACTAAACAATGAGTCTTGTTGAAATTAAGTCGTTTGTTCTAGTCTGAGTATTTCAGTAACGAAGAGTAATAAAGTCAAGACGATCTTATTAAACAATGCTTCTTTTTGTTATAAAACAACTATTGAGTCAACAAATTTGCTCTCGAAATTTCGCGAATACAACGTCTTCTTGTTGACAGTACAAGAGTAATAAAGCAAACAAGGCTCGTAATTATTCATATCTATTCTTATTTATGTATTCGTCCTTTGATGTAGCAGTTTCTTAAATACTGTATATGTGTATTTTGTTTGTAATTTATTATATTTATGCCTCGAGCAGCTTTCTGCTAGAACTCTATACCTACATAAAGGGTGTAAAAAGACCCTTAACGAAAAATGAAATCCCATGTTGTACCAATCACTATGAACATTTTTTACTTCGGCACCATACCCGGGAAATTACTGGCTTAGGAGATATTGAGGCTCAAAGTTAGTATGGAATTTTTCTAATTAGGTACAAAATCGATGCATTTACCCCGCCAATATGTTCTTTAGATGCCCTATAACCCCATGGATAAGTAGGTATTTCGAGCATTGCACGCGCGCGCTTTTAATTAAGGTTTAAAAAATATAAAAAATCGTTTCCCAGGTATTATTTTTGGTTAGTATGACTTGGCATGATGTCCACAACGAGTTGACTTCGGCTTGGTGATTAGTCTTGTGATAACCTGTATACAGGGTGTCACAAGACCCATCACCAAGCCGAAGTCTATGCGTTTTGGACATCATGTCAAGTCATACTAACCAAAAATAAAACTTGGGAAACGACATTTTTTTTAAGTTTTCACTTTTTTCAAACCGCTATAAAAAATGCGCACGTGCAATTTTCGAAATACCTACTGATCTTTGGGTGAAAAGGACATCTATAGAACAGGTTAGCGGGGTAAATGCATCGATTTTGTACCTAATTACAAAACTTCCATAGTAACTTTGAGCCTCAATATCTCCTGAACCAGTAATTTCCCAGGTATGATGCCGAAGCAAAAAATGTTTGTAATGATTGGTACAATATGTGGTTTCAGTTTTCGTTAAGGGTCTTTTTACACCCTGTATATATATATATATATATATATATATATATAGGCGCCGGCATCACGCAATAATTATCAACAATTGACAACCATACAAGTTACTACTATGTACACATGTCTCTACGACTAGATATCAACGCCTGATTTCATTTTGAACTGTTTATAAACTAATCCATTTTTAGACCTGCACTGCAGAAATTATAATATAGTGATACTTGAGAAGAAGTGTCTTGCAAAGTCACAGAGCATATAACTTAACTTACTAAAATTAATTATTACTCTATTAGTATTGTTGCGTGTTACTGTCTGGCTAATCAGGTCTGGTAGTGTGTTACTCCTTCAGTGCTTGTGTGTGAGGATTCCAGGAAGCTTCAATGAATTATTTATTTTCTTTGATTTGAACTAAGTACGTATATTTGGTTTACAATGGTATAATTTAAATCAGTACGTTACAAGACACACCGTCGGCTGTTGAAATCAGAATGCAATGAAGGTCGATTGGATGTGTCGCTAGTCGCTAATCGCGCGCCGTTCGCTCCGCGGAATGGGTGTTTCTTCCGTCGTGTGTAGATGGCACCGTAGTCGTCAACATGCTCCCGGCCTTGGAAGCATCAGGTTCCAACGAAGATAAGGTAGACCTAGCTCGTTCGTCATCCGAATGCAGAAGTGGACATATCTTTGACCGCCGGATCATACCCGTCGCTGTTTTGATGGTAGCTACTCGTGAGATGCCATCTCTGCCGGAGAACGTCTGCAGCACTCTTCCTAGGTGCCACTTCAAAGGAGGTAAGTTGTCGTCCTTGATCAAGACGAAGGTATCAGGAATGAGTGTGTCCTGGTTGAGTTGCCACTTCGTTCTCTTCTGGAGCTCAGCTATGTATTCGGTCGACCAGCGATGCCAGAAGTTCTGTCTCATTTGTTCTATGCGTATCGTATATCGTACCGCGGCAGGTGCTGCGTAGCTATTGCAGTGAGGTCCTGGTTGGCAGGTGCAGTGAGCGGTCGGCCAATCAGGAAATGAGCAGGGATTAAATGAAGTAGGACGTTTGGGTCTGTGGACATTGGGGACATAGGTCGGGAGTTGAGAACAGCCTCAATTTGTGCCAATACTGTACTCAGCTCCTCGTATATCAAGTGTGCATTACCCACAATGCGACATAAATGTTACTTACATGACTTGATTCCTGCCTCCCACAAACCACCAAAATGAGGCGAGTACGGTGGAATAAACTTAAATTCTAAATGGAATGATTAGTTGTAAAATTTATGATATCTGATTGCGATAATTCTATAAATTTTGAAAACTCTTTAAGAGCCCCTACAAAAGTCTTGCCATTATTAGAATATATCTGTAATGATTTGCCACATATACTGTAGTGCATTACCTGTAAGAACTGATCGTAAGTAGTGGAACTTCTCAACATTATCGATCGTAAGAACCGTCGAAGTTTGGCAAAGAAATTGTGGGTAATTTCATACAGTTAACATTGGGACTTTGACCCGGCACATTTTCTATACTAGTAATTTTTAAAATACATTTACATTTGCCCACAACAGCATAATATTGATTTTCAAACGATTCTCTCTATTTTAATTCTTCGTCTAACCGACTTTTTGACATAATCATATCTATCTCATCTTGAAGCTTAGAAAATTGATCGAATAATAATTGAAAAGCCTTAAAACGATCCTCTAATTCTGCTTGCTGAGCTTCCGAACCGCTAACTGTGAATCATCTAAAGACTCTGCATATTTCGAGTATAAAGTAACTTTACGTTTAATGAAACCCCTTTTTTCAACTAAATCACGAATTATATCGTCACTACTTTCGATATCCACAACTGAATGCCTCTTTTTAGTCATATTGGTGGCGTGCAAGAGAAAAGAATCAAGTATGTAATCACAGTTTTAACGGCGTTTGCACAAACACTTCGTTGGTAGATGCACACTGGACCACGGTATTTGAAAACTGGAATTTTAACAAAAATACGATATTAGCACAACTGAGCAGAGGATTAGGAAGGAATTGGCTTGATTAACTCAGGTTAATCAAGCCAATTCCTTCCTAATCCTCTGATCCTAATCTTCTGCAGCAACGGTCAGCCGTTGCTGCAGAAGGTGCTGCTCCTGACGATCATCCGGCTCGAAGGACCAATTTATGTAGCGTGTTACTGTCTGGCTTATCAGGTCTGGTAGTGTGTTACTCCTTCAGAGCTTGTGTGTGAGGATCCAGGACGCTTCAATGAATTATTTATTTTCTTTGATTTTAACTAAGTATGTATATTTGGTTTACAATGGTATAATTTAAATCAGTACGTTACAAGACACACCGTCGGCTGTTGAAATCAGAATGCAATGAAGGTCGATTGAAGGATGTGTCGCTAGTCGCTAATCGCGCGCCGTTCGCTCTGCGGAATTGGTGTTTCTTCCGTCGTATGTATATGGCACCGTAGTTGTCAACAAGTATCTTCAATATCTGTCCAAACACTGATTTGCCCACCAACCTATTCTACCAAAGACAGTGGGACGCGCCGCTTTGTAACATTGTGAGGAAAACTCTTTTGGATACATCTTTTAATGTTACAGAGCGAGCTCGTTTGCTGGCTGTGGGGGAATGGGAATCCAGTCTATGGCTTCAGGCACTACCATCGTCCAACACAGGAACCATGTTGGACGATGAGACGTTCCGTATCGCGACCTGTCTCCGTTTAGGTGCTCCGTGTGTTTCTCCGCATCGATGTCATTGTGGAGAAGACGTCGATTGCCTCGGACACCATGGGCTATCCTGCAGCAGAAGTGCTGGTAGGATTCCTCGTCATGCTCACCTAAATGACATAATCCGTCGTGCTCTTGTCGCGTCTGGTGTACCAGCTGTACTTGAACCAAATGGTTTGGTACGCGACGATGGGAAGAGACCTGACGGTATGTCACTGTTGCCATGGAAAATGGGTAGGCCTTTGGTGTGGGACGCAACCTGCGTAGACACCCTCGCGCCATCCCATGTTCTTAGCTCGGGAGGCCATGCTGGCGCTGCTGCTACATCTGCGGAAACCCTCAAACGGCGCAAATACAGTAATCTTGTAGCTAATTACGTATTTGAGCCGTTTGGGGTGGAAACGCTAGGCTCATGGGGTCCGAGCGCTCGTCCTTTATACCGAGAAATATCTAAACGGTTAGTCGACGTCTCACGTGACCAGAAGGCTGGTTTATTCTTTGCTCAGAGAATCAGCATTGCCATCCAGCGTGGCAATGCTGCCAGCCTTCTGGGCACGTTACCCGATGATATTGATGCAGAGGCATTCTACGACGCCTAAACACACCTGTACATATGTATCTATTTTTACTCTTTATTTTTAGTTTTATGTACATATATATTCTTAGACAGTATGATTATTTAAGATAGCAATGTATATAGTTATAATTAATCACCTGCAATGTACCTAATTATGAAAATTTAACAAAATAAATATTTTTTTTTCTT
Organism: Euclidia mi; assembly: GCA_944739405.2. Lineage (NCBI taxonomy): Eukaryota > Metazoa > Arthropoda > Insecta > Lepidoptera > Erebidae > Euclidia > Euclidia mi. The sequence continues at coordinate 56,823,442 of OX123181.2, forward strand.
CAATATCTTCAACAACATATCGCTCTTCTAGCGCCTTCCAATGTGAAGAATATTAGGTACGTACGTAGTACTTTACTGATTTGAATCAATTTCAACACGAAATATAAAAACCACTTTATCCCTGTAGTTGCTTGGCAAGTTTAAATGTAGAATACCTGGATAAGAACAGATTTCGATAGGGCCAAATTGACTCTTGTCGATGGCGATGTTTTAGAGAAATAAAAAGGCAGTCCTTTTTTATAAATGAGGCAATTTGGAATATCAAAGGGCAGATTATCTCGACGATATAACATTGAACTTCATCTCCATCTGATTCATGATCATTCCGACGCCATTTTGATGCGTTTGACTTCAATACGTTAATATAACACGATTGATGATTCGGACTCAGAATAACAAAAGCTTGGTCGACTTTGATCTTCAGTATTAAGACAAGATTCGTTGGTTCCGTATATTTATAAACAAAATATCTTAAGTAAAATTCAAAGAACCTTCAACGAATTTTATCAAGTGAAATAAACAGATGATGTCTCTCGGAAGTCAGTTTTCATTTTATTCAACAAAAGCGAACTTTTGTGAACAATTTTGTTTCCTTACTTTGGCACGAGGTCTTTAACTGTAACCTAATATTTAAATATTATTTCTATGTAATTCAATATTTATTACGTCAAGGGAATACTATAATAATTATAGTATTGCAATCTATAATTGACACTGTGTAGACGAGTAGGACTTAAAATTAATAAAATAGGTAATAAAGATACAATGAGTAGGTACACGATTTGAAAGCAACAACTTAATTAACTACTTTTAAACTACCACGATTTGTACACATACTAATGATTATGCAACGGGTCTGAATCGTGTTAAACGAAAAGAAAGATGAAATACCTTTCTATTTGACCCGACGTTTCGGCATGGGTTACACCAGCCGTGGTCACGGGATGACTGATGTCCGTCAGCGCTGCCTCCGAGAAGTGCGGGTTTCGGAACCTACCCTCACTTGGTATTCACTATTATTGATATTTATAAGTTCGGAACTGTCGGTACTTCGACACACAACACTAATGGTATCTTCACACTGGCGCGTAATATCACCTCGTCGGTGTCTACATTTGCTAATGACAGGATTCCAAGATGTAGATAAATGGTAACCATCCTCCCGGTTGAAATTTGCGTGCTTTTTGATTTCAACCGCTTCCCGTGCTATTCTTGAAAAATAGTGACGGTTTGTGGAGAGAACCTGGGGCCGATGTAGCTCAATCCAGTGATTGGATCCTAACTCTAACAAATGCTCAGCTATGGCCGACTTGGTGGTTTGTCGGTTTTTGACGGCCGTGATGTGTTCCTTAACTCGTTCGGCGATGGTCCTTTTTGTTTGCCCAATGTAGGAACTACCACAGCTACAATCCACCTTGTACACGCCTGGTGTTTGAAAAGGGATGACATCCTTTGGAGTACGCAAGTGATTTGCCACTTTGGAGTACGGACGATATAGTCTTAATGGAGTATTTTTGTAGCACTGTTCCAACTTTATCCGTTACTACCTTTATGAAGGGCATGAACGCTGGCGCTCTGTTCACTTCAGTCAGTCTCGACCTTTTTTTTGAACTTCGCATATTGTGTTTGTAACCGTTTTGCTTGAGTACCTCCCGAACATGTGTGAGCTCACTATCTAAGTGTTCGGGGTCGCAAAGGTCATATGCTCTGTTTGTCAATGAAGTAATAACGGATTGCAAATGCCGCGGATGATGATGTGAATTTGCGTGTAAGTACCTGTCAGTGTGTGTGGACTTCCTGCAAACAGTGTGTGTCAGGTTTCCATTTCCTCTCACCGTGATCTTCACATCGAGGAAAGCCAACAAATCAGTCTGTCTCCATTTCATAAGTGAACCTTATATTACACCTTTACGGAGTTCAAGTGATTTGCTAATTATTCTATAACATGACTGCTACCCTTTATAATACAGAACACGTCATCGACGTATCTTTTCCATGTCTTTACGTAGAACGCTTGTAGTTGGATCCTTTCTTCAAAATGTTCCATCCAGATGTTGGCCATTACCGGTGCGACAGGGCTACCCATGGCCACTCCGTCGATCTGGAGGTAATATTGCCCGCGATATGGAAAATAATTCCCGTCTAGGCAGTGTTTCAGTAGAACAATGTATTTCTCAGACAGACCGTTTAACCTCAGTTTACTCTCGATCACATCAAGGCAGTCTTGAATTGGAACGCTTGTGAATAGTGACTCGACATCAAAGCTCACCATCACTTCGTCTGGTCGACGCGAGGGACAGTCTGTCTGTCCCTCGCAGTGGGGCGCGGTCGCGGGAGGAGAGGCGTGTCAGTGTTGCGTTGCCGCGCGCCCATCTCCCGCGACCAAATGGGGGCGAACCATTGGTTGCCTTGCAGTGGGGCCGCAGAGGAAGAGGAGATATGGTGTTGTCAGGTTGCCGTCCTCCCTATCCTCTGCGACCGCTGGGTGTATTGGTGGCGGAGCCCAACACCTTCATCCTCCGCCAAGGGGGTTTTGTTCGGGGCCTGCCTGACCATCTGGCAGGCCAATACCCGTCGGGGGGTAGCGACGATTGCTTTGGCGATACCCGACCCTCCGACACACAGGTACATGAGGAACACGGGATGGTTTTTAGTCAGCAAGAGTCTGACAGTCTCCTTCGCCCTTCCCCCAGGGTGGAGGGACTACGTGAGGATTTTCCAACCCTACACCAAAAAAACATACACATGAAAAAAGAATAGATAGAAACTCATTGCGCCAAAAACGTTGCAGATCTCATTACAAAATGTCACCGGATTTAGTCTCAGATTTAGATATATGATGACCACTGTATATAACTTATAAAAAGTCAAGGCTTTTCTTATTTATCCGTTAGTGATGACTTACGCATGTACTAGTAGTCATTGTATTTTGGCTCATAATTTAAGACGTCTGGCTGTCTCAACCTTTTTTATGTTCTATTATGGTTCTATTTCTTTGGTCTTTATCTATTATCATAACATAACATAAGCTCACGCCTTTATCCCTGAAAAGGCAGGCAGAGGTGGAGGTATTACACACCCACACTTCGCCAGTTATGTTTCAGTCCCAATGTTATAGCGGACGACCCTATTGCCATCTACTGTGCACATTATTAAGCGAGCGATAATTATCATAGGCATCCCCCAAGGTTGGGGCACCTATGTCCAGCAGTGGTCGTCTCTAGGCTGACATGAGATGAGATGATAATTATCATTTTAATACACACATAACTTCCAAAAGTCAGAGGAGTGTGCCCGGGGTATCTACGTACACCACTGGGCTACCGCTGCTTTTATCTTTTATAATTTTGATAATTATATCGTACATAGTATTATTCTGTCAAGAACGTCGTTTGTGCCGTGTAATCAGTTGGTCTTGCGGTTGGGCCGGAGCCAATGCGGCGGTAAGCTGAGTTTGAGTATCAGATTACATTTGAAGCAACTTCAGTTTCAAACTTCGACAATCGCTGGAATGATACTTTCGTGTTTTGACAGCTTACGGATACAGCGACACTGGTGTAATGCGCCAGATAAGAGATAATTCTGGCTCACAATCGTTTATTTGATGACGTTTAAGGGAGTTTTAGGGTTCCGTTATAAGCTACCAGAGACCCTTATGGTCTCGTCATATCCATCTGTTTGTCTGTCCATCCATACTGACGACGTGCCCAAAAAATTTAAACATTTTTATGGAAACAAACATATTTGAGTTTGAGTTTACAATTGTCCGTCTGAGCCGCTGTCCGTCCGTCATTCTGCAATTGAACTTTAACACCATAGGTACTTATTGCTAACATCTGATAGAGTTATACACATTAGTTATAAAGCGGCATTTCGTTTTTATAAACTCACGAAAGTTAGTGAAAAAGAAAAACACATTGTTTTTTTTTTTTCAATTGAATCCGCAATGTGTCATTTGCATGTTTACAAATATGTAGTCTTAGTAGACTACATATTATGACCAACAAAGCTTAATAGCTTGCTTTTGAACTTAATACAAATCAAAAGAGCAATAATCGAAAAAGGTTTCAATCGTAAATCCTCCACTTAACTCTTTGCATTATCGCCGTTTGAATCGCAGCGTTTATTACTAGCAATTTGAATTTCAAGTTGGCATACTTATTCCTGCATTCCCATCTTAATATATATCAAAAGGATCTAGGGCTAAGCTTTACTCAATACAGCAATAAATGGACTTCAAATCCAGGGCTCCTCAATGGCAAATTTAATTTGGGATTTCTCGCAGATTTGAGCTGCTACGTCTTAGATGGTCAAGCCCATATGACGATGTAATATTAGATTGACAGTAATGTAACACTGGCTACTAGATTACTGAAGATTCCGTTTTTAAGACAACTTTTGTACTTGAAATTCATTCTGTATCGCGGGCAACGATTTTAAATCACCTAAATATTCATAAAACAGGATCAAAGAACACCCAAACCCGAAACAACAATTCGTGGATTATGGTCTTTCAGTACACCAAGAGTATTTTACAGGTGCAATAAATTTACATATCTCCACATCAATTAATTAAAGATGTTAACAGTTATAAAGGCCGGTATAATTATAGGTTTTGAGTATTTTGATTATTCACAGAAAAAAATTAAATATACGAATTCTTAATTACTAATATTTGTCTCTAGGTAAATAAGGTAGTAGTAACTAGGTAAAAAAGTAAATTTACATTTTCGTAAGTTTGTAAATTGAACAAGCTTCATATCCCTTGATTGTAAACTTGTAACTGTCCTTGAGTCGTTTACAATTAGTAATGAGTATCCATATAATTGATTATTATAAATGCAAAAGTGTGATTGTTGATCCTTCTTCCACAGAGCGCAGTTACATCATCATTTTTGTGTGTGGCGATAGATAGATGTAGAGTCACAAAGGCTACTTTTTAACCAGATAACCAGCTCCCACGGCGTAACCGCGGTATTTTATACTATTTTAATGCGAAAAATAACTCGAGACATTTTCCTATAGCATGCACAGGCACATTCGTCCTCTAATTTATTGTCAGACAACTATTCGCTCAAGAAAGCTGTGAAATAAGAAAGACAATTATGTGAAGGAAATAACTTTGTTATACTGAAATAGATAATATTTCCGGTTATTGCAAAAACAACTAGATATACTTACGTGTACTATTTAAATAAATCTGTATGTATCCATTCGAGTGAATTTTAGTCAGTTGTATTTTTTCGGAATCACGGAACTGCTCTGACCGCTATTCTCTATCTTGAAAGAATGAATAAGCAACTGTCAAAAAGAAAATGACAACGAATCACGTTGACAGACAAGTTGCCCCTGATTTCTTCTACCCTAATCAATAATTATAATATTTTTTACTGGCCGTAGAGCCTTGCTGATTTCAACATTAATTGGGCGGCTCGACCGGGGAAGTACTACCATCTCACAGAAAATCGACGTATAGTAACAGTACATAAACTGTTGCGTTTCGTCATACAAAATAATTTAGCGGGTCTTAATCGCGTTAATTTATTTAAGGTATAAATGATAAATACCTATTTGTTTCCGACGTTTCGCGTAGAGACTGACTCCGCGACCACGCTTGGTGCAAGACGAGCGAAACGTCGGAAACAAATAAGTATTTATATTGAAATTAAACTACAGTTTACGGATTTTATCGCGTTATATTGGTTTCACTGGTTATTTGTTTTTAGTATTTATACCTTAAATAAGTTAAGTTAACGCGATTAAGACCCGCAAAATTATTTTGTATGTTGCGTTTCGTTCGGTGAGTGAGAGAGCTGGAGGCCCTATTCCCTATTCATTCTCCCTTATCCCACTCCTCATCCCAACCCCTAGGGGCAGCAACGCACTTGTGGCTCCTGTGGTGTTGCTTGTGTCCATGGGCGGCGGTAATTGCTTACCATCAGGCGATCCGTCTGCTTGTTTGCCACCTATTACTATAAAAAAAACCTGTAATTTATTCCTTATTTTAAATTGGGACATAAATGGAACCCGTTTTCATTTAACTTCTGTAGTTTTGGCTCTGCGATGATATGTCAGATCCAAAATTACTCGTCCTGAACAAGTTTTTTATATACATATGTGATGATGATTACGACCTCTGATTACGTATTAAATGATAAATGAAATATATGACCGCCGAGTGACACAGTATCGACGTCTGCTGCTCAGAATTATCGTAAGAATGCATAAAAAAATATTAATCCTAAAACTTAAAGAGCAATATAAGTGAGAGAGAACGTTTTACGTGAGGAATTAATATTGAACAATATTTGAGCATGATGAGAATAGCGTTTGTCAAACGAAGAACATAAGCGTAAGGAGGTTGAAATATCTGAATGGAATTTGCAGTTGTTTATTTATTTACCAGCTGACCCGGCGAACTTCGTACCGCCTAATAGTCGATTCTTATTATTTTTTTTTTAAATTTTTCTTTGCGTAAGAACCATCCTTGTACTTATACGGATTATTATAAAAAAAGAATTAGCGAAATCGGTTCAGCTGCTCTCGAGATTTGCGCTTAGCAACACATTCAGCGATTCATTTTTATATTATAGAAGATAAAGTTAGTACGAAGGATAACTTGCGTTTTTTGAGATTAGAAATCTAATGTTCCATAACAACCTCACAATATGACATGAAGTCCAGGTTCCTAATTGGTCAGTGACTAATATTCCGCCCACATCAGCTTTAGGCTCGGTGGCGACTGTATATACCCGGTCACCTACAACTCAGAAGCGCTTCAAGTATCGAGCTATGTTTCTGTGCAGTGTGTCTGTCAGCTGGAGATCAGGTAACAGCATTCCACGTATCTTTCGAGGCCCATTAAGATTGGTTTTCTACAGAGTAGTTCGTTCCCTGTCCTGTACACTGATACATCTTAGTAGTAGCGAGTTTATACTTTAGCCTCGCCTTAAGTATAAACTCGCTTTTCTTATTTCTAAACATTTGTTCCATTCCCGTTGTGCATTGAACATTTGCCAAAAACTTTATCAATATTTTTAATATCCGTTCGTATAACAACTTACACAATCGTCCTCATAACAATATCCTTTTTATATTGTGGCAGACACAATAAGCATACTAGAGCGCCACCTTTCCTTCTTTTCAAAGAAATTGTGTAAAGTGTAAATAAATCTGAGCTGTGAAAATAAATGGTTTAGCTGTCAAACTTTTGTGCGTTCTGTTTTCTTATAGTGCCAAGAGTAATCAATTGAAAGCTCATAGTAATTTTGTACTGCATTTTCTACAGAAAAAAATATTTGCTTGAACATGATTGCTATAAGAATTATTTAAATAATAGGAGAACGCTTTGAACACGTTGTCTAATTAAAATAAACGAAATGGATTGGTATTTGCGCAGAATTATTACAAAATACCTTGAAGTATTACTGTGTTTTGCTTTGAATGGGATTTCATTTTAAATGTATGAAAATATCGCAGGTTTCTTTATTACAAGTGTTTTGTGATCCCAGTTTGTAATTTTGGCCCTTAAAATTATATACATAGATACATTTCCTCAGAAATTCACAATTTTCAATCAAAAACTTCCATTTAAGTATTGCCAATATTTAAATGTTATTGCGCCAATAAATACAAAGTTCATGTAATATTTAGTGGAGTTAATGTTTATCGATTCAAGTTATATTCAGTCAAGGCGGGATACAACATTGTAATAAGTCTTTGATTAAAAACAGTCAAACTTAAAAGTAAATAACATGAGGTTCACAAAACGCAATAGCTATAATATACAATAAGCTACACAGTAATACAAAAAAGCCACATTTTATTTTTATCACCAAGAGAGCTTTACGTTTATAAAAAAGTAATATTACAAAGTTACCACCTCCGAATTTTTCCGAAGTAGGGTAAAAATGTATTCCGTGTAATTAAAAACGTAGGTTTAAAAGGTTGAAAACAGACAACACAGAATGAAAATTAATACCCTTATGAGTATATTAACAGTAAATTAATTCAAGCTTAGTTTAGAAAATAAAAGTCTTTCGGCCGGTTTCTGAATTGAGAATTTCAGCTTACATCAGTTGAAAATTTCTGAACTAGTTGAAGTCAACTTGAGTTTTTTCTGTTTCACAGGTCAGAGTGATATTTTTTCAAAGCACTTTCATTTGAGTTTTCTTCAAATCATGAATAAATTAAACCAAACAACACTAGTACGTTCCAATACAAGTAAAAAAACCGGTACTAACCATAAATTCGTATTAATTAACATTTTACAAAGAAGCACACTTGTCAGTTAATTATTTTTATACGGAAACAAATAAAAAGTAGAAATAAAGTTGTATTTAAAATTATTTCAACGTTTATTTTATTTTAATGAATAGTTTGTTGAATTTGTTCAATTCGGTATCTTAGTGAAAACGGAACGTGTATGTTATGTCAAAGTCAGTTTGTTTTATTTTTAATACAAAATATTTGTGGCCAGGTATATCTGAGGTATAATTCTATATACTTCCATGGTGGCCACCATGGAGGTATATAGAATTATACCTCCTTGGAGGCCACAGCGTAATTATTTGGATTAATTTAACACGGAAATCTTTTATTTATATTTTCTATCCCTTCGATTTGTTCCTAATAATGTTGTAATCTATTTGTTCCAAATATTGAATAGGCTTTGAACCTTTTTTCTATAAATTCTGTTTAACGGCCTTCTTGTTGTGTAGACGTCAGTATGACGTAGCCGCTGCTTGGCAACGGTAGTGTGGACATTTTGACATACTGGCTGTCATATTACTCGTGATCACGGGTTAAAAGACCAAACTAGTGTAATTATTTTTTTCTCAATTTATCAGTGCTAAGTGAGGTTTGACAAATGTCAAATGTTTTCAGAAACGCGAATATAGAGTTGATATTGAGTTGATCATGAATTGATCATATGTTGTGTCAAATTTAAGATTTTACAAGCACAAATACTCAAAAGGTGTCAAAACAATTTTTTGTGAAACAGAAAATTGATTAAGTGGTATATAATTAGTGTTTAAATTGTTCTCAACGCGAATTTCTCAATTCAGAAACCGGCCGTTTGTCTCCAACCTACAGGATACTTAATAAAAAATTGATTTATACTGCATTGTTTAATTAAACAAATTAAGGAAATTGAGACTTATAAATCATATAAATTACGTAAAAAGATATACGAGAGAGATGGAGAGGCTGAGACTGCTATGCAAAGAGGTTTGTGTTCGAACCACTGTCTTTTCGGATGGTCCGGGATGTCATGTAGATATTAATTGTCAATCATTATCAGAAGTCAGTGTCTCTCAATAAACTGATACCATTCCAAACCATGGCATATAGCTGTCCCTTTAGGTTGTGGACGTCGGACGGCAGTCGTTCATTGGAAAGGCTAGTTTTCAGTCAAGAATCACTGGGATGGCGCTATGGTCATTATGTAAATGCTCGTCAATCTTACCATCAATAAAGCAGTTTTTTTTAATACTATACGTAATCTGTGGTTTTATCATGTTTTTGTCTATAAATGAGAGTAACGGGTAAGAGGGACCCACCTTGCTGAAAATGGTTACCACCGTTCATGAACTTTGGGAGTGTCAAGGTAATACACTTACGTATTCTGATCCTCTGTTCGCAGGTCTCCTTTACACTCCTCCAAGCGTCTCTGGCTTTTGCCAAGTGAGGCCAGTTCCTACCGAAGTCATGTAGATCGTCACGCTATCGCGTCAGTTTTAGGTATCTGCCTCTATTCTGCCGACCGTCTTTCAGCACCCACAGTACAACACAGTGGCTGTGTGGGTACTGTGGGCTTAAAGCCTAAGCCTCTTTGACATACTTTAATAATAGAGTAACTAAGTACACTCTTTTACCATGTTGTTTAACGAAGTCCCCATATTTTTTCTAAGACAACCATACGACGTCATATAATGTTATCCCGTATACAACATGCCTGAAAGTTATCAAGAAAATGGGTGACAAAAAAGCTATTTAACATTGTTGACGTTATGGCATATTGGTTTTAGCAAGGTTAAACATAGCAGTTAGTTGTTGAATATAAAGCCTAAAATATATTTGTTCTTTAATTTTTGGGGTCGGAAGTAAGTCCGAAATAACAACAATATACTAAAAATGTAGCGTTGTTCTAAAACCAACACTTCCAGATTAGATTAGAATTTTAACATTACATTGCCCTCGGCGTTATGTTTCGTAGCCCAACTTTAGCCAGGTGGTGTTAACTTTTTAATTGAATTGAGAAACACGAAATGTGTTAAAGGGTGACTTTCGAATGTAGCAGTTATAGGGTGACCCTTTATTGGTCTTTGTACCGACTTCCAATTGAGAGTCCGATCGAGTTAGCCGTCACGGTACTATATAAGCTGCAAATTCTCGTAATAAATTGGTTACTTCCCAAATGCTAACATCTGCCATAACGGGTATTGAGCTTTAAAAAATATTTCGACACGTTCAAAGAAGCTTTCATCGGAAACATAAAATTTAAAATCGTATTTATGAAGTTTATTTAAACTATTCTGAGGAAAACTCCTCGTGAAATAAAGCTTAAATAAACTCGCAGTGTTCCAAACTTTATCCATTTACTGGAACGAGATTGTTGTATATACATATTTATTTGAACGGGCCATTTGCAGTCACAAATGTAACCAATAAGAACGCGAATGTCAAAATTTTTGCTAACAAGATGGCAATCTTATTTGCATAATGCACGCATTTCTCTCTCTTCCTTAACAATGAAAATTTTGTTTTAGGTAAATTGAAGCCCCAACATCGTGTGTTTAATGAGGTACAAAGCTTTCAAGGCTTTCTTTCTGGGGGAAGATAATTTGAAATAACATATTCAATTTGGCTTGTTCTTATCTATATGAACCCTAAGTGCTTGACAAATGGCCTATAAAACAAAAAGGTGTGATGAAATTGAAATATAATAAAATGATAACACGGCTTAAGCCGACGAGCGTACGTGAAGAAAATGAACGAAGTAAAAGAGGTTAGTCTCGCGGCAAATGGAAGTGCATATTATCTTCTCATCTTTAAAAAGGCTGTACCTTTATGAAGCAATCAACCATAACTCAACGAAATAGACAATACATTTACATAATTCGAATAATTATTAGACCTTCGGGAAATCCAATTCGGCTTTTAACAATTCTGAAAAAATATAATAAACTGGAATATAGCCCAAACTAATTAAAGTTTACGCCGCGTTGCGTATTCACAACATCGGCAACTTTAAAACGAAAGGCATTTTTACGGTATTTACGTACAGTAAAAAGCTCCGATACGTTATCAATTAAGAAGATATCGTGAGGTGTATGTCTGAGAGTTGTCCATAATCTTTTCGGAAGACATGTGAAGTCTGTCAACCCGTGCTTGACCAGCGTGGTGGACGGTGGTATAATCCGTCTCAAAGTGTGAGTGCTCGGCCACAGTGGAAGGCGGGCGCGGGAAACTCAAACATATGGAGCTCTATAGAAGTGTCCGTAGTGGGCGAGCGGCGCGGCAAGCGGTGCAGCGCGGGGAGCGCGCGGGCAACTCAAACCATAGAACTTTCATACAAGTGTCCGTAGTGAAAGCGTGGGCGGCAAGCGGGAAACAATGCGGAGCGTGCGGATCTCAAACTTTTATGAGCAATAATATTATGAGTAATTATGAAATCAAGTGCGAGTCGAACTCGCTCATCAAGGTTAACGTAGTAGAGGGATTTATTTAACATAAGCATAACGAAGCCCCCTAGCCAAATATCACTATCAATTTTGATATTGTTTTGAGAAGCAAAATTTAAATTTAAAAATCTCCATAGGCACCCCGCTAGTATAGGACAGATATTTTTTTTGTATATAAATCATAAAGCGATGCACAGCATACATCTACTTACCAATTTTAAAATTTGTAGTCTTAATAGTTTCGGCATAAAGTGGCTGTGACATAGAAACGGATGCATAGACAGACATGGCGAATCTAGAAGGGGTTCAGTTTTAAGCCTCCTAGCCTTTGGCTAGGGAACCCTAAAAATAGGTTACTTAAATATTGTCAGTCAATCTTCAAAAATACTCTACTAATATTGTAAATGCTAAAGTGTTTATAGATATATATTCAGTATATATAATGGTAGATAATGTCATGGATACTGACCGAATTACTTTGTACCTACTCTATAGAGTTTCTGAACTCTTAAGACTAATCAGGAGTCTCACACAACTTGAGACTGAAAGTAAATTAATGTTACCCCGACTTCAACGCGCGCGAAGCCGCGGGCAAAAGCTAGTATTATATATATAATGATGAACTTAAAATGCAAAGCATCTTATAAATTCTAATTGGATTTATTTATTTACATTAACACATATCTCTTTTTAACCCTTCCAGTCGTTCCTGAAGTTTCTAGAATTTGCCAATTTTTATTCAAAATATTATTTTGATTTTAATATTTGCCAAATATTTATAAAGATTTTCCAAATATCATAAAAACCAAAATTATTATAACAGTTATAAATGTGATTTGAACCCACGCCCTCAGACCGTGAGGCGGTTGTATTATCCGCACGGCTACAGCCTTGTTATAAGTTAGTTGCGAATTTGATGAACAATTGACATAGTGTTACTATGGTGAGTGATAACGTCATCTAACTGAAAACTCATATTAATCTAGCCGCGATCCTAAATTTGACAAACACTGTACACCGCACCCGCAAACGCGCCACTACGGACACATGAAGACGCGCGCGGCCCGCGCGCGGGCTGCCCGCGCTACTATGGCCAAGCACTGAAGAAAAGAGGCCCGTGCCTTCGCGGCAGATTATGTACAGGGCTGGTAAAATTCATATAATAATATATATTTATTACTCCCACTCATACTCGTATATATGTACGCTGTGATTGTAGTAAATCCCATAAAGTAAGTACCATGTCAATAATCTTAATCCATACACAGGTATCACGGGGCATGCGTTGCCAATGCCTCGCCACATTACGCCTCGAGCCGTTTGCAATTGAGTCACGTTTGAATCTTAATGAGCATTTACTCCCCAGAATAGCGTTAGGTTGTGTTGTTCATACATCGACGCAAACAAATAATAATGTTAAGCATATTACTTTCGTAGGACATTCGTCGACCAAATTGGTGACGTATTGAAAAACGGAAAGCACCCGGAACGGGCCAGCAAGTATGAAAAGAGTAATGAATATAGAGGGAGTGCGTGAGGTTTGTAAGGATAGAAGCAAGTGGCGTTCAGTTGCCTCTGCCTACCCCGACGGGAAAAAGGCGTGAGTACATGTATGTATGTATAAAATAAATACAAAATATAATATAAATATAAAAAGCTGGAACGAAGAACATTATTGAAAGACCCATCAAATCTTTATCATTTAGTGATCCAGTAAGTACACAAAATCAATAATAACTAAGCCAACACATTTTTTACAGGGCGAAAGAAGCAGCTGTTGTGTTTTTAACTGACAGCTTTCAGCTTCTGTTTATATCTTCTTTCAGTTTCTGGCAAACGCCACTGGATGCTTTTTGAAGCAAGCAAGACAAGCAACTAGATGTCATATACTTATAAAATGAAATTAAAAATGATATATTGCTGCCACAACATAATAAAAAAGTACATACAAAAATACAAAATAAAAAAATACATTACACTTATAGTTACTACGCGTGTGCAGTTAAGCACGAAGTCCTATGTCCAACGGCACACCTTTGCGCTCGCCGCCAGAAGCTTTTTTTATAGTAAACTACAAGTTATCGTCTATCTATACCAGACTTTATTTCCTGAAACGTGTTCAATTAAATTCCTGAGTAAATTTCGATGTTTCAAAATGTAAATAATTATCTATTGCAAAGATAAATGCTATTATCGAGACCCATAGAATAATTTCAGTAATAAGCATCAAACTTTTTAGACGAAAAGTTTCATTTTTGTGGTCAGTCAATGATAAAATTAATCTTGTAAGAAATTAAACAAGCTAGCTTAATTAATTAAGGACATTACGGTTCTAAATAGGACCTTAAAGTCCGCATTAATGGTATAAGCATTCATTTTTATGTACATCCTGTTTGAGGGAGGTATTCCCTTGTAATAAATTATGCGAGTTCTGAGTCCGGCTCAATTAGCGTCACTTGTTTAGGGGCAGAGCTTGTTTTTTTTCAAAATATAGGTGCTTCATAATTGCTGCCAACTTTTGCGGAGTATGGAGAAACGAAATTAGTTTTGCGTACGCATCAAACCTTCGCTCCGAGTCCATATTAATATTTTGCTTTTTTAATTTCCGAGCGTTTTATGGGACGCGTCATTTTGAATGTACTTAGACGTGTACTTGCTCACTCAATCAAAACTTTTTGTTACACATTTAATGAAATATACTTAACCTTAACATATTTGCGAGACGTTCATCAAGAAAGTTGGTGATTACGTACATGTTACTCGTAATTTTATCATCAACAACTCGTCACGCCTTGCTTAGGGACTTATTTTCTAGATCTTTTACGAATGTTTTGGCATCGAAGTTATCGAAGTACCTACCCAGCTTGATTTCATTCCCTCCTCTCCGAGTAAAACTGAAAGCAATTATTATTGTGTCTATAGTTATTTTGCCCACAAAGTGGATAATTTTAAACCTAACACTTAAAGGTTAATATAATTATTTAAGATAGTAATGATATAATGATTAAATCATCATCATCAACCTGCCGTAGTCCACTGCTGAATAAAGGCTTGTCCAATGATTAAATACCAAATTATTGACATCAATATACAAAAGCTGTCACAAACGCATTGACAACATCCAACATTTTAATAACTACTTGATATCTGAAGAACATCCACTGGTCGTTGTAGCTGTTGTACTGGTACAAGCGGGTAGGTAGTTTAATATGTGTATGTTTACTATGCGTAGCAACACACCTGCTGAAAGTTCCGCACCGAACGTTCAGCGACTGAACTATCGGTCGTAGCATTCGACTAGTCTGACACACTAAACGCGCGGAACAGTCTGCATTATGTGACGGTCACGGCTAACAAAAGAGCGCGTTACATTCCGTCCGATATGATGTTTGAGGGAAGGTTCCGCGCCGCGCTGAATGCCACGTAATTTTGGCTGATATTTCATAGGTAAAAAAACCCTCAATGTATTATAAAAATTATGCTTATATCGGGGATGAATAATCTCGCTATTTGACGCTTAATGTGGTATTTGCCTTAGTAAACAAGATCGTGCGCCCGCGCCGCCCGTACCTACGGGCTTCGCTCAATAACGTTCCAGTACGCAGCTACCTTCTCAATTTTATAAACAAATAATTGTTTTGTAAAAATATATTTTGTGAATAGATGTAACAAGTTTGTGGACGTGTAAGTGTAAATATGTGTTTAGAATGGATTGTTAAAATTGTGTTATAGGCTTATCGTGTCAAAGAAGCTACGCTTGCTAGCAAATGTATATATAATATTTAATTTTTCTCCATAAGTGAATTATATATTCTTGTTGAGAAATAAATATTCTAGAACCGTAAATAATATATAGTTGAAAAACACTAGTAGCGTATACCGTAACCGCACATTCTGCGCGGTAGGTGAACCGCAGATGTGTCACGATAGTAAGAGACGTTAACTAAGTACTGATAAAATTTGGCATCATCGGCCCTGTATATAAACTGTCCCACTGCTGGGCACGGGCCTCTTCTAACTGTGAGAAGGGTAAGGCCATAGTCCACCTGGCCAAGTGCAGGTTGGCAGACTTTACATGTCTTTCGAGAACATTGTGGAGAACTCTCAGACATGCAGGTTTCCTCACGATGTTTTTCTTCACCGCTTAGCAAGCGATAATTAACAATTTAATACGGACATAACTTAGAAAAGTAATTGTGCGTACCATGGATTCGAACCCGAGACCTCTGCATAGCAGTCGGTCTCTCCACTGTCTTATCGCTGCTATAAAATTTGTTTAGTATAAATAGCAACCAATACCTAAAGATGCTAAGAAATCTTTAAAAACAAGATAATCCCTTGAGCAAAATACTGTACTAACACCTTATTAACTTCCACAAACATCTTAAACACATGAACCCATTACTGTCATCTCATAATAGCTTATTATTCTTTATAATACTATGTGCTATGTGGGTAGTTGAAACAACAACATTTTTTTGAATTTGCTCTACAATAAAATTTACTAAAAATAGTTAATAATAGTAATTTTACAAATTAAATGAATATAATATATAGTTAACAGTATATACCTGCTGGTTAAGCGTTATCTCCAACAACTAAGAAGCTTAAATTAAGTCACTAGAATGGATCCATTCAACAGCACAAGCATTCTTGATATGCAAACATACTTCGTGGAGCGTATGGCCAAATTTGAGGCTGAATTACAAAAATAAGTCTTGCAGGGCACTGGTACCTAGGCTGAGGAATTCGCTTCGTTCAAGTCTTTTATGGTACTGGCCCTAATATCATTCTCCGACTTTTCAAGGTGGCCCATGAATTAGATACAATGGAAATGCGTAGCCGCAGGAAAATGTTACTGCTTCACGGTGTAGAGGAGCACAAGGACGAAGACACGGTCAGGGTTGTGGCAGACATTGTCAAGCAGCGACTCAAGATTGACAATTTCAGCTCTGATAGTGTTCGGCGATGCAGCAGAATGGGTCGTCCAACCTCTAGCAAAAAAGCTAGGCCCATTCTTCTCAAACTTGAGGCTGTTGAGGTGCGGGACCACATATGGTTCTCAAAAACAAAGCTGAAGGGATCAGGCATCACGTTATCGGTGTTCCTGACTCGATCAAGACACACCGCTTTTATGGCTGCACGTGCGAAGTTCGGAGTTGCGAAGTGCTGGACAAGAGAGGGCCACATCCACATACTGGCTCCTAACGGCAATCGTCATCGCATAACATCCATTGGCGATTTAAACAAGATCTAGCTGCCGGAAGCGGAGCAGCCTGTGGCTCAACCGACCGCAACAAAAGCCAGGCGAGCTGCTGCCTCCAAGAAGTAGGATTCCCATGATCTACGTAATTATGTCTGTGGGTATTTCACAATATTTACACTTTCACATAGTCTTAGATTAATTTATTTTTACATTTTGTGTGTATCAAGAAATTTATTTACTATTTTCAAAGTCATTATGTCAAAGTTCTCAAAGTTATCAAACTCTGAGCTGTCATCTGCCGCATAATTGCGTTGTTATGAACTATATATGTATCTGGTGCGAACCGGAACGTTGCATTGAGGCAGCGTTCCGTTTTGCACTAGGTTTTCATGTTATTTTATTTATGATGTTTTGAACAGTGTAAGATTTCTTAAAAATTATTAATTATCTTATCTGTCGCATGACAGCGTTGATATGAGCTATTTATGTAGGCACCTGGTGCGAACCGGAACGTTGCAATAAAGCAGCGTTCTGTTTTGCAGTAAGTTGTTCTTTTCTTTACAATGTCTTGAATGTGTGCCGTGTGGTTGACGGCATAGAAGACAAGTGTCACCACCCCCTATCTTCCTGTGGGTGTCGTAAGAGGCGACTAAGGGATAACACGATGCAAATACCATATTTGCGTAGAGACGGACAACTCGACATCAAACCCTATACGACTACCTCGTTGGTCTCGTGGCATAAATGTGCGCGTTGGATCGGGAGGTTCCGGGTTGGATTCCTGGGTCGGACAGTGTTGTTGGGTTTTTCTGTCACGAAATTCTCAGTAGCAGCACGGAGTCTGGAAATGTGCCCGGTACGGCAATAGGCTCGCCCCTTATTACGTGGGACTAAAGTATATCTGGCGAAAAGTGGGGGTAGAAATACACCTCTGTCTACCTCTTCGGGGTTATAGGCGTGAGACTATGTCTTGAATGTACTGTTTAAGATTTCGTAAATAATTTTTAATGATATTAATCTTAAAATGCCCACGGTCTTGATTGTATCCTCTGTAACTTAAACCTTAAACCCTACCCGGGGGTCCAGCAAACCCCAGAGGTTGAATATTTGAAGATATTTTTACAATAACGAAGGGCATTATTGTGCCTCTCGAGCTAATCTTTAATAACGTCGGCGGCCATTTTTTAACTAGTCTAGTGTCAATGCATACACAGTGTAGACGGAAATATAGCTATTTATGGGTCTGTCAGACCCCAGGGTAGTAATAACGTAGTATTTTGAAATTTCTTTTTGTCGATATATTGGTGAATGCTGTTATTTTTATATAATACTAGCTGACCCAGCGAACTCCGTATCACCTTTTTAAGAGTTTTTATTTAATTCCCTTTTTTTCCCAGTCCCTTTTCCAAAGTTACCTTTGACTTAGCGCTTAATCTCTTATCATTTCAGAGTCTATAAATGATGAACAAACAAACATAGATTTTTGTATAATATTGAATTCCTCATTCCTTAAAATATCGGAGACGATACCCATACCGACTTTAAAAAAAAATCCCGTCCGTCATCTTTGATCACGAAATAGATGTTGTATTTGGATTCACCTTCCCTTAAATCATCAAAGACGATACCCATATTGATTTTTAATTAATTTTCCCATCCACCATCTTTGATTTCCCATCCGCCATCTTGAATCACGAAATAGATGTTGTATTTGGATTCCCCATCCCTTTAAACACTGGAGACGATACCTAAATTAATTTTTAAAAAAATTCCCATCCGCCATCTCTGATCACGAAATAGATGGTGTTTTTGAATTCCCCATTCCTTAAAATATCGGAGACGATACCCATATCGACTTTAAAAAAATCCTGTGATTTTCCATCCACCATCTTGAATCACGAAACAGATATTGTATTTGGATTCCCCATCCCTTTTAATATCGCAGACGATACCAATATTGTTTTTTTTAAATTTTCCCATCCGCCATCTTTGATCACGAAATAGATGTTGTATTTCGATTCCCCACCCCTTAAAATATCGAAGGCGATACCCATATTGATTTTTTAAATTTTCTCATCTTCCATCTTTAATTTCCCATCCACCATCTTGGATCACTAAATAAATTTCATATTATTAATCTGCGTCCCGAAAATCTCGAAAACGATACCCATATAGATCCTGTTCGTTTAGCCCTTTTTTGCCTTTGACCCAACCCTCCCCCTTCTCGTTTGACCATTTTATTATTTTTGTCTGGCCACTAAAAGTTGTGGCGTAATTTTATATAGCCTATAAGCCTTTCGGAATAATTGGGCTATCATAGGCAATAACAATTTTTAAGATCCAACAGCTACTTCCTGAGATTAGCCGACATTATCTTTTAGCCTTTTGCCCGGCCCCAAAGGGTCGAAGCGTTATGTTATTAAGCCTATAGCCTTTCGGAATAACTGGGTTATCGTATACAAAAATAATTTTTCGGATCCGACCGGTAGTTCCTGAGATTAGCGCGTTCAAACAAACAAACAAACTCTTTCGCTTTATTATATTGGTATAGATATGCGAACAATTTAATCAACGTGCACAATATGACATTATGTAGTTGTGACGTGACAGTACTGACAGATATGCGATAGCACATGCGCAGCAATCAATTATCAGCGCATGCATTCTTACTTCCAAGAGGTAAATTTGTGCCGTACAAACTTCTACTCTCCCTACAATCCCTCCCAGTTTAATTTTTACAACTTATGGTAGCCTATATCCGTCTCCATGGTCCAATATATGTATCTCTGTATTAAAATTCAACAAAATTAGTTCAGCCGTTATAGCGTGAAAACGGAACATACATACATACACAATTTCGAATTTATAATACTAAGTAGGGATTATCAATGGGTTTCTTCTGACATAAAGCCCGCTGGGCGGCAGCACTGAGACTTTAGGTCCAAAAACTGTCAAAACTGCCATAAAACAAAGAAGTTTATCGACGCGCACGCGAATTTCAACTTTATGCAGCGATAATAAATTACAAATTTACTCTACGTTTTAGTTAGAAAACGTTTGTATGGGAAAAAGAAAAGGGGTGTTTTTAGGGTTTTCCGGCAATTATTATAATTTATCTCGCCGTAAAAACTATCTTTGAACTTCAACGAACATTTAAAAAAAAGAATTGGCCAAATCGGTCCAGGCGTTGTTGAGTTATGCGCTTACCAACACATTTTGCGATTCATTTTTATATTATAGATTTTAAAGGGTAAGTTTAATATTTTGATGTAGTTATAACAATAACAGTGGTATTCCTTTCTTTCGGAACATATATGGACAAATCAAGCAATTATGTTGTTTCGTTTTAACAGTTTATTCAATATTGTGTTTTTGTCATTGTTTTAGTTTTAAAGATCAAAATTGCATAAGATGGACCAACAGATCACCCAGTGGTTGTATTAAGACCAATCAGAAGATGAAGACGTCCTGCTAAAAATGGTCACAAAAAGAGCTACAAAATGATGTAATTTCTTGAAAAACTTGCCAGAGATCTGATCACCCTTCAAATGGAAGAACGATTTAGATGGCCCTCTTTGCCCATGAATCTTCAAGTTCTGTTACGTGGGATCTTGCAAAAGAAGCGGCCATTGCAAGAACCAAATTCTGCTCCCA
This sequence comes from Euclidia mi, assembly GCA_944739405.2. NCBI lineage: Eukaryota > Metazoa > Arthropoda > Insecta > Lepidoptera > Erebidae > Euclidia > Euclidia mi. Next base: position 56,843,989 of record OX123181.2, read on the forward strand.
CTGCTATAAAAAGACGTGCCATGTGCCAAAGAGGTAAGGATTGAAAAACCAAGGTCACCTGTGGTATGTGCCAAAAACCTCTTAGCGGTGAATATACTGAGGCTTGTAACGATCATTTTTACATACCTACTAATAACTAATTACTTAAAACTAGACAATCATATATTACATACCTAAAACTTTATAACTACATATTTTAACTTACTTATAACAATAAACTAAACATAAAATAAATATTATTAAACAAACAAACGGACACGCGGCCTGCGTGTCCGTTTGTTTGTTTAATAATATTTATACGCACCCGCGAGCTGTTTTATATAAACATTTTTACTGTCTCCTTTCACTTTTCCTATTGGTCGGCGCCTGCTGAGGACAGTCAGTCGCAGCACGGTCGTGGAGACGCTCCCAAACACTATCCGAGACCTCACGTACTACTCTGAATTACGTCAGGTTACCCTCGATACTAAGTTATTCTTTCAAAAATTTACGGACAACATTATAGAAAATTTCTAATTAAGTGTTTTGTTCATTCCCACACTGGGTAAGTTGTACAGTATTAACTTTATAACTGTAATTGAGCAGAATTAGTGTTCTTATTTCATTTTCATTTCTAGTTTACTGTTCGCTTGCTTACTATGCACACTGATGTAATATAATAACTGTTATAGTGTTGTCCACTGTTGCAAATTCCGTTCTTTAGCGTAACTTAAAATGTTGTTAGCTTGCTTGTATTATTCTCTTCCTACAGTACCTACCTAGTAATTTCTTGCTTTCTACCTACTAAGCCTAGACTAGCCATGTAGTATTCTAGATGCCAACCTCTTTTTGTTAGGTATAGGTTTTCCTTGGCCAGTAGCTATTGGTATTAGTTGCTAATGCGCTCGGAACGGTGATTCCAGGAAGTTCTAAGCGGCTGAAGATCTGCACCTTGTGATTGCTTCGTCAAATCTTCCCGGTTGCTCGACCACGCCTTGCTGTGCTACGCTGCGCTACGTCGTGTTCCGCTGAGCTTCGCCGGAGCCTATCACCAAGCAGGAGAGTGCGGTATTCTGGAGCCACCTACGTGACTATCCTTTGTACCGGCCTTAACCCACGTACCCTCTACTTAATTTTATAAATAATTATTATATGTTCCTTGCCTTTGAGATTTTGTTCGTTTTATTTATTCTAAAAGTAAAATAAAACGTGACAGGCTATGTGTCAAGAATGTGTGAATATAAACAATTTATATTTTTTTTGGATTGTCAAATAAGCAGTCTAAAACAATAAATAATAATTGTAATAAAAATGTTTTTTTCTTTATAAATATGTTTTTTTTATATATTGGGGTACTTAAAACCCCTGGGTAGTAATAGTGTTTCACCTGGAATGGGTTTAAGGGTTAATTAAGTATTTATGTTAGTAACACTTTCTGTTCTACGTGTCTTTATTTCTTTGACGTAGTTTTGTCACGAGAGTGAATTTCGGCGTATTTTTTAGTTCCGCAGTGAGCCGCGCAAATTTTAGAGGCCGCTACTGAGAGGTGTATATTAATGGCGTATATTCATTATTTTGGTTACATACACCATGCCGATAATATTGCTTCCGTAATTCTTATTCAGTATAATAAAAAGTTTTTATCGATTCTAATTAGCGATTTAATTGCGTCCAACAAAACGGCGCAAATACGGAGATGGCTAGTGTGAGGGGGCGGAGTTAGCACGCGGGTTGCAACCTGTTAGAGGCCCGCAGCGTAATTTTGTTTACACCGTTTTGACTAGCCAGCCGGGGCGGATGCAAAAACACTTGTGGTGTGAAGTGGAAGGAAAATAACCAGCAACATGAAAAGAAGTGCCAGGTTACTTTCATTTGCAAGTAACTAGTATCATAAAGTTCAATTATGATTATTAATATATAATAGGTAAATGAGTATTTTTAAGTAAATAACTTGTAATTAAATTGTAAGCTGAGAGCAAATATTATATTTGTTTACGTAACTCGTACTTCCTTCAATAAAACAATTTTTGCTGAATTAGGTAAAGTTATCAACAAAAGCTTTACATATAATTGAGAAGAATAAACATAACTATCAAACGATGTAACAACATTCCTTCTTTAAGTGAAAGGGTGCATTTGTAAGAAAACCTACTTTTTACCTCAAATTTTTTAACGCATATTTTACGGTTTTATTAAGCTTGACCCACAGATATAGATCTACATAGATAACGCAATTATCACGATTTGTATTGAAACCAAGCGTGCCGACTTTTTAATACCTACTGTGACGTTGCCTGTATCACGAAGTCGAAGCGATGCGCGACAGTATCGCTTGTGCGATATTCATCGTCTCCTAATACACAACGTCAGATCAAACGTCCGAAGCAAATGCGGCAACGTAATGTGAATAAAGTTTACTTAACGGTAAAACGGACGCGCGGGGACTGAAGTTAGTGGCGACCAAGCTCGACGCTTGGTCGGAGTTCAGACACGCGAAGTGCATGCATTTGCGTTATCTATGTAGATCTATGTCTGTGGCTTGACCAGTTTATTTGTTTGTTTGGGTCAAACTTACAACAAAAATATGTCTAGTGTTGTTGATTGACTTGATTGAATCGTGAAAAAATTGTAATTTTATGATTATGGTCTTAATATTGTACTTAATAACTCGGCAAAGATAAAGCTTGATGGTATTACCGATACAATTCCTTTCTTCTTGATGCTTCCTTAGTTGGGCCCTTTGATGGCCTTTGGTTACTTCCCTTGATGCCACCTTGGTTATAGGTCGCGCCACACAAGTTAGCGGATGTTAAATAAGCTACAAGCTGCGCAATATCCAATCAACGCGCAGCTTTATGTGAGGTTCAGTCAGGATTGGATATTGCGCAGCTTGTAGCTAACTTCACATTCACCAACTTGTGTGGCGCGGCCTATACGTCCCTTATTATTTTCTGGTTGCTTCCCTTGATGCCTCGCCCGATATTCACTGGTTGTCTTTATATATTTTTTTTACTCGTCTAACCTGTTATGATGATCGTGGAGTGAGTGGGTCAGTTGTCGGAGACTAATTATTTTTCACCAAAGATGGCACCAAACCGATTTTAATCGTGTACAAAATTCGAATAGTTCACTCGAGTTGATATATACTACTCAAAACAAAATAAGGGCCACTAGTTTATTTACATTTAAGTGCACTTTAGTAAACCGAAAGTGACTGATAAGTAGCATTATATTGATATTACGAACTCTTTGGTGTTTGATCTCTTTTATGCTGGTGTTCTTGTTCCTAATTTGAAAAGTATTGGTCATCATTCCAAGAAAAAAAAATTAAATGTTATTCTTAAGTTTTCTTCGATTGTCTTCTTAACTTGTCTTGGTTATTTTAGGAAAAAAGTTTTACTTTTCAACTTTAATTGATTCATTTATCATCTCTCGTTAATCATGCCACCATTACGAAGGCACATGGATACAATTACGGCAACCAGAGCCATAACTATGATTCAAGAAGGCCGTTCTCATCGTTACGGGGGTTTGCAGTTGGGATTTTCTTGAAGAGCTGTCCAAAATGTATGGAATTGCTTCCAAGAGACCGGCTGTGCTGCCAGGAGACCCGGTTCAGGTAGAGTTCGTGTAACAACGGCGCACGAGGATCGGTACATCTAACTAAGTGCTCGTCGTGATCGTACAGTTACGGGCCGTAAGTTACAACACCGCCTACGGCTGACAACGGGTACCCGTGTCAGTGATCAAACTATACCTAATCGATTGCACGAAGACCAGCAAATATCAAGACGACGAGTTGTTCTAATTCCTCTGACCAGGGTTCAACGTGCAAACCGTTTAAGATTCTCACGTCAGTATTTGAACTGGGGGGATTAATCAGTGGGGCAAGGTGCTTTTTACAGACGAATGCAGAGTAAAATTTTTCAATTATGATCGTCGTGTTAGGGTGTGGAGACCACGCGGCGAGCGGTTTACGGAGTCCTGCATTCACGAAGTGGACCGTTTTGGTGGTCCCAACGTAATGGTTTGGGGTGGGATTAGTTTACACGATAAAACCGAGCTCCATTTTACCATTTTAAATGCGGGTACCGTAACTGCAAAACGTTACATCGAGAATGTCATCAGGCCTCAAGTGATCCCATTTGCACAGCGAGTGGGGCCTGGATTCATCCTGAAGCAAGACAATTCCCGTGCACACACAGCTCGATCGACCCAAACTGTCCTAGAAGGGTCTCATATTGAGGTATTACCATGGCCAGCTAACAGTCCGGATTTAATTCCAATCGAGAAATTGTGGGACCAATTGAAACGAAGGGTTAGAGTGAATGAGCAAGGGGTCTACAATCAACAGCAGCTGATTGACGCTTTAAAACGTGCCTGGGAGGAGATTCTAGATGAAAAAGTGAGGAATTTGATCCAGAGTATGCACACAAGGCTTCTGGAGTGTATTGCTAAGAGAGGAGGATTTATACTCGTTACTAAAAAGAAGAAACAAAAGTGACAAGAACAGTATTTTGTATTTTTTCGGTGATTTCTTTTGTTCATGTTTTTCATTCAATATGGCCAATTTCATTATGGACTTAAAAACAATTCCTGATCATTATTTTAAACAATTGTTAGCCTTTATTATAACCAATAACATTATTTTGTAGTTACATAACTTAAACAATTGTCTTTATTGTTTTCATGGTACAGCAAAAAATCTTAGTGGCCCTTATTTTGTTTTGAGTAGTATATATATATATTTTTTTTAATTATTCTTAATTTTTCAAAACAGCTCAGCTGATATCGATAAAATTTGAAAGGGACCAACATTGAAGTATGACCTATGAAAAAAAGAACCATTGAAAACGGTTCCTTATTGGCGGAGTAATCCGCGAAATAAATATACAAAAAAACATACGGTCGAATTGATAACCTCCTTCTTCAAGTGGATTATAAATCAAATAACTTTGACTTGCAATATAATTCTTAAACTACTAGTACGATTTAAATGAAATTTGGAAATGTACCTCGTCATACGCTATTCTCTTAGTTAGATATTAAACATTCAGACGTCTAGGTTATCCATATGGGCTAAATTGCACCTGGAACCCGACATCCTAAGATCGGAGATAGCAACGGCCATTGGATCGTTAAAAACTAACAAAGCGCCAGGTCTGGATCAAATTACAGCTAAAGTGTTGAAGGCTCTGGGTGGAAAAGGTGTTGACACACTGCACAACATCTGCAACCACGTATAGTGGAACGGCAAGTGGCCCAAGGCCCATAAAAAATGTTCGACCAAAAAATGTGATAATTATCGCACACTCGCTTTAATTTGTCACGCAAGCAAAGTCCTGTTAGACATCATAAACAACCGGGTCCGGCATTATCTTGACTGGCAGATCCCGCAAGAACAGGCCAGTTTTGTCAAGGGAAAAGGCACGCGTGTACTAATATTAAACGTCAGGCAAATTGTGGAAAAATGCTACGAGTTCGACACACCTGTCATAATGTGCTTCGTCGACTATAGTAAGGCATTTGACTGTGTCAACTGGGACTGTCTATTTTTATTTATTTAGGTTTGCTAACAATTGTAACAGTAATACAAGCAAATATTATAAACATCTTACGATCTAGAGTAACAGTTACATCCAATTATAAGCAAACACCACTTATACTTACAATAACAAACATAAGTAAGTATTACTAATAACAAGTTAAAAAAGAACGGATTACAGGTCAGTTTTTTTTTTACATAGCATACCTTTTCCTGATAGAAAAATTCGCCAAGCATACAGAAATACATTTATAAGAAAGTATTACATTTTATAGTTTTGCGATATTTAGTAAGAGAATCAGCAAATATATCAACATTGTGATTGCAGAGGTTAAGTAGTTTGCACATGCGAGGGACAGGAGAGGTGGAGCCTGAAACAGTTTTTCTGGGTGGCGGATAAAGGAGACTGATGTATACTCTAGGATGTTTGTATGGCACTCTAAAATTTATTCTATGAAGGACTTGTGTACAGTCAATTTTGTTGCGGACAAGTTTATATAAGAAAATCAGGTCTATATATTTTCTTCTCTTTTCAAGTGTTTCCATTCTGTATTTTTTAAGTTTATCCTGATAAGAAACCATTCTTGGGAAACGCGGGGGCGAAAAGTGCCACAGAAATCTTTTTTGAATTCTTTCTAGCCTTAAAATATGAACGGCATAATGCGGTCGCCAAACTACACTACATTATTCTAAATTACTTCTCACAAAACTATTGTATAACAAAAATGTTGTATGAGGCTTGCGAAAATCCTTTCCATTTCTTACAATAAAGCCCAGAGATCTAGATGCTTTCCTAATGATCATTTCCAAATGAGGTACAAAGGTTAACTATTTGTCTAACAATCACATTCATTTAATTCTACGCCGTTGATCGAGTATTTTGATGTTATTTGGTCAATCTCACGAGTAAACTTCATAAACTGACATTTATTTGGATTCAATTGCATACCATTGTTATGACACCATATAGACAACGAATCCAGATCTTTCTGAAGAAGTAGGGCCTCATTAGGTGACTCTACAGGCTTAAAGATTTTAAGGTCATATGCGAATAGCAGGGCAGGGGTGAAAGCGCAGGTCATTGATAAACATATTAAATAATAATGGCCCTAAGTGTGATCCTTGAGGCACTCCTGAAGTTATGGAGCGTGTGGATGATTTGAAGCCATTAAATACAACCTTGGAGTCACGATAGCTTAAGTATGATTTTATCCACTTGTAGATTGGTCCACCAAATCCGTACATACATAATTTTTCTATGGAGGGTCTTATCAGAACTGGGTGTACCTCATTACTTGATTGCACTTCTGCAATCTTTATATCACAAGAACCAAATTTGCGATAGCTGGGAGGGAGGCATCACCGTTGGTGGACGCAAAATCTGTAATTTGCCTTATGCAGACGACACCGCCTTGCTAGCGTCAGATGACGCCGGATACTGGATAGGATGGAGCGCATCAGCAGTGAACTAGGTCTCTCTAAAAACAGGTCCAAAACGAAGATCATGGTCATAGATCGCACAGGCAAGCTTGAGCCCACTGGGTCACTTAATTTAGAGACGGTTAACAGCTTTATATACCTGGGTTCAAGCATTAGTAATAATGGTTCTTGTGAATCTGAGGTGCGAAGAAGGATCGGGATGGCAAAAGGAGCCGTGGCATTGCTGTCAAAGATATGTCAAGAATATCTCTCTGAAAACCAAGATCAATTTTGTATGCACTCTGGTGTTCTCCATATTCTTGTATGGAGCAGAGACATGGACCTTGAAGAAAGATGACAGTGATCGCACCGATGCTTTCGAGATGTGGTGCTGGAGGAAGATGCTGGACATCCCCTGGACAACACACCGCACCAACGTATCGATCATACAGGAGCTCAAGATCCAGACGAGGCTTTCCACCATCTGCCTGCGCAGAGTTCTAAAGTACTTCAGGCATATTGCGAGGAAAGACAGTGATAACTTGGAAAAGTTAATAATCACTGGCAAAGTGGAAGTAAAAAGACCGAGAGGCAGAAGCCCGATACGTTGGATCGACCAGATCCGCACGCCTCTTAACACCATGGTATCGTGTACCGTGGTGTTAAGAGATGGCAGGAAGTGATCCGCAATAGACTGTTTCCACGAGGTGGTCACGACCCTCAGCATTGAGGAAACCGACGCGAGAAGAAGGTTATCCAATCTCGAGTAAATAGGTAGGCAGGTATCTTCTGCGTTAGTGTGCTACAACCTCGACAACATATTTGCTTAACAGCAGGCAGTACGTAGTACATCGATATGGTTAGAACAAAAATGCCAACTCAATTATGACTTTAATAAGCTTTTTTTATCCTGTATAACGCTCGTATTTAATCAGGGTACACGGCATTGAAACCAAAAAAGTCGAGCAAAAAAGGTCAGTCGTTAGTTTTACTTTTACCGAAGCCATTCAGGCCATTTTCAAGTCTCTGTAACTTCATTCTGGATAAAGCTAGACATCTGAACATTTCATTATCACGAGAAAATCTTTATAATAATAGTAGATTGTATGACAAGGGAGCAAAATGGTATTTTTACGGCGAGAGCGCTACTTTGAACCACGAGCGAAGCGAAGGATTCTAAAGTAGAATCCTGAGCGCAGCGAGGGGTTCAAATTGTTCAAAATACATTGCCCGAGGGAAAAAAAATTTGCTCTCGAGTCATATACTCTACTTTTCATTCCCTTTCTATGAGAAAATAAATAAGTAATATGATATAAATAATTATGTAATTAATGAATATATTTAATAAAATTAGACGTGTGAATTTAAGTAAAAACAATTACAAATTTATATTTTCCTCTTTCACAACTCGACGTAGAACTCATTATTTTTGCAAAATTCAATAAGAATTGTACCTACTGATTACGAGAACAGAGTCGTATTTCGCGCGCTGTTTTTTTGTTAGCGCGGGTCACGTCCGTGCATCCAACACGTATCAGCCAGTTATTTATACAATTTATGTTCGATTTCTATGAATGATATACGTTCCCAATTCAAATCATTTTTCTACCCGCTAAAAAGTGCTTAACAGAAAAGAGCTATTTTGCTCCAACTAAAAGAGGAACAAAGCGACACTTTTCGAATAGAAGGGATGAAAAATATATTACAGAGTTTCATCCAAATCGAACTAGTACTTTAAAACTATTGATTGTCACACTCACTCAACGGTCTTCATAAAATTCTAAGGTATTTCTAGCTGACATAGGTACAAGCTTGTAATGTTGATGATCATTATCGTTAAGCCTAAAAAAATAAAATAAATCCTTAAACCTTAAGAAAAAATCAAACAAATGTACCTTTTTAATTTTAGTCTAGTTTTCATATTTTAGAATCTACACAAATAAGTTTGTGAACCTTTGTAGTACGTGGATTAGGTATTAATTACTCCACCAAGATAACTTAAGAATTCAGATTATGTCCCTACTTGATTCAAATATTTTTGGCTATCTAGAAGTACGCGTAGGGTAGGATCAGGGTAGGGATCGGGCAGGCACCGGGAAGGGACCGGCGAGGAGCACGGGTGGAGGTGCATAAGTCGGGGCCCGGGGGGTGGGGTTTCACGGGTAGAGGGCATAGGCTGGGGTTCACAGGTGAGGACACGGGTGGGGGTTCACGGGTGAGGACAAGGGTTGGGGTTCACTGGTGAGGGCACGGGGGTGTTCACGGGTGGAGTACTTAAGTGGGGATGCAGGTGCGAACTCATTGGTTCACGGGTGTAGGCACGGGTAGGGGTTCACGGATGAGGGCAAGGGTAGGGGTTCACAGATGAGGCCAAGGGTGGGGGTACACGGGTGAGGCCATGGGTGGTGATTCACTGGTGAGGGCACCGTTGGGGTTTTACGGGTGAGGGCATGGGTGGGGGTTCACGGGTGTGGGCACTGTTGGGGGCACGGATGGGGTACGGATGGAGGTTCACGGATGGGGGTCACGGTGGAGTGCAGGGTAGAATAACACCCCATGATGAGAGATGTTTGATAAAGACCATCACTAGCAAAAAGAAGTGAGATTTCAACAAAAACATTACATGTAAAAAGAACAACAACTTGAGAAACAGTTCTTCAGTATATAGTTATGAGATCAAATATGGCAACTAATGGTAGGTACCATTCGAAACGGTCATGACGGCTGGAACACGAGAGTGTATGGTATCGATAAATATATCAGTTTAGGAGGAAGCAGCATTCTCAACACAATATATGGACTATATACAGAAAAAATATTCGGTATCAATATAACCTCTAATGTAGTAGGAAGTCATTTAATTAATGGAATGCTTATATTAAATACAGGAAAATATACGGATCCGATATAAACTTAAATTTAGATGGATGTAGGATAATCTGTAATACACATAGAACATATACAGAAATATACAGTGCGTCACATTATTTCCATCATGAACGGACGCCAGAAACCAGCGAGAATTATTTGAAATTGAATATCTTCATTTCGTGTTTAATCAAAATTTCTTGTTGATAATGGAATTCACATGACAAAATTGTACCTATATTCGCACAATTAACAATTGAAATCTCATTAACAGTGGTAGACGCCACAAGGTTGGACTTTGAAAAGACGCAAGAAGTCTTCCGCGATTTAAATATATATATATATATATATATATATATATATATATATATATATATATATATATATATATATATATATACATATATACACATATATATATATACTAGCTGACCCGGCAAACGTTGTTTTGCAAAATTTTTGTTTTTTTTTGAAAAATAGATGTTGACCTATTCTCATAGATACCGGATAAGCACAAAAAATTTCATCAAAATCGGTCAAGCCGTTTTGGAGGAGTATGGGAACGAAAACTGTGACACGAGAATTTTATATATTAGATATATATATATATATTATTAAATGTCACATATTCTGTCAAATAGCGATGAGGAAAGCTTTTATTCTGCCACAAGCTTTGATGATAGCTTAACAAAGCTATCATCAAGCTGAAGAATGTCTCCCAGAGATGGTACACTAACAAGTGTACCATCTCTGGGAGACATTCTTCAGACTCAGTTTTCGGACGTACCCAAGCACTTTAATGTAGTCCATATAAATGCACAGCGTATTCCTGCTCATTTCCCAGATATCCAACTGGTTTCCAACTAATTAGGAATGATCGTGCGCTTGGCGGTGGTGGCGGTGTTGCCATATACTTACGTACTCATTTTCCTTATCAGATAGTCTCTATGTCTTCGCAGCCACCACCGTCAAATGCGGGCTAACATCTCTTTTTAGAAGTGGAACTTCATCACACCAAAGTTTTATTGGGCGTATATTATTCTCCTTCCAGTCGTATAAATTTATTTTCTTCCTTTGAGCAAATCCCGGAAAACTTTACTCCTTCTTATGAACACACCATTATAATGGGTGATTTTAATACCTGCCTTCTCAAGCAGGACTCTCGAACTACGTCTTTTCGACGAGCTACAGAATCCTGCAATATGACAATTTTAAATCTTCATGCAACGCATCATTTTCCTAATACTTCTCCTTCTCTACTTGACCTCATTCTGGTATCTTCTTTTAATTACGTTCATAGGCATGGCCAATGCTCAGCAGACGCATTTTCTTACCATGACCTTATCTATCTTTCTTACAATTAACGCCCACCCAAGTCGAAGCCAAAGATAATTCTGCAACGCAATTTTGGTGGTATGGATCAAGAAAATTTGCGCGAGGATGCCAGTAACATCAATTGGGAATCACAGTTTTCCACAGACTGCGTCGACACTAAAGTCAACATATTTACAAACCAATTGCTGCAATTATATGACGTGCACGCAGCTGTGCGTGCAATTAAAATTAAGCATTTACCAGCACCGTGGCTAACGTATGATATTAAAAGGATTATGGCTAAGAAATGTGCCGCAAAGTCATTAATGAAGCAAAAGCCAACTCCTTCAAATGTTGATAAATACGTAATTATTAGAAATCACTGCAATAAGGTGTGTAGGAAAGCACAACGCCAACATATTATTATTCATAAAGCCGTCGAAAACGGTGATCCAGCAAAAGTTTGAAAATTGCCAAAAACTTTAGGGGATACCCTGCTACTCAAGTAGCTCTCATGTGATTTTTGATCGCTAAAATCATCTACCTCTGGTTTCTGTGTCGTATAACAAGAGCGTGTTGCGAGAATCTGAAAGTACTCATGGACTGTCAATTGGTTATCTCAGAACTGTAGTCGTTGCCTCTATGTAGCCAAAGGAAATCAGTTTGTCCAAAAGTAGCTTATCGGTTCGTTTTAGTTTTTGTCAGTGGTTAAATCCAGTCTTGACATAGCTTATTGAGAGTATGGAGTGGTATTGGAGTTACGTTCTGTGCAGTTGTCAAGTTGTAAATGAATTTGATAATCGCTTAAAATTGACGAAGTGCGGACGTTGAGTTAGTCTGAAAGAACGGATACTCTATTTAGTGGGTATACCATGAGACGAATCTTTGAAATACGAAAGCCCGTGTGTGGCGCGCGGCCCGTGTGTGGCGCGCGGCCCGTGTGTGGCGCGCGGCCCGTGTGAGGCGCGGGGCCCGCGTGTGGCGTGTGGCGCGCGGCTCGCGTGTGGCGCACGGCCCGCGTGTGGCGCGCGGCTCGTGTGTGGCGCGGGGCCTGTGTGAGGCCTGTATGTGGCTTTGAGGAGCCTGGTAATTGGTATAGCTTAAGCCTATCTGGCTGAAACTGGCAATGAAAGTGAAGGTAGTTTATTAAAGGAATTAGGTTAGAAGACGTGAAGCCGAAAGACCTTAGCTTAAATGTTTTGGTTTACTTTGTTTAAAATAATATCTTGAGAGATACCGCGATAGTGAAATGTCAGTTTTACTTTGATTTGATACTGAAATTTTGTGCCAGAGGATCGGAGCATAACTGACGATCTTTAAGAGAGTAAAGAGTGTAAACAATAAGCAGCTAACAATTGACGTGACTTGACCGACCTGTGTGGCACCGACGAGCCTGTGTGGCACCGACAAGCCTGTGTGGCACCGACAAGCCTATGTGGCAATGACTGGCCTGTGTGGCATTGACTGGCCTGTGTGGCATTGACTGGCCTGTGTGGCACCGACAAGCCTGTGTGGCACCGACAAGCCTGTGTGGCACCAACAAGCCTGTGTGGCAATGACTGGCCTGTGTGGCAATGACTGGCCTGTGTGGCATTGACTGACTGGCCTGTGTGGCATTGACTGACTGGCCTGTGTGGCATTGACTGACTGGCCTGTGTGGCATTGACTGACTGGCCTGTGTGGCATTGACTGACTGGCCTGTATGGCATTGACTGACTGGCCTGTGTGGCATTGACTGACTGGCCTGTGTGGCTTTGACTGACTGGCCTGTGTGGCATTGACTGACTGGCCTGTGTGGCATTGACTGGCCTGTGTGGCACTTACAAGTCTGTGTGACATCGCCTAGGTTGTAGACGTTAACCGACGTAAATGATTTAGTTGATTTTGTCCCTTCAGTGTGTGTGTATTGTTTGATGATACATTCAACGAATTAAAATTTGTCATGTAAAATGTATTCCGTGTGAAACGAGTAGTTAATCATAATTGATTAATTGGTCAGGAAGGCCAAGACGAGAGTGGAGTAAATCACTGTATCTGTTGTTCACAGGCGAGAACGTTACACACGAGGACGTGTGAAAACGCAGGACGGCCGTGACGGCGCGCTGATTATTTAAGAATGATTTTTAGGTTTAATTTAACCGTAAAAGTTGTCTTTAGAAAATGTTACTTAATTTACCGATGGTTGTAATCGATTACTCGATTAGTAGTAAAATAAAATTAAGAGCGGGTAACCCCGAATAGAGTAGTAGGTGGCGCCAAACGCGGTGACAGTCGTCCATTACTCTGACAGCTGTTGCACCGGGCGGGCACGTGCTAAACTATTGGCAATTGCATTGGAAATTCATAATCGTGTTTCATCGTCTATATTTTATTGTATTTCGTGCCAAATTGTTATAAATTCGAGCAATACAGCGTGTACAAGTAAAGTGGTGCTTTTATTTTTAATCTCTTGCCGCCATTGCGCCCGCGATGGAGAAAACCTACGAAGACTGCTCAGAGAGCCATTCTGACGCTTCCACATATAAATATATATATTCTATGTATGTATCATGTATATACTTAAAATTTATGTATGTGTAAGTATTTATATGTGATATGTAAATGTATGTATGTATATTATTTAAATCTTTATTATTGCGAATTCTACGTATTAACTACACCATCGCCTCATGAAACGCTAACATTATTCCTGTGCATCCAAAGGTTGCCTGGAAGAGATCGCACTTATAAGGCCGCCGATTGTGCATTACTCGTAGTTTTTAAGCCTATACTGTAAATATTTATTTTGGTGTGCAATAAAGTATAATCTTAGCTTATCTTATCTTATGTGTGGTATGTCTTTGACTGACAGAGTAAAGAATTGTGTGATAAGAGAGTGTTGTGGGGTAAAAGAAGATGAAGTGACAAGCATCGAGAAAGGTATGCTAAGGTGGTTTGGGAACGTGGAGAGTATGATGTAATGACCAAGCAGATATATAAGGCAAGTGTGGATGGGACAGGATGAAGGGGAAGACCTAGGCGGACGTTCTCTTACCCGATTGGAGACATCCTAAAAACAGGACAGGTTAGAAGTGCCCTGAACAGAAGAGCTTGCATGAGGAATCTGATGGGAGTGAATGAAGCAAGAGAGATATGTCAGGATCTTTGCAAATGGCGTTCCGTAGTCTCTGCTTACCCCTCCGGGAAACAGGATATGTATGTTATTATGTATTTACTGGACTGCTGGAACCAGAAGAAGTTTCATAAGAGCCTCAGCAACTCGTTGTCTGAAGTGCGACAAATCTAGAATATCCTTTTTTTAATGTTGCAAGTTTTGCAATCCCCTTGATATTCAAGTCAACTATTACTCAGTACCAAGTCAACGGCGTGGAATATCATCCGTAATGTCCAATTTTTAGATCTAATGAAGATTCGGTACAAACTTGGTGATTGGATTTAACTTCGCAAACTCTGTTTGTTTAAGTAAGAAAGGAACTCAGAAATAGAGACCCTAATCTGTGGAATAGCAACGCGTTTTTTGGGAATCCCATATGAAGTAATCCTTACGATTTTTTACGAAAATAGTGTTATTCGAATGTGATCTAAATGTGGACTATGGCCTTACCTTTCTCATAATGAGAATAGGCCCATGTCCAGCAGGGGGACAGAATAAAGGGCTGATGATGATGAATGTGATCTAAAATTGATCCTCCGGTGTATTCATGATTACCGAGGCTCGGATAAAGCTGAAAATTATTACTTTGTTATTTGAAAGAGATAAGCTATTTATAATTTAATAGGTCAGTCACAAAATACTCAAACCCGAGATGGGTAATTTATTCCACGGTTTTGTACCGAAATACTAACCTTTATTTAAGTACCTAGGCGGTCTTCAAATGTATTTTCTAGAAATTATAAGTAGTAACGACGCTTTTATGTGTGTGTTTAATTTATTATACGCTACTATTACAACGTCCATGTCACGACGGATTACGAATAGAAAATGTCACCACCATGATACAGAATACAATCTTCATAAGATTTATTTACTCGTTGTTGTCAAACGGAATATACATATTTTGGCGACGGAGGCCGTGAGGATGCGTTCTTCAGTCTTCAGAATCTCAAAAACTCTAACATGACTTATAAAGGTAAATTAAACTTCAGTTTATCTTTCTCGAAAAGAGTGTGAACGCAATAAAGCCTACGATGATGATTATTATTTTCCGTTTAAAGAGGATCGGGACAATACTTTGTCACCTACACTGCTATTGTTGGCAGAAGAACATGGCAGTAACAATGAAATAGCCTCGTGAATAGCGTATTACATTTTTAATCAGTCTTGGTTGCATTTGCATATCATAATATCTCGTTTATTAACAGACTGCATTACCGATCAATGTGATGCTGATACACAATAGTGACAATACTTCCATTTAACAGAGAGGTTTTACGATTATTGTGCGGTGTCCATTATTTGCTAATGTGATTATTTCTATTTTTCAAAATTTGAATAGCAAAATTTCGAACTATATCTATTATTTATTGAGGTTAATATACACAGTATAATTCAGGGTTTCAAAATTAGAAGACAATGCTATATAGCATACTAGCTTCTGTTCGCTTCATTGCACGCTTGAGTGTCACAGACAAAAAGATTCATACTAATCCGTGAACTCGTTTTTCCCCTTGGTAGGAGAATTTTCTGAAAACTCTCTCTTAGTGCTATCCTACACTCCCGAAGGAACATACATACATATATTCCAAATTACAGCTAATCCCAGTAGCTTCGGCTGTGCGTTGTCTCTTAGAACGTGAATGCAACAGCGGCTGACCGTAATGCAACGCGGCTGACCGTAATGCAACGCGGCTGGCCGCAGTATGAATGTACGTTGATTGATGATTTCTTTTGATAAAATAAAAATGCGGTAAGCCACTTAACTAGTGCGTTCATGCGCTTAGTCAGGTTCTGATAAATTACCAACTTAATTGTTTATTTTTGACCAAATACGATAGATGTAAATGTTTGTTCTTTTTGTGGCCATGTTTTGAAAAGAATGTGCACATGTACCAACCTATCCATTATACCAATCCTCTTACAAACTGTTGGTTAATACTCACTACCAATATCCTTCCTATCTATGAAGTTCTATTTACGCATAAGCAACCCGTGTGACCAACCAGGATGTGAACGAACCGGAGCTTATTTCATATCTCGTTTCAAACTCGAAAGCATAATCTCATATCAACCTTTAAGTATGGACGTCACTTTTTTATAACATTAACGTGGACGTGAATTCTCACAGGCTCCTGCACTTTTTAGTGTTTTCTTTAACAATGTTATGCTAAAGAGCTTCAAAATTATATTTAATTTGAAGTATTGGTTAGTTTTAGTGAAAATACGTGAAAATATAATCTACGTCTGTTATTAAATATCTAGGAACATACAAAATCAAAACATCGGGACAGTCATAAGGTAGTTTTAAGTGTAGCTATGTTTTTTGCTATCAAGCAATTAAAATAATAAAAGAAAACAAAATTTAACTTATTTTCACTAAATTCTAATATAAAAAGGGCTCAAAAAATAAAAAAATCACTTCAGACAACAAATATCCTCGAAAAGACATCAAAATGGATGGCCGATCACAACCTAGACATTAATTTCTCAAAAACCAAATTGATGAGTTTTTATCCCCGTCAAAAACCACCCTTACACCTAAATTTCTCATATAATAATATAAAATTAGAAGAAGTTACAGAATTCACTTTACTTGGTCTAAACATAGACACACACATAAATTGGAAATGTCATATAATGAAACTCAGACTCAAATTATCAAAATTTTCTTATGCCTTGCGTGAAATTAAGAAAACTACTGATATGCATACGGCCTTGATAACATATTACGCATATGCCTACTCATGGCTTAGTTATGGCATCATACTTTGGGGAAATAGCACAGACACACCAACACTTCTCACATTACAAAAAAAACTTATTAGGATACTGGTCAACATAGATGAAACCGACAGTTGCAAACCCTATTATCAAAAGAATAATATTCTAACCTTATCTTCCATATACAGAGTGTCACAAGACCCATCACCAAGCCGAAGTCTAGTCATTGTGGACATCATGCCAAGTCGTACTAACCAAAAATAATACCTGGAAAACGATTTTTTTTTAAGTTTTCACATTTTTTTAACCGCAATTAAAAGCGCGCGTATACAATGTTAGAAATACCTACTTATCCATCGGGTCATAGGGCATCTTAAAAACATATTGGCGAGGTAAATGCATCGATTTTGTACCTAATTAAAAATAGTCCATACTAACTTTGAGCCTCAATATCTCCTGAACCAGCAATTTCCCAGGGATGGTGCCGAAGTAAAAAATGTTCTTAGTGATAGGTACAACATGGGATTTCAGTTTTCGTTAAGGGTCTTTTTACACCCTGTATATATTAGAAATGTGTAAATTTGTACGTAAATATCCAGATTTTTATAGTAAAAGACAAGACATCCAAACAAAATATTCATTACATGCCATAAAAATAGACTCAATCTACCCACCTCTAAACCAACTATGCACGCAACAAACCCATTCGTTATGTCAATAAAAATATATAATACACTCCCAGAATATTTAAGAAATGAACCAAATGATAAGAAATTCGTATACAAGTTAAAACAGATATTAATAAATAAAGCGTATTATACAATAAATGACTACTTAACTGATAAGCATATACTGTAGTAAATAATGTTAAAATCAATGCACTTATATAGGAAGTAAATTGAATACACAATTTGTAATTTATAAGAGCATAAAGTTTGAACAGATTTGTAAAATAATTACAAGAAAATACATAAGTACCTATATAATATTTAAACCTAACTAAAATTATTTGTTTATTGAAATTTGAGTTCTATTTGACTTCATCCTCTCTCATATATAAAAGCTTACGTCTTTATATGAGGCCTTTAAGATAGGCTCACATGGTTTGTTTTATAACTCAACCTTGACCTACCGTAGTGGACAAACACCGTTCACGATCTTTTAACGTTATCATCGAGAGAGCCGGAAGAGCTCCCGTTCTGACACAAGGAACACGCCAACTGAGGTACTATGAATTTATTGAATACTTGAATACAAGGAAAAAAAGAAGTAGGTCACGCGGTCGTAGATCATATAACAAACCATTTGAAACCAAACCTCATTCAATTATTGACGTCAATTAATAGCACGTAAGATGTGAAAGAACTCCATCAATCCATTACAAGCTCCCTTATTACATTTCCATATTCCAAGTTTTACTTCCTTTTAAAAAATATGCTCCTGCATTAACTCTAAGACGATCGAATCGTCCGATTAGCGTACTTCTTTAAACAAAAAAATAACTTGAAAAGTTCTTCAAGAAAAATTAAGGCTCATTAAATTAAAATTAAAAAGAAACGGTAAACTATAACTATAACCAACTATAAGTCGATTCGTTTTAGTAGAATATTGTAAGAGGCTTATAATGGACTCTGTATCGAAGATAAAAGTATGGGGTCCGATATATAACCACCATTTACGCGTTGTGTTGGGGGAAAAGAATATTATTTTGTCCCCTCTATGTAATTATTAGTATTTTCAGATGAATCTTGAGGCACCTTGAAATCGACGAAGGGCTACAACAAAGATAAATATATTTATTTGCTAGAAGGGCTTTAGCTTTGCGACAAAATATAGAGACAGTAAGAAACTACTGACTACGTCGAGTTATAGTTATTGTATTGGCTTAACGTCATAAATCTTTCGTACTAAAACAAAATATAGCGACAGCAGAATCCACAACAAATCTGAATATATTTCTACGAGAACATGTTTATGTTACAGACATACATATGTTTATTAGTTTGTTAACTTAGAAGTATGGCAAGCTGCAGAGTAAATGCCTTTAATCTGAAGCTTTCCATAGCAATGTTTTGTTTCGTCCGGTTATTACGAACTACAAGGAACATTCAAGCTACAAATATGTAGATAATTAGTGTGTAGTGTAACCACTAATTGTAACAATTTATTTCAATAAGTTGTACACGTCAACAGCGGTATTAGTATCTTTATTAATTTGCATTCCTTCGTCAGAACTATGACATAACTTAGCTTTCATCTTCTTGCTTGATTGTTTGATGGACTAAACATGTACCAATAAGTAGGTAGGTACTAAGTAGTTAAATTAAACATAAAATTCATGAAATCCTGTTAATCGGCTATCTTCTGCCCTCCTCGCAGTGTGGCTACAGCGACGATTTGTATAGAAATCTAGACGTATGTATTTTTAATGTATTTTAGGCAACGATTTTTACCGTTTATTACGAAAAGCGTTATCGTCATTCTCCTCCTAGCTGTTAAAAACCGATATCCAATGGTACCCAGCGCAAAGCAAGCTCTTTACTAAAAAAAATCAAATTATTGTTCCACTCTCCAAGGTCATTTTTCTAATATTCGTGTTTCGACCCCAAACCACATAAATATTTATCCTCTTGGACAGATAAAGTGGTTGCCATGAACTATTATACGTATGACCTATTTTAGGACTAAGCTTACTCCTACACACACAAAATTATCACCTGTGCAACCAGGTTCTACAGCAGTGATCATAAAAGATAACCAGATTTAACACTCCAACAGAAGACCTCGTTCAAGTTAAACTGTTTGCGAGCCACTACAAATAGAATCAAAAGTATATTTGAGGAGATAAAAAACAAATAATCACTCCCCTTTTGCAAGGCTACAAAAGCTTTAATCTTATTTGATTTCATAGATGGCGTATTTTGACTCCCCCAATGTTGAAGGATTCCATGCCTTAAAATTTATCTGATTCATAAATAATAATAATTGTTCCCAATGCCATGTGTTTTTCTTCCATCATAATAAAATGATATATTTATTCAAGCACAGTGGCCACTAGTGGGACAGTTAACTTAATAACGATGAGTCGTATTTTGGTACTTTGTAAGGATCGCAATCAAATGTTAGACCAAAGATTTTTAGTCTTAGAACTAAAACAATAATGTAGACAACAGGAGATATTTACCATGTATATTGTTTTTAATTTTTATTTATTTTAAAACTTTATACACACAATGCGTATACAAGGTGGATTTAATGCCTTAGGCATTTTCCGCCAGTCTACCTTAGGCTGGTGCAGAGATTAAAAGTAGGTGTATTTTACAGTTAATTTGAGAGTGATGTAGGTTAACTTAAATATAATACAAAATACATAAATATTATGCTATACATAAATATATACTATACATAAATATATACTATACATAAATATACACTATACATAAATATTATGCATACATATTTTATAATAATACAAATCAAATACCTTGATATGAACGAATGCTATGCTACTTCTGCTAACTTTTCCAATAGCACTGTCTTAACTTTTAATTTAAAGCCATACCTGGTAATGGACGTCCTGACTTCGAGAGGGAGGGCATTCCAGAGAAGGATAGCTTGTATAGAAAAAGAAGAGTGAATGAAATTGGTAGTATGAGGAGGACAAAGAAGGAGAAGATTATTAGATGAACGAAGGTTTCGGTTAGCGCTACATGGCTTTAGAGGGCACATACTTAAAGATTTCGGTCCCAGTTCTTGTCTCAAACAAGAATTGTTAAAGTATGTCAGAAGCCTTTATAGGGTCTGAAAGAGTTGGCCACACTCACACGATACTAACGAAAATGGTAAATAGGTTTCCTACTCTTACTTTCCAGTTTCCATTTCTCTAAACAATTCTCGAAAACATCTATTATAGAAAGGTGATGAAGTGTACGTAAGACAAATTTGAATAAAACACGTAATTATTATAACAGTGAGGATAAAAACGGCTTCGTCACTTTTAGTGTTGGAACTTTTCTGGTGGAAAAAAAAAACATTTAAACGGGCAGTCGATCGTTGCAATGCAATGCAATTAATAAATTGCTGGTCATCGAACCTAAAAAAAGAAACAAGGGGTTTTAACCCACAATTTAACTACTTCTTTATACATCCAAACCCCATGCAGCAACTAAAATACAAACGCAGAGAATGCAATAAAACAGCAGTTGGCAATAGGAACTTATTTATTTACATACAAAATATTTACATCGTACCGAAACCGTCTCAGTACTTACACAAAAACAAATAGAAATGGCATCTTGAGCAAATACACCTAAGTAAATATTATGCGGTTATTATGACCACAACTAACACTTTAAATAAAAAAACTTAGTATCGAAATTAATTACTTAAAATCTCTTTGTGAGCCTGGAGTATTAATATAAACTTATTTTTTTATGAAAATAAGAAAATATTAAGAATCGAGTAAGGTTTTGAGCCGATTGAATTACTTCAATTTGCAATATTACGCCATCTTGGCGGGGTATAAATTGAACCCTCTAAAACGGCACCCTTATTGACCGAGCGCTGCGCGGACAGGAATAATTTTAGGATCTTAAACCCTGTAATCATTCGTAGGGGCCGATTTGGAGTAATGGAAAATAGAGCAGTTCATTCTCAAATGGAATGTATAGTAATACTCAATTTATCATATAAACTAAATTCATAAGAGTCTTTAAAAACTAGAGCAGAAAAAGCATACCTAAATTAAGAATCATAAGAAAGAAAGCTAAATTACAATCAATTTATTTATGAAGAACTGAAAATAGATTAAAGAAACGACATGAAGTTTAAAGTATTTTTTTAGAACTTTGGATCGCTGTTTTTAAATGAATTGTATGTACCAATGTTTCAAAATCTCAACTTATTAATTATTAATACGTAACATAAACTTATAAAATAGAAAATTCTTTATAAAAAAATATTGTGACACAAACGAGTCTGTAATATCGCATGAATCCTGCATTACTTTAATATTTTCTAATCACTACCATTCACTTAATCGATCAGTTCGTAATACTTAGGTTGGAATGCTAACAATTGCTATAAATTCAAATCATCATCGGATTCAGTTTCGCTATGATATTTTATAGCTTGATGTATTTCCTCTTCAATCTCCAACGCACTCTGCTGTTTTTCATCCACCGCTAATTTATTATAAGCTATGTTAGAATTATAATGTCCGCCTGTCTAGAGTTCGGGCTAAGAATGGGTATTTTTTACAGAGATCAGTGGAAGCGATTAATTCATCCAGTCTTAGCCCAAGGCAAGGGATCTAAACACATGGACCAAGTTTCTTGGCGCTAAGAATTAAACAAATGTCTTACCAAATATCTCCTGGTGATGTTCTTGAGTGGAGTCCTGGAGGCAAGCTAGACACACACGAGACTAAATTGGCCAATATTAGCAAGTGAATTATCTTTACTTTACCAGACTCCAACGCAGCGTTTTCAATCAGCAAATTCGTCCGGCACCAACCACGTGCATCGGATTCACTCAAGTTTTACAATGTCAATGTTCAACTCAACTTTTGCAGAGCAAACCAAAGGCGGCAGTTTATAAGAATTCACAATACAAATTTGCGAAGCTGGTTTATGTGCTCTCAAAAAGGCGATCAATTTATTAATTAGGTACAAGGCACGCGAGTGAGAGCAAACGGCGTGTTAATTTTTCAAGGCGGGAACGGAAGTGACAGTTCAGTGTGACCATTGTCAGAAATTTTCAATAGACTAAACAAAATGTTACTCAATCGATCTAATCGATTTGACTTATAATAAAAACAATTCTATTTCAAACATCCACCCGCCCCGGACCGGCCTACCGGTCCGCTAATCGGTTGGTAGACGTGACAATGTTGCAACCGCTCTCCTCAGAATCGAACCGTCCACCAAGACCTCAGCAAATCGGGGAACTCCATCAGCCCCAGTTACCAAACAAAGGATGCGCCCCCTGCGCCATCTGAGTGGCGGAAGGTTAGCCTCCTTGATCAAAGCGAGGTCACCAATCTTGGGTGGATCGGTCTTGTCGGTCCACTTAACGCGTTGCTGGAGTATGTGCAAATATTCCAAATTCCAGCGTTTCCAAAAGCTCTGAGTAATCTGGCGTACCAATTCAAAACGCGAGAGACGACCAGGTCTCGCATCAATGTAGGGGTACTCAGGCAAGGCGACAAGTGGGCGACCAATCAAAAAATGGCCCGGCGTAAGGGCCTCCAAATCATTCGGATCTGAGGAGATCGGGCACAATGGCCGAGAGTTCAAATCGGCCTCAATCTTACAAAACACAGTTGCGAGTTCCTCAAATGTAAGGACAGATTCACTAATTGTCCTGCGTAAGTGTGTTTTGGCCGATTTTACAGCGGCCTCAAATATACCGCCCCAGTGTGGACAATTTGGTGGGGAAAACAACCAATTTATCCCACGTCGGGCAAGCCTATTGCCTATATCCACCTTGTTGGTTTCAAGAAAATTAACAAAATCATTCAAATAATTATACGTGCCCTTGAAGTTAGTGCCGCAGTCATCGCGGATCAAGGAAGGCAGCCCTCTGCGGGATACAAATTTGTCAAATGTGGCTACAAACGCGTCAGTCGTAAGCGAGGAGACCAGTTCCAAATGAACGGCCTTTGTGGAAAGACAAACAAAAACGCACAAGTAGGCCTTGACAGTCTTGCTGTTTCGAAGTGTTGACGTTTTCACCAAAAAGGGACCTGCGAAGTCCGTGCCAACACCGTCAAACGTCCTGCTTTCAGTTACGCGATCTGCCGGTAAGTCTCCCATCAACGGCTGCATGGTAGAAGCCTTGAGCTTATAGCAAGGGATGCAGCGAAAGACTACACTCCGAATAATTCTTCGGGCAGACAAAATCCAAAACTCGCGTTGCAAAATGGCCAAGAGCGCATTACAACCAGCATGCGAATTTTTAAGGTGACGGTCGGTTACTAACAAGCGTACCAAATGACCGTCCTTATGTAACAACAGGGGGTGACGTGCCCCGTAAGGAAGGTTGGCGTTCTTGAGACGCCCTCCAACGCGCAAGAGACCGGTATCGTCCAAAAAGGGGTTCAATTTAGAGACAGCTCCCGACAATTTCGATCTCCCTGATTTAAGGATAGCAATCTCCTTCTCAAAATGGGCCAATTACAAAGAACGAACCCAAAAGGTGAGGGACTCCTGTCGTTCCTGTGGTGAGAGAAACGGTGTCAGACGTTTCTGTTGTGGGTGCCTAAAATTAAAAACAAAACGCTTTATCCAAGCAGTAACATCTAACAACTTGTCAAGGGAGCTGTAGCGATTCAGCAAGAAATCGGGGTCGAAGGCGCATTCCACCTTCTCAACAGCGAGTGTTCGTAGACCCGGCAAATTGGTAGTATTTAAAACTGGCGTTCGAGGCCAATCAATTTCTGGTAGACTCAACCATTCCGGACCCCACCACAGCGAATGACCTATCAAACTAGGCGTCAAGCATCCGCGCGAGGCACAATCAGCGGGTTTGAGCTCACCTGGCACGTGTCTCCAAACAAGTTTGACTTCGGATTTCTGGATTTGGGAAACGCGATCAGCGACAAATACCTCCAAAGTGTAGACAGACGCCTTCAACCAACAAAGTACAATTTGGCTGTCTGTCCAGGCGTAGGTCCCACTAATACAAATGCTTTTACCCAAAGTACTAGACACGTAGTTCAATAAGCGTACAAGTAGGGCTGCTCCCGAGAGCTCCAATTTCGGAATAGTCAGAGATGTCCGAAGGGGTGCAACCTTGCTCTTCGCCATGATCAGGGATACTCTCACCTGACCTGAGGCACTGACTGTGCGCAAGTACACCACGGCCGCGTGACCACTTTCCGAGGCATCACAAAACCCGTGAAGGGTGGCCTTGTACTTCCCGGGAGGAAGGATGGGACGAGGCAAGGAGATCTCGTTGAGGGCAGGAAGTGAGGATACAAAGGAGGTCCATTCCTCAACAAGAGTGCCGTGCAGAGGTTCGTCCCAGGTCAATCCTGCTGTCCAAAGCTTCTGCAAGAAGCATTTTGCCCAAAATATAATTGGACAGATCCAACCGTTCGGATCAAAGGTTCTGGCGACAGTAGACAATACGAGACGTTTAGTCCAAGAACACGGCAATTTCAAGTCTACGTTATATGTAAAGATGTCTTGGACTGGTCTGTACTGAACGCCGAGAACAGCCATCATGGCGGGGTTGTCAACAATCTCAAATAGATGTGGATCCTGCTGATGATCCTCTGGCAAGCCTTCCAAAAGCGCTAGTGAGTTGGAAATCCATTTACGCAACTCATAACCAGCGGAGGCCAAAATACCTATCAATTCGTCCCGCAGGAGGATCGCCTCGTCCGCTGTGGAGGCGCCCGAGCAAATGTCATCGACGTAAATATCGTCCTTCAAGATGGCGGAGGCTCGTGGGAAACGTAAGCCTTCGCGGTCTGCGAGCTCCCAAAGAGAACGTATTGCCAAATAGGGGCTCGACCTTAACCCGTACGTATTGGTATTGAGCTCGTAGACGACCATGGGATCACGAGGAGACTCTCTCCAAAGGATCAGCTGGAAGCGACTGTCATCAGGGTGGATAATCGTCTGCCTGAACATCATTTTTATGTCGGCCACAAAGACAACCTGATGTCGTCGGAAGCTGGTGATGACGTCACAAAGGTCCTTGAACAACTTGGGACCAGAATGCAAGCACTGGTTCAAGGATACGCCCGTAGAGGTCTGCGCAGAACCATCAAACACTGTGCGCAGTTTGCCAGTCGATGGCTTCAATACCGCATGATGCGGGAGAAAGTAATGCTTCACCGAACGCCAATCCAAATTTGACACGGACATGTGTCCCAACTGTTCATATTCTCTCATGAACTCAATGTACTTCTGTCTGAGCTCCGGATCACGACCCATGCAACGCTCCACAGCCAACAATCTCTTTTCGGCTAAATGTCGTGACTCACCAAGCGGAAGCCGAACAGACAGGAAGGGTAGCCTCGTAATAATCCGACCAGAACGGAGTCGACCAGTGTTGTTCTGGAAGAACAGCTCGCACTCCTCATGTTCTGGATTCAAACGGGCAGCTTGAGGGGGCTCTTTTACTTCCCAAAGCCTTTGAACCGCATCAGAGAGAGCAGAGCCTACAGCCAACAAATTATCAAGTTCAGGTGGAGGTCCAATCCAAATATGGTCGGGATGGCAGTCAAACCATTTGGCACCAAGACCCGTTTCCCACCAATCAAAATTCCACCGAGGACATCAAAGCCAATCAACAAGTCGATTTGTCCCGGTGTGTCAAATTTGGGGTCCGCCAGTTCCAATCCCGATGTCAAATTCACCACAGCAGCAGGTAGCTGCTTCTGTGGATGCATACCCAAAATATTCTTCAGCACAATAGCCGAGGTTTTAATCCTCGGGTGTGAAGATTCAACAGGGCCAAACAAAACCTTAACTTGCCCTTCAACATTACAGGCTACGTCACCTATGCCCCGTATACAATTTAGAAATAAACCCATATTTAATTTAACCTGCCCTACCAAATAAGTGGAAACAATGCAACCTTGTGAACCTGTGTCCAATATAGCACGGACAACAACAGAGGTCCCCGTGGGTCCCCAGACCCTAACAGCAACCGTTGGTAGGATAACGGTCTCAATGGGGGAGGTTGGCGTTATAGGGCAGGGGTCAATGACCTATTGTTGCCTGGGCGGCGACCGTTGGCCAGGACCAGGCAAGTCAAAACGAGGGTGCGGCTTGAAGTCCTCAAAGGCGCGATGACTTGATCCGCGCGCCATCTGTGGGGGGTCATAATGACGCACCCGCCCAAAACGAGGTGGGCGCGAGTCAAGGCGGGGACGCTCCGCCAAAGGAGGGGAATACCTGGGGCAGCAGTCATGGTGCTGGTGACGCTGAACAGCACATTCAGGTGCGCGAGAGAGAGGAGGCGTGCGCACGCTACGGTTCTCCAAGCGGGGCGAGTGGCGATCAATTGAGCGAGGCGACTCTCGGCTACGCGCCGGTGAGCCTCGGCTGCCACCTTCAAAACACCCGCCCGTGCGCGGCGTCGGCTGGTTGGACAAGCGGCCAACCTCTCTGGCATTCATACAGAGAATGTCTAAATGCTGTCCTCCACAGTGAGGACAGGGGCGAGAGTTTGGGCAGTCTCGCTTGTAGTGGGACCCCAAACAAGAGAAGCAAAGGCGGCGGGCATTCGCGATGCGCCTACGAGAGGCGACATGCAGGTCCAAGAATGCCCTACAACTGGCCGTTCTGTACCCCGTGACCTTGCAGTAAGAGCACTCTGCTGGGCTCTGCGTGACTGCAAAGCGAGGAGGGCGCCGGTCAACATTGGCTCGGGTGTGAACGCGAACCTGCTCCTTGACCTTGGGCGGCTGCGTCTTAGCCGGCGTGTCACCACCGGAGTTGTCCAATACCCGGCACTCATCCTCCAGGAACCTCTCCAGGTCAGCAAAGGGGGGCAGATGGGTCGCGCTATCCCCACCAAAGCGCTGCTTAAAACGCGACCTCAGGTCGGCAGGCAGCTTCTTCAGCACAATGTGCACCAATAGATAGGACCATTGGTCCACGGGCAGGTCAAGGCACTTAAGTGCGTTGATGGCCACCAAAAGCGGGTTCAAAAGTTGGGTGCGCAACCCAGAGACCCGGGTGAGCGTGGGCAAACCGAAAATCTGCTCAATGTGCGTGTCGGCGAGGCCACGCTTATTATGGTACCTACGGGTAATTAAGTCCCGAGCCGTCTGGTACGCCTTGTCAGACACGGGCAGATGCTGGATGAGGCCCTTAGCCTCCCCATCCAGAACCGACATTAAATATGCCAATTTTTGTGCTGGCCGAAAGTCAGCCCTATCATTGACCAGGCTGTCGAACAAATTAATGAAGCCCAGGTAGCTTCCTAGGCAGCCATCAAAATGGGGGAGGTCCAAAGTAGGGAGCCTACTCACCAGCCAAGGTGCTGACCTAGGAAGCTCCTGCTTCAGGCCGGGTTGCCCTTCCCTATCCGCAACTAGTTGTCTCGCACTATTGGAGACAGCATCATACAGGTCTAAGACCTGGGCATAGTCTTCGCTGACCTTATTTCGCTGGTCAGCGGTGAAATCGTTGACTGACACTTCGAGACAGCAACCGCTGAAAGTGCGGAATTGCTGTTCCACACTTGCCAGGCGATCGTCCATCCGCTCGTACCTTTGTAGTAAGGCCTGCTGGCGATCAGGCCGGTTCACTAAGGCACTGGCGAGGCAAACCAGCGCAAATCTGATGCAATAGCACCAGCAGCCGCACGCAAATCCTTGATATTTGACATAATCAAAATTTCAAAAGAGCCCGGACAAGCCTTAAATAATATTAACAATCAAAACTTAATTTTTCTTAATTCTTTGAAACCAACAAAGTATTAGCCTGTTTACTGCTGGTACAAGCAAGTGACAGGTATCTACTGTCCAACAAAATTAATAGTTTCAATATATATTGAAACAAACACAAAAGTAATCAAAGGTTGTAACTTATAACAAATTAAAAGTTGAAACTTCAAATTAATTAATTGATAATTAATGAATTATTTGCAACAGACAGACTGGCTGTATTATTTGAGATATACAATTGTAAGTTAGCACAGAATATGTGTTACCTAGCAATATTATCTATATATTATAACAAACAAAGGTTTATCAAAAGTTTGGTTGTTATAAGTAATGATTCAAACTTAATATAATTATGAGATAAACCAAATTTACTAAATTTATTGATACATACAGCTGTTATGTATCCAAACAAACTGACTTATTAACTGACTTATTAAAAAAACTGACCTGACAAACACTACAATACTGTCTACAAGGTGATAAGATACAAGCTTATACCAATCTGAGGTTTGTACTCAGTAATGCAACAGCGGCTAAATTTCAACCTCGCTCTGCTACCAAAAATTATGTCTAGAGTTCGGGCTAAGAATGGGTATTTTTTACAGAGATCAGTGGAAGCGATTAATTCATCCAGTCTTAGCCCAAGGCAAGGGATCTAAACACATGGACCAAGTTTCTTGGCGCTAAGAATTAAACAAATGTCTTACCAAATATTTCCTGGTGATGTTCTTGAGTGGAGTCCTGGAGGCAAGCTAGACACACACGAGACTAAATTGGCCAATATTAGCAAGTGAATTATCTTTACTTTACCAGACTCCAACGCAGCGTTTTCAATCAGTAAATTCGTCCGGCACCAACCACGTGCATCGGATTCACTCAAGTTTTACAATGTCAATGTTCAACTCAACTTTTGCCGGGCAAACCAAAGGCGGCAGTTTATAAGAATTCACAATACAAATTCGCGGAGCTGGTTTATGTGCTCTCAAAAAGGCGATCAATTTATTAATTAGGTACAAGGCACGCGAGCGAGAGCAAACGGCGTGTTAATTTTTCAAGGCGGGAACGGAAGTGACAGTTCAGTGTGACCATTGTCAGACATTTTCAATAGACTAAACAATATAGGTGCATAGGGTTCCCACCAAGAACTTAGGGCCCCAAGCCAACTTCACCTGCAAGTGGTGCACCTGCCGATCAACGGACGAGGCTCTGGCAAACAAAATATCGCGATAAGCGGCAATAGGCTCGCCACCTATTACGTGGGATCAAAACACTGGCGAAAAGTGGGCGTTTAATATGCCTCTACCTACCCCTTCGGGGAAACAGGCGTGAGTCTATGTATGTATGTATGTACTAAACAAAATGTTACTCAATCGATCTAATGGATTTGACTTATAATAAAAACTAATTCTATTTTAAACACCGCCATTATAGGACCATTTCTTAATAAGACAGGACGTAACGAGATGCAACGTGACACAAGTCACAAACAACAGCACAGCAGAGAAAGCGATGTTGAGCTTATAATGCCAATTAGCGGACTTTATCTGTGAAATAACCGTGTTCAAGTAGAAGTAGAATTTTGGTTCGGTGTCAGTTTCGTTGAAGAGCCGCGCATTGTTTTAACACGACAGACAGTAATTGTTATGGCGGCCTACACACGTGGCGCATGTGTAGTGACACGGGAGGCACGTCAGGGGCGTTTTAGTCTCATTAGCCGAAGGTTCCATGTCTAACGCTTCCAACGTTTTCTGTCTAGACTCACTACCGTCGTGCCTTTTTCTGACAACGGCCTCAGTAAAATACGTTAAATTACGTCTTATTGAGCTCCTTTCCATAACGATCTCACTGGCGTACGTACCGTCCGGACAACGCTCGTAGCACCGACCGGAGTACAAATTTAAGCCCTTCGCGCATTCTAGTGAAAGAAAGAGAACAAAGATTTTTAATTACATGAAACAATAGAGCGACAGTCCTTCACCACCCAGCACCTTTGTCCAGCGTCCATGCAGCCTTCGGCCTCTGGCGTAATGATGCGATGCGCGTTCGAGCGAGTGTCGGCGAGATATGATGTTGCTTAAGGGGATGATAACTAACTAACGCCGATATATACTGTAATTTGAATAATATGAGCGGACAGATAGAGTGTTTAACTTACATCTCAAGACGTAGACAGCTCTTTTGACCTCGATGCCAAGCATTTGTCAGTATGGTTCCTCCACAATTCTTTCAGTGCGACCTGAAGGTTAAAAAGTTATATGATTCCACTGTTCGGCAGTCTAGCATTGCAGTTTATCAATTTCCATTTAAGATTACGAATATTATAACTGCCAATTACAATATATCGGGTCTTTCAATAACAACACCTGTCGGGTTTCAGGTACCGATATCAGGTCTCTGAATAACACTATACCTGTCGGGTTTCAGTTACCGATACCAGGTCTTTTAATAACACTATACCTGTCTGGTTTCAGTTACCGATACCAGGTCTTTTAACGGACGTCTCCGCTCTTTTCTCGACTGAGGCGATAAACGTCTTTATCCTCAGCCGAGCTCTAAAACATCTTTACTATTACAATACAGAATTACCATACACTACATTAACAATCACTAGATACGTAGAAATAATAGGACTCCATATAATTAGCTTTACAACACTAGCTACTCGCAAACAGTAGGAATCACTAAATACTTAGCTCCAGCGCCCATTTGTGATTTCATCAGATCAGCGTGCAATAACACATAATAAAATAATATCATATGATTTTTACACAATATGTTTCGAATGACAATATCAATACTATGAAGTAATAAAGTAACTTCGTATTCTTCATATATCAAGTTCAAACCTCAAACGTAGAACCGTCGGTTGTGGCCAGTACTCACATAGAGGTTGGTTATTATTTACTCTTTCTCTGTGGCTCATTTTAAATTTATTGATGTTGCTGCCCTGTACACTATATACAAATCGCGAGAAATCACGACACTCCCGCCGGGCAAAATCATAAGACTATATGCAAATCGCGAGAAATCGCCACAGCGAGTCGATGTCAGTACACAGATATAGGAAAGCAAGTTTTGGAAAAGTTATGATAGGTAACATAGAATCTTGTCACTGATCTCAAATAATTTTGCTTTAGCAGTTCATCTTATTAAACACACGATACGAAAACAACCAGATGTTACGGCTACACATGCAAAAATAAGACGTGCACAAAATTAAATGTAATCAGATAGAAACAGAAAATAAATTGAAAGTGACATTATGAAAGATGAGAGAAAGAACACGAATGAGACAGAGTGCTAGTGCAATGATTCGACTTTGAACATTTATTGTGTAAGCGTGGAAGCGCTGGTCACAAAGTTTGTACTAAGCGAAGTGGTACGTGCAAATTAATTGTTACAACAAAAATATTATAAAATAAATCTAACGAAACACAGTTTGTGTTCTTATACTCGTAACAACACGGACAATAACTAAAGCTAAACTAAACTAATCAGAGACAAGACTCGCTTACATTTGTCGTCTAAATAAAAACCTATATGAATTTTGTAATAAAAGATTGTTTTTATTCCCATTCACAATATATTCAATATATACAAATTATGCTTCAACATTTACATCAATAGATACAGTTCATTGGATTGCTACTTATCATTGAGATTGGTGAACAATTGTACACAAGAAAACAATTACAAAAATGAGCGTTGCGACTTCTAACACATCGAGCGATAGTTAACAGATAGTAAAAACTAACATCAATCGGAAATGAACGGCGGACAGCAAACAACATCTGTCAAGTAATCGAATATCACTGAACAAGATTCACTGAAATTACTTTTACATTAAAATTACAATAATTTAACTACCAGTCGATGAGAAATCATGAATGTTCAGTCGTTTTCAATTTACAGGTTTGTGAGCAAATTTGTACAAGTTTCCAAATTTATTAATATCAATACGTACCTACTTATTATTTACAATTATGGTTACATTAACCTATGCTGTATGGATTGGCAATCTTTGCTATGATCACAACCACAATATGCAGTTAACCTATCAGTTAAATCCAAGTACATGAAAACTACATTTGTTTGTGTCGTTTATCTTAGCATAATTTCTGTCACATAATTATTTGTGTTCGCGACAGACATTAAAAAACTCTATAGTGAATAGTGTATTTGAAACCGCGAGTGAAAATCGTATAAAAATTGTGCTATCCAATCGTGCGGTACACCGGGTTCGGTTATCGGACGCGTCAAAGTGATAAAATAACGCTAGAATAGTGAAAATTCGCAAATCCGTAATAAGAAGTGATGTGTAGTGCATGGACATTAGTTTTAAACTTGTGCTAACTGTAGGGACTTAGATATCGATCATAAATAGTATTATCAGTTGTAATAGATAAGAACTAATAGTTGATAAACAGCTGTTTTGTTTACATAGTAGTTTTATAAGTGTTTTTTAGCTTCGAATAGGCTTGAAAACATGTCTAGATACTTTCTTATTGCTAGTTATATAGCCTTATATCGTTAAAATAAACATAATAACAAACATTTGCATGTTTATCATAAACTTTGTTCATGTACGATAGTGTTTACTTAAGAAAATTTGTAATTTTACTTATGCATCGTAGGTTTTCCTGTAATAACTTAGAATTGAATAAAGATATTTTCATGGCGTTTGCTTTGGATGGCCCACATATTTAGCCCACAAAATTACATATATAACTATAGTATTTAATAGTTTTTTAATAGAAAATATAGTGGGTGGGCCCTTGTGTGACGACATTTTTCGATAGTTTTTCTTGAATAACTTAGTGACGCAAACAGTTAGGTTTAGGTATTGATATACCAATAGATAGAACTTTTTGAGACCTATCTAGCTATGTATAGAACATATATGCATATACCATAGTATCTAAGTTATTTTCATGTATGTACTTTATCACAAATAAAGATTTGTTGTGCATATGTTCGGTGCGGTTGTCGTCGTTAAGGTAAAGTTCCGAAGTACCTAAGCGACCATGTTTTCGGACAGTTCGTTGGCGTCGCAACCACCATCTTGTGACCAAGTAACCATATGTAACCACCAAGCACCGAACACCTGAACAGCATCGCTCCCAACGTATGAAGATGTTTTATTTCTGAAGCCCCGAATAGCTCGAAGCCATACACAGTCCACATATATAGAAGAAGCACGTCGTTGTAGGAACATTCGCCAGTCACACACCAGCGGACCAGCTAAAGTTCGATTCCTGGTATCCGTCACAATTTGTCTATGCTGTCACTGATTGGAACTAAATCGAAGTTGCCATGCTTAGTAGTTACAATAAAGTAAATAAAACCTCAGAATTGTGTGTTCACTGTTTTTTGAAATTATTCCAAATATCTCAAAAGCAACTGCATCAAAACAACGTTTTATAACAACTATATTAATAAAGAATATTGCTATAGAAAAATTATGCTACCGTGAAATAGAATAAGAAAACATGATGGCAAAATAATAGAATTTGATCGATTTACTGATCTCAACATATCGCCAAAAATCGTGAACTGCCCAAATAGCTGCATCATATAAAAATATCACCAAGGCGTAAAAGATTAGCTACACCCCATATCAGTCAATCGATTGGTCTATACGTCCAACTTCGTTAAATTATATTAAGCTGTACGAGCCGTAAGATTAGGCAAAATATAATATCAGACTTTCGAGCCCTTAATAGTTTTAAACAACGCAGACGCTCGTAGGGGTGTCAAAGCCATCGGCTTTGATCAATCACTCGTGAAGTGAAACCTGATACTCGGATAGCATTTTGTCTGTAATTAATTTCAAAATTGAACTATTTAGGCTCAAATTCGTGTCTAAAGCTGTCAAATGTACGAGTATGAGAGGCACTCAATTATGCTACGATAAACTCGTCACAGAATAAAGACAGTTTAACCGTGAAACTTATTGTAACAGATATGTTCAAAGGTACGTAAAGGCGATAACTTTATACAAATATATAGAAGTAGCTACACGAAAACTGGTATCGACAAGCTTTGATCTATTAAATAATTGATAGGACGATGCCATACACAAAACAGAATAATTCTGTCTAAAATAAATTTATACTATTTCTTATTTATCTAACCTTCTTTAACAAATTATTTACCTTACAAAACACGAAGGGTATACAGTACAGGACAGTAACGTAGGTACTAGTAATTGCACTTGTTCACTAGCTCTTCATGTAACTTTGCCAATAAACTGATGATTTTTACAAATGATCATCATACCTAAACTCCTCTGGAAATAATAATGTAATTTCATTCGGTTATTTACGAAGTAATGTGGTTTTTCAACTTATAAAGATTGTAAAGAGAAACTAAGCAAGTGTAATATAATAAACTGTAAAGCTAAAACGGTATAATAAACAAGACGGGAGTAATATAACAAATTATTATCTCATTTACAAGTAATATATTCTATTAAACTTAACTTTAATACGGTACATGTTCTCAGTTTACGTACGTTTCAGTACGGGGTTACGTATGTACGCGTGACATCGGTATTCTCTATCTGTTAGTAAATATAATAATGTAAGTTTTGGCGTGTGTATGCTGAGTATTTTTAGCTATGTTTGGATACTATAAATAGATGCGTCAATTTCAAACGATTCCAATATGGGAATTTGTAAGCCATTATCATTTTATCGTCCTATGAAAACATAAAATAAAGGATCATGGTCGTTAAAAGCTCAGGTTAGAATGCTAATAAAAACAGTCTTATCTGTAGAATACACTTTTAGATTTTGCAGATTATGAAATTATTTTATTTTAGTACATTTCGAATAAAGTATTAGTTTTGTCTTCGTGTTATAGAGCCAAAAGTATATTATGCTTTATAATACCGACGATAGTAATTTCTCAGTGAAATTTCAGATAAATCAAGTCATCAATCGAATCAAGGAAAATAGTAACATACAAACTTTCTCTAGGCAAATGTGGTTTGCCAATTTCTAATATATCATATATTAGAAATTGGCAAACCACATTTGCCGCACGTTGTTTTACGCACATCTTACATAATTCTGCGAATGTCTCTGGAAATATAGTGCTTGTGAAAAATGGTAAATTATACTGTAAGTATACCTATTTAAAAAGTACTCATTTTCACATCATTGTAAAGTAACCACATTTCTGGTATTCTCTGAAGTGTTTACTATGTTCTTATGCACTGCAGTTCGATATTAAATGGCACTTGCTATCAAAGCTATACGAAATGTGTCACAAAATTGTACCTCAAACCAATTTACATCAACACTCACAGGACAAGACTACTATTGTGATCGGACAGCATAACTAACTTAAAATATATAAATAATGACAGCTTGTACTTTTATAATATAAACCCGGTAAATTTAAATAAAATCACAATGCCGGCCGTGGCGAGTACTAGGGTCTCAGCGGCGTAATAGAGCTCGGTGTTAGGCAACGACAACACGTTGGTGTTAGTTGACGCAAGCAAGGCGCTCGCGGCAGCCGCGGCTCCGCGTTTTTTAATGCTAACCTTACGCTAGGGGTTAGTGCACAGTCGTTCTTAGTACTTAGTCTATGGGGCTGTCTGCGTTGGCTAGTATGTATAGCAGTAGTACTACTAGGTATGTATAGCCGCAACGCTTCGGCCTCGTACATGAACAGGAGAAGTAATAGGCACAAACCTAGGCACGCGTGAGGTGACACCGGCGCGTGTGTGGCGCAACCTGCAGCGTTGCCTGTGTAGAGACCCGTGCTGCCTGTGTCACCCGCTTCAGGAGGACTGGAAAAGAAAACACGTCTTTATAAGTTTGCAAAAAACAAAATGTCTCATAAACCTTGTGTCTATAAGAACATTTTGCACGTAAATATAGGCTTTCGTTTATTTTTTACATTTTATGCCAATTAAAAAGGTTTGTAAATTATAAGACTATATCGTTTTGAAATAATATGGTTCATTTTATAGGTAGCCGGTAAATACTATACCTATTTACGTAGTTATATAAATAGTAGGTTTAGTGAAACGTATAACATAATAATAATAATAATATGTGCTCAAACATTTAGAAGGTAATAACGATTATTCCATAAAATTAATAAAAATACGAGTCTATCAAAACACGGATAGCGAACGAATAAAGTTCACAATTTCTTCGTTCTTGGTATTAGTTATTGGATAAACACTGGAGTACCTTTTAAAAGTTTGGGCTCATAATCCTTATAAATACTAGGCAACAGTTTTAATTTGCTTTTTATCAACAACTACGTACATTTGAAAATGTAAGTTAGTTCATTAGGTTCTAAGGCCTAAGGCGTACCAACAATATCATACAGTTCCTACAAACCAACATTGACATAGCCGAGGCGATTCTGCCGACGTCATACTAGCCGAGTTACCAGCCAATTTATTGTTCAATGAGTTAACTGTGGTTTGCAACTTGCCCAATTGGTTACAGATGGCAATAGCTAATTACCCAATGGGGTGGCAAAAGTTAATTGCCAAGCGGGTTTTCAACGACATAAGGCAATTGTCCAATGAGTTGCAGATGGCAAGACCGAATAGCCCAATAACTTCATTAAGGTTATAGAGTGTAGTATCTATGTACGTGTGTATGTATTGAACGAATCTCATTTTCGAGTATTGATGTGATGTTACCAGTATAATATGGTACTGACTGGCATAGCATTCCACCAGGTCATGAATAAGAGACTCCTCTGCTCAGTAATTGTGATCTCATGTGTCGAAATTGCGTATAGTGATGACCATACGTCGAAATCTCATACGGCGAAACTAGCCCCTAACCCACCTGGTTTCCGTCGATGTATATTTTCACGGAGCCACATGCATCGATTTCACTCACTTTTTATTGTCCTCCGGTTTCGAAAATTGTGTGAAACAATCAATCAGTATAAATGCATAAATGCTTGCTACGTTAGAAAACCACCACGTCTCTTTCATTCAAAAATGTAAAGAAATATATTTAAGAAGCATATATAAATGTCAAGGGAGAAATATCTGAAAACACGCAAACTGTTGGGCATCTTTCACCGCGGGCTCACACGCGTCTATTCTTGGATGTGACGTATATCACTTAAAGCGTTTCATGTATTATTTGTGTGTCACAGTCTAACCTACCGCATTATACGACTGTGCTCCCGTGAGAGTTCAACCTAATGTACCCATTCGTATAAAGATATTATAAGACAGGCTTTTACTTAAGTATAGTACCTACTGTTTATAAACCATGGATTATGATCAACATTTCCTACATACAAATGGGCACATTTGCCAAATTTGTCGCTGCTTCCATGACGGAAAATGTATGTGGTGAATTTTTGCACGAAATTCAATGTATCTTTATTTCTAAAACTGAATGGTACATTTGGGTCATACAATTTTATTCAATGCTTTGCCACCAATTTACGACAGTTCAATGATACCAAAGATGTTACAAAAGTAAAATGAAGTAGATTACGTCATCGCGTTATAGGCGTACCAAAAGCAGGACGCTAAACATAAGCCAGTTGGCAAGTCAGACATATGTGTGTGTGAAGTCGCGAGCCGGCGTCAAAGTGAAACTGACACATCTTGTCAACCGAAAATAAAATAAATTTGGAGTTATCGATGTGTGCGTTAGTGTACCGTTTATACGGATTGATTACTACGCAGGTGACGTATCTTCCTCTTTCTTGTAATATCATTGAATGACATGATTAAACGCAGTTGTTTCTGTGTGTAAGCCCAAATATATTGAACGTCAAGTACAATGTGCATATAAAATGAAATAATGGTTTGTTCAAAACTTTAAACTAGTATATATTATTTAGGTGAAATACGCCTTTTTTCCTGAAACATCTATTACGTAAATACTGATTATATTAATTTCGTTATCATGTCTAAAAGGGAAATTGTTGATGGATTATCAGATCAGAACAAACTCCTCAACAGTTTCGATTATACAAACTACTTATTCATTTATTATTTACGTACGATCCTGAGAACTTCATTCACTTGCTCTAGTAACAAGTTTAAGCTCCTTTTCATATGGATCTGAGGGAGCGTCAAGTTGAAAATTGGCGAGTAGTGTCCAAAGATCGGGCAAAGTGACGTTCTCTCGCATCAGTGACCAAAGGACATTTTGGGTTGCTGAGCCATCGAAGTTGATCGGAGTAAGTACGTTCTGAGTTATAGTATCCTTAAATATTCCTGCCTCTTCCATCTTTACAGACAAAGAAATATCTATATAATCTATCAACAATAGACATGTACCTCGGTGTTCATTAATTCAATTGGCACACAGGTGCCTGCTGCCGAACCATTGTGTCTAGTTATTGACATATCAGGGTTTGAATCATCCGAATGTTTACGTTAAATATTATAATAACAAGAGACTGATAAAATGGCTAATGGTTATTGAATGACAGTCATGTTCGGGGATGTTTGCAACAGTGAAATATAATTGTATGTGTGCCTATGGTGATAATTTGTATTCATTCATTTGGATTGAGCTACTTGAAATCGTATTTTGTTATATTTAAAGCCAATCACTATTAGGCTACAATGAAATCTTTATCAATATTCAGAAGCTAAATTATCAAGTATAGTTAAAAACTGAATTCTCTTTGCCTGGGGCCTAATTAAATGTTTTCATAGCATACTAAATTATGATCACTTTCCAAAAACATATAATATTTTCTATTTTGCTGTAATTACGACTTGCAATCATAATCTACACTATATTAATATTATAAAGAGAAAAAAATTGTATTTTTGTTTGTTTGTTTGTTAGTTTGTTTATTTGTAATGGATAAACTCAAAAACTACTGGACCGATTTAAAAATTCTTTCACCATTAGAAAGCTACATTATCTGCGAGTAACATAGGCTATATTTTATTTTAGAAAAATAGAGGTTCGTAAGATATTTGGGTTTTTCCGGTACGCGAAGTAGTTCCCTGAGGACGCGGGTGAAACCGTAGGAAACGGCTAGTAGGTAATAAAAAAACATAATTGGAATACCTATTCTTAACCACACAACAAAGAGAGCGTTTAATATACATATATAGTTTATCCTCATTTTCATAATAGACTATCCTTCACCCGAATGTGTTTGTAAAATATAAACCACATACCGTATGCAAGTGCCAAACTGGTGTGAGGTCGTCATTCAGCGCATTGGGGCGTCCTTCTTCAGTGGAATCGGGTTCATTGGCACCGCTCCACGGTGCGCCGGGCCTGCCCGCTCTTGCGCCCGCGCCCGCACCCGCACGTGCGCCCGCGCTCGTACCCGCATCCGCTCCAACTCCATCGTTGGCAAGAATCGCTCCCGTGCCGAGAGAATTGGTCTTCGTCTCGGGCGAAGCGTCGTATTCTTGAGGCGGAGTTTCAGTACCGTAAATATAAGCTCCCACTGCGTAAGGGGTCCCGCTGCGAGAAAAATGGTTGTTTAATATTATTAACAAATATATGATAAAAGTCTTAGTATTTCGGCAAGTTGGAAAATATGTAGTAAGTCGGTGTTTTCACGGCATTGTTTGAGTCAGACGATTATTGAAATGGTCGAAGATAAATCGAAAGTGTGTTTCAAGAAGAGTCAACAATTGTAAAAGATAATTTTGATAAGTTCATTTAGTTGATTTAAGCAGAGAATAATTAATTTAAATAAATGGAGTTTATGTTACAAAAGGGAAGATCGTATTATTGACACATAAGTTGATAATGGCTCTTAACAATAATAAGATTATAAGAAATAAGAAGCATGAAAAGAAGAAAGTATTTCATAGAAATACACTAGACAATACAAAAAGAAAAATAAAAAGCGTGAACATCGATTGTAAATAACTCTGTCAGAAAAAAACTTAATATTAAATTAACTTGTAGCATTAACTACAAAAATAATCACAACAGCAAAACTGAAAATTCACACAAACTAGATTAACTGCCATTTGCTACTACGGGCACTGATAATTACTCAAATTGAAAATAAAATTCGATTCAAACCGATGCTCCTGCGTTAAATAAGTTTCGCTACAAAATAAATTGTATACAATGCCAATAATCGACATGCAAAGAGCGGCGGAGCCGAAACAAAGGTAATTGACGTGCAGGTTTAACTAGGCGGCTGTCAAATGAAACAACGCAGCAAAACGAATCAGCGGACACGACACATGCAGTGCTGGGAGCTGAAGGGTACCGTGGGCTTGTAGTGGCGCGGGGTATATGCGCTGGATTTTGGGGTACTGCTCGAAGAGGCTGGACATCTTCCGCCCTCGAACGTCCGCAGCTGCCAGTGGGTCCGCCAGATCCCCTCGCAGGTTCAGGCTGAGGTCGGCGGCTGTCAACGTCGTCACTCGCGCCGTCGGTCGTGCTCTCCATCGGCGACCGCGTCGCCGGCTTACTTTGCTTAGACTTCTGCGAGTTCTTATTTGGATTCTTAGAAGTCTTATTCTTTTTCCGTTTCAATAGACCGACCGTGTACGTTGGCACGATGGGCATCGGTTTCCCTCTATTATTTTTACGCCCTGCCTGCACTACCACAGGTCGAGTCGAGTTTCCATTTTTTCGTATAATCGGATTCCGGAACGGAATCGGATCGTTTTTAGCCGCAGGTGCGCTAGTTCCGTACAATGTTAAAGACCAGTCTTGTAACGTCGCTCGGCCTAAGATGTAGAAACGAATACACAATTCTCATTTATATTTGCTCCAGAAAGTGAACATAAAAACCATTTTCATTCTGCGAGAAACTAATTAAGCAGAATTACTCAAATAAACAGTTTTCTGAATGGTCGTCTTAAGCCCGGTTAGGCCTTTAAAAATTTTTTTTCCGTTGGGTTTTGTGACAAGCTATTCCTCTTAGAATGGGGTCGTAAAAACGTCGCATTACGTAAAGTTGCTTACCCATATATCGTCCTTCGTTGGTGACTTCTAACTGCCAGTTGCCCAGAGGCGACTCTCCCCAATGTGCACGGACATGAAAGGCCACGAGTTGAAGCCGGCGCGCGATGAATCGTGCGGCCTGCCGGAAAATGAACTGTCTAATTAACACTCCAGCGTACTCCAAAGAGGCTCTAGTTAGCGTCTTGTGTCTCACATAATAAACTTTCCAACTGAGTATATCTATCATACAATATTATTTAGCGGGTCTTAGTCGCGATGATTTTATATTTCAAGGCATTAATACCTCTGTTATTCTCCTACGTTTCTACCGGCTTGCAACGGTTGTGGTCGCGGAGGGACTCCCCTCCCTCCCTCCCTCCCCATACACAGTGTACGTAGTGTGTACCTACATACACTGTGTATAGATATAGCAGCTATAGAGAAGATAATGCCGGTGACTGTGTGCACTCATTCGGTAACGAAACATGTTGAGTAAGTAAAAGTAAAGTATTTTGAAGGAGATTTTATTCATAATGATGTTGACAACGGACTGTAGGTACATTCGTTAGTCAAATTTGATCGAATTTCACTGAGATTTTCTGTCCGCGGTCAGCTTGGGTGGACCGTTAATTTAATCAGTCGCAATGGAATATTGAGTATTATTACTTTTTGTTCGATGTAGGGAATAATTGACTGGTAAACGAATATTAGCATACCATACCACAACATTTTCGTACATACATCGATATATATGTACGAAGTTAGGGTATATGTCAATGCGTACATATGATTTATGATAGAGAAAAACAGAGTGCAATAAATTGACTAACGTAGGTTTATATAGTAAGGTAAGTCACAAACGTGTCACTCATACAACGACAATTTTTGAGATGACCTCGTACATTCGGTCTACAGATATTACAAGCAGATAGCAACCTAATTGATTAGATTTGTGATTGGTAACGGTAACCAAGGAGCGGCACCAGTATTGTCTTATTGGAGACATACTGGTTGCTATACTATAAGTATATTCTTGTAGATTATGGGGTGCTGGCCACAAAATACAACGGCCACAAACGTTACTTCGAGTGTTGTTTACCGAGTCAAGCCGTTTCCCAATTAAGAGCTTTGAATGAAAGTTCTAGCGTTTTCTCCGGACAAGTCATATATCGGTTAGCTGATGTTAGTACTCTACCACTTTTTTACCACCACCTACCTGGGAGCTAAAAGTGTGACTTTGGGGCCGGCGGGCGAAGTAGGGGCAATGCGTAGGTCTCCTCTTCGGGTGGCAGACAGTGATACTCTTGCTTGGGCGTGCTCCAGGTAGTTTACACCGGGACACGCTACTACGTCCAACTGGAACAAAACAAAAAGTTTGACTGGTGCTCGTTTTATAACATAGTCACGTAGGCACCCACTAAGCCAATGACTTAATTTCTTTGTTTAATCTTTAAATTTCACCTTTAAAAGATTAAATAGCAGTTACGAACGATTTTCTAAAAAACTACTAATTTAGAAGCTAATAGAATCAGCGAGTAAAGCAACGGGGCACGCCTAGTCTAATAAGAAATATTATTGTGGCCCTAGCAAAATGGTAATGTATGCCTAAACTAAAACCTAACTAAACCAAAGTGGAACTTCACTAGTTTTGCTTAGCGTTATTAAAAATACTAAGCCAAAAATATATTTTTTTATATACCAAAGTTCGCAGGTATCCGTTCGTTCATTTCACAAATATAAGCTTAAATTAAGATATCTATACCACATTATTAAAATCCAAGTACAATTTATACATTTTGGATTATTTCAATACTAATTAATATCATACTATGGATAATAGAATACGGGAATATTATGTGACCGCAATATGTATTATTTTCGACATCAGCATAATTACTTACAGTATTATTTAAATACGATGGATATTTAAATCATTAAGCTTTTTCAAGGCTTGTGTTTTGTACAATATCTAGAATACTTTCTAAAGTTAAATAAGCATGAACATTTATTGAAATTAATTAAAAGCTACATTCATGGGATATTTTTTTGGGATAGGATTGCTTGTAGATAATTTAAACACATATTATTATAGTTTTTTTTTGAATGACTACTCCCTTATTAGAACTAAATCCTGTGTCGCGGGGGACTTTACAAACATACAACTAACGAGGACACTGAACACCCAGACTCGAAACAACAATTTATGAATCACACAAAGTGTTGTCACGTGTGGGAATCGAACCCACAACACTCGGCGCAGTATCAAGCAGCGATCCAGCCTCTTAAACCACTACGCCAACGTTATTTTACGGTAAAAAAAAAGCTAGAAATCTTTTGACAATAAAATACTATAAGTATACTACAATTATATATAAGAGCTTTCACACGTAGTATTTCTATACTCTTTGGCTTTGACATTCAAATTTATTTTAACATTGACATTTTGACAATGACATTCTCGTGTCACAAGATAAAATAAAAGAACTAGTAATTTTATTTAATAATTTAATTCAATAATTTAACTAAGTAGTTATTGTTAAACATTGTGTTTCTATAAAGGATACACAAAGAAGGCATGATCATTTATACAACGCGTAACGGAAATAACGCACATCCTCAGACACCCCAATTAGAATACCTTGTTACAATCATAATGCATGCATTGATTTTTTTTTTATTTGCGTAAATATTTTTTAAAGAAAGTATTAACTCAATTAAATGTGAAAATCGTGGTCACTGTAAATCTGCGCACGCACACAAACGAAACGGTTGCTATGGTAAACAAACAACAGCAATCTGATAGGAACGAAATACGATACGATGTAACAAAATGTTTGAAATTCAGTCTGTTAACCACACTCTGATAGGGTGGGGTTCACAAAAATGATGATTGAATAATTTGTCGGCCACTGTTGATATTACCAAAGATATTATGAGTATTTCGTTCAATCACACTTTCGGCTTTGGAGTGGACCGTCGAATTATTTATTGTTTGTTATTAACATGCACGATCTATTGTTTCTTAATATCGTAAGTGACTACCTTTTTTTTTGTATTTTTTTTTGCGGTGGGATATCCTCATGGACTACCTCCACCTGGGGAAAGGCGGATGGGCGTGCCGGACTTTTACCGGCTAAAACCACCCCGGTGTCTCCTCGCACGTGCGTGCGGGGCCGCGGGAATCCAAATTCTTCCACAGCCCCACACTAGTGCTGGCCGGGTCTGTCCGGGCCTCGTCTC
Source organism: Euclidia mi (assembly GCA_944739405.2). Classification (NCBI taxonomy): domain Eukaryota; kingdom Metazoa; phylum Arthropoda; class Insecta; order Lepidoptera; family Erebidae; genus Euclidia; species Euclidia mi. Next base: position 56,888,535 of record OX123181.2, read on the forward strand.
CTGCACGTGGTAGTGATATGTTGAACTACCCCGTGCATCGCCTCAGAGGCGCGCGCCGACACCCGTGCGCGTCTGCGCCTCGGGTCCATCGAATAGGGGGCCGAGGCTTCCCCAAGTCCCTCGCCCGTAGACCCATTCATGGGGGCCGGAAAAGGGCGTTGTCCGCCCTTCTCCTGCGCCCGGTGCACCGTCTGCAGCCGGGGAAGGGAGTCGAGATCTCCCTCTCCCGTTCTCGTAGAAGGACACCACCGCGTCCTACGACTCTGAGCTACCGACCATCCTCCGCACTACAGCCGGCAGCGACAGATCGCCTTCTATTTTATTTGTGAGGACACGGCGCTGCTCCTCCCAAGCTACACACTCGGCGAGCGTGTGTTGCGCCGTGTCCTCCCCGCAATGGACGCAGTGGTGGCACCGAGCGTCCGGCTCCCTGTCTATGCGGCACAGGTAATTGCCGAAGCAGCCGTGCCCCGACAGCACCTGCGTCACCCTAAACGACAGGGAGCCATGCCTTCTCCCGAGCCAGTCGTCGAGTACTGGCCGGATCGCCTCGACGGTAGCGAGGCCGGCGGTAGGGCGCAGAAGCCTTTGCCGCCATTCCGCCGCCACGAAGACCTGATGGAGCTCCTCTCGGCGCAGCGCAATCTGCCGCTGCACCAGCTTCGAGCCCCGTGCCCGCTCTTCCTCGCGCCATCGATATAATGACGCGAGTACTTTTTTTCTTTTTATTTCTGCCGAACAAATTGACTCCATGCTGCCTGATGTTAAGCAGTCAGTGAAGTCTCATAGTGATGGCCATCATCCCAGCAGCCAGCATGGCATTATGGCATGATGTTGAGTAAAGCTTACTAAGCTACGTCTCTGCGTAATTGCAGTGACTCAAAAGTCTTAGTGGCCTCTGGATCCCCGATGATACGGACAGCACGCCGCTGCAACCTATCGAGGGCGTCCAATAAGTACTGAGCGGAGCCATTCCAAAGGTGAGAGCAGTATTCCAAGCAGGAGCGAACCTGGGTCTTGTATAACAGACACAACTGCTCCGACGTGAAAAACCTCCTCACCTTGTTCAGGACTCCGAGTTTCTGAGATGTGGATTTGATGACACCCTCGATGTAGTTCTTCTAGTTGAGATTTTTGCGTATGTCCATACCCAGGATATTCAGGCTGTCTTGAATCGGTAGTGGAGTATCCATAAGAGAGGGTTGGGGAAGGAATGGAGATACCTTGGCTGAGAATGCGCACACCTGTGTTTTCTTGGCGTTGAACTCGACCAGGTTCTCATCACCCCAATGCGAGATGCAATTCAGAACCCGGTCAAGCTCAGCAACAAGTGTTCGCCTATATACTGGGAGCTGGACATGATAAATGTTAATAGTTCTTTTATACAGGTAGGGACGGCTCACAGGGAAGAGCCGAGTGCAATGCGTGCATGTTCTATTTGTGTTTACTATACGTGTCTGTATCTATGTACCCGTGTTGTGCCCTCTGTTGTACTTTAATTCACAAATATTATATTATTTATTATTATTTTTATTGTTTGATGGTTTTAGTTTAGACGTCACTAGGGCCTAGTTGAAAACCAGTGTCTGACACCCGTCAGGCATATGCTGATGTGGTCCCTATTTTTCTTGTTTAACATGAACAGACGTAATCTTAGTAAACGTGGAATGCGGACCTATGGCCTTTTTAGTTGAAAAGTTGATGAAAACTTCATACTATTTTACTAGATTAGATACTTTGTTAATATCTTGCAAAATAGTTTACTTTTAGTTTGAATGTAAGTGCTAGGAGGTACTTCGGTCATCACATAAAAAGCGAGCAGACTACTATATGAATTTGCCTGATTTTCATCACCGGGCTAAGTTAATATTCCGCCCCACTGTTAGGCATGACCGCACGGGCCTCTTCTCATTAAGAGAAGATTGGGCATTGTCCACCACGCTACGCAAGTGCTGAGTAGACTTCACCTATCTTTTGAGACAATTTTGAAAAACTCTAAGACATGCAGGTTTCCTCGTGCTGTTTTCGTTTACACGACACGATCCTTGACATGCAACTGTATAAATACTTTTGGCATATAGACAGTACAGATACTTACATAATTGGCGATTAAATCAGGGTGATCAGTCTCTAGGCCGTCGTCGAGGATAGTAACGACGACGCCGCCGCGGCCTGTGATGTCTTCTCGCCTCGTGGGGATCACGTTCATGGCTAAGCCTCATCCTCGGTTCTAAACAAAAACACATTATAAGTATACAATTCTTATTACTACCCAATAAGGACATAGTGGCCCAGAGGTGAAAGATAAAATATCTTTCACGAGTGTAAACATTTGATGTCATCTATTCTTATTGGAGCTGAACTTGACTACAGCAGTATCAAAAATGTGTGATAAATTCGTCAAAAAATAAAATATGCCAACCCCGGGTAGATAAAAGATAATGCTCTGCTCTTATCCTATTAGTTAAGAGTTCTGTTTGTGTCCAAGTACCAGAAAAATACTTTCGGGTAATAGAATAGGAACTAATTAGATAATCGTGAAATTGGCCGTTACAGTGGCATCTGTTAAAGTGTCCAGTAAATAGCGTAGAATGCGTTGAGTATACCTATTAGATATATCATACTAATTTTGAATTTATTTTAATAATTCATTCTGTCGCACTGGTGATCGATTTTCACGGGATAGCCGGGATCGATCACTCGCCGAGCAATTAAAAAGAGATGATTAGGTTGTCTTACGGGAAATAAATAAAAAATATCACCAGGAAAGATTAAACTCGCGTTATATTCCAGATTCACAATGGTTTTGATTAAATAAAAGAACTGACACTTGAGGTTAACCGACTAGACAAGTATCCAGGGCGTAGGTCGTAGGTTGACACTCCACAGGTCCACGGATGAATACTCAGCTTTGACGTGTCTCCCAGCAGAAGCAAAAAGGCCCAACCACGTGTGTCGCTGGTATATATATGGTCGGCAAGCGGGTGAGGCTCCCCACTGCAGTGCGTCATCGTAGTGGGGCTCGCAAGCGCCGAGGCACGACGTCACACACCCCCCCCGTTAGGCCGGGATTTTCCCTAAGGAAAATTCCCTAGCCCAACGGGCGTAGCAGCCCTGAAGATACTCCCTGGAATTAGAGAAAACAGGGGCATGAGTACCTTGAACAAGTGACAACCCTATACGCTAATTAGTATACCTAAATAATAATGACCCACGCTTGCATTCTTCACGCGTACAACGGCAGTCTGAACTTGAACATAAACATTTATCATTCATAATTCATCACACATACCTACATGTAAATGCCAAGGCCAGTGTAATGGCCCAATAGCAAAGATAACAATCTATGGAGAAGCGCTTAGGGTAATTATTAGGTAATAATGATTTGTAGATATAAGAACCTGATCTAGCCCTACGACTTAAAAATCTTGGGTTCGGCCTTTGCCACTAGATAAGTAAACTTTTTGAATATAGTTAGGTGTAACAACAGATTTTTCGTAACGATGAACAAAAATAATATAAGCCGCAGACACGACCGGACCGCTCAATGTCAAAGGAAAGAATTTAATAAATATTTTGCTCTAATTAATAACTACAACACGACCAGTAAACACCTTTTGAATGTAAACAATGGTGAATCATTAGTTAGGCATTTATTTATCGGCGCGTCGCTGAGTGAACGCGCGTGCGTCATAACGACAACTAGGTAGGTACGATCTAAATGGTAGGTACTATTCGACTGTTCCGAGCTCGCGACGCACGGTTAATTACTCTGAATGTTTATAAAGTACCTATAATAACAATTTGATTATGGAATTTATACAGAATTAAGAATAACAACAGAACTTCAGAACAAGGCACGGCGAAAAACAACACGCCAATCAATATGCATTTATAGAAAATACACATGCGAGAATCGAACACCAGACCGATCCGACAACGACTTTTTAACCACTGAGCCATAACTGATAGTTAGATAAACAACAGATTCTTTGTAACAATATTACATGTAATAAACTTTATTACCATTTATAACTGAAACATTTATTCATTTTATGTTAGCATGTTTACATAAATCATTAACACAACACAATACATTATCTTGTGGGCTTCGACTCGAAAACATAAGAACCATTGTTGGCCTTCGCAAATGATTATGTAGGTAATTATAACTTAGTATAGATATGCTTCTTACATTGTTGTTTTTATGCTTTTATTATTCTTTGTAATTAATCAACTTTAAATCTTTGATGTGCCATTCTCCTAAAGGTTTACCGGCCATGTCGTTAAGTTTGTATACTAGGGGTGACTTTTTTGAGGCAATCTTACATTTAATAAATTTAGGCGCCAATTTCTTGCTAAAGTATTTATCCTTGTCACTAAGTAGAAACGTTCTGCGCCAAACTATATCACCGACATTGAATTCTGCCGGTTTACGGCGAAGATTATAAGATGAACAATTTCGTTGGTGGGCCGACAACAGAGCTGAATGTACCTTCTCGAAAATAGAGGATAAGCAGCCTAAAGTTTCGGCATAGCCGTCCGGTGGTTCAAGCACCATATTGGAATTAAATTCCTTGTCAATATACTGAGAACCACATGTTATGACCTCCCTACCAAAAACAAGGAAATTAGGAGAATAACCAGTAACCTCACTAACTGCGCAGTTAAGGGCGAACTGAACCTTAGTGATTAAAGTGTCCCAGATTCGATGATCAGATTCTATGAAAGTTGAAATAGCTGTAACAATGATTTTGATTAAATAAAATAACTGACACTTGAGGTTAACCGACTAGACAAGTATCCAGGGCGTAGGTCGTAGGTTGACACTCCACAGGTCCACGGATGAATACTCAGCTTTGACGTGTCTCCCAGCAGAAGCAAAAAGGCCCAACCACGTGTGTCGCTGGTATATATATGGTCGGCAAGCGGGTGAGGCTCCCCACTGCAGTGCGTCATCGTAGTGGGGCTCGCAAGCGCCGAGGCACGACGTCACGAGATAGTAAAGGTGCAAGTCCGGGATGGGCTGCAGACCGCAAACTGTAACCGCAGACTGCATGCGACACCACTATTTTCTATAAATCTCTATGAAATTGATTCCAATCTCGATCGCGGGCAAAACGTCAGTGAACAGCCACAGCTAGCCGCAATGTCGCCTGCAGTTGCAGTCTGCAGCCCAAATCGGACTTGTACCTTGAGATGGCCTCAGCTACTTAGTAACCCGTAAATTATTATTTGAGTACACGTGTTAATACTTCTTTAGCGGTAGATATACCTATAGATGTGTATCGGAACGGGTGCACGTAAAACATGAATATTCTGATGGCCCTGTCACAGTTCGATTTGCATCGCTGAAGGCTTTTTAATGTAACAAAATATACACTCGTAAAACGAATTTGTGACCGTAAAATGAAATATCAACCGCTACACCGATGCGCTGGAAATCGTATCGATAAAACAATTAAATAGATATACGAAATTGTTTTTATATTATCCGCACTGACGCTAGGAGAACTCGAATGAAAAATACAACAAATTGAATAGAAAATGTTGATATATAATTACAACACTTTTCTATTATTCCATTTGTTTTCAGTTCTATTACATTTAAACTTTTGAAAAAGCTTATAATATTATCGCATCTGTTTTGATATATAATTGTTAGAAAATATTGGTGCAATATTATTAATTATCAAAAACAGAGTCATTAACAACAATTTACGCTATAAAATAATTCAAAGTCAAAGTCAAAAGTAAAAATCGTTTATTCATCTAGGTCACAAGGATACGCTTATGAACGTAAATTTTTTTAATCAAATTACTTAATGCTTTAACATTTACTGTCTCGTTCGCAAAGCAATAGGTAGAACCACGAGAAAGAACGGGCAATAAAACTCGTGGCTACTCTTTTGAATCGTCAATAGTATGGTGCATATGTATTTTATTTCTGTAAGGAGCTGCAATTGTTTCATATTGTACGTAATTACTTGTAAATAGTAAATAGTTACAGATGAAAGCAGCGATAGTCGAGTGGATATACCAACAGACTGACATGCAGAGGGTATCGGGTTCGAATCCACGGCGCTCACCAATGACTTTTCGGAGTTATGTGCGTATTAAATTGTTAATTATCGCTTGTCCCGTGCCTCGGAAAGCACGTTAAGCCGTCGGTCCCGGTTGTCATGAAGATCTTTTACAGTCGTTACAGGGCGTCAGTACCTTCTAGATAAACTAACACTAGTCTAAACCATGGAATATCGCTATCCCTTCGGGTTGCGAAGGTCAGACAGGCAGTCGCTCTGTGGAAAAGCTAATATTCAGCCAAATCTGGTTAGACTAGAAAACGGACCCCAGATTGAAACTGGGATAACGCTAAGAGGAAGTAAGTAAGTAAGTAAATAGTTACAGACATATAGGTTACAATTCAAATATAGGTTAAAACAATTCTCCTTGTTATATTAACAGGCTGCGATTAACTTAATTTCTCCATTATAAATGGTTTCGTCATCAAAATAATAGCCTGAAATAACCATTTAAAATTACTTTACCAAAACGCTTACGTAACAATTATCCACAAAAAGCTAAAAGCAACAAAAAATTACAAAATATACAACAGGCACGATAAAATCATTTATACAACTGTATTAAATATGAAACAGTAATTAAAACGTACCATGAAACATTTTGAAACCCATTACGATCGGGGTTTCACTAAAAAATACGTTGAGGTAAAAATAAAAGGTTGTAGAATAATATTGATATTTTTGGCTTCCAAGCCGTCAATATTTAAGCAACAGCGCTATAAAGTTTGCCGTAAGAAAATTAAACTTCCCTTTAAGTTCTACCAACCGTTAACGGAAACAAAATGAGTACTTTCATAAGTAACTTTTCAGCTTGTTGATTTACACAACAAATATTTGATTGGACTAAAATGTTACGACTAATAAGACTTCGAAAACATACTAATTGTTCAAGAACTCAACCCGTTAAATAAAAGTTTGTATATTTATTTCAATATAAAGACAATAGAGTTTAGTGGAAGGCTGTTTAAGTTATAGCAGCCTAATTAAAATTGTTCACTGTTTAACATGGGTTGCCAACATGGAGTTTTTATTGTATGACAATGAAACTACTAGGTAGTCCTTTCACTGACGTAGGGTCGGTCCTTCACTGAATAAACATATGCGTGCTCCGCACACGTTTGTTGTATGTCTGGGACATCATGTATGCAATGTCACCCCATTATACGAGGATGCCTTTAAGCAATATTACTAATTAAATTTGGACTGTATCAATATTAACTAAGTCACTCCGTTCGAAAGCTATTTGAAATTTGAATCGTTCCTTCGCTTTTTTATACTGTGTCCACGTACGAATGAGACAGAAACATATTTCATTGCACTTATGGTGTGATGGCTGTCTTGCCGTTTAGCACTACGCTGAGTGCCGTGTCTTCGATTCGCGTGAACTTGTGTGATCAACAAAGTGTTGTGTCCAGTCCGGGTATTTTTGTATAAACTGGTTAAATTTTTGTAAAGTCAAAGCGACATAGGATTTATACTTAGTACGGGAGAAGTCTTCTAAAATAAAAGTTTTAAAAATATACCTGTTACTTACTAATTGCCAACACTAATAACCAAGCGTTCACTCTTAATATTTGAAGCACTTTGATAACATTAACAGTACGGTCGTAATTACTGTTCTATCAGAAGTATCTCGGAAATGCAGTAAACCTTCGTAATGAACTTAGCTCAAAGGTAAGTCAGATTGTATCTATTGTAAGAATGCTGGCAGATAAACGCAAAGGGAATTGTTTGGACGGCGCCGAAGCGTAACATTCTTTACAGCCAATAGATTACTGAAATTACTAGCTTCGATGATTTGAAGCAATTCGGCTTATCTCACGTTCATTGTTTTGGACATAACGTTCAGGTTTGATGTGTATAAGTCAGGGACCGGACAACACCGCTTAAGGGTTAAGCCTTTCGACAGGGTAACCCGTACATGGGGTAACTAATATCGCAGGGTAACCCTTTGTTCGAGTACACTGAGAAAACCCAGCGAAATGGTTAACACCTTCATTATGGTAACCACGTGAAGGGGTTAAGCCACTGTTTAACAAGTTAAGCCTTTCAATGACTTAAGCCTTTGAAGAGGTTACCTTAATGAAAAGCTTTTATACGGGTTACCCTGAATTACCTAATAAATTTGAGCTGCATGTAGGTAGGTATTTGCACCCAAGCGGCGCCTCACTGCTTTACTATTTTTATTCAGTATGAATTTGACAACAAGTGACGAGAGGCCCCTCTGTGTGCGAGTTGAGATATAAAGTGCGGTAATTCTTATCTATGCAGTATTGTAACTAATTTATTTCACATACCTTATGTACCTTCTTGAGTTTCTAGTTTTGTGATTGTAAATATTATATTGTTTTGTTTTATCAATAATAAATGAAATGCGTTGTTTGTCAGATAGGAAGTGTTCAAAAAATTCAATAAAAATCAGACATTGTTGAAGTTATACTTCTTAGTTTTTAGTTTAAAAAAAACATGGGTATCATTTTCGAAGTTTTCGTGGATTCTGATCACGAAAATGACATCTATTTGGGAATCCAAGATGGCAGACGGGATCACGGGACATTTTGAATAAAATTAATATACGTATCATTTTCGGGGTTTTCATGGATTTTGATCACGAAAATGACATCTATTTAGGAATCCAAGATGACGGACGTGACATTTAAAAAAATGTGTATCTTTTTCGGAGTTTTCATGGATTCTGATCACGAAAATGATTTATCTATTTGGGAATCCAAGATGGCGGAGGGGATGTTAAAAAAAATGGGTACCATTTTCGGAGTTTTCATGCATTCTGATCACAAAAATGACATCTATTTGTGAATCCAAGATGGCGGACGGGACATTTTGAATATCATTAATATGCGTATAATTTTCGGGGTTTTCATGCATTCTGATAACGAAAATGACATTTATTTGGGGATCCAAGATGGCGGACGGGACATTTTTAGTAAAATTAATATCTTTAACATCATAATATAATTGGTCCAATTATCATTTGGCATCGTTTTACTGTGTCAACTTTTTTAAAGTTATACTTCTGTTGGCGCATTATGAAAAAATTATGAGTGATATTTTACGATGCGTGCACATGTGTGACACGAAATTCTCACAGGAGAAGTTTTTAGTTTCTACATTCACAACACGTGTTTTAATTTCGTACAAGTGCGAATTATATAGTATGTGCAAATAAATTATATTCAGTAGTGATTTAAACTGAATATTTTGATTAATATTATTTACTTTTCGTAAATATTAGTGAAAAAATTGTGCTTATGTACTTTTTCAAGTCCTTCAATATAATGGACTATCTGACGGTATAGTATCCGTATATATTATTTTTTGATATAAATTAAAAATAAAATTAACAATTTTAACACTAGGCCGTGTGGTTGATGGCATAGAATACAAGTGTCACCTCCCCCTATCTTCCCGTGGGTGTCGTAAGAGGCGACTAAGGGATAACACGATGCAAATACCATCTTTGCGTAGAGACGGAAAACTCGACATCAAACCCTATACGACTGCCTCGTTGGTCTCGCGGCATAAATGTGCGCGTGGGATCGGGAGGTCCCGGGTTCGATTCCTGGGTCGGGCCATGTTATTGGGTTTTTCTGTCCCGAAATTCTCAGTAGCAGCACGGAGTCTGGAAATGTGCCCGGTACGGCAATAGGCTCACCCCTTATTACGTGGGACTAAAGTATATCTGGCGAAAAGTGGGTGTAGAAATACACCTCTGCCTACCCCTTCGGGGATAAAAAGCGTGACGATATGTATGTATGTATGTAAAAATTAACACTAACACTAAAGACCTAGTGAAATCGGTTCAGCTGCTCGAGAGCAGCTGAACCGATTTCACAGCTCTTTTATATTATATATTAGTACTCAAATTGACACCAAAATGTTATGACATACAAATCTGCACAAAGAGATGTTTTCTGATTTGACTAGTTGGAATCATACCCATTGCTTACAAAATCGTCACATAGCCCGATCGACTCTGCGACGACTGGGTGTATGCCAAATGTGTACTTAAGACTAGAAGTGCATAGGTATGACGACGCAGGTATTATGTTCAGACTAGTTAAAATACTGTCTATAACTTTACCGTGTTTAAACCTAGGCACTTTAAATAGTAAGCCGGTGTCAGAATTTCACGAGCTGCCTATTGAATGATACCTTTTCCAGTGCAGCTAGTCAAACGGAATTTGGCGACCAAACCATCAAAATCGAAATGCCAAAATGCTAGATGGGCAGCGTCTACCATAAAAGGACCACTACGGCGGTCACCTATCTATATAAGCCTGCAAAGCAGAGAATTAATGCAAATCCCCCATATATTAGAGCCACACCATAGAAAACCAGCCCTTATTTCCCGACCGCAGTGCAATTCCTTGCTCAGGTAGCACCCATGGCAAAGGCGTCCATTCCAGCTACCACTAACGGCGTTTGACGGCAATATTTATGACTTGAAGGTTGTCGAGCAGGTAGAACCACTAAACAAGCAACGATGGAAACGATTGGAACCAACTATTATAGGTATATTTTAAGTGCAAAGACAGGGTGAGGGCGATTTACGCTGAGTTGGGATCCGATTCTGTTTGTGTTAAGTTAGTTTTTAAGTTTTTATCTCTCTTTCTGTTGCATGCATTTTCATAAACGGAATAAATGAGTTTTTCTTTTCTTTTCTTTCTTTATATATTTTCGAACTTATATCTATTCTGGTTACTTACTCTCTTATCGGGAGGGCGACCAACATGTGTAGTGTAGTGACGTCAAGGTGGTGACGGGTTTATCATGCATAAGTCTTTCGTGGACACCGAGAGTTCCACAACACATCAGAGCATAGGAGCACAACTCCACGTTAGAGCTGCCAGCCAACCTCATCTGCCCGTGGTGTATCTTGCCGACCAGCGAACGCGGCACAGGCGACCGACTGACGACGGCATAACCGTTGCAAATAGGCACTAAATATTGATGACGGACAGCAGCGTCACCAGTGCGAGAAGCTACGCACTGCGATCACTAACATACATGCCCAGCGCTGTGATTACGGGGGTGCAAAGAAACCCCGGGTTATGCCGCCAACGCCGACTGACCATGGCTACGTATCCAGCGTGCGTTATACGTATAACGCACGCACGCTACTTCTCGACGAACATCTGGCACAACTGGAAGAAGAACTGGAAGAGCATAACCACCATGTGCTGCTGGCCACCTGTGTGCCAGCAACACTAAGCGAGTTCAAGAGGCGATCGAGTAGATCAGGCGTCTGAAAATATGCCAAAGAGATTTGACAATGGAGGATGACAGAATTGTCTGGTCCAAACCTCAATTCTTGGAAGAGATCGAAAGGTTCTATGGTCAGATAAACACGTCTCCGCGACCACATCCACTGTTACAGTCACCTACCCTAGAATCTGCAGGATTGACCCGACAGCGTGCACGAGATTAGCATGCACCTAAAACAATTATGATAGAATTTTTGTAAAAAATGATATAATGGGGAGCAACGGGGATGTGAAAAGTTGTCCATGGTGCTGTCGACATTTAATCTGGCACCAGCTGGCATCGTAGACATCGGTATATTCTCTCAACAACTAATAGGTCTTAAGATGAACTTGGACAAGATGAAAATCATCTTTAACGTCCGTACATAACTTCGTTCCTGCTCCTACCTAAATTAGGACTTTTTGACAAGTATCTATACTAATATCACATCATAAAGCTGAAGAGTTTGTTTGGTTCAACGAGCTAACCTCAGGAACTGGTTCTATTTGAATAAATATTTGTCGAGTTCAACAAACCACTTATCTAAGAAGGCTATATCACGCGTAGTCCTAAATAGGTGTAAGTGTACCAAATCGGTGACGAAAATCTTTGACCCACGTGTGAGGCCAGTGATAATTTCATATTATTATCATGGTCGTGGTCGCCCACTACAGGCAGAAAAGGCCTTCAGAAGGCCCAAGGCAGTCAGAGGCCAATGGAGATTGCTATCTCTGCCCGGCGTTGTCCTACGCGATAGAATTAGAAATGCAGTCATCTGCAAGAGAACCACAGTTACTGCGTTGTTGCTGGTTCTCCCTCCCACAAGGTGGACGGACGATGTTGTTAGGATCGCAGTTAAATCATTTTGTAGCGACACAGTTGATAGATTTATGTACCAATCTGGTTAGGCACTATTTACGGATTTACCTCACTGCAACCGTTCAGTTAAGTCAGTTAAGTCATACTAACAATGTACCTATAAAAGCTGCTAGTTTGCTACACACTTTTGCCGCGCGGCACGGTATTTGCCGAGCGTTTCTGCCGCCGGCATCTCCAGTCAGTTGTGACAGTCGTGTAGAACGACCACACACAAGTAGCAAGATGCAACACGCGCGGCACGACGGCATACCCGGGTGGCCGTGCTGGCGGCTCTTTCGTGCGGCAAAGCCGGCGGCTTTGTGTGCTGCCAGGTGCACGCAGCTTGGCCATGCAAATCTTAACAATATAATCTTTGATTTGTATTCAGGAATAGGTAGATAGTAAGCAACAACGGCCTCGCTGAGGCACAAAATATTGTGGCCGAGGCCACTATGCTCACGCCTATATCATACCACGCTACGCCTCTGATTTGATGCATCATTTTATTAAGTACCTACATAAAAACGGTGTACATCATCTTGCCTCGGCCTCGGCAGTGGCTTTTTATTTATATAATAACGAATTTATTTTTTTATATAATAATGAATTTCTACAACACACTTAAACAAAAACATGGCTTAATATCTTTTAATTACCTAATTCTGTAGTTCCATCCGAGTTCCGAATAAAATGAAAAATGATCAGAATAAACGAGTATGAACACGAAAAAGAAATAATAATATAAGAAACTGACAAGCAATATTGAACTGTAAGATCATATAGACAATAATTATAATTCCATGTTCACAAGTTGCTCGGTACATGCAACAAACGCGCCGCCGTGCGGTGGTTATGCATATTCAAACTTATGCCGATCACAAAAAGTGCATATTACTATGTATCTGATTGGAATGGCTTACCCTGTTACAGTGTTTTGAAAGGGTAACCTCTTCGGAAAGTGTTACATTGCACCCGGTCTATCGGGTGTAACCTGTTCCTAGGGGTTTTTTTTTAAGCGCTTAAAAATACCCCTTCAAAAACCCGTTCAACGAGTACCCGGCCGGTCCCTGGTATAAGTACTGTCATAATAGGTATAGGTACGCAACCTCTGCATTATATGAAAACCTATCAAGTTCAAGTTTTGAACTATGTACATAAACATTGTTCTACACAGAGCAATATGAATCATTTCATAATATCCTGGGCCTATTCATACATATTCAACTAATCCCCAAATAGAAAGAGGCTGTGCTGCGCATTCTGAATAGTAAACTTAGCAAACTGATTACATATAAATCTTAAACAGATAATTTTAAAATACTAATAATAAAAACGGCTGTAATGACCTTTTACTTTCTGATACTTTTTTGGCTTGTTCTCAACCATGATCATTTAAATACATAATTTGATAGAGTTTTAATTGTTAAGTACCAATTCTACCTGAATGAAAGTCCGCTGAGAACTAATATATCTTTGTTTCTGTAGATACAAGTCTATCGTTTAGATCTTAAGTAGTTGTTATAAGAAAGTGTGGACGCTACAGGCTATCAAGTAGTTAATTCCGAGCATATAATCTGTTTGTACGTCAACTTCGAACAAAGTTCCGCCTTATAATTTCAGTATGGTAATTGGTTTCAGTATCGTAATGTTCCCTTCTCAGGTGCGTTTGATCTGTTTTTCTTCTTAAAGATTAACATAATTGGTGTATTATTTTATATTACCACTTGTTTGTTGCCTGAAGAAATTATTTCGTTGGCAAAGTTAGGATAAATATTATTGCTGTTTCCTAGTAAAGTTGACTATAGTTACAGTAAACAAAAATACCTATATAAAATGTGTTCTCCTCCCCGTAGAACTTAACATTCATGTTTTTGATTTCAGTTGCTTTGGAATGTCGACCAAAAAGACTTTTAAATGCAAGCCTTATAGAATTATATTATTTTAAAAATAAACTGCATTTAATTTACTACGTACACACGAATATTTTGCACGATTGCCCGTCCAAATTCTACGTAATGCATATTTGTATTAAAACAAAATAAAAGAAGTGACGCTCAAAGCGGCTAGCCCGTTGACTAACAGAACGGATAGATAGTACAGATAAATGATAATATTTTTCAACGTTTTCCTTTGATTAAAGACTTCGTTCATACAAATAGCTGAACATTGAGCTCGTTTATAACTCTGTGTAAACTTTTTACGCAACATTTAATACGTTAAATGTTATGTAAACCATTTATGTGTTTACTCACTATCGTCGGTTGCGATATTTTCTGTTAGTGTAGAGGTAATTAAAGGATTTTCAAATCGTTATGGCGACTTGAACTTTAATTAGCAGCAACCTACCATACCCTCCAATAATAGCATTATCACATCATGCCCATATCTATCGAAGTGTGTTGGATACAGAAAATGCATAAAAGTGCTGTCTAATACTTGAGTGTCACTTGAGCATCTTACGGCGCTTGCCTATTTCATTTAAACCATACACATTTATTCAGAAGCGCTGGCGTGAACGTATTTTAAAGACCCTATTAATAATCAGACTACGGTAATATAGCATTCAGATTTGATGCTTTTTTTGTAGAATAAGGAAATCAATGCTATAACAGTAGCAGTGATAAGGTGGTCGCCTTAAAACCTTAAGCCCTTTGAATTATAATCAATGTAATAATATATTAAATAATTTTAAATTATATATACTTATATATATTTCTTGTGTGCGTGTGTACCTATGTCACTGAACTCCTCCTAAACGACTGGATCAATTTTGTTGAAATATTTTGTGTGTGTTCAAGGGGACTTGAGAATGGTTTAGATTCACAATTTAGTCCACTGAAAAATGTATTTTTAGTAAATTTTTAATTTGTATGTAGTTGTTGATTTTGGAATGTTTCATATTGGAACCGACTGACTGCGCTACCATCGCGATGTCAAATCTATATTAATAATTTCGTCAAGGGGTACGGTAGACTCGATCGAAACCTTACCTAAATAATAAAACATTAAAAAATAAACATTTCGAGTCGAGAACATATAACCGCAAAATTCGAATTGTCGACTATTTTGTTAAATTCTAATGGTTCTGACAGACAGTCTAGCAAAACGTAACTGACACCTGATAACATTTTGAGTACTAACAAAGAGGTACTACTACGTATTAGTACTACATAAGTAGTTTGTATGTGTAAATACATTTTTCAGTTATATTTCTTAAACAGTTAAAACGACAATTATAGAAGTATCCGCCCAATAAAGGAGCTTTGTGTTACCCCAAACATAGATGATATACTATAACTAAAGAACCCCAAATTTACGCGAGCGAAGCTGCGAGCAAAAGCTAGTTAAATATATTTTCTGAATTCTTTATTTGTTACAACCCTTTTTGTACAAAACAAATCGCACATAGTATACTGACGTATGCCTAAGTGGTACCTATTCCATTCCAGTCAACCTTTGGGTGATGCAGACTTGGAGAGATAATCGTAGATATTTTTCTACCTCGAAACTAACCTTACTTAAGAGCTTAACCGTTTATTCTTAGTTCTAAACTAGTAGCGTGAAGCACCTGCTACACACTACTAGTTACTACTACTGGCTACCTAGCATTATTCCACCTTAAGTACTTACTTACTCCGTCAGCTCAGCGATCCAAAGTGGATTTTGCCCTGCGATACGAGATTTCGCGATTTCGCCCGGTTCTTAACAGTTTCTCGCCAATTAATGTCAGCTCGAAGCTCCCTTAGATCCTCTCTTATTCCTAAGCTTAATCTACTACACTTACAGCCCTGCCTCGGCCAACAGCGGCGGGCGGCAGCGGCGAGCATTTTCGATGTACCTACATACATGGCGAGCTTTACTCCGTCGCGGCCGTGCGTCGTGACCGTTGTTGCGTCAGAGTAAACGCCCGCCGCTGTAGGCCGTGGCCGGGCCGTTATTCCTAGGCTTAATCTAGTAAAGCAAGTGTACTTACTAAATACCACATATATGGCCACTTGGAGTCATTGAGCTGGAACTTAGCATCAGCGGCTCTTGGCCGTCCCTTCACCCGTGACGGTTGGAGCTCGCGCTTCGAGTTGGCGTCGCGCTTCGACGTTGATGCGAGGTCTGATGTCGTCTCAGCTGGTGACAAATATTACTATTAATTTTTGCAAATATTCTTGATTTATAAACATTAATATCCTAGGACAACTCACACACGATCATCTGATCACAATCTAAGCAGTGACTTTACTGTGGTGATCAGATAACTGATTGACATATGAACTTATATATCTATTCCTAAATACATACATATTTTTTTATTATCAGTCTGATATTTCGCCCGTATCCTGAAAATAATTACGCAAATGAGAGGCGTTACATAAACTCTAAAATTACTACCATAATAGGTAGTAATAACGTGAAAATTTGTGATGGAAGTTTGCTACGTTTTCACGTTAAAAACACTGAACGGTTTATGATAAAACTTTCCATTATTACAACTTGTATAACCGATACCAAGGTGGATGAAGTTACGGGTAGAATTTAGTATTGAGTTATATGTACGTATGACATTCTTGCGTTACTGGCTGACTGACAGACAAGCTACAGTCAAAACTATTGGGCGCAGGAAGCAGAAATTTGGCATGATGTGTATTCCTTGGGGATCGAAGATGAGCACTAAACAGAAAAAGTCCTGAAATTTCCAGGACATCGGTAATAAATGTGCAGTCGTAGCATCCTCTAGTTTATTTATAAACTTTCATACACTTAACGCATAAAACTGGACTGAAAGCCTGTTAGCATACATGTATTTTTAAATGTGTTCTAGGAACTAATTAAAACTTGAGTACAGTTGTGATAACTCAAAGGCTTTCATAGAAATTTATGATTAACTAGCTTTTTCCCGCGGCTTCGCTCGCGTAAATTCGGGGTTCTCTAGTTATTCTAAATCATCTATGTTCAGGGTAACACGAATCTCCTTTCTTAGGCGGATACTTCTTTAATTTTACTGTCGTTGTACTTAGTACTAAGACTTAGTACTCAAAATTTTATCCGGTATCTGTGACGTTTCGCTAGAGTGGCCAATATGGCGACTGCGATTTGTCTGTCAGAACGTAAAAACCATTAAAATTTAACAAAATAGTCGACAATCTGAATTTTGCGGATATATGTTGTCGACTCAAAATCTTTATTTTTTTATGTTTTATTATTCAGGTAAGCTTTCGATCTAGTCTACCATACCCCTTGACGAAATTATTAACAAAGATTTGACATTGCGATGGTAGCGCAGTTTGTCGGTTCCTATGTGAAACATTCCAAAATCAACAACTACATACGAATTAAAAATTTACTTAAAAAAAACATTTTCCAGTGGACTAAATTGTGAATCTAAACCATTCTCAAGTCCCCTTGAACACACACAAAAAATTTCATAAAAGTCGGTCCAATCATTTAGGAGGAGTTCAGTAACATACACACGTACACAAGAAATATATATATATATATATTTATAGAAAGATATAGACTTTCAACTTTATTCATACAGATTATAGCCTAAATATAAGGTATATCTGTATCAATAAAGTTGAAAGTCAAGATATAATAATTTGCACACGCTTCCATTACACCTCAGAGGTTTAAGCTTGTTTCAAAGATTTAAGAAAAATAAATACTGTAAAAGTTTGATCAATAAAGTAAAAATAAATCTACAAATAAATGTTTTCCTAGGATTTGGATAACATATCTTTGGCATCTATTTCAGACTAGTTTGATTGCGAACTACAATCTAGATTATGATTTATTAGATGTTTGTGCTTTCTGAGTATTATTGAATCATTCGTAAGAAAATACATTTTATTTTTTTCCCTACTTATTCGTACTGTTGTAAGTAAATAATTTAATATCATTATCGTAAGATATGCTAGGTATAGAAAACGCTTTAGTTACGCACTGTAGGTGCACAATGTCATGACGCATGTTGCGTAAGACGAATGTCATTTTGGTAATTTTCTTTTACGATTGGATAACCTTTGTAATGATTGTCATGTAATCCGCTAATAATACAGGTATTATGTCATTATATTACATTGTCGTCACCGTGCTTTGTTGAGCACAATTGAAATTGACAAAAATAACAAACAAGTCGGCTTTCACTTTTTTCACTAACAGCTAGATTCAATATTCGATCTATCCATAGGTTTGGCTACAAGAGAAACATATTTAACATAATCTTCATACAAGGAAATAATTATTTGTCCTGTGAGAGCGTGGTGGAACCTCTTCGCGGCCCTGTTGCGTTTGGCCGTATTTGTGCAATAAATAAAAATCTCCTGAAGGGAGTTAGGTACATGCAGTTTCACCAGAGAACGGACGGAATGATTCATTGACAAGCTTTTGGTGTGTAATATGTGGAGATCTGACAGGCCATGAGTGCGGTGATGCCACTTGCGGCAACTAATACATCATCATAAACTTGAGGAAGTCCACTGCTGGATATAGGCACTTCTAATTTGTCATTGAAAACAAGTTACCCTTATATTTCAATGAAAATAGTCTCTAGCCTGGTTTAACTTTTTCCGGTAAGTCATCTTTTCTACCACCGTAAACAATAAAAAATGTCTATACACACCTGTAGAAGAAAGATCTGGGATCATTTGAAGATCCCTCTTCTTTCTGGAGAGAGCTCGTTGCTGTTTCGCCCAGCGGACACGGGTGTCTCCATCCAACTTGCTATGGTGCTCGTGTGTAGGAGACATCGACCGCTTCACGATCGCATGGTGATGGAAATGGTAGTGATTGTCGAATATCTGTGGGCAAAGTATAGAATATATAAATACATTTATCCAATAATTCTGAATGGAAATAAACAAAACAAAAGCTGGTAACAGATTCTGCTAAAACAATCTGCAGATTTTTGTGATCGGTATATATAAAATTGCAGCGTTACTGTCCAACTGACAGACAATTCACAGCCACTGGGCGCAAGAAGCTGAAAATTTGCATGTACCTATTGAGCAGTTGGCATACGGAGCTCATAGAGGTGCATTAAGAAGGGATATAATATAGTAGGGGTGAATTAAAGTAAAATGTGCGGGCGTAGCTGCGAAATAAAATATATTTGTTTTCCCTCATAAGTTACAAAGATTACATAAACACAAAGTGATTAGAACAAAATTACCAAATTAGTTATTCCTTAGTGAGAACCGGAGTCCGTACTGGGTTCAAGACCTGTATTACGAAGCTCAACGTATTAAATATGTGCATGAAGTCGATCTTCAAGTATTTATTGAACATTGCGATTTTATACGTGTTTTATCTATATAGTATGTCAAATCTAGTCTTCTTTTATTGGAGAACCACAAATTGTGTGAAATAAAATATGATTTAAAACTGTCCTTAAAAAATTATGATTGTATTTGCTTACAATAAAGGTGCACAAACGGTTTTAAAAATGCGCATTCTAAATATATATAATTTAATCAAAGTTTCGCATTATGAAGCAAAAGTTACACAGTACTTATAGGAACCTAGTCCACCCAACATAATTCTAATAGTTAAGCTCTTAATAGATTTTCACTACAACAACGCTGCAACTTTATTATATCACTTAAAAGATTCATAATAACTCTTCTGTCATTTTGCTACTTCACTACACTACAATAATATGAATGATGCCCTTCGTTAATACGCCATGTGGACCTAATTAAGCTCACGTAACAGGCAATTTTATACGTATTTACAAAGTCACTACAGTCTACAAAAAGCCGGTCCTTCAGCTTATTTTTTACTTTCTTTGTTCATCGCAGTTTGGTGCAGTTTCAAATTTCTTCATTCAACTCAACTCAACTCAAAATCCTTTATTCATTTAGATCACAAAGTGACACTTATGAACGTCAAATTTAAACATTATTACTGTATGCTTCTACATTTACATTTACTGCCACGTTCGCAATGCAATAGGTAGAACCATGAGAAAGAACGGGCAATAAAACTCACGGTCACTCTTTTTCATCGCCAGGTTTTTAATAATACATAACAATTAAACTTTTGTAAGGTGCTGCAACTGTTATACCTTCTATGTTACTTGTATATATTTACTTTACATGATACTCAAGCATAATCAAGTTAAATTTTGATGTTCATTTAGTTAGCCTCCTGAACATAGACATGGTGAAGCAGGAGCATCCACTTACATTATGCACCTAACAATGCAGGCAATCCGCGCAAATGTTCAGAACCATGATGGAAATGATGAAGTTAAATATAAATAAAAAATTATACCAGCCCATAAGACCGCCATCGACCAGTAATCGCAAGTAGCACCCGTTCACGAGTATGACACATGTGCCAGCCATCATCCCTCTCGCCATATCAGAGGGACAGGGATGACCCGACACACGACGCCACCACAAGAAATTACATTTTAGTGAGCATGACGACAACGGTATACGAACCGGCAGTAATAAAATTAACAATCTGTTGGTATACTGACCATGAACGCGAATTACCTCCATTTTCCAGATCATTAAGTATAGCATAAATTTGTGAAAACGTGTGAAGAAATGCAAATGTAGTACCCATATTTAATTGACGTGATACCTTTTGAAATACAACCACCGATCCAACTGATTGAGTACAAGACAATAAAATTAAACATAATAAATAAATAGTATCTAACGACATGAAAGACATCTAATGATGTGGTGGCGATTCCAAAAAACATCATTTATTTAAATAATTTTATTGGGAATAGAATCATATTTAATTACATGTCATGAAAATTTTAATATTATCTACCTACTTACCCAATAATTATGTGAATACTAAAACAGATTATTGCCAAGCGCATTTGTCATTAAGGTAATCATTTAAATTGTAATAAGCCTTTTGCATTAGGTTATTTTTAATCGTTGTCTTAAATGCGCTTAACGGCAAGTCTAAAATACATATCCGTATCTTGTTGTAGATGCGTAAACTTTGTCCTATAAAAGAATTATGAGTTTTACACAAACGGAAATACGGAACATATAATTTATGTCTATTTCTTGTATTAATAGAGTGAATATCACTATTCTTTGAATATGAATTTATATTCCTACGCCCATGCAAAACACTGGCATAAATATACTGAGACGCTACAGTTAAAATACCGATGTCCTTAAATCTTTCCTTGAGCGAAACTCTTGTTCGTAATTGGTAAATGGCCCAAACTGCTCTTTTTTGCAATATAAAAATACTTTCGATATCAGCAGCTCTACCCCATAGTAATATGCTATATGACATAACACTATGAAAATAGCCAAAATATACCAGCCTAGCCGTATCGACATCTGTTAAACTACGCACCTTCTTAATGGCATAAGCAGCCGAACTAAGTTTCGCTGACAGATATGTAATGTGTGCGCCCCATTGCAACTTTGAATCAAGTGTTATTCCTAGAAACAACGGAGATTCAGTTGTTTCCAGTACATCACCATTTAAAACGATGTTAGTACCAAGGTTTCTGACGTTTGGCAAAGCAAACTTAACACATTTGGTTTTTTTGGCGTTCAGTACTAAGTTGTTTACAGTAAACCATTTAGTCACCTGAGTAAGAGCACTGTTTATTTCGGTAAAGTTTTCCTTATTTCTATCTACTTCAAATATCAATGAAGTATCGTCAGCAAACAATACCACGTCACAAATGTTTCTCAGGTAAAATGGCAAATCATTAATGTAAACAAGAAACAAGAAAGGCCCTAGGATACTACCCTGCGGCACTCCCAATTGTACTGGTAAACCACTGGATTTTGAGCCATTTATTTCGACACATTGGATTCTGTTATTTAAATATGCCTTAATAACATCCAATGCTTTAGTCTGGACGCCGTAATGTTTAAGTTTGCACAAGAGCGTATCATGGCAGACACAATCGAAGGCTTTCGAAAGGTCGCAAAACACACCAATAGCATTCTGAGATTTCTCCCATGCATTGTAGACGTGTTTGAGTAACGCTACTCCTGCATCCGTCGTCGAGTGACCCTTAGTAAAACCAAATTGCTCAGTATGAAGGAGGCTGTTTAAATTAAAGTGTTTCAGAAGTTGCTTGAGTATGATCTTTTCAAAGATTTTACTAAAAGTAGGTAGTATTGAAAATGGCCTATAATTACTAGGATCAGTCTTACTGCCGGATTTAAACAGAGGTATTATCTTACTATGTTTCATTAAATCTGGAAAATCGCCTGATTCTATACACTTATTAAACAAGTTACTAAGATAAGGAGCTACTATATCTATTATACTTTTCAATATCTTAACAGATATTTCCCAGAGATCACCTGTATTCTTAGACTCTAGAGATTGAAAGGTGTTTATAATGTCAGTAGAACTAATAGGGCTGAATTTAAATATTACATCACATTTTTGTACACTTGATTCTAATAAATTTTCTGCACCTGAAGCTGATGAGTTTAGACCTCTAGTAGTAGTAATAGGTATGCTAGCAAAAAAATTATTGAATGTGTGTGCAACTTCTTCTTTATTGTTAATAATTTTATTATCATCTAGCAAGTTAACATTGGTGTTCCTTAAGGTTGTCTTGCCCGTTGCTTCGTTAATAGCTTGCCAGGTGGCCTTAACTTTATTAAAAGAATTTCTAATTTTGTCACTAATGAATACTGCCTTAGCTATACTGCATACCTTTTTAAATATTTTAGAATAATTTCTGACATACTCAGTGAAGCTCGCATTAAAATTGTATTTCTTCATACCATACAACTCATACATCCTTGCTCTGCTTTTGTGAATACCTACAGTAGCCCACTCACTAAATGCTCTAGACTCCTTGATTACTTTTTCCTTGGTCTTAAAAGAACTTCTAAATTCGTTTTGCACTATATTAAACATAGTATCATAAATCTTATTAGGTGATTTAAGCTCCATCATATCAGGATTAATACCTACTAAAATTTTGTTCCTAAATTCAATAAATTTACGCCTAGGTAATGACCTAACTGTCACCCTATGTACGATTTTTTCATGAATATATAAAAAACCTGCCAATTGACCACAGTGATCCGAAGTTAAGTCAGTAGTAACTAATTTATGTAATACTGTATGATTACTAAATATATTGTCAAGGCAAGTGGAAGATGATGCTGTTATTCTACTAGGTTCAAAAAATAAATTTGTCAAATTAAATGATTTAAAAAGGTTTAAAAGCCTACTAGTCATTGGTGAACTATCTAATAAATTAATGTTAAAATCACCACAAACTATGATACCTTTTTTATTGGTCCTAATTTTACCAATTGCGTCTTCCATAGTAGACTCAAACACATTAAAGTTACTTAAAGGAGGGCGATACACACATATAACAATATACTGTTCCAGCTCAATGCAGGACATTTCTATAGTTCATTCTACAGACAAGGTGCTTATGTCCTTTCGCTCCTTACATGGTATGGTATTTGAAACTAGTATCAAGGATCCACCATGGATAGCTTGACTCCTAGTGAAAGCACTTTGCACAGTGTAATGCATGTTATTTAAAAATTTAATTTGATAATCCTTTAACCAATGCTCCGTTATGCACATAATTTTAATATTGTGGCTTTCTAAGTATAAACTTAATTCTAAATGTTTGCCAGATAGACCCTGTATATTTTGATGTGCTACATTCAATTGACAATGTCTATCCTTTGTCCTATTCTTAAGTTTAAAGAACTCGTGTCTGTATTTAAAATAGAAGGAATGGTAAAGACAGAATTATTTACAGAAACCATTTTCTTGGATACCCTGCATGTACCTGTGTCATATTGTATATTATATGCTAATAATTTAGCAATTTGTCGTTTATAAAATAGTGAAAGATACATAGTATCTTTGGTCAATGTGTAATTATATTTATTAATGAATTTATTTATGTCAAAATATAAAATAATATCTTTATACTGCCATGTCATATTGTATAAACACAAATTTAGGTCAAATATATGTTGATTTACCTTTTCATCTAATACACTTGAATAAGGTAAAGCACAAGTAATAAATTGACATCCTAGGTTTTTATGAAGTGATAACATTACTTCTGTTAAATTGTAAATATCTGTTTGTTCACAATTTGGCTGTCACCATATATAATTATTATTGTTGAATGTCTATCTAATGTTGTTTGTTTTAAACTATATATTAAGTGTGAAAAAGATGACCCTGGATAACAATAATTAATGATTTTCTGTTGCTGTAAATGACTACTCATTAAGCTACCTAAACCTACACCTAACCTATCTGAAAACATGTAAACTTTTTTTGTGCCAGAGTTATCAACTAAGGGTGTCTTATCCTTTGGACTATTGGTTGTACTAGAACTAGAACTTGAACCTGAATCACTATCACCTATAATTAGAGATTCATTCCCTAACAAGCATGATTTTGAACAATTTGAGTAATTATTTGTAATTGTCAAGGCCTTTACATATTCCAGATTATTCTTACCAATTCGTGCAATCTCATCATATTTACTTATATATACCTGAACCTCTTTCTCATACTGGATATTCATCCTATTTAGTTGTGACTCTAAAGCGCTGATTTGTGATTCATTGAAATCATTGAACGACGAATCCGTGCACTTTATTTGAATCGAGAGCTTAATTTTAATAATAACGCAATTTCAATTCATAATGTAGCACTATATTGATGGCAGAAGAAATACGTGACCGCTTTTAAATTTACTTTGCTTATCATGAGGAAAAACAACGTTGCAAATTCACTTGAAAATAATAGCTTTTGTAGGGCAAGATATTGTAGGTTTTATGTTAAGACGTTGATGTGGCAACTTTAATCAAAATGTGTGAGTATTTTTGTTTTGTAATAAAATGGCTTTAGTGCTTTTTTTACATACTCAAGAGCTTTATTGTACGTAAAATTTGTTGTCAAACATTTTATAATTTTTATCACGAAAAAAATGCTTGTTTTTGATCTAATGCATTGCTGTTTCATTGCATTCATCCGATTGATGATTTTTTTACAATATTTGATCTTGGCGAAAGTCATTTTTCTTCTGCAGCCTAGTGCCAGCTAGTAAAATTCAAAATCAACTTTCAAATGAATTATATTTCATTTGAATAGAAAAAAAAACAATCTTGATATGATACTTCACTATTTACTATACCTAATTTTAGGTATCTTTATAACGTAGAACTAATCAATTATTATTATATTAAAATCAAAACTAATCAGTAATGGTAATATTTGAGGAACTATGGATAGAAAAGTAAGATAACCGATATTCGCAGATGCTTCTCAAGAGAGCACACACCTATTATTACAGCACTGAATCTCTATCAATATAAATTAACCACCCAGTTAGTTTTAGTTAATGTTTCAACAACAATATTACTAATATTTATATAGCGGTTATTTTGCGTAGGTAAATAAAAATATAGATAAAACAATTAAGAAAAAACATTTTTACTGAATGACTAACATTCATGTCATTGACGTTTTGCCTTGATTGAAAGAAATTATGAGTCAGCATGCGACTGATGAAAATCTCTTAGCAATACGAAACAGAATCAATAAGTAGGATTCGATCATATTGACTCGAAGATCGCTTCAACTTTCTATTGTAAACGAATAACACAAATAAAAAATAAGTGAAACCCTAAGTTTAGCAAAAAAATAAAATAAAAAAGAATCAATAAGTATGATTCGATCATATTGACTCGAAGATCGTTTCGACTTTCTATTGTAAACGTATAACACAAATAAAAAATAAGTGAAACCCCAAGTTTAGCAATAAAATAAAATGTCTGACATATCATTTCAACCAGACATGTACCCATTTAATGCAATTACATCATACTCAGTTTCAAAAGCAACAATACTATTTCAATTAACTTTAAAACCGGAACTGAAACAACCTTCACTAGTAATTTAAAAACTAGCTCTCCCTCTTCAATACAATTTATACTGTTATTCATATTTTAGTTTTTCTTCTTGGCATACTTATAAAATTTTATGAAAAGACAGTAAACCCTAACTGACTGTCAAAAACTGTCTTTTCATAAAATTTTCTTTTCTCAAGAATATGAGTGGCCTGTTCAATGAAAAAAGAACGTTGCAATGGGAACTATTTGTCTAGGTTAAAACTTCTCGTTATTTCCATAGCTTTAGATAAAACGATATTTACTTTACTCAACTTTTTAAATATGTTTCATAGCTTACGTCTACAGAGAAATGTATGAATGACATATTTTTTGGAAGCTGTCGCCGTGTACGACGAGCACTTAAATTTTCATAATATACTCGTCTCTGCATTTCGGTGTCACACAGATATTATGTTATTTGAATTTTATTACATAATTTCGAATATACGCTATGATATTTTATGTGGAATTACATCTAAGTACTTACATAAATGCTTAATAGTATAATAATCGGTTTCCGCTTCGAGGGAATAAATGTAAAATTTATCTATTTAGCTGCAATAAATCTAGGAAAATTGACCAAAAATTTTTTACCGAGAACTTTATGTGATTATCCAATTAATTTTAAAGGTTCATTTTGCTGTAGCGGTGTGCTGGCTTTTTCCCATATACTTCCCGCGGGACAGTTACGCAGGTACTCCGAGAGGCCATAAATATTTTTGAATCTCGAGACTTCAACATAGAACCTTGCGAAAAATAATATATTAAAACAGAGATAAAAAATCTACTAAATTTGAAACGCTAAATCACACTTGGCCATGAATCCAGTTAATATTTATTTAGCTACTTACATTTGCTTTTATAATAAAATTATGTTTGAAATCTATTTGAGTTAAATTTACAAAAGTATTACTTAATGGATAGAACATACATTAAATACATTTGTCAGAATCGTGTTATCTTATCAGAATTGAAATCCTTTGTTAATTTCCATGTGCTAATATAATAATATTCTACCACATACACACTTCACCGTCTAGTCCCAAGCTAAGCAGAGCCTGTGTTATGGGTACTAGATAACGAATAAACATACTTATATACAATTTTTTGTAAATACATACATATTATACATAGAAACACCCAGACCAAGACAAATATGCATGTTCAGGCACACAAATGTTTGACTTGAGCGGGAATGGAACCCGCGACCTTCGACGTAGCAGTCGCTTACACACCCACTGTGCCAACCGGTCGTCACTACGCACTAAATATTCTTACAATAACGTTTCTAAATTGAAAAACATTCTAAGAATATTTTGGTTACGAAATATAAAATTTAAATCCAGACTAAAACGTTTTATAGAATAAACATTCTTATTTCAGTAATTTTTAACACGACAACGCAACAACCCGCAAGTAGGCAGAGTCAGCTGACAAAGCTGAAGACGAAAGATGGCAGAATCGTATCGTCCAAGCCTGAGCTCTTGGAGGAGATCGAAAGGTTCTATGGACAGCTATACACGACAACGCAACAACCCGCAAGCACTCCAGCGTCAGACCCTAGCTGGATTGACCCGACACTATACCTAAAATATCCCGGACGTCAGCATGCACGAGATTAGTGTGGCTCTCAAACAGCTCAACAACAACACGGCGCCGGATGATGACGGAATTACGAGCGAGCTTCTGAAGGCCGGCGGTGCACCCGCTAGAAAAGCCCTTCGGAAGCTATTTGATTCCGTCATTCGCGAGGGTAAAACGACACAGGCGTGGCACAGAGGTGTGGTGGTGCTTTTCTTTAAGAAAGGGGATAAAACCCTCTTAAAGAACTACAGACCCATCACACTTCTGAGCCACGTCTACAAGCTGTTTTCGAGGGTCATCACGAATCATCTCGAGAGCAAGCTAGACGACTTCCAGCCTCCCAAATAAGCCGGTTTCCGTAAAGGCTATAGTACCATAGACCACATACATACGCTGCGGCAGGTTATACAGAAGTCCGAGGAGTATAACCAGCCCCTAAGCTTGGCGTTTGTGGACTATGAGAAAGCCTTCGATTCGATCGAAACCTGGGCGGTGCTACAGTCTCTCCAACGGTGCCGGATTGACTACCGATATATCAAAGTGCTGAAGTGTTTTTATGAAAACGCCACTATGTCAGTCCGCCTCCAGGACCAGAGTTGGAAACCTATTCAACTCCAGAGAGGGGTGAGACAGGGGGATATCATATCCCCGAAACTGTTTACCACTGCGCTGGAGGATGTTTTCAAGCTTCTGGCCTGGAATGGACTCGGCATCAACAGTACATCACTCACCTTCGATTCGCAGACGATATCGTAGTCATGGCTGAGACCATGGAAGACCTAGGCACAATGCTCGATGGCCTCTGTAGAGTCTCCCAACAAGTAGGTCTTAAGATGAACATGGACAAGACGAAAATCATGTCGAACGTCCATGTTGTACCTGCTCCTATTCAGGTTGGGAACTCTATGCTCGAAGTTGTCGACAAGTATACCTACCTGGGACAAGTAGTCCAATTAGGTAGGTCCAACTTCGAGAAGGAGGTCAATCGTCGAATCCAACTCGGTTGGGCAGCGTTCGGGAAGCTACGACATATCTTCTCGTCCGATATCCCGCAGTGTCTCAAGACGAAAGTCTTTGACCAGTGTGTGTTGCCAGTGATGACTTACGGATCAGAGACGTGGTCGCTCACTATGGGCCTTATCAGAAGGCTCAAGGTCACTCAGAGGGCGATGGAGAGAGCTATGCTTGGAGTTTCCCTGCGAGATCGAATCAGAAATGAGGAGATCCGCAGTAGAACCAAAGTCGCCGACATAGCTCTCCGGATAGCCAAGCTGAAGTGGCAGTGGACAGGGCACATAGCTCGGAGAACCGATGGCCATTGGGGCAGAAAGGTTCTGGAGTGGCGGCCACGTACCGGACGACGCAGCAGAGGTAGGCCCCCCGCAAGGTGGAACGACGATCTCGTCAAGATCGCGGGAGGCGGTTGGATGCGAACGGCTCAAGACCGGTCTGTGTGGTGAACCTTGGGAGAGGCCTATGTCCAGCAGTGGACGTCGTTTGGCTGATATGATGATGATGATCTAAGTAATTTTAGAAATAAAGATTAACCCTTAATCGAAATTAAAATAATTTTATCTGTTGAGACGAAATAAATACCTATTTTTTATCTATTAACGAAGAACCACTTAAGCATTAATTTAAAATACTTTTTGATGTTTAAAATGTTCTCGTAAACAAGACACTAAATCTGTCAGAAATCTAAACACAGAAGAGTTCAGTATTAACACAAAAAATACACAAAAAAATATACTCGTTATTTTTCCGTAAAGTCAAAGCGATTCATTTTAAAACGGTCTTTACGGTCAACGAGACGGTGCGAAGCGTGGAGAATCTTCGCTAAGAGTCGCCTCGGGCCGCGTGCCACCCTTATTTATGAACTCACGTGGAAAAAGGGGATTTCATGCAGCCAAGCCGATACAATATGCAGCGACCGAGCACTTATCTTACTTGAAAATTTGGTAACCACCTGGGCTTTTAACAAAAGGTTACGCTCAAAAGCCACCGCTGTAGTGGTGACGCAAATTAAACCTTTTGTATATTATGCGGGGTACCAGTAATTGAATAGTTGATATCCCCAACTTAGCCAAACAGTCGTAAGCTACGGCTATTTTCTGCATGTACTTACATGCAAAATTGAATTGGTAGTTGGTAATATAATATTATATAGTTACATGCCTTCTGGTTTAATTTTTTGAACGACATAGGAGGGTATACATTCATGCACCCTTAAAACATAAAACTACAATTTGGGGCACCGAGCAAAAAAATATAAAGTAACTACGCACTTAAAAAATCTATGAACCTAGAAACTACATATAAGCTACTTACTAGAAGTAGCTTATATGCACATCTTTACAAACTTTGATAGTTTTTAAAACATTCATTTTCGGTATAAATAAAGTACTTTCATGTAATAATATAGAAATATACGAAGAACATGTAATTTGTTATGTCATTGTATATGGCGCACCCCACAACGCGTTCAGATTCTCATCGTATCAGTTCCTCAGTACCTATATTATAATGGACACGGTCACACGGCGCTAGCAACAGTGCCGAACAATACCAAATATCACCAAAAAGAAGCTATACGCCGCCGCCGTCGACAATAAACAAATTGTTTATACCATATAAAAAGCAGTGCAAGTGACATTGATAGTTACGAGGTTTTGTATATATGTTATTAAATTTTTACTGCGTTATTTTTGTAAATATAGTGTAAATACTACTTATGCAAGACGATAATTGCTCTGGCAATGCGGAAGTGAGTGTGAGTCAACCTGCCGCATCGCTTTCTGGTCTGGTGCGTTGCCCACAATGTTCCCAGGATCGTTTTTTTAAAGGTAAGCGGGGCCTGAAAGTGCATTTTGGTAGAGTTCACAAATCCCAAAATGCATTTCCTGGCCCTCCAATATCTACACAATGTGCATCAGAAGACATCACCCAAATTCCTTTTTGGCAAACCCTAACAAAATTGAAACATTCGATTCCGGTTCTAAAAAGAGTTCCCCGTGGGGCAAGACCTGCAGTTTCAAAAAAATTAGCAGAATGTATAGGTCTTGTCGTAAGGGAGAACTCGATAACGGCCTGGGAGCAATTATTGACCTTCCCATATAGGATTTTACATGTTGACAAAAGTCAGGCAGCCCAAATTACATTAACATCCCAAATTAAATATAACTGTCACGTTTCGGCCAACTCTTTGGATTCTAAATTCACTTTTAACAAGCAGAAATCGCTTAGTCAATATGTAGAATCCAAATTAAGGGAGGGTGACTGTTATTTAGTAGTGATGTGGTGGCGCCTCGCTCTCCAGAGACGCTTGCTGGTCTGAAGAGCAAGCATCCAGCGCCTATCGATGATCTCTCCTTCCCTGAAGCTCCCGACAGGGAATCAGAACATCTGATCACTACGGCCAGGGATGTATTAGCAGCAGTTTTCTCCTTCCGAAGTGGCTCGGCAGGTGGCCTTGATGCCTTGACACCGCAGCACCTAAAAGACTTAGTGTGTGCAAGTGCTGGGGTGGCTGGCGAGACCCTTCTGAAGGAGCTAACTGCGCTAATTAATATGATGCTCTCCGGTAATGTGGACGATGCGATCATTGAAATCTTGTATGGGGCAAACTTGTGCGCCCTAAACAAGAAGGATGGTGGCATTCGTCCCATTGCCGTGGGCAGCACATATCGGCGTATAGCAGCTAAGATATGCTGTAAATTTTACAGCAGAGAGCTATCCGAAAAGTTCCAACCCCTCCAACTAGGTTTTGGTTCCAAGGGGGGTTGTGAGGCTGCTATACATGCCCTTTCTACATATCTTGGAAGTAGTGATGGAGGGGTCATCCTTAAGGTTGACGTGAAAAACGCCTTCAATTCAGTGAATAGGGACACTTTGTTGGCACAGGCAAAATTAGAAACACCTAAAATTTTTAAATTTCTTTGGCAATGTTACAGATATCCCACAAAATTACTTTACAAGGACAATGTTTTGGACTCAGCAGTTGGATGCCAACAAGGTGACCCTCTTGGACCAGTCATTTTTAGTTTAGCCATACACCCCATTATTCGGCAAATAAATTCAAAATTTAATGTGTGGTTTTTAGATGATGGAACCCTGGGAGGCGATCTAGACATTGTATTACAAGACATGGCTTTTCTAAAAAATAAATTCAACTCCATTGGCTTAGAACTAAATTATAGTAAATGTGAACTTTTTATAAATACAACAAATTCAATGAACAAACATTTGGCAATATCGAAATTTAATAATTTGGCACCAAATATAAAAATTGTTGAAAAAACTTCTCTTCGCCTCCTAGGTTCACCAATTTTTGAAGAAGCTTTTGAATCTTTCGTAGAAGAAAATGAATCTTTCGTAGAAGAAAAGATACAAAATTTTAATGATATTTCAGATCGCCTATTAAATATTAATATTCATTCAGCTTACACAATTATTCGATATTGCCTTTTCGTCCCTAAATTTACTCATACTTTAAGATCGTCACAACTTTGGAAGAAAAATGCACTTTTAGGAAAAATTGATCAAATTATTCAAACAACCTTAAGAAAGATATTAAATGTGGACATGGACGACCGAGCCTGGCTACAAGCGTCATTACCTATACGTCTGGGTGGGCTCGGCGTTCTGTTATATCCATAATTAGTTCCTAATTAAATGCTGATATCTGCACTATTTATATTATATATAGGGCCATAAGCCACGCGGCCAACGAGTCGCAGATAGACCGCGAGCCACAGAAGTCCCGTCGTAGCCGTCGTTAACAAGTCAGACAGATTGTCATTTTTTCCTAGTAAAGTAAAGTGAGGCATTAGGTGTTTGTGTCTGTGTAAAACTCTGTTGCAATAAACTGTGGTTCCAGCTGAAATAAAAGTGTTTTTTTTAAAAAGACAATCCGCGGCTGCCGCCTAACATTGGTGTCAGATGTGGGATCTCGTAAGTGGTTTCCGTGCAAACCCTGAGATCCGAATCCGAGGTCGCCGCGCTTTCGTCACGTTGATCGACGGTCAGTCTCAGCCCCTGGAAGCGCTGAGCCCGCATCAAGCACTTCAGCATCGTGGTCGACAGTAAGTCTCCTCCTACGTCGAGCCTGCACCACCGCCACACCACGTGGTCGACGATAAGCCTCCGCCAGCGTCGTGAGCCCGCACCACCACCGTCTCCAGACACCGCCCCGTGTCGTCGCCGTCTTCTGCACTCGCCATCATCCAAACCATCACGGATCTTCGAAGCCGTCCGCACATCATTGGTCGCGCCCCGTGTCGTCAGCGTCTTCTGCACTCCACATCGTCACGGATCCTTGAAGCCGTCCGCACATCTCAGGTCGCGCCCCGTGTCGTCATTGAAGTCACCACGGATCCTTGAAGCCGTCCGCATACTTTCGGTCGCGCCCCGTGTCGACATCAATCCCGTTCGTGTACGTGTTATAGTTCGACTCTGATCGGACCTCGCGTCACGGACTCGTCAGCGTCTCTCAAGTTACTCCTCAAGAATTCGATTTCCGTATAGACTCTAAAACTACATCTTGCATAGGAACAGTGCGTCCAGGCATGTTGCTGATCCTGATACTGTAAGTCTTTTTATTGTTATTCTATTGCATTTTATATTTCTGTGTAATTCTGTGTGTTTCCTTCCTAAATCCTAAACCATGTCCGTAAAAACCGAACATGAGAAGGTAACCCTAAATGTACTTACTAAATTCATTAGGCCATATAAGGGAGACCGTGAAACACTTCCGGCTTTCTTAACGAACTGTGACAATGCTATGTCATTAGCAGCACCTGAACAACACGGCATTTTGTGTAAATATATTATATCACAATTAGAGGGAAAAGCCCAACTAGCGTGCAGTCTAAAAACATTTACACAATGGTCAGACCTAAAATCATTTCTACGGTCCACCTTTGGTGAAAGAAAGCACAGTTCCCATTTATTAATAGACCTTCAAAATTGTAAACAGTTAGCTACAGAAACAGTAACGCAATATTCGTTGCGAATTGAAGCCTGCTTGACCAGAATCCAAGCAGACATCCATTATTCATGTTCAAATGAACAAGAACTCATAGGTAGAATAGCTGCCATGGAGGATCTTGCCCTAAATACTTTTATAATGGGCCTCAATCCCAACATATCGAATATGGTCCGCTGCCGAAATCCTACTTCCCTAAATTATGCGGTAACACAAGCCGTAGAGGAAGAGAAAATTTTCAATTTAAGCCGCTTATCGCAACGCACAGGCAAATCTTGTACGATCTGTAACAAACAAGGGCATACTGCCAATGAATGTTATAAAAAGAAAGCTAGCTCTCCTCCAGTTCAAAAATCCTATCATGTCCCGAATCCTTCATCTCATTTTCAGGCATCTCCAAGCAATTGACAGTATCCTAATTCCAATCATTCTAATTTTAATAACTCTAATTTTAACAATAAGTTCTGCGCATATTGTAAACACAAGAGTCATGTTATAAACGAGTGCCGCAAGCGTCAATATAACAATCAACACCGCTCCCAGAACTCGCTACCCGATGCCGCGCCTCGAACTCAAAGTAATAGCGCCAGTACACGTGTACCGAATAACGCTGCGCGCGTGCATTGCTGTGAACACGACTCCAGTTATGCACCTGTTGATGGTAATAATGAATGCGATTTAAACGCGAATTGATTTCGGATTCGTGCCTGCCGAAATCAATAAATAATAACGGCACAAATTATTTTACTAACTTTAATGCAAACTCTTATCCTAAATCTAATACTAGCTCTTATACTAATTCTTATACTAATTCTTATACTAATTCTTATACTAGGTCTTTTACCAATGATCAACAGGATCATTCGGGTCGTATTTTAAGTAAACATAACTTACCAAATCTTAATCCTAATTCTTATACTTGTTCTTTTACCAATGATCAACACGATCATTCGGGTCGTACTTTAAGTAAAAATAACTTACCTAATCTTAATACTAATTCTTATACTAGTTCTTTTACCAATGATCAACACGATCATTCGGGTCGTACTTTAAGTAAAAATAACTTACCTAATCTTAATACTAATTCTTATACTAGTTCTTTTACCAATGATCAACAGAATCATTCGGGTCGTACCTTAAGTAGAAATAACTTACCAAATCTTATTCCTAATTCTTATACCAAATCTTTTACCAATGATCGACAGGATCATTCGGGTCCTACTATAAATAAACATAAATTACCAAATCTTAGTACTAAGTCTTATCCTAAATCTATTACTAGTTCGTATACCAATGATCAACTTAATCATTCGGGTCTTACTTCGAGTCAAAGTAACTCACTTAATCTTAAAACTAGATCTTACACTGAATCCTATAAAATACCTCAGAATAATCTGAGTCTTACTTGTACTAATTCTAAGTCTTTATCTCAAAATGATTCAAACGTCACCAAATCTCAATCTTGTGTTCTTGATGAGGTCAATATAGTGCCAGAGAACTCAAACGTTTCTGTGCCTATTTTTGAAACGAGTATTAATAAATACAGAATCTCTTTACCTTTTACTTATCTCGTTACGAATTGTTCGCAAAAGCCTCTTAGCTTTCTTGTCGACACCGGTTCGAGTGTCAGTATCGTAAAAAAATCTAGTTTGTCAACTGAACCTCGATTAACTGAGGAAATAATCCGCCTCAAGGGCATCAATAACTCTGGATCTTATAATGAAACCTTGGGTGCCTTTGACCTAGAGCTTCAGTTGTGTAAAGAAACATTGTTACACAAGTTTCATGTCATTACAGATGATATAAATCTCAAATATGACGGTATAATTGGTACTGATCTCTTTCGTATTCATAACGCCAATATAAATTACGATTCTAAGTTCTTAAATTTGCGAGGTCATAATCTACCGATTTACTTCGAGAATAAGACTTACATCATACCGGCGCGTTGTGAAACAGTAATCGAATGTATGGTGTCAAATGATATCTCGGATTTGCATAACTTACGCGAAGCGCTTGTTTTAAATCACGTAATTAGTGAAGGCGTTTATTTAGCGAATTGTATAGTTAGTCTAAAACCAAATAATCGAGTCAATATCTCAGTTTTAAACACCAATGAATCTGAAATTCGTATTCAAGACTTCAAGGTCACTTTAACTCCTTTAGAATTCCCTGAGTCCCATGAATCTCACGAGATAATTAACACAGTCTCCTCATCTCCATCTGATCGACGAGAACGCATCTTAAATTTAATTAGACACGATCATCTTAACTCGGAAGAAAGCCAAGCCCTATTAGAATGTTGCGCAGATTTTACCGATATCTTCTATCTTGAGGGAGACCCCCTCACTAGTACAAATGCAATTCAGCACTCTATTAATACAGGCAATGCGCCGCCTATCAATGTAAAATCATACCGTTTTCCCGAGTGTCACAAAGACGAAGTTGACAAACAAATTAGAAAGATGCTCGATCAAAACATCATCCGACCCTCAACCTCTCCTTGGAGCGCACCTGTTTGGGTGGTCCCGAAAAAGATGGACGCCTCAGGGCAAAGAAAGTGGCGCATCGTCATAGATTACCGACGACTTAACGACGTCACCGTAAACGAAGTTTATCCCATCCCTCTTATTTCAGACATCCTAGACCAACTAGGCAATTCTAAATATTTTAGTGTTCTCGATCTAATTTCTGGTTTTCACCAAATAAAAATCAATCCTGCTGACGCTGCAAGAACTGGTTTCACCGTAATCAACACAAATGGTACCTCAGGTCATTATGAGTTTACTAGAATGCCGTTTGGGCTTAAAAATGCCCCTGCAACCTTCCAACGGCTTATGAACACTGTGTTATCGGGTCTTCAAGGTCTACACTGCTATGTCTACCTCGATGACTGTATAATCTATGCAAATTCCCTGCCTTCTATGATGGAAAAGCTCCGCCTAGTATTCGAAAGACTCCGTCAATTTAATTTAAAACTACAGCCCGATAAATGTGAGTTCTTAAGACGTGAAGTGAATTACTTAGGTCATACTATCACCGATAAAGGTGTCTCTCCAAATCCCGACAAGGTCAAGGCTGTCTCACAATATCCCGTTCCCAAGAATCCTAAAGATGTAAAATCTTTCCTTGGTCTCATCGGTTATTATCGACGATTTATCGAAAATTTCTCGAAAATCACCAAACCTTTAACTTCGCTCTTGAAAAAGGATGCCGCTTTCCATTGGAATGTGGAACAGCAAACAGCCTTCGACATCCTAAAGGAAAAGTTAACCACCGCTCCTCTCCTCCAATACCCTGATTTTTCTCAACCTTTCCTCGTTACTACAGACGCAAGTAATTACGCCATAGGCGCAGTACTATCCCAAGGGCCAGTTGGCAAGGATAAACCTATCGCGTATGCTTCGCGCACCCTTAATAAAGCAGAAGGTAATTACTCCACGACAGAAAAGGAGTTATTAGCCATATTATTTGCCGTCAAAACTTTCCGTCCCTATCTTTATGGCAATAAATTCAAAATTATCACCGACCATAGGCCCCTCTTGTGGCTTTTCAATGTAAAAGACCCAGGAAGTCGTCTTATTCGCTGGCGTTTAAAGCTGGAATAATATGACTACGAAATAGTGTATAAACAGGGAAAGCTTAATTCGAATGCCGACGCGTTATCACGTCACCCGGTACTAGTTACTACACGCAGCAACAGCCTTAACGATCACTCTTACGAACAATACTTTAAACTACAATTTACCAAATCTATTCCACCAACAAATACACAAATCGAAGAACATACTCAAGCTTTACACCTTACCAAATGCAAGCTGATAGCCTGCCCTACATCCCTAGATTTTGATAGTTCAATGCCACATTGCGAAAACATTTTATCTCAAATTGAAAATTCAGCCGAGATGATCGCATCCGAACGCGAACCTGAAACAATATTTACCACATTATCTAATAATAAACAATACTATTTCTTATTCACTAAAGTTCATCATTATGACGAAACTAATTATAAAACAATATATTCTCTTCTAATAAAATTACGTAACACTATGCTAGATCAAAACATAAACGAACCTGAGCTCGCGATATCAGATTTTAGCGAACCGTTTTCTAAGTTAGTCTATACTAAAATATATAACATGTTAAACTTTATCTTCCATAACACTAATATCAAAATACATATTTACAAAAATCAGCTTATTTACCCTACACCCGCTGAAGTACCCAAAATACTTCAGGAAAATCACGACTCACCCATTGCCGGTCACCCAGGTATAAAACGGATGTTAAGTAGAATCAAAGAAGCCTAGTACTGGAAGTCCATGCGTCTAGATATAGAAAACTACGTAAAAAATTGTAAACTTTGCCAGATAAATAAACCCTTACGTTGCTCAAATAAAGCACCTATGGAGATTACCTCTACTAGCACTAGACCTCTCGAAAGACTAGCGCTAGATATTGTGGGAACTCTACCAGAAGCTGGTTTGCAGAAATTTAGATTCATCTTGACCTTACAAGATGATTTAACTAAGTTTACCTGTGCTTACCCCATGATTACATCTACTAGCGATGAAGTTGCTCGTAACCTCATACTTTTCATGTCACTATTCGGCTTCCCTAAAACTATACTTACCGATCTAGGTACATGTTTCACCTCAGAGCTTTTTAAACAAGTTACAGATATATGTAAGATCAAATCTATTTTCACTACTCCCTATCACCCTCAGTCAAACGGCGCTTTAGAACGCAGCCATGCTACTTTGAAAGAGTATTTAAAATCATTCGTCAATGAGAACCAAAACGACTGGCATTGCTATTTATCAACAGCGTTGTTATCGTATAATACTACACCTCATACCACTACTGGTTTCAGTCCTTTTGAATTGTTATTCGGTTATAAGCCTGTCATCCCAAATTCACTTTACGAAACAAGCGGTAACAACACGTATCACGAGTATGTGCGTGCTTTGCAGTACAGAATGAAGTTTAGCCGCGAAAAAGCTTTACAGAACATCGTAAACAGTAAAGAAACATCAAAACGCTACTATGACGAATCAAGCCGTAGTACTTCATATAAGACTGGCGATATGGTATACATAAAACATCACCATAGGCTACGAAAGGCCTTATCCCCTATCTGGAAAGGTCCCTACAAAATTATAAAAACTAATGGTAATCATAACGTCACCGTATGCATTAATCGTAAACACGTAAAATATCATACCAATGAAATCAAACCCGCTCACACGTAGTGTTGTCTCTTTTCAGAACGCTATGGCGTCACTGCCACGCAGAGCCTACCTTAACGCCGATAGTACACAGCCCAGGAATTTATTTCGACCCTATTGATACTGTTTATTTTTATAATGATTACTGGAAAATAATAACGCATATAGATATAGTGTCTGTTGAACCGCATCTTAATAATATTGAAAATTTAATTAAATCAACTTTAGACCTATGTATCAGATCGCAATTAACGGAATTTATGCAATGTAAAGACCTCTTCAACCCAGTAGAAATAAATTTGCAAGCTAATTTGATTAAATTAGATTCTTTGTCTCATATCATATCCTCAGATTCACCAAACAGATTCAAAAGATCAATTGAGTTTGGTGGCGAAATACTAAAGTTTTTCTTCGGCACACTAGATGCTGACGATGCACGTAAATACGACGCCGCTATTGACTCATGTCAACAAAGCGAGGATGAGTTGTACAACTTAATGAAAGAGAATATTCATATTGTAAAGTCTAGCATTAACACATTTAATACTACTATTTCAAGGTTAAACAAGAACGAAATTAGATTAACTGCTCAAATTAATAAACTCAATGAGATCTTAACTCAAACCACTAAAAACAATAACGAAGTATTGTACATATCAAAAATAAATAATTTACTTAATATCATCGAAGGTTCCTTATTATCTATTTCTAATTTTCTAGATTCTGTCTTAAACTCTATTTTATTTGCGAAAGCGAATGTTTTACATCCTTCTATAATTACACCTTCTAACTTATTAATAGAACTAACTAAGCAAACTCATGTCATAAATAAACGATTAGATTTTCCAGTTCCACTCAATATAGAGACTATTCATACAGTCATAGATGTGTCAAAACTAACTGCATATTACTATAAGAAAAGAATTGTATTTGTCATCCAAATTCCTCTTATCTCTCCTATAAAATACAATGTATACAAATTAATACCATTACCTACCCCTTCCGATCAAACCAACCCTAATACTTTTGCCCTTATTCATCCTACAAACCCTTATCTAGCTATTACAGAAGATAGATTAAATTATGCTATGTTATCAAATTTAAATATAAAGGACTGTTTGAAAATAAATAATGAATATTCTATTTGTCAATTGGTAATTATATACTCTAGTGTCTCTAACCCATCTTGCGAGATGAAATTATTAACAGAAGTAGTGTTGTCATTACCTAAAGAGTGTGATTTCCGATTATTATATGGTCAAATAGATATTTGGCAAAAACTACACAAAAATGAATGGATTTATGTGCAGTCGAACCCAAATAAGTTAACTGTAAAATGCAAAAACGGTCTCAAAGATCTTTCTGTACTTGGTACTGGGTTACTTCAGTTAACCCCTGATTGTATCGGTTATTCGAAAACTTTACAATTTATACCATCGACCACTATGACGTCAATGTATAATAATAACCCATTTACCTTAGATTTTGATATTACTCAAGATAATTGCTGTAATAAAGATTTTGTTAACAAAACAATTCCACTGTTATCTCCGTTATCTTTAAGTAACATAGATTTAGATTCTTTAACGCATACTTTTCATAAATTAGATGATTTGGAAATTGAAATTAATAAATACAAAAATCAATCTCATTTTGTTAAATATTCAACATATTATTCAGGATTCACTTACGCATGTATTGTTACAATAATTTTGTTTATTTTATATAAAGTTTATAATTATTTTAATTACAAAAGTCGCTCATCATGTTGCATTCAAATATTTAATCAATGTAACACCAGGAGAAATGTCCAAAATCAAAATAGAATCAGTAATTCTATTGAAATGATTGACCAACATGAACATTCTTTATCTGATAGCGATAACAACTCTCATCATTCATCTAATAGAAACATAAGTAATTTTTGAACCCAGTTCTAAATATATCTCTATCTAATTTAAGCAATGATTCTAGGATGATTATATACAATGTCTTATACTAAATCTTATACAATGTCTTATACTAAATCTTATACAATGTCTTATACTAAATCTTATACAATGTCTTATACTTAGTCTTAAACAATATCTTAAACTATGTCTTATACTATATCTTTATACTGTGTTGATGTAATTTCTTTAATTTTCTCAATGTTTTTGTAAGCCTCATTTTTCTTGAACTCGATTTCGCTCATCTCATCTCTTGAGATAATGCTCCATCTAAAGGGGGGAGATGTTATATCCATAATTAGTTCCTAATTAAATGCTGATATCTGCACTATTTATATTATATATAGGGCCATAAGCCACGCGGCCAACGAGTCGCAGATAGACCGCGAGCCGCAGAAGTCCCGTCGTAGCCGTCGTTAACAAGTCAGACAGATTGTCATTTTTTCCTAGTAAAGTAAAGTGAGGCATTAGGTGTTTGTGTCTGTGTAAAACTCTGTTGCAATAAACTGTGGTTCCAGCTGAAATAAAAGTGTTTTTTTTTTTAAAAAGACAATCCGCGGCTGCCGCCTAACAGTTCGCAAAATTTCCAGTGTCAGTTTACCGGCGTTTTTGTCTTCGGTTCACAGCACGGAAGAGTTAACTAGGAAAATTTTAACACCTACACTAGTTGATTCGGAAGTGCTGTGCAAAACCGAGGCTTTAAACGCCTGGAAAATGGCTTGTCCAAACACTGAATTGCCTACCAACCTTTTCTCCCAGAGACAGTGGGACTTGCCGCTCTGTAACTTAGTAAGAAAAAATATTTTGTCAACAGCTTCTAATGTTGCAGAGCGTGCTCGCTTGCTGGCTGTGGGGGAATGGGAGTCCGGTCTTTGGCTACAAGCACTACCATCTTCCAACACAGGAACCATGTTGGACGATGAGACGTTCCGTATTGCCACTTGCCTACGTTTGGGTGCTCCTTGTGTTTCTCCGCATCGGTGCCATTGTGGAGAAGACGTCGATAGCCTCGGACATCATGGGCTTTCTTGCAGCAGAAGCGCAGGTAGAATTCCACGACATGCTAATTTGAATGACATAATTCGTCGTAC
The DNA here is from genome assembly GCA_944739405.2 of Euclidia mi. Lineage (NCBI taxonomy): Eukaryota > Metazoa > Arthropoda > Insecta > Lepidoptera > Erebidae > Euclidia > Euclidia mi. The sequence goes on from OX123181.2 coordinate 56,930,474, forward strand.
TCTTGCCGCGTCTGGCGTACCAGCTGTACTCGAACCAAATGGTTTGGTACGAGACGACGGGAAGAGACCTGACGGTATGTCATTGTTGCCATGGAAAATGGGTAGGCCTTTGGTGTGGGACGCAACGTGCGTAGATACCCTTGCGCCATCACATATTCCAAGCACAGCAGGTCATGCCGGCGCTGCTGCTGCAACGGCGGAAACCCTCAAACGGCGCAAATACGGAAATTTAGTCGGCAATTACTTATTTGAGCCGTTTGGGGTAGAAACGTTGGGCCCATGGGGTCCGAGCGCTCGTATTTTGTACCGAGAAATTTCGAAACGCTTGATCGACGTCTCACGTGACCAGAAGGCTGGTTTATTCCTTGCTCAAAGAATCAGCATTGCCATCCAGCGTGGCAATGCTGCCAGCTTTCTGGGCACGTTACCCCATGACATTGATGCGGAGGTATACTACGACGCCTAAACGCCTCGTGCCTTGCGTTTTGTAAGAATATATTATTTTATTTTCTTTTTAATTTAGTTATAGGTTTATAAGTATAGTTTTAGCTGTAAATAGTAATTAAGTAATAGTTAGTAAAAATGTAATTCGTTGTAAAATAATTGAATTGAAATAAACGGTCTTTCATGTATACATATACATACATGCTGCCTGCATAGTTTCATATAGTCAAATACCCACACACGAATAATAGCTCTGAGCATACAACTTGTAAGACCTAGTTACCACAAACTAAAGAACTTACACGTCTCTGGAACTACTTTTTGCAAGGTAAATTTTAGCCTAAGCCATTTTTAAGATTTAAGCACTACTTATACTTACTTAAAATGCATGATTGTATTCTTCTTAGAACAACATTGGATATATATTGTACAAAAATTATCTGCAACATTATATTTGTTGAGATTGTTGTCACTAAGGATTATGCCACATATCTGTCATTGCAAACGGTCGTAAGCTACGGCTACATACTTCGGTTGATGTGCGAACCAAGTTCATCATTTACTCGTATTTACGACGTATCATAATAATCGAACAGAATATGTAAAACGTAACACCTTCAACATATCGGCGTCTGGTATAACGAGCATGAAATTGCTTTAAACGTAAAAGGAAATTTCTTGGAAATAATTTAAAAGCTTTAGGCAAATCTTGTGCCTTCAAAGTGAGAAACTAAACGTATAAATTGGCAAAAACGAGTTTCCTATTGCCGCCCAAAAATAGAGACAACTTGAACGATCCATAATTTATTTTTTGTTTTTAGCTGCATTTATAAAAGCGTGTTTAGTGTTTTTAAACTATTAATTTATTTTACACATTTTGGTCTTTAATAACGAAATATTTTTAAAATTTATACATTTATTTTAAGTACGCGAATGAGCCCGCATCCTCTCCATCTCCGCCTGTGCGTCTGTATTACATGGTGTTTTATCTGCCAGCTTATAAAAATCTAGCTCTTCAATCAGGAGACCACTAAGTGATTTTTTAGCCTTTCCCACAAATGCAAACACGACTATGATACGATAATCCATCATGGAATGCCAGTGCCTATCTTCCGGCTTCATCATCAGACCTTGAAACCTTATCGTGGCCAAAGTTCATTACAAGACTTTTCTAAGAAATCCAAAACAGCTATGATACGATTTCCCATCATGAAATTCCAGTTCATGTCTTCCGGCTCCATCATCAGATCAGTTTGACAGTACCATATTATTGTATTGTCATCAGAACTATATACAGCTGCAGCTAATTTTCATTACGCTACTAACCTTGGAAGATGGTTAAATTAGTTAGCTCAGATTCCATTACATAGTTACATACACGACGACCTAATAAAAGCGTATAAAAAAAAAACCTTCAAACGATTTCAATAAATAAATTTCTTGTATAAAGCGTGTATTCAGTAATTTTATTCCATTGAATTCTTGCCAAAAGTCGTGCCAAATCTGAAAGTTATGAAAAGCGCTGTATGCGTTGTATAAATATAGCTAATTGTAATCTGATCGATTCATTCCCATTCGTGCTGACCTAAAAGTGATCATTTCCATATCTACGCCAATGCTTCGTTTATGAAGTGTTCAGTTTTAGCGTGTATGTATGTACCTTTGCATTGTTAAGGATTCCTTGCGAAGAAAAGACTTTCCCTAAAATTAATATATTGCCGTAAATTCGACTGAAAAGTACTTTTCTAAACGACTTTGGCAAAGTAATATGTCATAATCTTACAACCATTACCAATCAAACTTTTGAACCATTTTTCTCGATTTGAGAAACCTCTATATACAATTATAATAATAAACACTAAAGGAAGACAAAAACAACCATCTTTCTTAAAGCAACAACGACGCACAAAAGTAGACCGTTATAGTAACTTATCCGGACAATAACGCTTCATAGTAGTACAAATATAGCGTCCCGTTGCCATAGCAACGTTGCGTACCTCCACCACCTAAAATGGACCTATCCCTCGTAACAGTAAATATTCCAACCCTCCTGCAAGTTTTGAACGGTGCGTGTAAAATAAAAGGTGAGCCGAAGCGTTGTTAGTTATTAATGTTCGACAAAGGTACACCAGCAAAGACTTTACAGTGTTGCCTCTACATACATGTATGTATTCCTTTATTTATGCCTTCTAGAAGTTACAAAGTTAGAACAGCGAGTTTTGAGGATTCATCAGTAGTCAGCTGCGAAGAAACTGTTCATCAGGTAAAGATTTGTGGAACTGTTTCATAGCTGTTCTAAATATCGTTGGTAGCGATCACCTGTGGAAACCTGTTTAAATCAAGTTAGCTTTGTTACTGGTCTTAATATATTAAGATAGTTGCTTATTGTGAGTAAACTTAAGCATAATTTCTTCGCATAATAGTACATCTTATAAGGATTTTAATAGGTAAATACAAAAGTGTATTAAATTTCATGATAATTATAATACTGACTAAGTAATGTCTTGCTTCATCGAGTCATTAAATGATTTCAATCCCTTCTTGTTAATTGAATTCACCATCTGCCATTTTATTGATACAACTAGCTTTTGCCCTGCGGCTGCTTCGCACGCGTCAATTTCGATAAGTTACAAATGTTTTGTACGAACTCCCCTAAACTCCTCAAGGAACATACATGCCAAATTTCACCTACTTGCGCCCAATTGTTTCGGCTTTAGCGTGTCTATCAGTCAGTCAGTAACGCAAGGATCTTATATATACATATTAAAGTGATTCCATTGAAAAAATAAAAGGTGTTACACAAACTCTGACTCTTTTTTCTACCCTCTTAGGGGAAGACTTTCTAAAATATACACACATCAACAAAGTCTAGGGATATTTTATATTTCATCAAATATCTAAAAATCTATGAAGAATTTTCTGATACAGTAAATAGAAGAATCATAGATTATTTTAAGGTCTTTAATAAAAATAAAAAACATTTCGTGTTTTTTTTTGTTTTAAATAAAAAAATTAATTTTTTTAATCATCATGGAAAATTAGTATGATAACAACAAACATTTCTTCTTAAAAAACTATTAATTTTAATAAAAATGGAAAAAATCTTGTAAAATCTAATCATTAATAATCAGTGTTGCCACCTCTTACATTGATTACACATCGACATCGATTGTTAATACTTAAAATTAAATTGTCAATGTCTTGCTGCGGTATGAGGTCCCATGTCCTTTGCAAGTGTTCGTAAAGTTGTTGTTCAGTCGTCAAATTTGGTGGAAAATCTCTCAAAGCTTTTCGTTGTAACATGTCCCAGGCATGCTCGATAGGATTTAAGTCGGGCGACTGTGCAGGCCAATCCAAAACTTGAATATCGTGCTCTCGGAGAGCGGTCGATACCAGCCGCGCCGTATGGCAAGGAGCATTATCGTGCATGAGTAGAAATTCATGGCCTATTTGAGTTCTGTGTGGGACAATAACGGGCTCTACTACCTCCTCGTGGTATTTTTGTGCAGTCATGCTGCCTTGGATCCAAACGAGTTGGGTTCGTCCGCCAAGACGAATTCCTGCCCACACCATGATTGTCCCGCCTTGGTATGGGTGGACCTCCTGAGGGTGCCGTAGACGGCTAACTCTCCCTGGAGCTCTCCGAACGCGTGTTCTTCGTGAATCCGGGTGAAACCCAAACCGGGACTCATCGGTGAACAGCACCAAAGACCATTGTTCGTCACTCCATGGTAAATGCTCCCGAGCCCACGAAAGCCGCCGACCGCGATTGCCACGTCGCAATGCTGGAACACGCAATGGTCTTCGAGCATGAAGATCAACTTCATGTAACCTTCTTCGCACGGTTTGGTCGCTTACCAGCAGCTGGTGGTCCTCCTGGAGCCTTTGCACTAGTTACAGCGCTGTGATATTGGGTTGTCTTCTGGCGGTCATTTGGAGAAATCGATCCTGTCTCTGCGTAGTAACACGATATCTACCTGTGTGCTGTTCGGCCACATCTCCAGTACTGCGATAACGTGACCACAACCTTGATATCACATTTTGACTGGTATGTAGGGCCTCAGCAACGACGCGTTGAATTGCACCATTTTCTAACATGCCCACGGCTCGTAACATTTCATCTCGACTCAAATGACGACGTGACATGACTTTTAAAGTTCGTACGTCACGTTAAATTAAAAAAGAAAAACAATTAAAAACCCTTTTCATTAATAATTATAATAAAACAGTTTTAACTTTCTTTAATGTAACGAATTACTAGCAAATTTGCCGCCATATTTTGTTTATTATTTTGTTTTTTTTCTTTCCATGTTCAAATTTTGAAAATAGAATAAAAGAGGTTTTAATCTGTATATAAACTTTTTGTGGAAACTAACAAGGTTCTAAACTATAAACTCGTAAATAATTTAGGATTAAGATATCCCTAGACTTTGTTGATGTGTGTATGTCTTTGTGTTCGCTAACGTCATTTGCGGATCCAATAAACAAAGTGTGAAGTTAATCCCTTGAAGTTTTAAAAAGGTTTCAAACAAATTCTGACTGCCGTTTTTACCCACTTAGGGTAAGAATTTCCAATAAGACTTCCTTAGTGTTCACTGACTTCTTTCGAGGAACCAATAAACAAAGTTTGAAGTTAATCCATTGAAGGGACAAAAAGTTTCATACAACCTTTGACAACCTGTTTAACCCTCTTAGAGGACGAATTTCCAAAAATCCTCTCTTAGTGCGCCTTTACACATCTCAAGGAACATACATGCCAAATTTCTCCTTCTTGCGCTCAGTAGTTTCGGCTGTAGCGTGTCTGTCAGTCAGTAAGTAACAGACAGATTATATTTTACTAATAGTGTCTAAAGTAAAAGTTCAAATACAGTGAGCGAAAGAGGATTAAGTCTTTGTCTCGAAAGAGCCAACCTGTCGGTAGTGAGTCGACAAAAGCACCAGATTTAAAAAATGATCACGTTCTACTTCGAGTTGTACAAATAGTGTATTTTACTTTGTGTCTTGTTAGTACAGTACATTTGCTGACCCTAAAGTAGATTAAATATAGTTTGTCTTCCATATAAGAACGTTTTAAAAGCAATGATAATAATACAAAGAACAATACAATTTGTATTTAATCCTTATAACAAAGGCTTTATGTGTTTTGCTATTGAAAACTGTCCTTTTTATTACTTTTATCTAGAAGAAATGAAGTTTTCGCATCAAAATAAAACCATTAGATTGAGATTGGATCATCGCGACAGGCCAGCCATTATCGACAAGACCAATAGGCATCGTATAAAATATTTTTATAGTGCCCGGATAATCATACGATAAATAATATCGAAATCGTTCAACATTTTTGGGAGCAGAAGTACAAATAAATATTCTTGTAATCCTTACGCTGTGACAACAAGACCTGCGATATTGGAGACAGGAAAACCCGCAGTGATTTCTCAAGTGCCTCGTTTTTTTCTGATTTATATTTGGTACGGATGTTCGAATAGTATCGCCATTTCTGTCACTTTGACGAATACCTAACATATGTATTTTATCCAACATCTATAATAGTATCGTCTGCTAGCCAATTATAGCTGTCCGGATGCCATGGAACATTTTAAAGTCTTCATTTAACGGCATGCTGCGATCGTTTTTCCCATCAGCTAATAGTTCGATATATATTTGAAGCACCAACCTCGAAAATAGTGCATCAATTGACAAAAAATAAGTCAAGCGTCCTAACCAAGTTTTTATTTATTACCTACTTCGTAAACCTAGATAATATTTCGCCATTATGATGCCACGATGAACAAAGTGAAATATTCTTATTTTATCTGCGATTGTTTAAAAGGGGATTTTATAAAAGTAATTGCGAAAGTAGCAAATATTTAAAAGGATTTTCAAGAAAAGTTTCAGGAAGATACTTTATCCATTAAACAGAGTCGACCGGCCGTAATCATCACAAATAAACTGAATAGATTACTTCTTGCGGAGATTTAAATCTTTCTACTATGGAAATTTCACAATTTTGATTATTATTTTACTTGATAATTATGCCACGCTTTCGAAAATCTTTTATTACGCTCTGTTGCCGACTTTGGTTCGGATTTGATCCATCACTGTGTCGCTGTTTAAAAATAATAGCAATACCAGCCGACCTCACACTCAATAAATCTATCGATTTGTTCAATCGACCGTAGATATAACAAAACAGTTTAATCAGACTGTCTGTCGAACTATATCGGTACCACGAGAACAATAAAAAAACAAAGCAGTACACAGTACCCGTGCTCGGTAAGGTATGAATATCACTTTTTCATTTGAAATGCTCTTCCTATTTCAACATACGGGCAACTGGTAACAAAAGACTGATAAAGAATTAAAAGGTAACTGTAATATTTTCTAAATAATATCGTTGAATCAAGGAGCTTGTGTGTGTAACAACGCATTTAAGCTTTCCATTCGCGGCATTTGTACCGTTATTCTATAAATTATGTTACTTGCTTCTTGTCAGTGTGTTATTTTAACATAAAATCTATATATAGTAGATGCTAGGTATATTTTGGGTTCTGTAATTAGATAAACCCAACGTTCATACCTGTTAAATTGAACAAAATAAATAGATTTTTATACCGTTTCATCAAAATAAAATCAGTATCGTATAAATACATACACCACCTAAGACGCTTAGGAGTCTACAAAACGCATGCGTATTTTAAATTTAGCTTTATTTAAAATTTGTCAAGCAAAAATAGACGCACTTGAACCGTCCATTTCAATGGTTACTTTACTATTCATGAAAGTATGCTATCGTAATAATTTTTACTAGGAAAGGCTCGGGGAACAGATTCTATAATTTTATATTAGTGCCATTGTGTGCAGTTGTATTTATAATAGGTATTATAACGAGACACAGCAGGTGGCTTGCGTGCATTTACGACGAGGCTTTGCATATTGCTCCAAGACAGTATCGTATATTCTTTATCATAAACATAAATATTCAGCCTTGTGATAAAGACTGTGTTATGGACAGATGCAATTGTGAATATACTAACGTAGAAATCATCAGCTTTGTCTGCATTTAATGCCTTCGCTTTGAAGTCTGGGCGCCGATTTCTTGTATTTCTAGATTAAATAGAATATTAGCTTTATGAGTGCAGTCTGCCTTACGCAAGTGCCAATGAAACGAAAGCGTTCTTCTTTTATTAAAATATTTGATGCAGCTATAACGTTCAAGGCAAAATATATTAAACGGGGTAGAGATTTACGTCATATTTATGCAAATAATAATAATATATAGATGAATGAAGATTCATATAGTAAACATGCAAGTCATCATATTTTAATCTAAGCGAGATTCATTGTTTAAATGTTTATCGATTTGACAGGTAAAAACTGACCAAATTCTTATAACAGTATAACCATCTCTCTATACAAAACTAGCCAAGCTGTAGGTATTCAGTAACCGCCGTTGCTTCTCAAATTTCTTTCATTATTTCTTAAGAAACTGCGCAATAGAAGTTTTGCAATAAAATATGGTTGAGCTATTTACTCTCCTGGGTGCATTCGAAACGGAGCCGATGCACAAAATTGATGTGAAAGTGGTGTCCGCTGGGTTTTTTTATTGATACGTAAAGTTTAGCTGGTGAGAATATAGTGGAAAATGTTTAGCTTGGTTTTATTTTTCATGTAACTGCACTTCACACCAGTTGTAGCATGCATTATAAATATAGGTATGTTTTTGATAAAATATGAATTATGAATCATTCTGGAATTAAATTTATCAGTCATGTACAATAGACTCTTATTGGTAAGAAAGTGTGACGTGGGACGAGTAGAAACATCATTTCACGTGAAATCAGTTGTGATTTCAGGTGAAATTGCTAATAGCACACTGCAATTAATTGCAAAATAGCTTATGTGTGAGTTTTCACAGCACACATAAGCTATTATAAGGAGGTGTAATATTGATATTATTTTAAAATTTTAATCTTACGCATTCTTTGTTACGCAAATCACTCAATGAAAAATCATAACAAAATAGGTATATCCTACAAAACATAACGAGAAGTTTCAAAATCTCTTAATAAATGACGAAGTTTTGAGGTGATAAACATAAAATATACAGCTGAATTGAGAATCTACCTTCCCTTTCTGAAGTCGGTTACAATGAATAGTGAAGTAAGTCAGACTAAGATTTGAGTACTCCACAAAGTATTGTTCCGGTTCTATGTTTTTTTTTTTGTTGTTTGACTGTTTATAAAGATGCCCACGACACAGGACATTGTCCCTATAGTAGCCACACAAAGAGAAAATATATATAAGTGAAGTCAATTGGCAAGCCTGGTCTACAAATACTGCAACTATTGGACTCGGAACGTTTGGCCTAGTTTTATATACATAACATGAATAAGCTGTATCCAGAACATGGTTTTAATCGTATGCTAGAATTGATGACTTATATTATCAATAATATACATATTCGTATATATTTATTTGAGTAGATATATAATTATAGTAACGATCTATGTTATGTAATTTATACGTTACTAGAGGACGCCAGCAGCTACGCCTGCATTTTTTTTTAATTTACCCGTTTTGGCCGATCCCGAGGGAATTCCGGGAAATCCCTTCTTAGTGCACCCCTACGGTCCCCAAGGAACATACATGCCAAATTTCAGCTTCCTGCGCCCAATAGTTTCGGCTGTAGCGTGTCTGTCAGTCAGTCAGTAACGCAAGGATTTTATATATTAAGATTAGACTCAAGGACCAGACTCTGAACGCCTTATTAACATTATATATTTTTACTTTTCATCGTGAAAACGAGCTTATGCCTTTTTCTTATATTTTTAAATAACAAAGCCTATATAGTTTGTTTTCACCACGAATGAAAGATACACAAGACGCCCGCGCGCACAAGCACTATTTTGTTTTTAAAGGTTTATATTTTTAAGGATAACTTAAATATTCATAGAAGGGTGGTACGAAGGGTGACAATTATCGCTATGCCAATAGGATTGCACCGAGTAGGTGTGCACTATTTTCACGTGGCTAAAATTTGTCATGCACATAATTGCACCGTGTCGGGATGTATACGTCAAGTCTGTTTTTTTACTTGCTAAGCACGGCACTTTTCAATACAAACAAAATATAGCATTGGAATGTAATATTCTTAGCAACCTAAAATATTTCACACTATTTTCATAGTGGAGTAAAATTTTCTGCGTCAGTGACAATATTATGTACATTGAAAATTTATTTAAAAGCAAGTAACCTTTCCAATAACTATCAAGATGATAAATCGCTAATAACAAAATGCCTATTCACGAGAATCGAATAGTGTCGCATCGCATGGTAGATCAAGGACAGTCGCAGTCAGCCGTGCGAATGCAAGAACTGATTTCAACGGTAACTGAAATTCATTGGAAATAAGATCCGAGCAAACGCAATGTTGTGAAAACGTGCGCTATTGTGGAAGGCAAGGCTTTTATAGAACCTTACCCGTCCCCCCTGCTTCCGTCCCTCTTCACCGCACCGCCCCGTCGTCTGAGGTCGCACACAGCTGTTCCCATTCTCCCGTCTACAGACGGCGGGCCGCCAAGTCTCGGTATTCCCACATTTCGCTACAAATTGTGCCTATTTTCATAGTAGGATTTTATAAAGATTCTGCCATGTTGACTTCTTGATTGCAAAACTAATGGTATATTGCAATTTGAAGGTATTTTCAGCTACAGCTAGTAAGAATAGTGATAATATTTCTGAGCAGCAAATCGTTTACACCAATAACCGACATTAGACAAGTATTTTCAGGATTCAGAGTCTTTTCGGATTTTTTAAATAAATGCTGGACACTGCTTTGTTAATGTCGTAGGTTCGATCCCCACATGAGACAACACTTCGTGTGATCCATAATTGTTGTTTCGTGTCTGGTTGTTCTATATGTCCGTTGGTCGCTTGTTTGTTAAGTCCTCCACGATACGGGATTTATTCCTCGTGAGGGAGTTGTATATTTTTATAAGAGTTGTCTTTTTAAAGTTCTCTTTTATAAAAAACGATGACATCAAAAATGGCTTCGTACCATGTCGAACAAAAAAAATTGTTTTTATAATTCTTGATAAGTCTGAATGATTATCTTGTGAAAATTCTGAAACGGTACAATGGATTTCAAAGAATGTTAGGTATTAAGGTATAAGAAATACAACTTACAATTCTTTCAAAGTTTTCTTTCGATGTCTTGAAGTATTTCAAAGACATAGTTAATATATTTAGATAAGATGCTGTTCCCGCGAACATAGTCTTGTCTTCAGCTAGTAGATAGTAAAATAAATATCTACTTCGTGATTACTAGTTCAGTTTAAGTGTCCTATTACCTACCTGTTTCACATTCAATCTTAGGCTGAGAAATCTTGTTTATAAAAGCTTTTAAGCTAAGAAAGAGGCTTTGATATAGGACTCCGGATTTCATGAAGTCATTTTGCCTAAATTGATAGTGGGTTAATCTTAGCTTACCTAACATCGATTCGCAGATTCATTTATTTAGATTTCTTTAGAAAATATCCTGCAATAGAGCTTGTATCGAAGATGCGTTGTACCGTAATCTAATTACACATTAATAAAAACATAAAGAGGTTATTTCTTAGGTATACTTAAATTCGGTGAAACCATTTTTATACCATTTTCTAAAACATAATTATATACAGAAAAACAATTTATAATCAATATTATCTTTTCTTTATTTGAAGTAAATTGAGTTAATTATAAAAATTTACATTATTTTCAAAACTGTTTTTCAAAATCATTAATCAAAAAGATCAACATTACGTATATTACTTAAATGAAAAATGTTTTCACCTATGTCATATGAAGTAATTTCTCATTTTCTAAACACTATTTTCATAAATAAAATATCGCTTACGCAAGCGGTTATTCTTCACCATCAATCACTTGACGAAAACAAATTACGGTCTCACAGCATTTTGTTTACTCTAATTTCATGTAACACCTTTATCAATAATCGCATACTAAAAAAGGCCTAATGATACCCGTCACGGAATATTTGAATTTAATTTATTTACAAGGCTGAATTTCTTAGGGCATGTTACAGAAATGTGCTAGTTACTTTATACACGCTATGATTCTGCAAAAAGCCTGGGAATATTTTTAGCCCTGTAATAATATTACCTAATTTATTAAATGCTAAAAAAACGGCACATACTTACATACCTACATTCTGACCGCTAAAATACAAATTTATCTCATAAAAATATAAATATATATATATCTCATAAAAATCTCACTCACACCAATAATTAACCGTATAAAGGACTTAAAGTTTTCATATATTTTAAGGCAGAACATTACATCTCGACAGCTCAATATACCACCGAACTCTTTGTTTAGTTGGATTTCGCTCCTAATAACAATAATGTTCCCTCTAATTAAGCACAGTTTGAACAAGATTAATACAATGTGTAATAATGTAGGGTTTGGATCCATTTGTTCTTGCCGTAGGCATAATGAGCAGTTCTAAATAAAGAGATTAGGATAAGACGAAGGTATAGAAAACGACTTGTTGTTTTTTAGATTGTTGGGTATAATTGATCTTAATTGTATATTATTTTATAGATGAGAAAGTTTTTACACGAAATTGGTCTAATCCTTTAAACTTATAACAAGTATGGTAATCATCATCATCATCAGCCTTTAACAGTCCACTGCTGGACTAGGCCTCTCCTTTGAAAGGAGGAATTGGCCTACTATACCACGCTGGCCAAACGGGTTGGTATAGGGTTTGTATCAAGTTTTCCTTCTCTTACAGTGCTGGTCTCTGCATAATATGCTCCCTCTGTCGGCTCTTACGACACCCATGGGATGATATGGGGTGGTGACATTCCGTATTCTTAATCCGTCACCACACGGACAAAGTATGGTAATAGCATTAATTAAATCTTTATATATCTACATAACTGTTCTATAATTGTACATATCACTGATCTCCGCCTAAATGTGTGTGTGTGTATTTGAGGGGAGTCCTATAGAGTTTCAATTCTGAATTTGCCTGGTTCATAGACTGTCGCCGAGTGATCATGCATGTAGGTACATATTGCTGAATTTACCGAATACATTGTCAGTGTTTGAAAAAGTCTAGAATTACATTATGTTAAATTATAGAGTCAAGATCAAGAAAATTACAACCGCGTAGTTGAACACAAATTGTTTAGTTTGTGGGTTCACTGCCTCTGTCATGGAATGTCTTTGTCGTGATGATTATTTTTTTATGCAACTGCAGGGCAAAAAATGTTATGTAATATTAAAAGATGCAAGCAATACGATAAATATAATTTGTACATAAGGATCTATGTTCTCTACTTTCATTCGATGATTTATTGCACAAAATAATAACTCGTGTTGGTATCTAGAAAATTATACACCTGCCAAGAGAATTAGATATCAGTATCGTCATAAATTAATCATACACATCCTAGCACAATCTAATAAGGCATTTGTTGTACAATCCGAAATACTTTAATCCACTTTCAGACGTAAGACGTATTCCGTGAAACATATTTTATTTAACACGATTATCTCGGGTATGACTGACATTACTCATTACACGTAATGTGATAATAATACAGAAAATGGTATAACACTATGTATTTGTATATGCATATTAGAAGCTACACCCAACAGTTTCTGTTTCTACATTTAGTTTTGCTAATTATTTACATTGGTAAAATATTTAATGCTATGAAACAATTTGACATAACATTTGGTTTGTAACAATAAAATCATGCATAACGGATGGATGATAAATAATGTAAGTGTGTATACATATGCCAAATAAATGCCAAATGGCGACCCATAGATAAACAAGCGAAGCTGGGACTACACCAGCCAAACCGGCTAATTCATACCGAGATCAGGTCTTGACGTGCGGTTAATAAAAACTAATTTTTTTAATATTTTTTTATATGGAATACTTACAGCTAAAATATTGTGTTTATCATCAATATTACACTTGTTAGCCAATTATAAAGTTTGCACTCATAGCTAAAGAGTTCGAGTGAGCAAAGCAGCTAATAATTAAATAAGCTAAAGCAAATACGTAATTTGGCATGCTGTAGTTAGAAAGAAACTGTATAAGTTCCTAATCGAATTGCAAGTGCAGGAAAGTTGAGCAATCAAACAAAAAACAATTATGCAAACTTAAGTAAAGAGGTGGAGGAACTTATGTAATGCTGTGTCAGCAACATCATACTACATTACAGTTAAAATGGAATCACAAGTTGGTTCTAACTCGCATTACGTAGACGTGTGACGTGATAGTTCAATGACCTACTGCTTACTTTGAGTTAGTACTATAACTGGACCAGAACTTCAGCCTCCTTAAGCTTGGATTGTAAAACAAGAACCAATTTGCCCTGAGTTCATTCTGAATAAAAAATATTAAAATTATGCTAACGGTAGCTTGAGCTGAAGCTGTAGGTACTGTTTTACTATTTACTCAGTCGCGCCTCAAGAAAATTGATTCTTATTTAGCGGTTAAGCAAACAAAGAAAATACTTTATATTCTGCTGGATAATTATAAAGTTATTTCAAATTCAAAGCATGAATTCTTTCAACAAATTCCTGGGCAGGTGAACCTTTGTTCGTTGTTGACCTGTCGTGTAGCACATCTTATCTCTTATAATAAAAGTAAATTCCATGTCGTGATGGCAATGGTCTACTTAATGCTGTGCACACATAACAGTAAAAAGGTGCAAAGATTTGAAGTGACAATTAACCTCGCTAGCGTCTATTAAGTGTACCGGAATACAAAATCTCGCCGAATTTGTAGAGTATTTTTACGAGCGAGTTTCGAGACTAGGCCACTGGGCTACTGATTACAGTACAAAATAAAGAACTTTGCTGAAAAGAAAAAAGAGAATGCTGTTATTCGTTGATAAACGACAGACTGTGTGTCATTCAGATGGTTGGAAAACGTTTTCATCGCTTCTAATGATATGCACGATGAACGGTAAAAGTAAAGAATTGCAAATAATATGTTTGTAATTGAATTGCGAGTTGTAGGCAGCAATAAAAATATCCAATGCCAGTACGGATTGTGTGAATAATACTACTTGTTTAATTTTTTTACTCTCCCTACTAAAGAAAAGTCGGTAAATAAATTCTTATTTACCATATTCACATAAGTAACACACGGCTTGCACCGATTACTTTCGATACGAATCCATTCAACAGTAAACACTCTAACACACTCTAAGCGATAACAGAACCTAAAGTAGAAAATAAACAAAAATATATTTTAAACACAATAATTTACAAAAGCGCACTGGTTATTCAGTTGAAAACTAAAGATAGCAGTGTAGTTTCGAGGCGTGTCATTTTCCTTGCCGCCGGTACACAAGGTTGTGAAGCCAAGTTTTTGTTAAAGCAACAATATCACCACATATTTTAAAATTTTATCACAGCCCTTATCTAGCGTAAGGAATGGACAGTTGGCTGCCCTAAAGCCATTCATATGTCAAAACCTCTTTTTAGAAAAGTACAACTCTGGAGTTGAAATCCAAGCAATTTACGTTTATAGATAGGTACTGGTTCTTTAGCTGAAATGAGGAATTAACTAGAGAATCTGATACCTTCTTGTATCCATTGTAATTTCCATTATATTTTCCATATTTCTATTTACATTACTAAGTGTCAAATATGACAGCTTCAGCCGTCACATTAATGTTAAAAAATAAAGTTCGGATACACTTCAAAATGTTTTAATTGTTTGGGCCATAGCGCCTTACACGCCCTAGTAATGTTTTTATATACTGTGTATATTTGTAATATTTATAATGTTTTCAATTTCATCTTTTCTGCCTGGGTTTAATCTTATCTTATTTATTACTTGTATTTTTGTTTTAAAATATTTATTTAACGTGGTACTGAATGATAATGTAACTGGCAGGTGCACTTTGACGAATAGTGTTATTTAGTTGTGCTTTATGCATATAGGATAATTAGACCAATATATATATATATATTATTAGTTTTATATATTTTATTATTATTTATATTATTTTATATATATAAACTTGTATTTTATATGTCATTTAAGGATTTTGACAGTGACAGTGATGACTTTTTCTCAGCGAGTTCCGACAACGATAGTTTCGTTAGTGTCCCTTCTCTTGCAGATAATCTGCAATCTGCATTTTCTGATGTTCCCAGTAATTTGAATGTTGTCCATATCAATGCACAGAGTATTCCGGCCCATTTCCCTGATATGCTGGCTAACTTTGACTGTAAGAACATCCATGCTATTCTTGTATCAGAATCATGGCTTAAGCCATGCCTTTTTCTGCCTCCTATTCTTTACCTGGCTTTCAGCTAATTAGGAATGACCGAATTGGCAGTGGTGGCGGGGATGTTGCTATTTATCTCCGCTCTTATATTGACTTTTCAGTGGTAAGCATGTCTGCACAACCGCCTCCACCCAATGCTGGTGAGCATCTTTTCTTGGAGGTTAAGCTGCACCACACCAAAATCCTTCATGGTGTATACTACTCTCCTTCTTTACGTATCAACTTCTTTTCCTCCTTTGAAAATCTTTTACTTAACTTGTCTCCTTCTTACAGTCAAACTATAGTTATGGGTGACTTCAATACTTGTCTCCTCAAGAACGACTCACGCTCCTCATTTCTACATTCTATTTCAGTTTCCAGTAATTTACATATTCTTCCCCTCAACGCCACCCATAATTTTCCCAATTCTACTCCCTCACTTCTAGACCTCATCTTTGTCTCATCACTTGGTCATATTGCTAAGCACGGCCAATTTGATGCAGATGTTTTTTCTTATCACGATCTCATTTTTCTCTCTCAGAAAGTCCGTCCTCCCAAGGCTAAGTCTAGAATTATCTTGCTTCGCAATTTTAGTAGAATGGATAGCGATCTCTTGCGTGAGGATGCCAAAACTATAAATTGGCAACCGTTACTTGATGCACAATCTTTGGATGATAAAGTTTGAAAGGAACATTATAGACCTCTATGACGTTCATGCACCTATTCGAGCCGTAAAGCTAAAACATGCACCGTCGCCTTGGCTTACTACAGACATAAGCTTACTTATTCATAAAAAAGCGACTGCAAAATCCAAGTACAAGTCTAAACCCACGGAGCTTAATAAAGAAAAGTACATTAACCGCTTGACCGCGCACAAGTGACTATTCTCCCTTTTTCGAAATGCCGTAGACCGCGCACAAGTGACTATTTTCCCTTTTTGGTTACAGCGCTATACTCGGTCTGAATTGACTGTTTCTTTCTATTACGGAATGTTTTAAATTATTTTTCTCTGTTCTATTCAAATCATTGAACATTTCTTGATGCTAAAAATACGAAGCGAGTCTTAAAATCGTTAACCCGGAACGAAAAAGTAATGTCAAATGCCGCTCTTTGTTTCGCGCGCTCCGTGATTACGTGCTTATCGTATGCGTGTAATTAAATATTTTTATACTATGATACATGTTTTTTTTTTATTTAATTCGGTGTAGATAGAATCCCTCTACAGTTAAAACTCATAAAATATGTATGTCATCGATTTACATTTTAAAATAATCCTGTTTAAAATACACAATGTGTTTTTTTCAACGATAGTCAATGTTCGCTGCTAAGTAATTACGTGCTTATCGTATGCGTGTAATTAAATATGTTTATACTATTATACATGTTTTTTTTATTTAATTCGGTGTAGATAGAATACGTCTACAGTCAAAACTCATAAAATATGTATGTCATTGATTTACTTTTTAAAATAATCCTGTTTAAAATACACAAAGTGTTTTTTTCAACGATAGTCAATGTTCGCTGCTAAGTAATTACGTGCTTATCGTATGCCTGTAATTAAATATTTTTATACTATGATACATGTTTTTTTTTTATTTAATTCGGTGCAGATAGAATTCCTCTACAGTTAAAACTCATAAAATATGTATGTCATCGATTTACTTTTTAAAATAATATTTAAAAAGTAAATCGATGACAATAAGAAAAAGATAAGAAATCACTGCAATAGGGTGTGTAGGGATGCACAACGCCGGCATATCCATAATTCTGTTCAAAACGGAGATCCAGCGAAAGTATGGAAATTCCTGAGATCATTAGGGGTTGGAAAGCAAAGTCAGAATACAAAATCCTTCAATATTAATATCAATTTGCTTAACAAGCACTTCTCTGCTTCGTCCAATTTTGATAGAACAATAAAAACTGATACTTTTACTTACCTTTCGTTGCTCTCGACCCCTGATCACCCTCCTTTTGTCTTTAGTCAGTTTACTGCATGTGATGTTGAGAAGAGCATTTTATCCATAACTTCCAACGCAGTTGGTAGCGATGGTATCACTCGAAATATGATCCTCCCCATCCTTAATGAGATCCTTCCTGTTATTTCCCACATGCTTAATTACTCCATTTCTAGCGGCATCTTTCCAACTTCTTGGAAAAGTGCCCACGTAGTTCCTCTCCCTAAGAAAGCTAACCCTGTATCCTTCTCTGAATATCGACCTATATCCATCTTACCCTTTCTTTCCAAAGTCCTCGATCGTCTTATCCATAACCAACTTAACTCTTTCCTCTCTCGATATAACATCCTCAATCCCTTCCAATCTGGTTTCCGTACGGGTCATAGTAACACTACTGCGCTAATTAATATAACGGATGATATCAGGTCTGGTATGGAGAATGGCAAGTTTACTATTCTCTGTTTGCTAGATTTTAGCAATGCGTTTAATACCGTCGACTTTGATGTTCTCTTTGCCATTCTAAGCTCTCTTAACATATCTCCATCAGTAATCGATTAGTTTCGTAGTTACCTGTTTGGCCGCCGTCAGCGTGTCCATCTGGATGAAACTTTTTCTTCCTGGTGCGATAATTCTGTGGGTGTACCACAGGGCGGCGTTTTATCTCCTTTGCTCTTCTCAATTTTTATTAATTCTATATCCTATAATATTTTTTCTTCCTACCATCTTTATGCTGATGAAATGCAAATTTACTTTCAAGCAGACTATGAACATTTGTCGTCGGCTATTTCCACAGTAAATAGCGATTTGGCTGGTATATCAAATTGGACCAAAATGTACGGACTTATGATTAATCATACGAAGACCCAGATCACAATTGTCGGCAGTTCTAGACTGATGTCTAAGGTGTCTTGGTAGTTGCTTCCCCAGGTATCTTTTGCTGGCGTCTCAATTCCTATTAGTAAAGAAGTGAAGAATCTGGGGATATACATTGACAAAACGTTATCTTGGACTGTCCAATTACAAAATATAAGTCGACGACTTTTTGCTGCCGCTGCATCACTGAGAAGGTTACGCAATTTCCTTCCCATACCTACTAAAATTGCACTTGTGCAATCTATTCGTCTTCCCATTCTGGACTATGCCAATGCCAGCTATCTAGATCTCAATGAGGACCAGCTAGATAAACTTGAGCGCCTCCAAAACTTCTGCATAAGGTTCATATACGGTTTACGTAAATATGACCACATCACTGAATTTCATAACAAGCTCAAGTGGCTGCCAATCTGCCTTCGACGGAATACTCACATCCTTTGCCTTCTATATAATATACTTTTTAATCCTTCATTCCCTCCTTATCTTAAGCGACGATTCGAATATCTGCATGACACTCATTCGAAGTGCTTGAGATCATCAGAGAATCTCAAATTGAAGGTCCCTACTCACTCCACACTTTTCTTTCAAAAATCCTTCACTGTGCAAGCTGTACGTTTGTGGAATGGGTTACCCGAAACAATCAGACGGGCTCAATCTCTCCCTGTATTTAAAAAACTTGTAAGAAATCATTATTTGTCACAATTATCATGACAGTTGTAGGTATATATTAACAAATATATTTAGATATATATAATTATATATATTTGTATATATAGCTTATATTATGTATATTATAATGTTTAGTATATGTGTAGTTTATTTATCTACTGTATATAAGTATTGTTTTGCCATTCAGTAATTTAGTATTAGTATTATTATATGTATTGTACGTACAATTTATACGTATTATATGTTTTTACTTATATAACATTGTTTTGACATAATACTATGTTTCATTATTTTACCTATTATGATACTGTTCTTCATTGTACACCTTAACCCACTCTATTATACTTTTATTTATTGTATTCCAAACTAGGTTGTCTGGAAGAGATCGCATTTTGCGATAAGACCGCCCTATTGTGCTACTTTTCTTTTTTTTTTGTTTTACGAGGTGGAAAATCCCTTCGGATCTCCGACTCTTGGGGGAAATAAGAGCCGGAGTATGTGGTGTTTCCACTAAAAACCACCTCGACTTCCGCCATGTACCCGTGTGTCGGAGGGTGGGGCATCACCAAAGCACTCGTCGCCACCCTCCGACGGGTATTGGCCCGCCAGATGGTCAGGCGGGCCCCGAACAAAACCCCCTTGGCGACGGATTAACGTGTTGGACTCCGCCGCCAAAACGCCCAGCGGCCGCAGAGGATAGGGAGGACGGCAACGCAACACCGCATCTCCTCTTCCTCTGCGGCCCCACCGCGACGCATCGAATGGTGCGCCCCCATTTGGTCGCGGGAGATAGGGCGCGCGGCAACGCAACACCGACACGCCTCTCCTCCCGCGACCGCACCCGACTGCGAGGGACAGACAGAACTGTCCCCCGCAACCGCACCGTTGGACGCATCCTGCGCAGGCCCCTCCAAGCCCACGCGGAGCGTTCCCTCCTGGATCCCTCTTAGCTTCACCGCGGGTGACCAATCCACGGTTACTGAGCCCCCCCACCACGACAAGGTGGAGATCCCACGGGGGGGGGCCCTATTGTGCTACTAGTTTTAAGTTATTTAAGTAAATATTGTATGTCCTCATGTTTACTGGTGTACAATAAAGTGTTAATCAATCAATCAATTAATGTTTATGTTACTTATTTTCTAGATGTGTAATCATATACTACGACCTTTACAGACTGAAGGCCAATTCTCGGAATTATATTTGTGAAAAATGCAACTTTTGATCTGGGCTGGTGTCATAAATGGTATTTTCGTAAATCAAGTAACACTCGAATGTTGTCGCTACTAGATCGAAAACTGAACAAAGTGTCGATTTATATGTGTGAAATAAGACTATAATGGCTTGAAGTGTATCAGAACACCAATTGCAAGGCAATTCAAAACGTAAATTGCAATTCGTTTATGATACAGTGTCGAGGTCTGTTAATACAAGTCAGGTGGAGTGATGTAGTGCAGTTTAATGGTGTGATTATGTCAGATCTGCCTGAACTTGAACTATAATAATACAAACGGGTCGTAATCGTGTTATTACTAGAGGTAAAGTTGATACGACTTGTATTTATTCGATGTTCCGGCGTGGTTTATTATTATTATTTTTTTTCAATTAATAAACAAAGAATACAATCCATATAACTGATCAAAGGTCCACAAAACTGTGTTAAACAGTTTGACTGTGGACTCAGTCGAGTCTCATTCTAGATAAAGTAATAGAAAATAGTACCTAATGGTTTTATGGAATTATTAACCCCCCACGTGATTACAGCACGCACGGTCGTGCTCTAATTTTGATGGTCCAAAGTGTTTGAGGCACGCGTTCGCACCTCAAGGGTTAATATGTATATGTTTACATTGTCATGGTCATAATGTGACTGTTATTATCTTAAAGGTGAAATTTTAGCTATTTCTCTATTATTTTCGAATAATTATGTGATTGAAACCCTTTGTATAAATTTCAGAACTTAACAATAGGCCATAAATAACGCAATACTGAGCATAGTTGACATCTCATTTCGCCACCCCAAACTCACTTCGGGTCCTTCTGTCAAATGAGTTTTTTCTTTCGCAACTGAGACACAGGTACACATAGAATATGAAATATTCTAATAGTTACTACTTTCGTTCCTTGGTTTAAGTAAAACAAAACGTGAAAAAACCGCGACCAATAGATTTTTAATTGAGCACGACCATGCGTGCTGTAAACACATGGGACCACTTGAATTAGAGCACGACCGTGCGTGCTGTAATCACGTGGGGGGTTAAGGACGAACCGTCATTCAGTCGCCGCGCCGTTCGGATAACGTAGACTAACTCTTAAGCCCTCAATTTTCTTTCAAGAAGACAGTGAGTTAGAGCTACTGCAGATAGTACCTTAATTACATCAATGACATAGCTACTAGTCGTATATTAAAGTCACAGCCTAACATTACGTGAGTGATTTAATTAAACAACTACTCATTCAAATTAATGAGGTACAAGTACCTACTTATCAGTCAGTTACGTTTGTGCGTTAGGTATTATGTTAAAATATCCGCAGAACTGAATCGATAAAACTTTATTTTAACAACATTTTATACAAGCATATGGTTTGAACCAAATAAATGGCAAAAATATAAGTGATACTTGGTTACATGATGTAAACTCCTTGCAGGCGAAAAACAAAGAATTATGGCTATTAAAGCAATATAATTCAAATCAAATAATTTATTGCAGAACTAAATGTACATGATGAAGTTAATGGTCAAAAGATAGTAACGGAAATAAATAAAAAGTTGTGGACTGGACAGGTTAAAACAGCAATTATGCCATATAAAAGCCAAATCGCGTCAAGGCTTACGGCTAAGATGAAACCGGTAGCCGATGTGATTTTTCTGAATGCGAGTAACGACTGATACCTCAACATGCAACCCGATATGAAAACAATGATCGGTCGCCCAATATCAGACATGGGAATACTTTGTCAGTTTTCGATTTTAATATAAAACAGCCGAGTCATATTGCATGGATTGATTTATTTACTATTTAGAAAATATTGATTTTACTGCTATAGCATTATAAAACAAAAATACATAGTGCCACTATGCCATCGGTGCATTCAAATATTTCAGTTTTAAATCTCAATAACGGTTCATAGAAAACACTGAAAATATGAACCAATGCCAATATTTTAATAATGGATGGGCCCGGCCTACCCATTATTAAACTATGGCAAACAGACCAATTTAACATACTAAACCAACTCCACAACATATATTTTTAGGTATAAATGGGCAGTGAATTATTCCCGTAGTGGAAAATTATTAAAAGATACGATAATGGATCAATTCCATCAATCGGGTCAGCTTTTAGCTGAAATCATAATATTTAAACTGGACTTGAGGCACAAGTTTACTTTTAAATCCCTCGCGTTAACCTGGCAATCGCTCAAAATGTATAAAGGCATACTTACTATTTGTGGCCGCATTATACCGAATCACTCAACTTTCAAAAGCAACATATTTATACAACGTTTGATTTTGCAGATATTTATATAATTTCATATATATTTTTAAGACAGATCGAAGGGTTCAAAGTTATAACCGTTCTATTTCTATAAAAATGGAAAAGTGATTCATGTGGAACTAGAAAAAAATATTAGGTAATATCGATAAGAGAAATAAACTCCATTTCTATCCTATTTTAGACGAAATGCATACAGAAAAAAAAATAAACGAGGGAACTTTAGCAATTAAATAAATTACCTATTAGGTACTTACCCTGTTAGTTATTAGCATGATCATAACATTTTCAAGTCAAAATAACGGCAGCATCATATTCATTTTGAACTCACTGAAGTTAATAAAATTCTCGTACTTCATTCGGCTAAATGTGCACATAAAACATCAGAAAAACCGGCCGGTGCGAAAAAAAACCTCGTACATTTGTTACTTTAATAGGTACTCCCAACTGTATTAGGGGCATACTGAATACTAAATTTACGGAAAATATTAGTACGCTGTCAAGAATTGTCCGAAAAGCGGTCATATCGACAGGACGCATTGACATCACAAACATCAATAAATAAGGCTACAATTGGTATTCTGTAGTCTATACATTATTCTGACAGGTGAAGAACCGGGCTGTTGTAGATATAAACATATAACAATTATTTTGAAGTGATAAATACTCCGGGTAACGTATTGGCACATAATTGAAAGATTGTTGTATCAATTTTGGATATCTGGCGCTTCGTTGGGATCACAGTAATAAGTCAAACTTTTATTAGATTGTACTTGATTGGTTGTACAACTGAGTAACACGCCCATGCCTATAACATTTTGCTTGTGCCTTTTTTTGGCAACCTTTCCTGTAAAAAATATCAAAAGATACAAAGCGGCCCACGCCTTAAGGATGTACTAGGTTCTACCGCGTACCTACCGCCTTTCTACAGGTTGTTAGGATAGTCCTATTTGAGGATTATTTTATGCAGATGTTAATTTACTAATTATATTCACGTTCGTTAATTAGGATACGACATCGCTCCAGGCCTACACAATGGCGGGATGGGCCTGCTCGAGCTTGATTAAGGACTGGTCTCAAAATACTGAAAATAGCAAGATATTGACGGAGAGCACTGTGCCCTGCAGTGGGACTTTCGTTTAAATAACAATAAGAACCTACCTTATTGATAACATCTACACAAGCGCTAAATTGACTTCAGTCACCACTCCCTTATTTCAATTCCAGATAAATATTTCTCAAATCTCAACAAAACTATGCCTTAGTTAGACTTCGTCATTGATAGTTAGGTAATTAATCACGTAGCCTCCAAACCAAGGATGCAATGTAATTAAATTACTTAAGTTTCAAACTTGCAGATCGATCAGCGATGAGGTTGATTGTTCTGCTGGAGTTCAATTCAAAATTTCAATTCATTCAATTTAAATTCAAAATTCAAATATTCGTGAGTTGTGAAAGATTCCTGTTGTCTGTCGTCAGTAATTAATAGCGTTTCTTATTTATTATTAACTTTACTGTAGTCTATAAAACTTATGGTTATGCTCCGTAATGATACGTTGTTTAGGGACTGTAAATCTCTATTTATATGACATACGGCCTACAGCGTGACAAGAGGTTGCTAGTATCCATTTATTTCTAGAACAAACTTTCTAGATTTTGAGAATACCTTGATAGGTATCTGAAATACTAGTGCTCTTACACAAAAGCAAGACCCGCGAGGAACAAAACCCTCGACTTTGGATGCAGTAGTCAGGGCCATTGACCAGTAACCCAACAAGCCGGCCTTTGTAATATTCTCTTTACTTTATACAAACCGCTAACATAACAACATTAAATTTATTGATAAATGAGCTCAGATTAAATCTTCAAAGAGTAGAAAAGCGTTGCCTCCGATTGTCATTCTTAGACCGTCAGATGGCTTAAAGGACGCTGACACAAGCTTATTCATAAAAGAAGTAAGATTTTCGCTAAGAATGTTTAAACAGAATATTATTTTTATTCAAGGCACGACGGCAGGCTTCTTTAGAACGTCGCCTTTCATATTCCTAGTAGGTACAGGAATAATATAGACCGATACAGGTACGTATACGTGCCTAAGCGAGCACGCACACTTTAATAAAAATATCTGGATTTCTTGTTGTAGGCAATTTCATACACTCCTACACAAGCCACAGCCTTTAACATATAAAGTTACGTGATATATTTTCCTACATTCAGTGATATCAGACTAAATAAGATTAAGTTATATTTTGGCAAAGGTAGGTTTCTCAATAAATTATATTGTACGTACATTATTTTAGACCGTCTTCAGTATTCTGGATAGTAGATATGTTGAAACGATTTCTAGTAGCACCGGTTTAGTAGTTCAAAGTTTCTTTATACGGTTTCTTTTGAATCGAAACTTCCAAAGTAAATTGTAGAGATAAAGATGAAGTTTGCCAAATAGTCGAGAACCTATACAAGCTTGGTTTATATAGCATTTATTTATTTTTTATTGATTGCTTACGCGAGGATTGTCATTTATTACACCAAGCCTATTGCTTCGCTCACGTGGGTAATTTAGTTATTGTAAGAAAAGGTGGCCTTTGTGCCATTTTGATGTTTAAGCTATATCACTGCAAAGTTACACCATACTCCATTCAGTATTTTATGCATGAAAGAGTCTAAACCATCTATCTATGCTTACATCAATCCTCACAAACTTTCGCGTTTATAATAATAGTGGAATTAATCATCTTTGAAAGTATACACAGGAACGTCATGCAGTCTGAGATATCCTGCATTTACAGTCAACAAGTAACAAGCTTAACGAAAACCTAAATTAATTCAAGAGTAAATTTCATAATTCTTGATGCATTTGTAGCAGTTAGTTCCCCGTCAAGTTGTTTGATAAGACAAAGCTTGGCAGACGAAACTGCTTCGTTGTAAAAAGCACGTGCCAAGTTTTTGATCATGAACACAATGTTATTCTACTTGCATTCAATGTTTGGTTGGATTTTTTTTACTTTACTACTTTGGCGGTAATGGAATTTGGAATAATATTTTGAATTTGTTGGTTTATTTACGGCGAAATTAAAGGTGTGGTCATATTTCACTTGTAATAACAGACTATTATTATCAATAACTAGGTCAGCGACATTTTTTTTTTACTTTTGTCAATTGCACACAGTCATATATGCAATTATTTAAAAACGGCAGGACCTAATTTTCGAAACGGGTTATAACAACCGTGGTCACGGGACAAATGTGTTTTCATCAGTCGCGTTACATATGAATAAGTAAGTTTGTTAATAATTTTAAATTGTTGACCAATGCTAAATAGTCAAAGACAGTCGCAACACGATGTTATAAATGAAAACTCCAACACTATACCGTAAGATTAAAACTTAATCCTATAAAATTGTAATATGAGATTCCACAGATTTTGATAGAACAACAGGAATAACAATAAAAACAATTGTAAAATTTTATCCGAAATGCATCAATTTGAAATAGAAAATATTCGATTCAACATGAATAGATTGCAATCCAATTACTAGCTGCGTTTTTTAGAATCATTCATGCTTGATATTTCATGGATAGCCGAATATCATAGAGCATTCTAAAGCCTATTCGGCATTTATTTGAAAGCTCTAAGCTACGTGTGTAAACAATGGATTGAGGATTGGTTTACAGTATCCTGTGATATAGGAAATCGTATATCGGAGGTTGACGTGACGGGACTTATTGCGCATAGAACAACGAGGCTGGTGGGGAAACCTATTGGTAACGACAACTAAACCAATGTATACTATAGCGATTCCTGAAGGAATAGATGCAATAAATAGATGTAACGTAATTTTCTATGTCCAAGATAATATGTGTAACACATTTACCCACTGAATTACAATATCAATTCGAGTTGCTATACAAGTGTCTATAGCCGATCCAACAAAACAATTGTTATGAACTGTTAATTTTAACAAATATGACTGTCTTGTTAAAATCAAATATACAACATGAACATGAACATAACGTCACGCCTTTTATCCCCGAAGGGGTAGGCAGAGGTGTATTTCTACACCCACTTTTCGCCAGATATACTTTAGTCCCACGTAATAAGGGGCGAGCCTATTGCCGTACCGGGCACATTTTCAGACTCCGTGCTGCTACTGAGAATTTCGTGACAGAAAAACCCAATAACACTGCCCGACCCAGGAATCGAACCCGGGACCTCCCGATCCCACGCGCACTTTTCTGCCGCGAGACCAACGAGGCAGTCGTAGGTATAGAGTTTGATGTCGAGTTTTCCGTCTCTACGCAAAGATGGTATTTGCATCGTGCTATCCCTTAGTCGCCTCTTACGACACCCACGGGAAGATAGGGGGTGGTGACACTTGTATTCTATGCCGTCAACCACACGGCGTATCAAATATATAATTATATAATTTGATATCAAATTATGCACGATGAATACATGATTTATTTAGATTGCCTTCAAAATTCAATAGTGGTGACGATAGCCTTTTCATGTGAGGTTATCTAAATGTATGATAGTGTGATGCTGCCAGTTCAATATCGTTAATTTGACTACAATTTATTGTGATTTGCGAACAAAACTAATTTATTTATATTCATAAATCATTCTCACAGTCCGTGGAAAACAGAGAAAGCACATTTATATCTTGTAATAGTCGAAAGTAAGGTTACCATCTTATTTAACATTTACCTAATTGACTAGTTCGGTCAATGGCCTAAACTCTAAGGCGAAAGTTTTGGATGAAACTCGAATAACGCTAGGACGATAATGAGAACTTATTTCAGTCTTGGCCTAAAATATTTATAGTAATTTATTCTGGTCTAGTTATAAGTACCCTGGTTAGAGGCTCCTTTGCCCTTCTTCATAAAAAGAACTACAAATAACAGAAATCTAAAAGGCTTAGATAAGCACAAAACTCGTGAACATTCTTCAAATCGGAGAAAACTCGACACATCTTTAGATAGCAACTGTATTTCTGATTGTAGCGTCCGTTTCGTAAGTCTGACAATGGATGGAATGGGATAAGCAACGTCGGCGTACCTTGTAGAACCTTTGCAGTATCAATACATATATCAAATGTCATGCGATACGCCCATGCATTGAACTTGCATTAAGGGTGCGACCACATTGCTGGACGCTGCATCGCGAATATGTCAGATTACGAAATTATCGTAAGTCAAAGTCAAAGTCAAAGCATTTATTTGTAAACATAGGTAAGTACAGAGTTGTTAAAAAATAAATATATATATAGGTCCACTATGTTTCGCTCGAAAAGCATACAAATATACATATAAAAGAATTCAAAAACATTAGATATAGGTACACAATACAAAAAAATATATTCAATCTATTAATTATTGCGGTATTATTAATTAAATTATAATTGTTACTTAGGGAGACATTTGTCATTTAAATATTCATTAATGGAATAATATGGATTACTAATTAAAATGTCATATAATGTTTCTTTGAAATCGTCAATATTATTGCATTCCAGTAATGTCTTAGGTAAGTGATTATATATCTTAGGAGCCATCCCCAAGAAATTTGCATTATAAATGCCTTTTTTGTGTGATTGCACATGTATTTTATTTTGATGTGGAACGCTATTTAATGTTTCAAATAAATTGAATTTTTTCTTGACAAAAAGAGCAACTTCATAGATGTACATAGCCGGTAGGGTCATTAGTTTTAGATATTTAAAATAGTGCTTACAACTGTCCGTGGACCTTATTTGACAAATAGCCCTCACACATTTCTTCTGGGCTTTAAAAGCTAATTCTCTATCTGGTGAGTTACCCCAATAAATTATACCGTATCTAATAACTGAGGAAACATAGCCATGATAAGCCTTTAATAATGTTGACTGATCTACTATTTTGGCAAGGTTGTACAGTGCATATGAATATTGATGGAGTCGTTTACATAGGCTTTCGATATGAGTTTTCTAGTTCATACTTTCATCGAGCCAGATTCCCAAGAAATTATGATGACTAATGTTTTGAATATTAGTATCATCATAGCGTATAGCAAGTTCCATTTTTTTCGTTCGCTGTCTAAATTCTATTATTTTGGTTTTGTCTAAGTTTATTTTTAAATTATTATTTTTTAGCCATTCGATTATCAATTTAAGATTTTTATTACATTTTCTAGATCTTCTGCATTTTTTCCAGTAAATACTACAGTGCTGTCATCAGCAAATAAGACCATTGGGTGTTGAATGATATTAGGCATATCATTAATATATATTATAAACAACAATGGACCAAGAATGCTTCCCTGAGGCACACCAAAAACAGTCTTTTGAGGTTCTGACATGTATAAATTTTCTGTTTTTGATCGTGTACAAACTTTAGAAATACATGTCATCTGTGTCCTGTTACTTAGATATGACTTAATTAGTTGCAAAACGTTACCTCGGATTCCATATAATTCTAGTTTTTTTATAAAGAATTTCATGATTTACATGGTCAAATGCTTTTGACATATCCATAAAAAGACCAACTACTGGCACTCGGTTATCCATGTTGGTAATAATATGGTTAAATAATTTACATATGGCCAGATTTGTGTTAACATTTTTCCTAAAACCGTATTGCTCATTAGCTAAAATATTATTATATTCTAGGAAATAATAAAGATTTTGGTGAATTACTTTTTCAATGATTTTGGAGAATATCGGTATTAAAGCGATTGGTCTATAATTACCCAGTTCTTTCTTATCACCTTTTTAAAAAGAGGTTTTATAATTGTAGTTTTTAATACTGTGGAAATACACCCTCTTCGATACATAAATTAATAACGTGACTTAATACGGGTGCAATAACAAAAGACACTGATTTGATTACTTTTGTTGTGATTTCGTCATAACCGGCACTATTTGTATTATTTAATGAATAAATTATTTTATTAATGTCTTGTGGTATAGTTGGAGTCATAAAAAGTGATTTCTGATGTGATTTGATTTTTGTAGTGTCAATGTTATTATTATCACATATATTTTTAGATTGGTCAATATAATAATTGTTAAATGTCTGTGCAATGTCTAGTGGTTTACTTATTATTTTATTATTAAATTTTATTTCACTTATATTATCCCTTGGGTGGTTAGTTTTACTTCTATTTATGATTCGCCAGGCAGCCTTTGACTTATTTTTTGCATTATTTATAAAAAAAATATTTTGTGTTCTCTGTGTCATACGAATTATAGTTTTTAACCGCTTTGAATAAGAAAGAAAGAGCTTTTTATTTTCGGCACTTTGGGATTTTCTGTATTGCCATAACATGTCACGTTTGCGTTTACAACATTTTCTAAGACCTTTACTAATCCATTTTAGTCGTTTTGATGTAGAAATCCTTATTTTAATGAAAGGGAAACACAAATTATAGAAGAGTTTAAATAAGTCATAAAAATAATTGAAAGAATCGTTAGCACTAGAACAGTTATAGACGTCAGCAAAAGATAATCTTTTTAAACAATTATTAAACATTAACATATTTTCGGAACAATAGTCTCGTTTGTAAATAAACCAATGTGGCAATGTGTATGTTTGGTTTACGGGACACTTTAGAATTTGAGCAGTATGATCGGATATAGCCAACTCTATGACCTCACATTTGCTGCCTCTTATATTGTGAATGATGTTGTCAATACAGGTGCCGCTGCCTAAACGCGTTGCTGTTTGCACACTGACTTGTAAATTGTAACTGCGTAACAAATTTTCGAACTCAGTGCATAGTCTATTATTTTTCAAGAGGTCTATGTTGAAATCGCCACATAATACAACCTTACCTTTAAATTTTAGACAATGCTCGTTTAACATCATATCTAAGTTATGTAGGAACGTGTTTGTCGAATCTCTATCATATTTTGGTGGTCTGTAAATACATATTATTATTATTTTGTGGTTTGTTAATTTGACTGCACAACACTCAATAAGATTAGGTTTACTCCATTTCTCCATATTTAGGTTACTACACTTATGGCCATTTTTAATTAATATGCACGAGCCACCATTTCCGTTATCCCTAGCATAGCATGCTGAGAGTGTGTAATTGGGTATAAATACTTGGTTACAGTCACTCTGTTTCATATTATGCTCTGTAACGCAAATAATGTCTATTGATTTTCCTATGTTAGCAAATTCATTTAGATGAACACTAATTAAATCAGATTTGTTAATTAACCCATTAAAATTTTGATGTAATATGCGTATGTGCTTGTAAACGAAAAAAATCACTAACGATAATGAACTCGACAGTTCATTATCGTTAGTCAGTATAGATGCATTATTATTATTTATGTTCAATATGTCAGATTTATTCAAATTCTGTTGCGGCTCAAAGTCAGAGGGTTCAGTTTGAGTATAGCTACTTTTCAATACTATTCTATTAGTTTCATCAGTGTTATTAGAGGCTATATAATTATCATACTGCTTTTTATATTCAATGCGCAGTCTGTCCTTTAGTAAAAATCTACTCAAGTAAGATGCAAACATGTTTTTATATGGAATAAATCTACTGTATCCCATGTCTACATAAGTTACATTTTTATGTCTCGTACATAAGTGTCTCAGCACATCATTCAATTTTTTGACGTTCATGTGTCTATTTCTAGGAATTTCTGATAAAATTACATTCGTATTATTTATATTTGTCAAACACTTACTTAAAGCTAATTGATAGTCGTAGGGGTTAGTATCATTTGTACCTGTTAAAATTATTACATAATCATTCATTGTCAAGTTTGCCATGTCATTTATAATCGTAGTGTCACTTGTCCTTGCTCCTGGTTTGTAGTAAGAAAAAACTCGAAATTTAGAACCCAAGAGTTGTTGCAGGTTTCGTTGAACGCTTTTCCCTTGATCGTCTGCAATCACTAGTAATTTCTTATACTCTAGGCAGTTTGCTTTATCTAAGATTTTTCGTTGTTTGACTTTAATTTCGATACTTGTTGGGTTCTGTTTGGATGGCGTCTTTTCTATTTGAACATGACTTGCATCATCATGCAATGATGTTGTATGCAGAGTATGTGGCGTTTCTATTGTTGAAGCATTCTCAGTAACTTGAAGTGGTGTTTCTATTGTTGAAGCATTCTGAGTAACTTGAAGGGATTCTAGAGACATAAGAGGCTGTTGTCTGTTAATATCATGCATTTTATTTCTATTTTACTTTCTTGTGGAAGCCAAAGATTTTTTTTCGGAATACTCCAAACTTTTATATGCCTCAATCGTTTTTTGGTACCTTTGAATTTCCTTTTTCATGTTCATATTTTCTTCATTTAACAAGTCAATTTCATTATTGGCTGATAAAAGATCGGATGTTAATTGAATAATTTTTTGTTTGTAGTCCTTCGCAGCATGTGTTAATTCCATCTATCGATGTGTTCGGTAAACTCATCATCGTTGAGTCAAGCAGATTTGTAGGTGAGAGAACAGACAGATCTTGTATTGATGCAGAATTGTACGAGTTCGATCTACGTTTTCTATGCGTAATGTTGCAATTATCTAGTTCCATTTTTGTAACTTTTTCTTGATTATTAACTGTAAGTTGCGTAGTAGCGTTATTATGTCTTGTGCGCGATCAGTTTTGATCGCTAGATAATTATAATTAAATTTCAAATAATTCTAAAAAAGACAACAGAACTATCAGGTTTCGAACTAGCAGTCACCTGCGTTAAAGTCCAATGCTGTACGATGGCTCCAGCTGAACATTGGCTTGACTATTTCAAATTATTGACCTGTATCAGTTCTTAGAATTTAATTGTATGCTCACTAGATGTCGTTATGATAAAAATGTATTACGAGTAATACATTTACATGTAAGCTGCACGGGCGCAAAATGTAATGCTATCTGCTTACGCGTAACTTCTGTGCCACTTACCTTTCATTCTCTAACATAAGAAGGATTCTTTCTGTATTTCTCGGCTACAGGCGTACTGCTCGCGCGCACCATGTAAACCTTACAGAAGTTGCGTAATAGAGACACAACACAGCCGTTTATGACTACCGCAAGAGTTACATACAACTATTGGTATACAGGCAAATATCTAAGTCTGGGGTAGGTTTGGTAAAGGAAAATTTATATTACTCTGTAGAAATAAACCTACTAAAATTGGACTACTTATTAATCTTTCCGAACTAAAACTATGCATCATCCTATAAAAAACATTTAATTATTTAATTGACTGCCTCGTTGGTCTCGCGGCATAAATGTGCGCGTGGGATTGGGAGGTCTCGAATTCGATTCCCGGGTCGGGCAAAGTGTTATTGGGTTTTTCCGTTAGGAAATTCTCAGTAGCAGCACGGAGTCTGGTAATGTGCCCGGTACGGCAATAGGCTCGCCCCCTATTACGTGGGACCTAAAAATTCATGGCAAAATGTGGGTGTAATATTACACCTCTGCCTACCTCTACGGGGATACAGGCGTAAGTCTATAAATAAATAATTATTTAAAGTTTTCTAACAAAAACGTGCACATTTTATGGGCCATAATGTGCTAATGATAAACATAAAATGCCATAAATTAGAGTAATTTTAGAACGATCCGGTTATAAGCGTAAAATGCTATAATTCAGGAGTTATGTACCTATTATATCATGGTAAGTGCCATATAATAATATAATTTTGTACACGAATTCATGTGAGTAAATTATGCGATATTACATAATTAAACAGAGCTTTGATGAAAGTGTCGCGGGAACGACGGCTGTGTATAATTCAGGGCGATTAATTCACTGTAATCTAGAACGAAAGGTCGAGGTCGCAGGAAAAGCATAAGGCTCAATTCACATAGAAAGAGCGTCCATCAATGTAGCGGTCAGCAGTGTATCTTCAATGTTAAACTTTATTTTCATTGCCTTAGTATATAATATAGCGTAGTATAGTAGACAAAATCATCCTTTCAAAGGAGAGGCTTGGTCCAGCAGTCGACAGGCTTGAGAATCGAAACAGCGAGCTCCGTGCGGTGCCGTCGCGGTATGGAGTAACTCAAGTGGCATTTAGCACTTTGTGTATAAACCTAAGGTTTAAAATTGATTGAAACAAAGTTACTGTCCGCTGCGTCGCGGACCGCTACTTTCTGTGTGAGTTGTGCTTAATACCGCGTGTTTTATCGACGTTATAAAATACCTATGAGCCATTTGCACGGTATAACCACAGTCTAATACTGTGGTATAACGTTATTTTGAACCCTTTGAATATATATTCGATAGTAATCGTGGAAAATTATTAGGATGATTTAATAGTCAATGGTCTATAAAATCTTGCAAGTGCTTAAATAATACATTGAGTATGGTAGATTTACTAATATGTTTTTAATAAAGTCACACAGAAAATACACGTAAATTATGTTAAGATCTTTGGTATCTATAGGATATGAACGCAATACATTTTTCTTTCTTTTTAAAAAAAAAGGCGCGGTTTATAGGGCTTATTCTTACTAAGATACTAGGAATAAGCCCTATTATCCGCTGTACATTATGCATATAAAAAACAGACAAAAAGTGCACTTAAGACAATTTACCTATGTCTATTCATTTTCTTTTTATCTATCTAAGTAAGTATTCCGCTGTACTGTGAAATTTTCAAGCAACGGTTACAAAGAACACGCGAAACAATTTACCTATTCATAACTCAGGTACTCCAAAAAGCTAAACTCGCTAAACTAAAGTGCCCAAGGAAATTGTTTAGTTCGATAAAATATTTATTTCCCAATAAGCAGTTACACACGACCAAATGACGTCATAAACTGCTAGTCTAATATCTACATGAACATAAAAATTGAATAATGCTTACCTTTACTACTGCACATTTGAGACTACTGAATAAAATGAAACTGCAGCTTAAATTGAATACGTCTATCATCTCTAAGGACTATCGACAGCAAAATTTCTCTAGTAGCGCTCATAGCGAGACTTGGCTTGCCGTTCGTAACAGATCCGCAAAGTTAAGCAACGCTTGCACAGGTCGCCACTTGGATGGGTGACCGTGTGTGGCATTTACATCTGAGCACTACCTTGCTACGGAGGGCACGTAAAGCTGTCGGTCCCGGTTCTTGTCTAAGGATAAGGATCGTTAGGCCATGTCGGAAGCTTTCGGGCGGTCTGAAAACTCCGACACTAGAGGTGGGCACACACTCACACGAAAAACAAAACAAACAAAAGTTCTCACGAATTTATTGGAAAGATACCCTTTTGCACTAAAACGTTTTCAATACCCGTTACCGAATACCAATACGCGAATATAGAATTTTTATTTGAAACCACAGAGAAGCGCAGCTAAAATATGTTTGCTTAATGGATTATGCACGTAAGAAAATATTCTTTACTTTACAGTAAAGTTGTTTAGATGCATCTTTAGAATTTTTACTAAATCACTAAGCACAACTTAATGATAAGTTCTCTTGTGATATAGGAATTCTGGTCACTATCATTCGTGATTTGCAAATTTCAGTAGATAACAGGCTTTCACCGCCTTTATAGACTTAAGTAATTACACTTACAAACTAGTTCCCGATGACTTCATATCAAAGAAAATACAAGTGAATGTTCCACTTACGAAATAATGTGCGTCGCGTAAAAGTTTATTAAATGTCTAAAGAGAGTTGCTTAGTTTGTATTCAAGTTAAACGATTTTAATCCAAGTCATTAACGCGAAGAAGCGAAGCGATGAAACCTTCATATCAATTTTTAATTATATTAATTATGTCGCCGTGGGTTTTAGTCACAGATTCTTGTAAATAATTTCTCTGCACGCCTTTGATGTAGTCATTGCTAAGTAGGTCGCTATCGATATACGCAATGCCGTCATTTCTCAAGCATTGATCAGCTCAACCACTGTTTAAATATAATTATATATTTTTACAAAGCGTACAATTTGGTAAGTTTTACCATACTTAACTGATTAACAAAAAGCTATCCTAATACTTTGAGAAAACAAGAAAAAAAGAAAATCTTTCATTTTGGTACGCGAAATGGAATATTTTAGTACGCAAATACTGGAATCATTACAGGAAAAAAATATAAACACAAACATCAACTAAAGCGAAAAGATAAAACAAAAATGGAAGATTATGATTGAAGAAGAATGTACTTGCCTTAAATGACTGTATTTACCTTAAATCAATAACACAGCCCAAGCCCTGAATAAAACACGTGTAGAATAATAGATTCCAAACACTCTATTTTTTACACTTTTAACAGATATCTCAGGTAGGAAACCCGCACAGTACTCCGATAGAACTTTTAAATCTGTCACTCGCAATTACTATACCGTGATCACACAGTTTTTCCAGCTCGTCGAATACTCCAGTTCTAATGTATTTCTATATATATACGACCCTACTCAATTCAATTTAGACGTCCAAGGATAATTTTCAGGGAACATACTTTCCCACTTATTTTTAATTTCGATCGGGAAACTTCCGGGTTTATATGTTTGTGGGCTTGAAGCAAGTAGGTATAGCGTCGAGCTATACTACTATATATCACATATTTTAATTAACTATAGAAGTATTTACTGCGTACTACACTGTTTTTAGAGCATTATCAATAAAACGAACACATTACAATTAATCCAACGTAACGTAAAAATCCGTATGTTATTAAGTAAAAGGACCTTCTAGAAAAGATTTAAGGCAAAGTCCACCGCGGTTGTCACGCACGGGTTAGCAGATTTCATACCTTTCAGGAACAATATTGAGTACTCTCAGACATGTAGATTTCCTCACGATAGATAGATAGATAGAAAATTCTTTATTGTATACCAGATACGATACAAATGGTACAAAACATGATACAATTCAATATAGGTATGTACAATAGGCGGCCTTATCGCTGAAAGCAATTTCTTCCAGGCAACCTTGGGATGGACTGGAAAAGATCAGAGAAAGAAAAACAGTGGTGTAGTCATAAAATTAAGTAAGGATAGATGTATAGATACACAAGTACATAAATACATCAATACATAAATACATAAAAACATAAATCAATAAATATATAAATATATAAATACATAATACATGTAATATACATATAGCATATATACAAAATACGTAGTTACATCGAACTAAATAGAATATGAAAATTCAGTCACATAGCCAAGTAATGCCGTTTTAAGGCGTTTCTGAATATGCCAAGCGAGTTTGCTTGCCTAATTTATATCGGCAACGCATTCCACAAGCGTACTGCTTGCACAGTAAAGGACTTGTCATAGAAATTTGTGGAATGTGTTGGCATCTGCAGCCTCAGATCCTTAGACGACCTCAGAAACTTTGCCGATATTGCCGAACATACTCGAAAATTCAGCAGTGCGCACTGCTGCAGTTTGTTAGTCTCTTCACTGGGCTATACCCACCTTTGGTTTGACAAGACATATGCTATTTTTCTTTTTTAATATCATAAAACTGGTCGCTACAATTTGGCTGCATACGATTTACAAGTTTCAGCTCGCAACAGTGTCCAATATGTTATGCGACCGCTTGAGCGGGGCACGTCATTAAATATGCATGCCACTTGCACCTAGTACGGGATAAATACAGCTAGTCTGATGCCACTACCAGCTGGTTTTAAGTATCGTGAAACTTTATATAAAATTTAATCAAATTATTTTATTCATTCATTCATTCATATATTTATTTGCATAAAACATGGTATTCGAGGATGGTACATTATACATTTAGATCACATGTTTTGCTACGGTTTTATAGCATGCATTAATAATATTAAAATTTATTTATAAACATCATACATTAACACTAGGTAACATTTTGCAATTTCTTCTCTAAAAATGCCTTAACACTATAAAAATTGTGCTCAACTAGCCATGCGTGTAATTTAGTTTTAAACAAGTGCATATTACTGAGTTTAATTTGGCTAGGTATTTTATTATACATGCGAACACACATAGCTAGGCAACTCTTATTATATTTGGTTGATCTGGGAATATCATTCAGCACCAGTCGATTTGGATCTCGACGGTTTCGAGGGTTTACATCGTTGGCCGTTACAAAACAATGTTTATGCTTACGTACAAAGACACATATTTCATAAATATAAAGCGATGGCAGCGGTAACAAACCAAGTTTTTTAAATATTGGTTGACAAGATTGATCTGACTTAATGCCGTACATAGCCCTAATACATTTATTTTGCGCCACAAATCCTCTATTTATATCAGTGCTATTGCCCCACATAATAAGACCATAACGTAGAACTGATTCTATATAAGCATGGTAAGATATCAGTGCTGTTTTGATATTAGTTATGTTTCTAATTTGCTTTAGAGCATAAACAAATTTATTTATTCTACTAGATACATTGTCAAGCTGTGCCTTCCAGTTCATGTCTTCGTCTATTATCAATCCTAGGAATTTTGTTTGACTTACTTGTTTTATCTTTGGTATATTTAGTTTAATGTCATATATACTATTATTAGATTTATTAAATTGGATATAAAATGATTTGTCAAGATTAATTATCAAATTGTTTAGGTCGAGCCAGTCAGTAAGTTTGTCAATAGTATTGTTTATGTCAGTTTCATGATTATGGATATTATATTTATTTTTATTTGATGTCACTATAATGGAAATATCATCTGCGAATAATACAAACTTATGATTCGTTATGTCAATTATGTCATTTAAATATAGAAGAAACAAAACCGGTCCTAACACGCTCCCTTGTGGGACACCGTGTTTGATCGCTGTGTATTCTGATATGTACTGCGACATATCTCTATTTTTATCTAATCTAGAAATGATAACCCGTTGTTGTCGATTAGTTAGATAAGAGGATATCCATTGTAGTGCTAGTCCCCTGATCCCTAGTTTTTCAAGTAAGATGTCGTGCGTAACCAGATCAAAAGCTTTTGTTAGATCAAAAAATAGGCCTGTAGTATAATTATTCTCATTGATGCCCGTCAATATAGCTCTGAACAAGGCAAACATTGCTAAAGTCGTTGATTTATGTTTTTGAAAGCCATACTGATTTCTATTAATTATATTAAATTTATTGCAATAACGAATCAATCTTTTAAGCATACACTTTTCATATATTTTGGATATGACAGGTACAAGCGTTATTGGCCGATAGTTATTCATGTCACATTTATCTCCCTTTTTAAAAAGAGGTTTAATAATTGCCAACTTTAGTGCCTCTGGGAAAGTTCCTAGTAAAAACGATTGGTTGATTAAATGCGTAAGAACTTCAATTATTTCAGTAGCGCATGTTTTTATGATTCGTGTACAGATTTCATCATATCCTTCAGAATTTGTGTTTTTTAGTGACATTATCTCTTGTTTAACCTCACGTTCAGACATAGGTGTGATGAACATAGAGTTTACACAAGAATTTTGACTATAGCTGGCTTTTTTGTGCTTTGGGTTGAGATTCATATTGGTGAAGTGATTATTAAAGGATGAAGCTATTTCGAAGGGATCCTTAATAATGTCATTTTTAATTTTTATATTCTCAATACTATTTGTCATATTTGGTGCATTTATTTCATTTTTTATTATAGTCCATGTCGCTTTACATTTGTTTTCATTTTTTTTGATAAATTTAATGTTAGAATTCTTTTTTGATCTGTAAATACATTTTTTAGGAGTGTGTTGTATTTAGTATATTTAATTTTATTTTGTATACTATTGTATAATAGTTGTACCGTAAAACACGTTTAGTTTTGCAACTCTGTTTTAGGCCCTTGCTTATCCAATTTTGTTTTTGAGTTTTGTTAAAACTTATCTTTATTCTGTTTTTGGGGAAACACAGACGGTAAAACATGCAATAAATTTCATGGAAGTTATTGAATGCTATATTGGCATCCTTCTCAATATACACATCTGACCATGATAGTTGTTGTAAGCATTCTCTAAGCTTATTAATATTTTGTAAATTATAGTCTCTTTTATAGATGTAGTATGTTGCGACTGTTTTTAGGTTACGTTTTAGCGGAAAACTCAGCATTTGTGCTGTGTCATGGTCTGAGAGG
Source organism: Euclidia mi (assembly GCA_944739405.2). Classification (NCBI taxonomy): domain Eukaryota; kingdom Metazoa; phylum Arthropoda; class Insecta; order Lepidoptera; family Erebidae; genus Euclidia; species Euclidia mi. The sequence continues at coordinate 56,970,227 of OX123181.2, forward strand.
TGAAGTGGTAGTACTTTTGCGGTTGCATTTGGAATATTACTCAATACTTGATCAATACAAGATAATTTTCGCGTAGGCACGTCAATATGGATTTTCAAATTATAGTTGTATGCTAAATCTTGTAATTCGTTTGTAATCGTTCCTTTTTTTAAGGTATTAATATTAAAGTCTCCTGTAATAACCAATTGTAGTTTTAATTTACTTTTGTTTGTTATTTCATCCAATAAATTATTTAGGCGTGATAAAAATTTAATTATCATCCTAGCGCTGTACTGGTTACGTTCCAAAACCTACGCCTTGGAGCCCGGGGTACGCTTTCCTACTGTATCTCCTCCACTTTGCACGGTCTTCAGCAGCCCTGGTGGTGAGTCGATTGGCACGCATATCATCCCTTACGACGTCAAGCCAGCATTTCTTTAGCCCTCCCCGTTTACCGGGGCCCAGCGGAGGTAGCATGGGAAGACATTTGTTACCCACGTAAGATGCCGGTTGACGTAAGACGTGGCCACACCAGCGTAGTCGACACTCTTGCAGTTTTTAGCAATGTCACGGACATGAAGGGTGCCCCGGATGCGAAAGTTCCTAATGCGGTCCTTCCACGTGACTCCACACATCCAGCGCAGCATGTTCATCTCCGTGACACGCAGACTCTGCTTGTTTCGCTCAAGCACAGGCCACGTCTCACTGCCATATAACAGGACAAGTCTAATGATGGATTTATAGACCTGTCCTTTGAGCTTAACCGGCATTTTGAGGTCACAAATGACACCGCTCACCTCACGCCATTTGGCCCAATCAAATTATTTTAATATTACCTAATAAAAGTTTCAATTTCTGCAGTGTACTTGATCATCCAAATATTTTAATTGGATTGGAACAAATTACTACGCAGTCATTCAAGACGGTGTTTAGTAGTAGCTAGCTACTTATTTTCATTTTCGAATGTGACACACTTACATTTTAAAATCAAAAACCTACGTCTAAAACGTATGGTTGTTAATACCATTCCGCTACGTAAACAGTGACATCGTATGTTTAGTTCTGCAAATAGTTAATAATATGCTGGCATATCTACCATCTGATTTTGAACCCGTATTGTAACACATAGGTAACCGATAAGCATACTTTAAATAGGTACTACAAAACAATATAAAACGGTGAGTATTTAAGACAGGGTTTTATTGAAATATTACACTGAACAAATCATCGTACTCATCACAAAAATAATGGTCTTGATGTTCGGTTCAAATACATAATAAGTAACACAACATAAAAAAAGCTTTTATAATAATAGTTATATTATTCCAGGTACAATCTGGATTAATTGCAGTGCTAGTATACAAAAAGTTGTACGAAATTTGATTCAGCTCCTGTGTGGATGGAAGAAAATTTATGAAAGCGCTTGTCAAAAGTCATTTTACCGGGCTCGAAAAATCACGTATCATCCGTCCAAATTGCCATTGGGCAAGAGTACGTCAAAAAGCTTTTAAAAAGTTACCTGGGTATTTTTGGAATCGGGTTACAAATGTGTGATTGTGGATGCAAAAATAAAACGTAGCCCAAACAGTAACCGAACGCATAAATTGTTTAATATGCTTTTATATTACACATGACAGGCACGAATACTATCTAAACAGTTACAAATAATTCAGTTGTAGTCACAATTTGGTTTGTTTCGTTTATTACAGAGAGTGCGGCTGCCGTCACCGTCGCATAAAGTTTGTTTGTTTCACAAATATTCCAAATAATATTAGTAAACGTTAATTTCTTTTACACATTTTTAGGTATAAATATTTTTAGCAAACTTAGAGCTTGTCATTTGACGCCATAGACTATTTGCTCTTTCTAAATAGACTCGAAGACAGTGTTTTTCAAAAGGAATAAAAGTTAAAATAGAAAGTCTCAATTCGAAAATATCAACATTGAACACTAAAAATCTCACCTTGACAGTCTGCTCAAACAATTTAAGAACAAGATTAAGAGCCTTAACTCCATTATCCGTGCATCAGTGACTCATTATAAGTTCGCGATAAGTTTTTAAGTTATAGAACAGTTTACAACTCAGAGTCATTAAGCCTCAGGTCACTTTTTTTTAAGGTTCCGTAACTCGAAATGAAAAAACGACACCCTTATAGGATCACTTTGTTGTCCGTCCCTCTGTCAAAACCCTTTTTCTCAGAAACGCGTGGAGGTATCAAACTGAAATTTATACCAAATAGTCAAGTCTACTGTCACTGAAGCTGTGAAAAAAATTAAACTTCTAAGCCTACGCAATCAAAAGATACAGCCGTTAATGATGCAAATTTCCGCAAATTTTCGAAACTCGCAAGGAAATCAAAACCTACAGGGTACTTCCCGTAAACTAAGAATCTTGAAATTTGGTACGAAGCAATGTCTTATAGCACAGATAATGGAAAAATTAGGAAAATATCAATTTTTTTTATACATCATATGATAAAAATATTTAAATAATTTTAAAGTTATTACCATACCATTTAAAATTCATATCAAATACTCGGGTCTATAATACCTTTAAGCTGTAACAAAATCAAACTTCTATCTCAACGCAATCAAAAGGAACAGCAATCTGTATATATAAAATCCTTACGTTACTGACTGACTGACAGACACGCTACAGCCGAAACTACTGAGCGCAAGTAGGTGAAATTTGGCATGTATGTTCTTTGAGGTGTGTAGGAGCGCAGTAAGAGAGAATTTTTGGAAATTCCTCCCCTAAGGGGGTTAAACAGATTGTCAAATTTTGTATGAAACTTGTTATCCCTTCAATGGATTAACTTCAAATGATTCCTCAAATAAAGTGAACACTAAGAAAGTCTTTTTGGAAATACTTACACTAAGTGGATGAAAAGAGTCACAATTTATATGAACCCCTTTTAACACTTCAAGGGATTAACTTCATACTTTATTTATTGGATCCGCAAATGCCGTTAGCGAACACAAATATATTTATATTGGCAATTCTTACCCTAAGAGGGTAAAAAAGATAGTTTGAGTTTGTGTAGAACCTTTTATTTTCAAACGAATCGCTTTCATCTGTATATATAAAATCCTTGCGTTACTTACTGACTGACAGATTCACTACAGCCGAAACTACTGAGCACATGTAGGTGAAATTTGGCATGTATGTTCCTTGAGGTGAGAACTTTCGAACATTTAATATGATTTATGCGCCCCTAGCACACTAAGACAGGATTTTCGAAAGTTCCTCCCTTAAGGGGTCAAACCGGTTGTCAAAGTTTGTATGAAACTTTTTATTCCTTCAATGGATTAACTTCAAACTTTGTATATTGGTTCCTAAAATTAAGTCAGTAAACACTAAGAAAGTCTTTTTGGCAATTCTTACCCTAAGTGGATGAAAAGGGGAGTCATAACTTCATACTTAATTTATTGGAACTGCAAATGACGTAAATGAACACAAATACATTTACTATGAAAATTCTTACCCTAAGAGGGTAGAATAGAGAGTCAGAGTTTGTGTAAAACCTTATATTTTTTATGGACTCACTTAGCTGTTTATATAAAATCCTTGCATTATTCACCAACTGATAGACACGCTACAGCCGAAACTACGTAGCGAAAGTAGGTGAAATTTGGCACGTATGTTCCTTGAATAATTTAGGGGAGTTTGTAAATTTTTTTTTATCTAAGTGAAATTTACGCGTGCGAAGCAGCAGGCAAAAGCTAGTTTTAATATATTTTCAAACTCGCAACTACTGGCAAGGGAATCAAAACCTACAGGGTACTTCCCGTAAACTCAGATTCTTGAAATTTGGTACGAACTAATATCTAATAGCACAGATAAAGGAAAAATAGTGAAAATCGTAATCGTAAAACTTTTAGTTACATCATATAATAAAATTAAAGAAATTAAAGTTACTAGCCCTTTCCTTATGGATGCGTAGAGGTATTAAATTTAAATTCATATCAAATACTCAAGTCTATAATATCTTTAAGCTGTAACAAAATCAAACTTCTAAGCCAACGCAATCAAAAGATACAGCTGTTTATGCCGCAAATTTTCGCAAATTTTCGAAACTCACAAGGGAATCAAAACCTAGAGGGTACTTCCCGTGAACTTTGAATCTTGAAATTTGGTATGAGGCGACTTCTTATAGCACAGATTAAGGAAAAAATCAAAAAATGTAAATTTTTGGTTACATCATATAACTTTTTTTTTATTTTAAAGTTACTACCACTTTCCTTATGAACGTGCAGAGATATTAAATTGAAATTCATATCAAATAGCCAGGTCTATAAAATCAAAATTCAAAGTCAACAGAAACAGCAATTTAGGCATATTTTAAAACTCGCAACTACTCGCAAGGGAATCAAAACCTACAGGGCTTAGCTGCTTCCCGTGAACTCAGAATCTTGAAATTTGCCAAAAAGCAACGGCTTGTAGCACAGATAAAGGAAATATTATAAAAACCTTAAAATTTTTAGTTACATCATATAATTAAAACATTTTTATTAATTTTAAAAGTACTTCCCCTTTCCCCATAAACCTGTAGAGGTATAAAAATGAAATTCATATCAAATGCTCGAGTCAGAACTAAAGGGACCAGTCGATCTGGAATCTTGAAAATTGGCATAAAGCAACGTTTTATAGCACATAGGAAAAATTTCGAAAACCTTAAATGTTTAGTTACATCACATATTTTTTTAAAATAATAATATATACCTACCTACAGGTTTGTACGGAACCCTCAGTGCGCGAGTCCGACTCGCACTTGACCGCTTTATTTCTTGTTTGTTCGAACAACGAAATACAAAAACTTATCATGGATCCTAAATTAAGAATTGTGGAGACTGCGATCCTATTTGTGTAATCAGAGTTTCATTGCGTCCAAATTTGAATTTGTAATATCGCTGTCTTGCTTTAAGATGAATTCATAAAGTTGGTCTTACTCAACCGGTCACAATTGCTAAACTTGTTGACAAGTAAAGCGCTTGAAATTAACGTTGTGTTAAGTTTCTACAAAGTGTGTACAAATTGTTTGCTATTTGGGTTGCGCACGAAACACGGCCTTGGCAACAATAAAAACCCGGACATACATAGTTGACGTTGGAATTCGCTACTGATATTACTTTTTGTACTGTATCTACCTGTATTCTTGCCTAGAAACCACTTTTTATACACAAAGGAAAAACTCGATCGAAGCCAATTCGTTTCAAATCGTTCGTGAATTAAAATACCTATTTGTTAAAGTAGAGCACTGGTATTGTGGTAGGATTAAACGTTAATGTTGTCTAACCTTGATTTCGATGCTCTGACTAGACTATGTAAAACATTTCGTTTAAAATTGTGATAAGATGATGCACTTATTTATAATATGGGTGTCTAGAATTACCGCAGGCAGGCAGGTATTTTCAGGGTGCGCAGTGGAAGATGTAATACATCTACCTGACCACGATAGACAAGGATCCAGACACAATGCACTGCATTGCACAGCGAATACAAGTACTAAGTAGGTACATGAAAATTTTACCTTATATCTCCTGGTGATGTTCTTGAGTGGAGTCCTGGAGACAAGCTAGATACACACAAGACTAAAATTGGCCAATATTAGCAAGTGAATTATCTTTACTTTACCAGACTCCAACGCAGCGTCTTCAATGCACGATGCAAGTTCACAGGATTCACAATTCACAATTACAGTTTTGCAAATGTCAATGTTCAACTCAACTTTTGCCGGGCAAACCAAAGGCGGCAGGGTAAGAATTCACAATACAAATTCACGAAGCTGGTTTATGTGCTTTCAAAAGGGCGATCAATTTATATCAATTACAATAATTCTCGCGAGAAGACCAAGACGGCGTGTTAATTTTTCAAGGCGGGAAGGAAGTGACAGTTCAGTGTGACCATTGTCAGAAATTTTCAATAGACTAAACAAAATGTTACTCAATCGATCTAATCGATTTGACTTATAATAAAAACTAATTCTATTTCAAACATCCACCCGCCCCGGACCGGCCTACCGGTCCGCTAATCGGTTGGTAGACGTGACAATGTTGCAACCGCTCTCCTCAGAATCGAACCGTCCACCAAGACCTCAGCAAATCGGGGAACTCCATCAGCCCCAGTTACCAAACGAAGGATGCGCCCCCTGCGCCATCTGAGTGGCGGAAGGTTAGCCTCCTTGATTAAAACGAGGTCACCAATCTTGGGTGGATCGGTCTTTTCGGTCCACTTAACGCGTTGCTAGAGTATGTGCAAATATTCCAAATTCCAGCGTTTCCAAAAGCTCTGAGTAATCTGGCGTATCAATTCAAAACGCGAGAGACGACCAGGTCTCGTATCAATATAGGGGTACTCAGGCAAGGCGACAAGTGGGCGACCAATCAAAAAATGGCCCGGCGTAAGGGCCTCCAAATCATTCGGATCTGAGGAGATCGGGCACAATGGCCGAGCGTTCAAAACGGCCTCAATCTTACAAAACACAGTTGCGAGTTCCTCAAATGTAAGGACAGACTCACCGATTGTCCTGCGCAAGTGTGTTTTGGCCGATTTTACGGCGGCCTCAAATATACCACCCCAGTGTGGACAATTTGGTGGGGAAAACAACCAATTTATCCCACGTCGGGCAAGCCTATCACCTATATCAGCTTTGTTGGTTTCAAGGAATTTAACAACATCATTCAAATACGCGGCACTAACTTCAAGGGCACCTATAATAGGTGCCCTTGAAGTTAGTGCCGCAGTCAGAACGGAAAGGAAGGCAGCCCTCTGCGGGATACAAATCTGTCAAATGTGGCTACAAACGCCTCGGTCGTAAGCGAGGAGACCAGTTCTAAGTGTACGGCCTTTGTGGAGAGACAAACAAAAACACACAAGTAGGCCTTAACAGTCTTGCTGTTTCGAAGTGTCGACGTTTTCACCAAAAAGGGACCAGCGAAGTCCGTGCCAACACCGTCAAACGTCCTGCTTTCAGTTACGCGATCTGCCGGTAAGTCCCCCATCAACGGCTGCATGGTAGAAGCCTTGAGCTTATAGCAAGGGATGCAGCGAAAGACTACAGTCCGAATAATTCTTCGGGCAGACAAGATCCAAAATTCGTGTTGCAAAATGGCCAACAAAGCATTACAACCAGCATGCGAATTTTTGAAGTGACGGTCAAAAATTCGCATGCTGGTTCGGTTTTGGTAACTACCAACAAGCGTACCAAATGACCGTCCTTAGGTAACAACAGGGGGTGACGTGCCCCGAAGGGAGGGTGGCGTTCTTGAGCCGCCCTCCAACGCGCAAGAGACCTGTATCGTCCAAAAACGGGTTCAATTTAGATACAGCGCCCTATAATTTCAATTTTCCTGACTTGAGGATAGCAATCTCATTCTCAAAGTGCGCCAATTGCACAGAACGAACCCAAAAAGTGAGGGAATCCTGTCGTTCCTGTGGTGAGATAAACGGTGTCAAAAGTTTCTGTTGTGGGTGCCTAAAATTAAAAACAAAACGCTTTATCCAAGCAGTGACACCTAACAACTTGTCGAGGGAGCTATAACGATTCAACAGGAAATCGGGGTCGAAGGCACATTCCACCTTCTCAAGAGCGAGTGTTCGTAGACCCGGCAAATTGGAAGTATTCAAAACTGGCGTTCGAGGCCAATCAGTTTCTGGTCGACTCAACCATTCCGGACCCCACCACAGCGAATGACCTATCAAACTAGGCGTCAAGCATCCGCGCGAGGCACAATCAGCGGGGTTGAGCTCACCTGGCACGTGTCTCCAAACAAGTTTGACTTCGGATTTCTGGATTTGGGAAACGCGATTAGCAACAAATACATCCAAGGTGTGGACAGAAGCTTTCAACCAACAAAGAACAATTTGGCTGTCTGTCCAGGCGTAGGTCCCATTAATACAAATGCTTTTGCCCAAAGTGTTAGACACGTGATTCAACAAGCGTACAAATAGGGCTGCTCCCGAGAGCTCCAATTTCGGAATGGTCAGAGATGTCCGAAGGGGTGCAACCTTGCTTTTCGCCATGATCAGGGTAACTCTCACCTGACCTGAGGCACTTACTGTACGCAAGTACACCACGGCCGCGTGACCACGTTCCGAGGCATCACAAAACCCGTGAAGGGTGGCCTTGTACTTCCCGGGCGGAAGGATGGGACGAGGGAAGGTGATCTCGTTGATGGCAGGAAGTGAGGATACAAAGGAGGTCCATTCCTCAACAAGAGTGCCGTGCAGAGGTTCGTCCCAGGTCAATCCTGCTGTCCAGAGCTTCTGCAAGAAGCATTTTGCCCAAAATATAATTGGACAGATCCAACCGTTCGGATCAAAGGTTCTGGCGACAGTAGACAATACGAGACGTTTAGTCCAAGATCACGGCAATTTCAAGTCTACGTTATATGTAAAGATGTCTTGGACTGGTCTGTACTGAACGCCGAGAACAGCCATCATGGCGGGGTTGTCAACAATCTCAAATAGATGTGGATCCTGCTGATGATCCTCTGGCAAGCCTTCCAAAAGCCCTGGTGAGTTGGAAATCCATTTGCGCAACTCATAACCAGCGGAGGCCAAAATACCTATCAATTCGTCCCGCAGGAGGATCGCCTCGTCCGCTGTGGAGGCGCCCGAGCAAATGTCATCGACGTAAATATCGTCCTTCAATATGGCAGAGGCTCGTGGGAAACGTAGGCCTTCGCGGTCTGCGAGCTCCCAAAGAGAACGTATTGCCAAGTAGGGGCTTGACCTTAACCCGTACGTATTAGTATTGAGCTCGTAGACGACCATGGGATCACGAGGAGACTCTCTCCAAAGGATCAGCTGGAAGCGACGGTCATTAGAGTGGATAATAGTCTGCCTGAACATCATTTTTATGTCGGCCACAAAGACAGCCTGATGTCGTCGGAAGCTGGTGATGACGTCACAAAGGTCCTTGACCAACTTGGGACCAGAATGCAAGCACTGCTTCAAGGATACGCCTGTTGAAGTCTGCGCAGAACTATCAAACACTGTGCGCAGCTTGCCAGTTGATGGCTTCAATACCGCATGATGCGGGAGAAAGTAATGCTCCACCGAACGCCAATCCAAATTCGACACAGACATGTGTCCCAATTGTTCATATTCTCTCATGAACTCAATGTACTTCTGTCTGAGCTCCGGATCACGACCCATGCGACGCTCCATAGCCAAAAATCTCTTTTCGGCTAAAGGTCGTGACTCACAAAGCGGAGGCCGAACAGACAGAAATGGTAGCCTCGTAATGATCCGACCAGAACGGAGTCGACCAGTGTTGTTCTGGAAGAACAGCTCGCACTCCTCATGTTCTGGATTCAAAGGGGCAGCTTGAGGGGGCTCCTCTACCTCCCAAAACCTCTGAACCGCATCAGAGAGAGCGGAGCCTACAGCCAACAAATTATCAAGTTCAGGTGGAGGGGGGTTCCTATGTACAGGTCCCATCAAAGCAAATCCAAATATGGTCGGGATGGCAGTCAAACCATTTGGCACCAAGACCCGTTTCCCACCAATCAAAATTCCACCGAGGACATCAGAGCCAATCAACAAGTCGATTTGTTCCGGTGTGTCAAATTTGGGGTCTGCCAGTTCCAATCCCGATGTCAAATTCACCACAGCAGCAGGTAGCTGCTTCTGTGGGTGCATACCTAAAATATTCTTCAACACAATAGCCGAGGTTTTAATCCTCGGGTGTGAAGATTCAACAGGGCCAAACAAAACCTTAACTTGCCCTTCAACATTAGAGGCTTCGTCACCTATGCCCCGAATACAATTTGGAAATAAACCCATATTTAATTTAACCTGCCCTACCAAATAAGTGGAAACAATGCAACCTTGTGAACCTGTATCCAATATAGCACGGACAACAACAGAGGTCCCCGTGGGTCCCCAGACCCTAACAGCAACCGTTGGTAGGATAACGGTCTCAATGGGGGAGGTTGGCGTTATAGGGCAGGGGTCAATGACCTATTGTTGCCTGGGCGGCGACCGTTGGCCAGGATCAGGCAAGTCAAAACGAGGGTGCGGCTTGAAGTCCTCAAAGGCGCGATGACTTGATCCGCGCGCAATCTGTGGGGGGTCATAATGACGCACCCACCCAAAACGAGGTGGGCGCGAGTCAAGGCGGGGACGCTCCACCAAAGGAGGGGATTACCTGGGGCAGCAGTCAAGGTGCTGGTGACACTGGGCGGTCGCACATTCAGGTGCGCGAGAGAGAGGAGGCGTGCGCACGCTACGGTTCTCCAAGCGGGGTGAGTGGCGATCAATTGAGCGAGGCGACTCTCGGCTGCGCGCCGGTGAGCCTCGGCTGCCACCTTCAAAACACCCGCCCGTGCGCGGCGTCGGCTGGTTGGACAAGCGGCCTACCTCTCTGGCATTCATGCAGAGAATGTCCAAATGCTGTCCTCCACAGTGAGGACAGGGGCGAGAGTTTGGGCAGTCTCGCTGGTAGTGGGACCCCAAGCAAGAGAAGCAAAGGCGGCGGGCATTCGCGATGCGCCTACGAGAGGCGACATGAAGGTCCAAAAATGCCCTGCAACTGGCCGTTCTGTGCCCCGTGACCTTGCAGTAGGAGCACTCCGCTGGGCTCTGTGTGACCGCAAAGCGAGGAGGGCGCCGGTCAACATTGGCTCGGGTGTGAATGCGAGCCTGCTCCTTGACCTTGGGCGGCTGCGCCTTAGCCGGCGTGTCACCACCGGAGTTGTCCAAGACCCGGCACTCATCCTCCAGGAACTTCTCCAGGTCAGCAAAGGGGGGCAGATGGGTCGCGCTATCCCCACCAAAGCGCTGTTCAAAACGCGACCTCAGGTCGGCAGGCAGCTTTTTCAGCACAATGTGCACCAATAGATAGGACCATTGGTCTACGGGCAGGTCAAGGCACTTAAGTGCGTTGATGGCCACCAAGAGCGGGTTCAACAGTGGGTGCGCAACCCAGAGACCCGGGTGAGCGTCGGCAAACCCAAAATCTGCTCGATGTGCGTGTCGGCGAGGCCACGCTTATTATGGTACCTACGGGTAATTAGGTCCCGAGCCATCTGGTACGCCTCGTCAGACACGGGCAGATGCTGGATGAGGCCCTTAGCCTCCCCATCCAGAACCGACATTAAATATGCCAATTTTTGTGCCGGCCGAAGGTCAGCCCTGTCATTGACCAGGCTGTCGAACAAATTAACGAAGCCCAGGTAGCTTCCTAGGCAGCCATCAAAATGGGGGAGGTCCAAAGTAGGGAGCCTACTCACCAGCCCCGGTGCTGACCTAGGAAGCTCCTGCTTCAGGCCGGGTTGCCCTTCCCTATCCGCAACTAGTTGTCTCGCACTATTGGAGACAGCATCATACAGGTCTAAGACCTGGGCATAGTCTTCGCTGACCTTATTTCGCTGGTCAGCGGTGAAATCGTTGACTGACACTTCGAGACAGCAAGCGCTGAAAGTGTGGAATTGCTGTTCCACACTTGCCAGGCGATCGTCAATCCGCTCGTACCTTTGTAGTAAGGCCTGCTGGCGATCAGGCCGGTTCACTAAGGCACTGGCCGAGGCAAACCAGCGCAAATCTGATGCAATAGTACCAGCAGCCGCACGCAAGTCATTAATAGCTGACATAATCAAAATTCAAAAGAGCCCGGACAAGCGTTAAATAATATTAACAATCAAAACTTAATTTTTCTTAATTCTTTGAAACCAACCAGATACAGGATGCTTTCCTATCTATCTATTCACCATTATCTAAACACAGTTTTCATTCACCTGTCTTAAACCCTACTAAGCTTATCAATAGGTATATAATTATGTTTCCCAAAAATCCTATAATTTTAATAGCATGAAATCGATTTTTAATGTCACGTAAATTTTTATCGTTGTCGATTATGAGTCATCTAGATCACCCTCTTAACCCTTATCTACGTCCCTCGTATAAATGGTCCATATGGAGGGTATGACCTATCAACGCTTAGTTAATGACCAAAGGAAGGATTTTATAAAATTTTATTCGCACAGTTGAAAATGTTCACGTTGTGCTACCGGGTACATAATGCAAGATGTTATCGCAACTATGTCCTCGTGTAGGATAATTAATGGACAGTTTTATACTGGCCATTCTGAATTTATATTTCAAAAATGGAATTAACCTCTCACGTGTTGCTAAACTACGCTTAATATCTGGTAGTGTTGCCAAGAAAATTGTTGGATTTTAGTAATTGTATATTTATGGTGTATTATCGATCGTTGTGCGAGCGCACTCTCTACGAAAATGTTAAATCTTTTGAACCTTTAGCCTTCGTGTCTACAGAGTTACTTCCGCTAGATAAAGCGTTGGTTTTAGTACAGCCTGTGACTTAAGCACTAAGAAAAAGGCTTTTGTAGTTTATTGCTCAGAAGCCAATAGATATATATATCAATCTCAAAAGTTAGAAAACGTTTTATTAATATTCGAACAGCATGGGCTAAAAAGTTATATATTTTGTCAAATCATTCAATAATTGCAAATAATGATTCAATTTCTATTTAATGACCAATTATATGTGAGTGCCCGATTTAATACTATACTACATTGCTTTCTACTTAAAGGGTGGGCTCTAAGATGCTGATATATAAATCTCGAGCAACCAATACACGCTACAATCGTGGCAAGCAATTAAATAGCACATTTTAGTACATACTCGGTAAGCTAATTACAGAAAATTCACGTCTATATGCTATACATACATAGGCTGAATTCCAAAACCATTCAATCGCAAACCCAACACCTGAACTATTAGGCAAAAGTATGTTATATCACGGGCGTAGCTATTAACATTCTATATCACAAAACAATTACTCTGCACTTGACACGCAGCAGCAATCGATAATTTCATAGCACCTATTATAAAATGCATTAGCTCTGAATAAATAACGGGGTCGGGGTATTCATTTGTAGAACTAGGTAAACATGCACCTCGTTAACGGTGTTATAACAAGAATTATGAGATAGAAGTGCTCGCTGACAAGTTGGAGAGTTCGTTTATATGTTTTTGTTTAGACGCGTATCGCAGGAACTATGAGACTAGTTTTCAAGCAAAGATATTATAATTATACTACTAGCCGACACGGCAAACTTCGTACCGTCATATTTTTTTAAATTTTCTATATATTTTTTAATATTTTTTTTCATACGACCTACTCCTGACAATAACAAACACATAAAAGAAAGATTTATAAGATTTATCCAATTTGGTGCAGTCGTTTAGAAGTTATGCGCGTACAAACATTTCGGTGAGCCAATTTTATTTATGTAGATAACTGCACGAGTTACTAATTTATGATTAATTATTATAAAACAGCTTAAATATAATAATAATAATAATAACTCATTTGTTTAATTTGTCACTCTGCAGGACAAATTAAACAAAACCACTTACCTTATAGATATCGCAATTCCGAACACATAACTTACAAAAAACTATAGCTGAATAAATTAGTAAGTATGCCGAACTAAAAGATGAAGTGACCAGAATCTGGAGACAAGAAAAAGTTTACGTAGTGCCCATAGTTATCTCAACCACAGGCGTAATTCCGAAACATCTCCACCATAGCCTCAAACTTATTAACCTAAAAAAAACAATATTCATCACGCTCCAAAAAGCTGCTATTTTAAATTCATGTAGAATAGTCAGAAAGTTCATGCAAAGCGAAGAAAACGAAAATTTCTCACATAACTTCATTTACTCTTCATAAAACTCACCACACGCTACATAGACTTGGTCTTGACCCGTTTATGTAGTTAAAACTAGCTTTAAAAGCTAAGAAACAGTAATGTTCACCCAAAATAATAATAATAATATCTTTTTATTATAGTAACAAATGATTACAAAAACAATAATTGATGATTGGAGCCTCCTTTTAAGCAAACAATGCCTGTATTAGGAGACTCCGCTCTTCCATAACGTAAAACAGTGTCATAATCTAAGTTAACTTTAATTTTATTTTACTTATTTATAACAAACAAAAGAAAGATAATAAGGTGTGTATGCATTTGAGTGTGTGTGTGTGTGTGTGTGTGTGTGTGTGTGTGTGTGTGTGTTTTTGTGTGCGTGTAAGTGTGTGTGTGCGTGTGTAAGAATGTGTGTTATTTTATGTGCTGTAGGAGTGACTCAGTATCTTCATACGTAAGGTTTTTTATCCAACTCTCTAATATTCTTTTACAGTCTCTTAATGTTTTAGGATATATGTATATTTCTTTATTTACTTTATTATACAACTTAGCAGCCCGTTTATTATATTGCATAGCGGCAGATTGAGTTTTGGTTTGTGGGACCATTGCAATAATGTATTTTCGTCTTTTTCTCAGTACGTTGACATCATACGGTAGGGTCTTATGTTTTATTAAAACAGTGTGGATAATGTATAATTTCCTAACAGAAAGCAGTGAAACTGGAGCATTTGATATTCCAAAGTCACTGCCAATAGGTGACTGGCTTGAAGATAGATAGATAGTACTTATTGAGCTGGTGACTTGAACTAGAAATCCAAACCATGACTGAGCAATAATATATTAGATAAATTTAATAGACTGTCAAGTTTACGATTATGCTAAAAACTCAAACAAAGATCTCGAAGAAGATATATAAAAGATGAAATAACGTAGTTGTGAAAACTGCCTGTCAAACATTATCTAAATAAGTATTTCAATACAAAATATTCCCAAGCGACATCAAAATTAAATGCTTTCAAATTTCTTTGGCAATGTTACAGGTATCCCACAAAATTACTATATCAGGACAACCTTTTGGAATCTGCAATTGGATGCCAACAAGGTGACCCTCTTGGACCAGTCATTTTTAGCTTAACTATACAACCCATTATTCGGCAAATAAATTCTAAATTTAATGTATGGTTTTTGGATGACGGGACCCTGGGAGGAGAAACAGACATAGTATTGCAAGATTTGACCTTTCTTAAAAATAAATTCGCATCTATTGGTTTGGACCTAAATTATAGTAAATGTGAGCTGTTTATAAATACAACAGACTCTTCAAAAAAACATTCGATAATATCTAAATTTAATCATTTGGCTTCAGACATCAAAATTGTTGATGAGTGTTCTCTTCGCCTCCTAGGTTCTCCAGTGTTTGAAGAACCTTTCGATTCTTTCGTAGAGGAAAAATTTCAAAATTTTTGTGATATTTCAGATCGCCTATTCAAAATTAATGTACATTCGGCCTATACTATTATTCGATATTGTCTTTTCGTCCCAAAATTTACTCATGCCTTAAGATCATCGCAGCTTTGGAAAAAATAACACTATTAGAAAAAATTGATCAAATTATACAAATAACTTTAAAAAAAAAAAATTGGTTGCCTGTAAAGTCGGTATACGGGCGAAAGTTTTACGTGACAACGACTTTGAGTGGTAAAATAATTTTAATGTGAATATTCATTCGTATAGTAGGAAGAAGGATGAAAGACGCGTGCCTTTCACTTTTTATGTCTGTCTCTCTCGCTCTTAGGCGGGACGCGTGCCTCTCACTCGCTCTCATTGTGAGCGCATAACGTGAGCGGAGCGTAACGCAGTTTCTTGAAGTGTCACCCGGCAAACCAATTTATAAGACGTTGTCACGTCAAAAAATATTAAATGTGGACTTGGACGACCGAGCCTGGCTACAAGCATTTTTACCCATACGTCTGGGTGGGCTCGGCGTTCGCAAAATTTCCAGTGTCAGTTTACCGGCGTTCCTATCTTCGGTTCACAGCACGGAAGAGTTAAGGCAAGGTTGCAGTACTTTTTAAGATTTTTGAACGTCTGAAAGTCCCATGAACTATGATATTTTTAATGAGTAAAAATTAAAGTATAAAAGTTGAACATATCTTCTAGTAAATCGTAAAGATAGAAACACGATTTGGAATGATTGGCTCGATAAAAAAAATGTCAAACATGGCACTAAATCACAATTTTAAACGTGTACTGCTTAGAGATTCCATAATGGATTTATATGAAAGTATTATCAATAGAAACAGCTCTTTATTTTAAAATAAATGGTAAAAACAGATTTCGTAATTTCGTTATCATTTTTCTTCAAGAAAAAGATAGTCAAAATGTTGGCATTACATCGCTCGCCGGCCGTTCATCAGTGCCTGTCTAGGCGTGATTGAGGGCGGACGTGCGTCGTTGCTCCGCAAAATCCCCCTCCACCCCCGCATGTACGTTTTCGCAAAAGTACAAAGTAATTCGTATTCCAAACTCAATCGTTCAAACCATAGACATACTAGTAAGAAACCGTAGACAGGTTACTGACAAGGTAACATGACGGAGCTTACGAGTGGCACGCATCGCGAAAAGCGTACGCACACTAATATAAATATGTCAAAACGACACACTAAGAATTAGATAAGAAGTGTAAGTGAGATAGCACATCTAATCGCAAGCGCGAAATAGGGATAAACATATACTCTCTGGACCGACGCGCATTGTGACATCATGCTGACCGTTTCACAAACAATAATTTGACTCAGATGCGACATGATCACTTTGTCTATCTTGAGTAAATTCAATTCGCCATAAAGTAAATTTGATTAATTCATTTAAGGTAGGGAAATAAAAAGTCGATGTGATTTATTTATAACATTTATTAAAAAAGTACATTTTATTCTTCTCATTTAATTCAATGGAAACCTAAAACAGTAAGTTAATATAAAAACTGTGCGCTGCGGACCCACGGTAGCCCTGGCAATACCCCTGGGGGTATGGTGGGTCTTTTAAAGCTTAACCGTACTCCTGGCTGAAATGCTCGTAGTGTTATACCAACGTGCTACGTGGACATTAAACTGAACAGTGTTATCTCTCGTATGATAATGACTTACTACTTACGTTTTTGTATTTTTAGACAAGTGAAGACAAGCGCTAGTATAATGATATAGTGCAACAAGGAGATAAATTAGAGAATAAAACGTTTAGGTATTACTGCTAATGGTTATAATGCTTTGTATATTATAGGTATAATCTGTGGTACTGTTGAAGACCCGTCATCATCATCATCCTTGCGCTGTCGGATCATTCCCACTAGTTCTATTGAACTGTTCTATGATAGAACTAGTGATACTTTTTTTCTCACTAGTTCTATTAGCACAACTTGATGAGAAGAATTATAGAACTAATGGGAAACAGTTATTGGAAATTTACCACTAGTTCTATGTATGTTTTACAAGGGTAGTGTCACAACATCGCGCTCACATATCCGAATAAATATGTATGTATAAAAATGTGTTAAACGAATGAACGCCTACAAAACAATTGAACGTCTACAAAACAAGTGAACGTCTACAAAACAAATGAACGTCTACAAAACAAATGACTACCAGAAAGTGATCAGCTATCGATAGTGATTGCAAAAAACAGGTGCATGCGATTTTCGACCTTATTGACAATTCATGACAAACTTTTTTTTTTGTTTTTTCTCGCTTTCTGGCAATATTAGGGTAATAAAATTATAAATTCTGACTAATGTCAATTAGGTTGAAAATCACATGCACCTGTTTTCTGCAATCACTATCGATAGCTGATTACTTTCTGTAAGTCATTTGTTTTGTAGACGTTCATTTGTTTTGTAGGCGTTCATTTGTTTTGTAGACGTTCATTTGTTTTACACATTAACCCTTTCAGGACCATAAGGATATGGCACTATATATTATGATAAAAACTATACGAAACAGTTAATTAGGCATCAAATAAACGTAATTTTAACTTAAAATGTAATAAAATGTTTTGGATTTTTTGGAATTCTGCACATATGTTCCTATGGTCGTTAGTGGTACCTTTTGTTCTAGTCAATTATATTATACATATTTTAGAGATTTTATCAGTTTTTGAGGTATAGTATATACAAAACTGCAAATTAATTACAGAAAAATTGTTTGTTTATCGATAGGTATACAATTTAAGGTAATAAGCTAGTAGTAATTAGGTAGAATTCAGTGAAACATTTCCATTCATTAGTCTAGAAAAGGTGTACTTTGCAACACAATTACTATTTTTCGGATTTCTATTATACATTGAATAAACTGACACATCTCTTATCATCTCATCCAGAAGTTTGGTTATCAATGAGGTGCGTTGGAAATTGTCTTCGTCTGACAGATCTGGGAACTGAACTTGATTTTGAAGTAGGGAACGTCATGCTGCCTGACAGAGAAACCGTTTTTCCAACTTGAACTTGTCTGAACTGCAGGCTAGTTTTGATTTCATCGTGAAGCTTTGAGTAGACCGTATGCGCATTATTCACTGAGATATCTAATAGATCAAAAAATTATCAAAGATAGTATTTTATTCACAATCAGCAATATATTTCATAACACTATGAGATCTATAACTATCTACTCCTCCCATATTTTTGTTATATGTGATACAATTTTAGGGCATTTCACTTTTTTTTGCTGATCCCGGTTTGAGTCGTCTTCCAGTGTCTATGTCTAAAAGTTTCAGAAAGTTGATCAATAAGTGTATTTCTTTATTTTCCATCAACTTTACGCATGATATGCCTCAAAACTTGTGGTGTACATGTCCCTCTCCTTATTCAAATGCTGTTTTCGGCAGAAGTTTTCAATTTGTTCAAACGATTACATATTCCAAAGAGATACATCAGCATCAACTATTTGAAAAATCTGTTCGCAGCCATTATAATACACATCACAAAAATCACAAAAATTATTTGGCACGTATGTTCCTTAGTTCCACTTGAAAACTGATTTTTGATTACTTTGTGCTCCAGTTATGACTAAAAGAGTTGTAAACGTTGATGGTACAGGTGCCAGATTTCTTGATTCCTAAAACTGAACAGGCACATCTTCAATTTCATCATCAGAAATATCAGTAACCCGTTGATCCTTTATCAAACTCCTTTGACCTTTTTCGTCAAGGTGTAAATCACCAATTATCATCCATCAAAATTTATAGAAGTACCTTCATCATCCTTGAATTCAAATAGCTAAGATAAGCTGCCACAATATCAATAAAAATGAAGATAATTTACAAAATCATCAGTTGAATAAGTTAACAATTTATTACAAATAGTGTCCCTTCCGGACCACTGGGACACTGATGTCCCTTTATGTTTATGATGTCATATAACTATAAAAAACATAAATAATGGTTTTATTAATGAATATAATATAAATTTACTTACCAAGCAATGATTATAGCACAACAAATAACAATATAAAATATTTTGAAGTTCCTATAAACTTTTGAGGAATAGGGCAAGTGCGCGCTTAGCGAACAGTCATATTACAATTTTTATAGAAAATATATCGTACTGCCTAGGTTGTACCGTCAATGAAAAAAATATTAATAATATGTTAAATAACAAACAAAAAAATCATAATGGGTAATAGGCTTCTTAATTATAAATATATTTTCAAATTATGGGCTAGGGACAAATATGTCCCTTGGTCGTCAAAGGGTTAAACAAATGAACGTCTACAAAATATATTCATTCGGATATATGAGCGCGATGTCGTGACACTACGGATCATTCCCAGTAGTTCTATTGAATGCCCTTGTAAAAACAAACATAGAACTAGACTGGGACATTTCCTATTACTTATCCCATTAGTTCTGTTCTCCTCATCAAGTTGTGCTAATAGAATTAGGACAGCTCTATCATAGAATTGTTCAATACTACTACTATACTGCGAATGATCCCACAAAATAGTAGAACTTGAAATTAATGAACTGAAATTAATAAACTAAATAAACAACAATATTATCTGGGAGTACGGTTAAGTTTTGAAAGACCCACCATACCCCCAGGGGTACTGCCAGGGGTACGGTGGGTCGACAGCAAAAACTGTGCAGTACAATCTACTTAGTTGTTTAAAAATAAAAGGAGAAAAACAAGAACAAGTGAATGGACTTTGATCATCCGTCAATGTTTGTAACTTACGTATGATTTTGTATTTCTATAATAATAATATATTGTGTTGATTCAGCCTCAAATCACTTTTATTACTTGACAAAAACACACATCAGTATTTTATTATTACGAATGTCCCATCTGATAATTTGTTTTTCAGTCTTTGAACACGCACAATACTGCTTCTCTTTTACACTCACTAAATGCCAATTTTTTTATTCACTCTATTATTTGTGATACTGAATTTATTATAAATTGTAAATAAAACGTTGTAATATTGTAATACTCATGAATGAGAAGTGATTCCATAACTTTTAGTCATTTTCCTACTATAGTTTGTGCAAAATCTCATTACACACGACGGCATTTTCAAATATAACGTACACACACGCGAGTAAAAGAGCGAGCGCTTCCGACCGCAGCGCGTACGCGACTAAAGCCAAATGAGACATTTAGCCTGTTTTTAATGTGCCACTTTTGAAGTTTGCATAACTCATCTACGTTTCTTTTACGCTGCGCTGTGGCACACGCACACACGAAACCCCCCCCTCCCCTCCCCCCGCTCACTCACTGACGCCACCGCCGTGTTTTTGTTTTTGCGGGGGGTGAAGTCGAGCTACGCACTGTACTGCAACCTCGCCTTAACTAGGAAAATATTACTACCTACACTAGTTAACTTAGAAGTGTTGTGCAAAACCGAAGCTATAAACGCCTGGAAAATGGCTTGTCCAAACACTGATTTGCCCACCAACCTATTCTCCCAAAGACAGTGGGACCCGCCGCTTTGTAACATTGTGAGAAGAAATCTTTTGGATACATCTTTTGATGTTACAGAGCGAGCTCGGTTGCTGGCAGAATCAGCATTGCCATCCAGCGTGGCAATGCTGCCAGCCTTCTGGGCACGTTACCCGATGATATTGATGCGGAGGCATTCTACGACGCCTAAACATACCTGTACATATTTTCACTTTTTATTTTTAGACTCATGTACCTATATATATTTATATATATGTTTAGATATAATGATTATGTAAGATAGCAATGTATATAGTTAAAATTAATAACCTGGTATAATGTTACTGTGAAAATTATTCAAATAAAAACTTGCCCTTTTTAAAAAATGCTTTCGTTGAAGTTTAACCAATTCCTTGGAATTCATTTCGAAAACAATAAACTGGCACTATTTCAAGACCATTGCTGTTTATTAAATTTAAATTATAAATTACGTATTTTGGGTGCAAAGAAAGAAAGGGTTTAATAAATGAAGAGGCCTTACTTATTTATAGAAGTATTAAGAAAACGTTCACATTACTTTTCAGGCCGGTTTAAAGCCTTTTTGTCTTTGAAAAACATTGTACTTATTTGTACTATAGTAGGGGAGTCCACGATGCTAAATTAGGATTTACTCGAGCGTCATAGAGACCTATTGGGTTGCAAGGCTTAGATGATAAAAATAAAAAATGTAATAATATTTCATCGGTGGGGGCAGCGGCTGATGATGATAGACTTTCAAAATTTTTAAAAAGAGCTTTTGCCTTAATCCTTCCAGATAATCGTCAGATTAAGAGTAAGCAGGTCTAGGACGTTAGGATAAAGGCGAATTCACTCACTCACAATTGCAACTTTCTAATGATGGCCACGAGTTTGCGTGACACCTAAATCGTCAGGTTATTCAATGAGAGCTTTATTTCAGGTTCACTTGACATCCCCTTAGCAAATCTGACACGCTTGATTAATTTTCTTTTTTTTACATTTTGAAATCTTACCTCCATTATCCAAATGATCAGATTAACATTCCTACTTTATTAAAAATATGTAGGACATGGATGGTATCAATATCTGAGGCGCTCAAGTGAATCCCGAAATCCCTTCATGGCTCCCCTACTATAATATTAAGAGCGTTTTGAGTAAAGACGCCAAACATCACAGGCACTGAAAGATAGTCATAAGCTATGCAATTAGTCTGTAATGGTGATATATTTAAGACTTAAGTATATAAAATATTAAAAAAGTACGTCATAGGATAAGTATCCACTTCTCTATCATCAGATAAATCTTTATCTAGTAATAAATATACAATGAAAAGAAGTCAAAATCAGCAAGCAATTTGTTGCATTACTACTACTTTAACTAAACTCATGTAGTGAATATTTTTCCACAGTTGGGCAAAAGCGACAATCGCAAAAAAAAGTTCGCAACAATCACTTAAAAGACTCTTTCTTCCTAAAACCAACAGACTGTGGGGAAATAGAGGCACTTATTTTGTCACTACACAATGACAAATCACCGGGCACAGACGGACTGACAAATATGGTTTTAAAAGAGATCAGAAATAGTATTATACCACCCTTAACAGAAATATTCAACACACGTTTAAAGACCGGCACCTTTCCTGATGCATGGAAGATAGCGCCTATTACGCCAATATATAAAGGTGGTCCCAAAAACTCCCCGACAGCTACAGACCTATATCTCTGTTGACAGCCTTCTCAAAATTGCTGGAAAGGGTGGTAAATTGTAGACTTGTTCAATATATTGAAACCAAGAATCTTATTTCCCAAAAGCAATTCGGGCTTAGGCAAGGCAAATCGACTGAGGATGCCGTTGCATGATTAACGTCCTTAGTGTCATCACAATTAGATAATAATAGGCATTGCATAGGTGTTTTCTTAGACTTGGCTAAAGCCTTTGATACCGTCTCGATTCCGATACTGCTCCAGAAACTAGAAAAACGATTTGATATCAGAGGCATAGCACATGACTGGTTCAAGGGTATCAGAGGCATAGCACATGACTGGTTCAAGAGTTATCTGACGGATAGAAAACTCTATGTCAAAATTGGCAACCATGAAAGTGCCTTACACTCGATAGAGTTTTGTGTGCCGCAGGGCAGCGTAATAGGACCTACGCTATTCATAATGTATATGGATACACTAACCTTAATTAGGCTTAACCTTAATTTATTGACACTTAATGCCAAGAAAAGTAAATATATTTGTTTTCATAAAACTGCTGCGACTGCGCCAGACAATTCATACAAAATAAAATAACATAAATGTAAAGATCACTCCACCTGTATAACTGTCAATACATGCAAAAGTCGGATACCATACAATATCTGGGCATTATCTTAGACAAGAATCTGAATTTTATGACACATATTGACTCCCTTTCAAGTCGAGTACGAAAGACAGCTTACATTATGCGACTTTTACGATCATCAGCACCAAAACCGACTCTACGAACTGTCTATTTCACTTTGACCCAATCACTGATCACCTATTGTATTGGTTGCTGGGGTAATGCAGTGAAAACAATAATGATCAACATTGAACGAGCCCAACGTTGTGTCCAAAACAATGTTTGACAAACCCTTCAGGTACCCAACGACACAACTCAACAGAGACAGTGAGGTACTTAATGTGCGCAACTATTTGTGTTAACGACATTTCTTAAGATGCATAAAGTGGTTATTAGGTCTAAGGATTATCCTGGTCTGCTCAGGCGCCGTGTATACAATATATATATATACTCACGCCTGTAACCACGAAGCGGTAGGCAGAGGCGTAATAGGTATTACACCCACATTCCGCCATGATTTTTTTAGGTCCCACGTAATAGGGGGCGAGCCTATTGCCGGGCACATCACCAGACTCCGTGCTGCTACTGAGAATTCGGAAAAACCCAGTAACACTTTTGCCCGACCCGGGAATCGAACCCGGGACCTCCGATCAGCAGTCGCATACGCTATCCACTGGACCACGGAGGCAGTATACAAAATTGATATACCAAAAATCAAAACATCCTTCGCCAGACGATTTAGCCCCTTTAACCCTAGAAGCCTAAGCATATTTCACTGGCTATAAAGCCCAATCATACGTAAAACTGACGTGTAAAAATAAAATCGCTATGTTTTCTAATTTTTTATAGCTTACAATATTTTTTTGCATAAAAAATACAGTTTTATTTAATAGATGAAATACATTTAATGATAACATACTCTTTATTAATTCAATCACAGTACTATCATTGAATCAAGGAAAAAAAAACAAAAAAAAATGAAAAACTATTTTGTTTTCTTAGAATTAGGTAATTATCACAAAAATCTACTAGTTTTTTTTTAATTTAATAAATCTGTAATGATATTTTATTACTAGAACAGAAAAGAAGAGTCTATAAAGACAGTCTTGACGAATATCAATATTGTGTTCTGCGTATATGGCATTTTGGCAAGCTGCGTTTTGACACAGAATATATACAAGTACTAAAGTAGCTTTGGTCAACCGTCTTTTTTATATAAAAAGTCCACAATAACGTTGTTTCATTAGTTCTGGTTCATCATTAGTAATCTTTGGAGATTGCGATAGCAGTTTTTTTTTTATATTTGGTATATTGTCACGTACAGTCCTCTACAAAGTGGTTGCCTATGCGGTATATATATTAATGCCTTCCGGCCAAAAGGGGGTAAGCGACATTTTTTGCGAAATAGACATATATATATGGTTAGAATCGGCTTTTTTTTCTGCGTCTAATGGTCTAAGTTTCGTGGCTCTAGGACAAACATTTTGTCGCTTAGGCGGTAAAGGAATTGAGGTTCTAACACTAAGTTTCGTCATAAACGACAGTTATTTTTGGTGTATTTTGTATTATGGTGGTTGGATAAAAATAATATTTAAAAACTGTCAGATAAGCAATTTTGGCTTTGATTATTTTTTTCTTTACTTGAACGTTAAGTAGTTTGGGCTGTAAATATTTTTTTGTAAAAAATACATTAATCAAATTTTTCTTGAATCTTTGTGTACCAAACTTTCGGTTAGGATATTAGGGCAGTTTCTTTGGATAAAATATATGTCATATATTACATTTAGGTCTCATTTCCGTGACTTTATTTGGCGTTTAATTTTATTTTCCCTAGTAACCAAATCAATCATCGAATGCTCTTAGGTTAAATCATCCAAACAAATGTCGCCTTACATTGTCGCTTACCCTTTTTTCCCCTCCCGAAAAAAATGTCTGGTATGGTGGTTAGATAACAAGGTAAATCAAAGGATGGGCGGTTAGCTTACAGAAGAATGACAAACAGCATCGGTTATCTCACTCTTTCGTTCGAACAAAATGTCGTTAGCGTTGGACAGCGAACATTCACCGCGGCGTAAGCACCTCCGTGGTTGCGAGTCAGTTTGGCGCGAAGTTTTTCGAAGGAAATAAAACGGTAAGATTATTTTAATAGACTTTTATATTCATCTTTAGTAGTGTATTCTAATTAGTTATTTTAAGTTTTAAACGTAAGAAGTCATTATTTTGCTATCTTGTTCAGACAATACTGAATGGTTAAATACTCCTAAGTACCTACAGAGTTTTTGTTGGCTGGCCTGGCTTAGGGTCATAATCAAGGGTTCGAATCCCAGGTTGGGCCAGTAAGGAATTATTGGATTTTTTGATGAATTCTCAGTAACAGTCAAGAGTTAATCCTGCGACTGATATAACTCTGTTGTGTCAAATTGCCTATGGGACTATCAGAATGAGAGAATGAAAACTGCACGTTTGTCTTGCACATATATCAGCGCACGTTAGTAGGTCCCTCTTTTGCAAATTGTTATTCTGCCTCAAGATTTGCCACCGTGACTGATTTAACATGTGTCATCATCATTGTTTTATCGATTGAGTGAATGGATGGGTGAGTGCGAATGAGTGGATACACGGCAAAAGCGATAGTAAGAACCCTCTTTGTGGAGTGGCTGGAGGCCGCCACGGTGTCCTCACCTTCCGCCTGACGCATGTCTTCATCGGACACGGTTGTTTTGGGTAGTTTTTTTGCTGTGGAGGACTCCCCCGGCAAAGGACTTCGCGAGGCGATTTACGGCAACTGTAGACGCGGACATGCGGACGATGAGGACCATACGCCGCCATATCTAAAAGTGGTCCTTAGGTACGAAATTTTAAGTTTATATTTTTTTGTCATACCTAGAATGCCAGCATGAATGTTTAATGCAAGACTAACTTACAATGAGTAACAATTGTTTTGTTCAATTTTCTAAAATAAAGACTGATTGAGCACAATTTCTCTTTTTTTTAATTCATACCTTAGTCGGTTAGCCAGTTTAAAAACTTATAAAAGTGTAATGTATGTATGTATAATTTTATAAGAATTAATCACCATGTGCTTTCGCGTTGTATAAAAGAGCTTATTGTATTTTTTTATTGATAATTAACTTATTACAATTTCCTTGTTCTTCTGCCATTAACCAATAGCTGGTTATGTCATATTGGCTTCACTTGATGAACAGAAAAAGCACAGGCATGCTCTTTTTCTTCAACATAAATAAAATAAAAAGGGGTGTATAGGGTTCCCACCAAGAACTTAGGGTCCCAAGCCAACCTCACCTGCAAGTGGTGTACCTGCCGATCAACGGACGAGGTTCTGGCAAACAAAATATCCCGATAAGCGGCAATAGGCTCGCCACCTATTACGTGGGATCAAAACATTGGCGAAAAGTGGGCGTTTAATATGCCTCTGCCTACCCCTTCGGGGAAACAGGCGTGAGTCTATGTATGTATGTATGTATGTAAATAAAATAAATGGTGCAGTTAAATCATTTGGGTTTGAACTCATTAATTGAGTTGTTTTCATTTACGACGTTTTTTCCTGTTAGTATAATTAGGACCATTTGAGGGTAAGCGACAGTAAATAGTGTTAGGCGTGTGATTTGTTTTGATTAACAATGTCATTTCGTAGATACCAAATCAAAAATTATATGGTTACATTTTTAAACTTTGGAACGTACAGAAATTTTTTTATGATTTTTTTTCACTTATTTTGAACTTTAAACTACTCTCCTGTAAATTTTGTAAAGTAGCGGTTAGCCTCTTTTGGCCGTAAGGCATCGATATATATATATAAACGTATAAAATTAATAACAGAAGTCCTTCCCATCGTACGTCTTTTTATAGTTGACCATATGATCAAGATGAAGTTACCTCAAGATTAGCCAATTCCAGAAAAGCACGGTTTTCAGGGTCTGCTTGTCTGCTTGTATGGCTTGCATCCTCAAAGTGGTCGATCATCGTGTCCTTGCTAACACTCCTGACATCATCTTCATCTACAGAAGCTTCTTGCTCGGAGTCCCAATCCAAGGAGAACAATCGCCGTCATTTTCTAAAATTGAAGCTATTTCGTCCTGGTTTAGATGTCGGTGGTACCCCATATTATATTTAACGTACCAGTATAATACAATATTATGACAAATGTGTCTAAACAAGACAGAAAACACAAATAAATCACAACAAAAGAAATTTAAAACAATTACAAAAGTTATGCAAAGCCCAATTATATTTCGAAATGACGTGCAACATCATCATTCCACCAGAATGGCGGAACAAACCGAGATGACGCAAACGTGTCCTGCGAGGTCCTGACGGCCACTGACTTGGTTCGGGAGTTTAAAGCGATCCGATGGTATTGATTAGAGATATTTCGCCGCGGTATGCGTAAAATTTACGTAGATTGGGCTTCTAGGGTTAAGGACCATTACATTTATAATAAAGTGGCTAGTTCTTGTGACGTAAAGCTGTGTTCACTAAAGGAAGCAAAACTGAGGGTAACAAAGTCGCTTGCCTCTTTGACATACAATCTGAACGAAAACCTTTTTGTGCATTAGTCTAAATTTCAATACCATAAAATCTATTTGTATAACAATTAAATTAATTTAAGTAACACACTTACTGTCTTACTAATAAAAAAATATTACTCACACGTTTAACGTTTGAATGTTTACACAGCGTATAACGTCTGTATAGGAGTTATACAGGGTTTACACAACATCGCTACTAATAAACGTAAAGACAAGCCTGTGTAACTACTCACGCTGTGTAGTCTGTGTACACACAGCTACACATTAACCTGAACAAGCCCAATATTAGGCGAACTCCCTTAGTGTGACCAACCTGTTGTTGAGTAGTTCAGCTATAATATTGGTTCTGTATAGGTTGATGTGTAGCTGTGTGTACGTCAAATATGCTGACAACCTTTTACGAAGTACGTTCAAAAACTTCTAATCGTAACTTCGTTTTAAAAATTTAATTGTATTTTATAGTTTATATAGATTTTTACTAGCTTAATTATATATTAAATGGGGTTTCTTCTTAAAAATATCCCTTACCTATTAATATAATGTACAAAAACTAAAGACTCATGGTTGTTATTTTCTGAAGGATAAATATGTTTTGATTTGTACTCAAAGCTACCGAACGCCTCCACCTACAATAACATTTTCACCACAGCAGCTCAAACATGCCGCTTTTGCTGCGAGACAACAGTGAACAAAACGCGATTTTGATTCGAGCGTGAGGCAAAGTAGCTTTTTAATTTTTCAATCTTCACTGCCACGAATTGACATTGTTCAGCCACAAATTTGAAACCTTCGAATTTTACTGTGCTCTGTCTCTTTCACATGCATATAGAAAGTGAGTGAAAAAACAAACCCCTTCGAATTCGAAATTCGATTATGGAATTCGACCTCAAAGAAAACACCTACGGCAACGCAAAAAAAAAAGATATTTGTAAAAATATCTTTTTTTTATATATAATAGTATAAAATTAGTATTTAACCAATACACTTTTATTTAGAATTACAACAATGATACATTTGAAAAATAAACATCAGGGACGCGGTATTAAAACGCGATTAAAAAAAGTAGCGGGAATAAAAATTTCGCTGATGCTGATACAGTAGGTATAGCGTAACGTCCCCCCCGTGGGATCTCCACCTTGTCGTGGTGGGGGGGCTCAGTAACCGTGGATTGGTCACCCGCGGTGAAGCTAAGAGGGATCCAGGAGGGGACGCTCCGCGTGGGCTTGGAGGGGCCTGCGCAGGATGCGTCCAACGGTGCGGGTGCGGGGGACAGTTCTGTCTGTCCCTCGCAGTCGGGTGCGGTCGCGGGAGGAGAGGCGTGTCGGTGTTGCGTTGCCGCGCGCCCTATCTCCCGCGATCAAATGGGGGCGCACCATTCGATGCGTCGCGGTGGGGCCGCAGAGGAAGAGGAGATGCGGTGTTGCGTTGCCGCTCCCTATCCTCTGCGGCCGCTGGGCGTTTTGGCGGCGGAGTCCAACACCTTAATCCGCCGCCAAGGGGGTTTTGTTCGGGGCCCGCCTGACCATCTGGCGGGCCAATACCCGTCGGAGGGTGGCGACGAGTGCTTTGGTGATGCCCCACCCTCCGACACACGGGTACATGGCGGAAGTCGAGGTGGTTTTTAGTGGAAACACCACATACTCCGGCTCTTATTTCCCCCAAGAGTCGGAGATCCGAAGGGATTTTCCACCTCGTAAAACAAAAAAAGGTATAGCGTAACGTGTTAAATTATATGAATATATAAAATAATCTAAAAAGATGAGTGAAACTAGCGATGATGACTGTACTTTAACACCAGAAGTGTTAAATCAACAAGTGATTATGCAGAATTCAATCTATTCCTGTTCATTTCTATGTCTCCTAAGTAATATGTGTTCTCACTGCTGTGGTGAAAAGTTATGTGTGCTACACGAGAGCAAAGTTTTTTGTATCTCGTGCTGTTGAGTCCCTCACCACGCTCATGATTCTAACTTTGATTTTCTCGCTACGCTCGTGAATCAATCATAGAATCCTTCGCTTGCTCGGGACTCAAAATCAGCACTCGAAACAAAAAACAACTTTGCTCTCTTGTTGCACAAATAACTATCATTTCATAGATCAAAGAAATATAACCTTCTTAGTCCAACCTCTGTGTCATAGATTGCGCGCGCATAATCTAAGTAAAGTGACAACTTCAGAGTCTCAGCTGGCCAAATAGCCGCCATTTTGCTCTTACGCACTCCTTATACAAGGGTACAAGCGTGTGTAGAGCTTGTGTAAGTTTAAATAGATAGTTTGATCTCTTGTAACGTATGTATACACGTCATCTGTCAAAATATTTTTTATTAGTTGCGTTTTTGTTACGCAATTCTTATAGTACTTGTATACACTGTGTCGTAATTTTTATTAGTAAGACAGTTATAATATTTTGTCATTCAACTCACTATATATTTACATGTATGTATATACACGTATATCTATATATAACTATTAGTTTTTTTAATACCTGCCTATTTCATATTGCATTATGTAGCAAGAAGTTATTTTTATTGCCTTATTATATAGTCTGGGATTTAATTTCCTTTTAAGTAAAATTTTACGACCGAGCAAACATAGAAAACGCACTGTAAATCGTCAAAAGTACCCACAGGACAGGCTTGCCTAGAGTGGGACCAAAGGATAGTACGTAAATGTTGTATGTTTTTACACTGGTAATAAAAGTATTTTTTATTTATTTATCATGTAATATTCGAAAAGCAAGTTTATTTTTCGAAATTAAAAACACATTGCACATGTAGTATTTTTTCTATTTAGCGAAGAAAAGTGTTAGTTACCATTTTCTGCAGTAAGCTAATCTCAATCACGAAGAGACGTTTAAAGAACTCGTTTGCTATTTCGATCCACTCCTAATTCTTCTAAAAGCTGATACGGGACAGCCAACAGTCCTACGCTCGCATTATTTAGGATTGCATAATGTTTTCTCCAAAGACTCTTTAGATAATCCTATTTGAGTACGAAATAGTCAATCCTTAAGAATAAAAGCTAGCTGTGCTGTGTCGCGAGGGTTTGTAGAAAATAGGATTAAAAGAACAAATTCTTTTGCGGTTTTAATTACAATAAAGAGAGTTCCAGCCGGCTGCTTTGGTTTGAGTTATTTTATTCACTGAAGATTCCAATGAAACCTAATGCAGTCCTCTGTACCGATTTGCGGATAAAGTTAATAATTAAAAATTTCCTTGTCTGTGTTATTGAAAAAGATTAGCGGTTCATTCCACAATTTCTTGATAGTGAGTTGAGATGGCAGCCGGCATAGCGCAAATTAATTCTTGAAATTATGTTTTATTGAATTTTTAATATACCTTCTTTTCTTTTAATTTATTTCTTTTGCCAACTTGCTGAAGTTTCAGTCGCTCAAGATGAAATGTCACCATTATAAATCCACTGTCCTTGTTTGTGTAGTTGTGTTTTGCTTATTCAAGCAAAATAATTTTATGAATAATTATGATGAATGGCGCACTATTTCCAACTTGTGCCAATAGTTTGAATTTTTATTACAATACTCCACTAACATTACTTAAATGTACGCATATAGGAACAGTTATAGGTATTTATTTATTTAAGTTACGAGATAAATAAATAATTGCTGTGTGGTTGACGGCATAGAATACAAGTGTCACCACCCCCTATCTTCCCGTGGGTGTCGTAAGAGGCGACTAAGGGATAACACGATGCAAATACCATCTTTGCGTAGAGACGGAAAACTCGACATCAAACCCTATACGACTGCCTCGTTGGTCTCGCGGCATAAATGTGCGCGTGGGATCGGGAGGTCCCGGGTTCGATTCCTGGGTCGGGCAGTGTTATTGGGTTTTTCTGTCACGAAATTCTCAGTAGCAGCACGGAGTCTGGAAATGTGCCCGGTACGGCAATAGGCTCGCCCCTTATTACGTGGGACTAAAGTATATCTGGCGAAAAGTGGGTGTAGAAATACACCTCTGCCTACCCCTTCGGGAATAAAAGGCGTGACGATATGTATGTATGTGTATGTATAAATAAATAAATATTTATAGAACTGTAGATATTTAATTGTTCTTATTCATGCCAATGAATCCGTAATATCAATCAATATCAATACGAAGACAGATTAAACTCGGCTAGTCCAACGTCAATCTTGTCAGCTTAACCATTGAACTGCACTTCATTGCCAAAACTATGTTTAATACAGCCTAAGTAATCTAATCCTAAAAACCGCCACCGCCCCCTAATCCACATTCATCAAAGACGAACTTCTAATATAATTCTTAAAGTCATCTCTCATCGCGCCGAGAAAATTTAAACTTAGTAATCATTCCCTCTAAGTTATAGGAAGTACGAATAATAAAGCAATTATTCGGCAAATACGTTTAGTCGAAGAAACGTCTAATTTACACATACGTATTAGTCTGAATTATATGAATTAAATTGTACAGTACTTTTTGGTGGTGCTAATTCAAGTTAATTTACATCACGGGGTCGAGAGCTGTGTCGGTGGGGCCGTAATTGAGGGTCTAATCCGGGGGCCCAAAATTCCCTTTCACCTAAGAACCCTAGAAAAATGCGTTCACGTCAAAAATCTACTTATACATGTGTGGGTGTATCCATATACTATGTATATGTATGCAGGAACTTACCTCCGCCGTCACAATTTGCGATATAAAACTCGTTTAAATATGGATGCTTCATGAATTATGTAAAGTGAAAATAAAAGCTATGGGCGCGTAATTGATTAATTACCCTGTTGACTTTCGTAGAAATGTACAACAGATTTTTTTATACAACAACAAATTATATTTTTAGTACTGCAACCAAAAATTCAATTTTCATTGTCTTTTAAGTCTATTTCTTGCCAATTTGTATTTTGCTTATACCTCTTATTTTCTTCAAACGGATTTTCTTCATATGTTATTATATAAGTTTATAGCACTTTGTAACAGTTTTTAAGATTTATAGGCGAAACGTATAACGGAATTAGGGTCAAACTCTCCTCGATAATTAAAGGACATTTTTTATTGATCGTTCGTCGTTTAAACAGATGATTTGAACGTTTCTTTCATTCTGCATAAGGTTGAATTGGTTTAATGAAACATAGCTCATCATTTCCGTTCAATTAAATGTAGTAACGTTAACATTTGATAACCGAAATTTATTCGATAATAAATTGTGGTTGTAAGTAACGAATGACATTAGTTACCAATGGGATCAATTTAGTTAACATGCCCTTAGAAGAAAATAGGAATCACAATCGATGCATATTCAGCAGTCGTCCATTCAAGGCTAGTTCAGTTAATCCTGACCTGAATAGCCAACGTAGATGGATCGCGTCGCGCAGCAACGCCAAACTTTAACTAATCAATCACTCCAACGTGAATACATTGAATAAAATTCATAACACAATATGCTTAATCATTACAATATTCATAAATCCCTAATGATTCAAAAGAATAAGATCTCTTCCCCGACAATCCAATTAAAGCCAATCTGGAACATTTCTTGGTTCAGCAGAATGACTTTTAATCAATTATTCATGTCAGTATAAAGTAATATAACCGAACAAATTTATTCAGCGCAGGGTACGTGCCTGTGTAAACATGTTAAGCTGGCAACATTCGTAAATGGCAGTTTAATAATTATATCTGTGTTTTTTGTCATTAATAACAAAGCGAGCAATAAAATTCGTTCTCCTCGTGTAAAATATCTACGGAAAGCAATAATGTTTAAATTGTCGGATCAGTAGAACACGGCGGTCGTGGAACGCGGGGTGATGATGGTATCATATCAGTCAAACGACGTCCACTGCTGGACATAGGCCCTCCCAAGGTTCTCCACACAGACCGGTCTTGAGCCGCCCGCATCCAACCGCCTCCCGCGATCTTGACGAGATCGTCGGTCCACCTTGCAGGGGGCCTACCTCTGCTGCGTCGTCCGGTACGTGGCCGCCACTCCAGAATCTTTCTGCCCCAACGGCCATCGGTTCTTCGAGCTATGTGCCCTGCCCACTGCCACTTCAGCTTGGCTATCCGGAGAGCTATGTCGGCGACTTTGGTTCTACTGCGGATCTTCTCATTTCTGATTCGATCTCGCAGGGAAACTTCAAGCATAGCTCTCTCCATCCCCTCTGAGTGACCTTGAGGCTTCTCATAAGGTCCATAGTGAGCGACCACGTCTCTGATCCGTAAGTCATCACTGGCAACACACACTGGTCAAAGACTTTCATCTTGAGACACTGCGCGATATCGGACGAGAAGATATGTCGTAGCTTCCCGAACGCTGCCCAACCGAGTTGGATTCGACAATTGACCTCCTTCTCGAAGTTGGACCTACCTAATTGGACTACTTGTCCCAGGTAGATATACTTGTCAACAACTTCGAGCGTAGAGTTCCCAACCTGAATAGGAGCAGGTACAACATGGACGTTCGACATGATTTTCGTCTTGTCCATGTTCATCTTAAGACCTACTTGTTGGGAGACTCTACAGAGGCCATCGAGCATTGTGCCTAGGTATTCCATGGTCTCAGCCATGACTACGATATCGTCTGCAAATCGAAGGTGAGTGATGTATTCGCCGTTGATGTTGATGCCGAGTCCATTCCAGTCCAGAAGCTTGAAAACATCCTCCAGCGCAGTGGTGAACAGTTTCGGGGATATGACATCCCCCTGTCTCACCCCTCGCTGGAGTTGAGTAGGTTTCGAACTCTGGTCCTGGAGGCGGACTGACATAGTGGCGTTTTCATACAAACACTTCAGCACTTCGATATATTGGTAGTCAATCCGGCACCGTTGGAGAGACTGTAGCACCGCCCAGGTTTCGATCGAATCGAAGGCTTTCTCATAGTCCACAAACGCCAAGCATATGGGCTGGTTATACTCCTTGGACTTCTGTATAACCTGCCGCAGCGTATGTATGTGGTCTATGGTACTATAGCCTTTACGGAAACCGGCTTGTTCGGGCGGCTGGAAGTCGTCTAGCTTGCTCTCGAGACGATTCGTGATGACCCTCGAAAACAGCTTGTAGACGTGGCTCAGAAGTGTGATGGGTATGTAGTTCTTTAAGAGGGTTTTATCCCCTTTCTTAAAGAAAAGCACCACCACACCTCTGTGTCACGCCTGTGGCGTTTTACCCTCGAGAATGACGGAATTAAATAGCTTCCGAAGGGCTTCTCTAGCGGGTGCACCGCCGGCCTTCAGAAGCTCGCACGTAATTCCGTCATCACCCGGCGCCTTGTTGTTTTTGAGCTGTTGGAGAGCCAATTTAATCTCGTGCATGCTGACGTCCAGGATATCTTCGGTATAGTGTCGGGTCAATCCAGCTCTAGGGTCTAACGCTGGAGTGCTTGCGGGTTGTTGCGTAGTCGTGTATAGCTGTCCATTGAACCTTTTGATCTCCTCCAAGAGCTCAAGCTTGGGCGATACGATTCTGCCATCTTCCGTCTTCAGCTTTGTCAGCTCACTCAGCCCAATAGACAGATCCCTCTGGAACACTTTGGATCCCTTATTCTGCTCGATTGCCTCTCGAACACATTTTGTGTTGTATTGGCGGAGATCGCGAGATGACTTAGAGATCAGTCTGTTGAGGTGCCGATATTGCGGCATGTCGTCGGAGGATAGCAGAACCATCTTGCGCCTTTCCTCTAACAGCTTGAGGGTCGGACCCGAGATCTTGCTGGTTCTCTTGCTTTTCTGGGGCCAAAACATGCATGCTGTCCTTGTTTCCGAGTCTTGGCTAAAACCATGTCTCCCTTCAACATTGTATACTCTTACTGGATTCAATTTAATAAGGCATGATCACTCGTTTGGCAGTGGTGGCGGTGTTGCCATATACTTACGTCAACAATTTCCTTACAACATAGTCAATATGTCTCCACAGCCACCATTGTCTAATGCCGGTGAGCACCTCTTTTTGAAATAGAATTTCACCACATCAAACTGCTATTAGGTGTATGCTATTTGCCTTCTTATCGAGTATATTGTTTTTCATCTTTTGAGAAGATCCTGGAAGATTTAACTCCTTTGTATAGCCGTATGGCTATACAAAGGAGTTAAATTTTCCAGGAGGGATTAAGGATAGATACTATTGTTATGGGTGACTTTAACACCTGCCTTCTCAAACAAGATTCACGTGGCACCCATTTCCGTCGAGCTACAGAATCTTGTGACTTGACTATCTTAGAAATAACGCAACTCATCACTTTCCGAACTGTGCTCCTTCTCTTCTTGACCTTATTTTGGTGTCTTCTCGTAGTGTTGTCTATAGGCATGGTCAATATACGGCAGATGCGTTTTCCTACCACGATCTTATCTTTCTATCGTACAAAATACGCCCACCCAAAATAAAGCCGAAGGTGGTCTTGCAACGCAATTTTGGTGGTATGGATCACGACAGATTGCGTGAGGATGCCAGAAATATAGACTGGGAGCCCTTGTTTTAGTGTGTTAATACTAAAGTTCGTATCCTAACTAATAATCTCACTCAGTTATACGACGTACATGCACCAATTCGCTCTATTAAATTAAAACATTTACCTGCACCTTGGCTAACGGAGGACATCAAAAAGATCATGGCAAAGAAAGCCACCGCCAAGGCAAAACTGAAGCAAAAACCTACTCCCTTCAAACAAGAAAAATATGTGGCTATTCGAAGTCTCTGTAATAAGGTGTGTAGGAAAGCACAACGCCAACATATACAATCATCCGTTGAAAACGGTGATCCAGCAAAGGTCTGGCAATTTCTTAAAACTTTGGGAGTTGGCAAGACACGTCAACCATCAGTTTCAAACAATATCAACCTTGATACTCTTAAAACACATTTAACTTCTTCGTCCAAATTTGATGACAACACAAAATGAACCACCTTAGCTTATCTTTCTTTCTTGACAACACCAAATTATTCTCCCTTCTTTTTCACACAATTTACCGCTTGTGACGTTAAGAAGAGTATACAAACAGTTACGTCCAATGCAGTTGGCAACGATTGTATCAGTCGGAAAATTATCCATCCCATCCTGGAGGAAATTCTTCCAATCCTATGTCACATCCTTAATCATTCCATTGCCAGTGGTAGCTTTCTATCTGATTGGAAAGATGCACTAATACTCCCCTTACCCAAGAAACCTAAACCCAGTTCCTTCTCAGACTATCGACCCATATCCATTCTACCCTTTCTGTCGAAAGTCCTTGAACGTCTAGTTCACTCACAACTCAGTTCCTTCCTACGTAGAAATGCGCTCCTAAATCTCTTCCAATCCGGTTTCCGTTCTGGCCACAGTACTGTCACTGCATTGGTTCGCGTAACTGATGATATTAGGCTAGGCATGGATAATGGAAATCTTACGGTCTTATCCTTACTTGATTTCAGCAATGCTTTTAACACCTTATATTCATCACATCATACTTGGCATTCTACGCGCTCTTAACGTATCACCATCGGCAATTGATTGGTTTCATAGTTACCTGTTGGGTCGCCGGCAACGTATACGCATCGAAGACAAATATTCCACTTAGTCAAATACAAATGCCGGTGTGCCTCAGGGTGGCGTGCTATCTCCTTTACTCTTTGCGATATTTATTAATTCCATTTCCAATCACTTACTTTCTTCCTTCTACTTCCTTTACGCAGATGATTTGCAGATTTATACGCAAGCTCCATTAAATAAGTTAGCAGAAGCCTGCACTACCATGAATACGGACTTAGCGCGGATTTGTTAGTGGACTAAGAATTATGGACTGGTAGTAAATGCCGAAAAAACCTAACTTATCATTATCGGTAGTCTCAAACTGGTTTCGAGAAACAGATTTTTTGTAGATGGGCCACCATCCACCAAAAATCAATTTTGATGGAAAGGATCTAAGTTTTGCCAAAACTGTTTAAAACCTGGGTATCTACTTCGACAAAACTTTGTCATGGAGATCGCAAATAAAAGAAACCAGTCGTAAACTGTTTGCATCGGCAGGTTCGTTGCGGTGATTACGCAACTTTCTTCCCATTACCACTAAGATTGCGCTTGCTCAAACTCTGCTTCTGCCTGTTATTGACTATGCCGACGTCAGCTATCTTGACGCCACTGAAGAGCAGCTTGATAAACTTGAGCGTCTCCAAAACTTTTGCATCCGATTTATATTTGGATTGTGTAAATATGATCACGTCTCAGATTTTCGCAATAAACTCAAGTGGCTGCCAATTCGTCTTCGCAGGAATACTCACACTCTTACATTTTTATATAATGTTCTTTTTAATCCTAGTACTCCATCTTATCTCAAAGAACAATTGAAGTTCCTTAATGACACACATCTAAGGCCATTGAAGTCGTCTGAAGATCTTACGCTGGAGATGCCGAAGCATTCCACACTTCGATAAATCTTTCACTGCTCAGTCTGTGCACCTGTGGAATGCATTACCATTAGAAACTCGTAGAGCAAATTCCTTGAATATATTCAAAGGAATGATAAAAAAGCACTATCTAAATCAGTAACTTATTATGTAGGTATATTAATGTAGTAATCGTCTATCTTTCACACTTATATTCGCAGCTGTATTTGTATTATTTAGTATATTGATATTTATTTTATGTGCATAAAGTATGTATTTATTTGTACTGTCTTTAGGTAGGAATAACCATGATAATAATATTTGTATATATCTACATACATACATAGACTTACGCCTGTTTCCACGAAGGGGTAGGCAGAGGCATATTAAACGCCCACTTTTCGCCAGTGTTTTGATCCCACGTAATAGGTGGCGAGCCTATTGCCGCTTTTCGGGATATTTTGATTGCCAGAGCCTCGTCCGTTGATCGGCAAGTGCACCACTTGCAGGTGAGGTTGGCTTGGGACCCTAAGTTCTTGGTGGGAACCATATGCACCCTATATATCTATATATCTATGTATGATTAATAATTGTTTATGTGTATTTTAAGTATGTTATTGAAATATTTATTTATTTATAGTGCCGTGTGGTTGACGGCATAGAATACAAGTGTCACCACCCCCTATCTGCCCGTGGGTGTCGTAAGAGGCGACTAAGGGATAACACGATGCAAATACCATTTTTGCGTAGAGACGGAAAACTCGACATCAAACCCTATACGACTGCCTCGTTGGTCTCGCAGCATAAATGTGCGCGTGGGATCGGGAGGTCCCGGGTTCGATTCCGGGGTCGGGCAGTGTTATTGGGTTTTTCTGTCACGAAATTCTCAGTAGCAGCACGGAGTCTGGAAATGTGCCCGGTACGGCAATAGGCTCGCCCCTTATTACGTGGGACTAAAATATATCTGGCGAAAAATGGGTGTAGAAATATACCTCTGCCTACCCCTTTTGGGATAAAAGGCGTGACGATATGTATGTATGTATGTATGTTATTTATAGATTTAGTTACATAGCTGCACCATCGTCACAAAACGATTTAACAAAACCTGTCCATCCTAAGGTTGCCCGCCGATTGTAAATATATAAATTGTAGTTTTAAATTATTTTAGAAATGTACTTTATTTTGGTGTACAATAAAGAATAACAATATCTATCTATCTAAACTTCAAAAGAATCTAGATAATCTTTTAATAATATAATTCGAATTCAATACTAACGAAGACATTTAGCATGAAAATTCAAACTGCTTTTTATCGTTTAAGTTATTTTATCACCTTTGTTGGGTTTGCTCGTTGAACTTAAAATCCAAATTGGCTCTAATATAAGCAGTTTGGCGCCAGACTCTGTGGCACTAGGTTACCTTCATTATGATCGTTGTGGCCCTAGCTAGTGGACTTGAGACATGGATACTGAGATGTAGATCTACTCGATCGTGTTCAAAATGTACATAGTTTGTATGTTTCAGCCAAAAACGCAAAGTGAAGTCCAGCCTTACCGTAATAAAACAAATACTGAAAACAATCTTCAAAAGGAAATTTTCTTGAAAATCTTTGTTTAACAAGTAATTATAATAACAACATTCATACTTAAAGAGCGTGCCTTTATGTCTTTATATTTTTTATAGGCGTTTTTACAGTCGCGGCCATAATGCACTATCTTATAAAAGATGTGATGTAGTGGGTATGTAGCTATATATCATTTAACTATAGAAGGTACGGATGCACATAAGTTAAAATTCAAAACTATTTGGGTAAGACTTGCTATCTCGTGTCAGTATGAGGGAAACGAACGCAAAACGTAACATTAAAGTTTGTTATCTTCCGGACAAAGTTACAATGATGTTCCGAGGTGACATAGAGCTAATCCGTCTTAGTTACAGTTTTGTAGTAGTTTATTGTGGCTTTGCACGCAACAAATGGTTTGGAAGGGAATATTACGAGGTTTAAACAATATAAAATATTTTTATTTTATTAATATTCTCACGCCTGTATCCCTGGAGGGGTAGGCAGTTGTAATATTACACACACATTTCGCCATAAAATCTGTATATATATAAAATCCTTGCGTTACTTACTGACTGACAGACACGCTGCAGCCGAAACTACTGGGCGCAAATAGGTGAAATTTGGCAAGTATATTCCTTGAGGATTGTAGGGGCGCACTAAGAGTGGATTTTTGGAAATTCCTCCTCTAAAGGGGTAAAACAGGTTGTCAGAGCTTGTATGAAACTTTTTATTCCTTCAATGGATTTACTTCGAACTTTGTGTATTGGTTCCTTAAATGATGTAAGTAAAAACATAGAAAATCTTTCTGGAAATACTTACCTTAAGGGGATTAAAAGGGGAGTCAACGTTTGTACGAAACCTTTTGAATACTTCAAGGGATTAACTTCTTTCTTTCTATATTGGATCCTCAAATGACGTTAACCAACCCAAAGACATTTATTTTGGACATTCTTTCCCTGAGAGAGAAGAAAATTTAGTCAGAGTTTGTGTAAAAACATTTATTTTTCAATGGAATCACTTTAATCTGTATATATAAAATCCTTGCGTTACTTACTGACTGACAGACATGCTGCAGCCGAAACTACTGGGCGCAAATAGGTGAAATGGGCATTTATGTTCCTTAAGGATTGAAGGGGCGCACTAAGAGAGGATTTTTGGAAATCCTCTGTAAGTCTAAGGGGGTTAAACAGGTTGTCAGAGTTAGTATGAAACTTTTAATTCCTTCAATGCATTAACTTCAAACTTTATTGATTGGTTCCTCAAATAATGCAAGTGAATACTTAGAAAATCTTTTTAGAAATTCTTACCGGATTGAAACGGAAGTCAAAGTTTGTATAAAACCCTTTGCATTTTTCAAGGAATTAACTTGATTCTTTGTATATCGGATCCTTGAATGACGTTAGCGAACACAAAGATATTTATTTTTGAAACTTTTACCCTAAGAGGACAGAAAAGAGAATACGAGTTTTGGAAATTCCTCCCCTAATGGGGTTAAATAGGTTGTCAAAGTTTGTATGAAACTTTTTATCCCTTCAATGGATTAACTTCAATCTTTGTATATTGGTACCTCAAAAGAAGTTAGAGAACACTAAAAAAGTCTTTTTGGTAATTCTTACCCTAAGTGGATGAAAAGGGGAGTCAGAATTTATATGAAACCCTTTTAATACTTCAAGGGATTAAGTTCATGCTTTGTTTATTGGCCCTGCAAATGACGTTAGCGAACTCAAAGACATTTATTTTGGCAATTCTTACCCTAAAGAAGTTAGTTTGTGTAGAACTATATATTTTTCAATCGATTCACTTACATCTGTCTGTATATTATGTATACTTACTGACTGACAGACACGCTACAGCCGTGTGTACCTTGAGGAGTGTAGGGGAGTTTGTTTAAACATTTTATCTAAGCGAAATTTACGCGTGCGAAGCAGCGGGCAAAAGCTAGTAGTAACATATGATGAGTCACATTATAACTACAACATAACCAAATTTTTAAGTGAGTGGTTAAATAGATTTCATCACTCAAACTTCTGTTATTTACTCGCAATATATAAATCTTGTATTCGTCCATGTTGTCTTCTTAAAATACGAAATATGTTTAACCACTTGTTTGCTACAATTCCAGACGTATTTAAAAGTTACTGAGTCGCGTGTACTGCATTTCAGTATATGAGGGTTTAGCAAATTGGGCCCTCTTGTTTTCATGCCATGGGTTTGCACGATATGAAACAACTGTCGAAATGCGAGTTCAATATGCATCTTAGTATCTATGTGGAAACATACAATTGTCATTCTATACTATGTAAAATTATATATCAACATAAACCATCTATGTAAAACACGTACATCCAAAAGGCCTACAAAACCCCAACTAAGTTTATATCACACAAATTATTTGACCATTACATTCACTTATACGGATCCCTCACTAACACATAATATTCAGCATTGTATACACACAAGACATTGTAAAAGCAACGCTAGCACCAAAATGTCCACAAAGATATCCATCCATCATCGCTCTGAAGGCAAGAATACAACTGTTCTAGCAAGGACAAATCGGCCGAAGGGACTTAAACTGATATAATACTTGTTACTCGCCGAAAGCTTGCCGATCAGTCATAGAGGAATTCCGTTTGATCACAAATAAGCTAAAAAGAGAAAACAAATCGAAGTAAAAGACGAAAAAGGAAGGCGAAATAGTTGAACAAGAGGATAGTTTTGACTTCTTAGAAGTAGCTAACAAGGTATCGTATTATCGGCCTCGTTAGTCGACACAGTGAAAGTTACTATGATATCGCCTAAATCTAAAATTACAAGGAAACTTTCTTACGAGCGTGCGATTGGGGCGCGCAGTCAGAGGCCAACTAAGCTCCATTCTCAGCCGTGTCTTATTGCTTTTCTGTTCGTGTACAACTTATTGTTAACTCATCAGAACAACGCGAATATTAAATTCTACGTCAAAACTAATTATTTTCAACTCATGTTTCTAAATAAACCTTAAATATTTTGGTATCGTTGTACAAATAATTACTTACAAGTCATTAATTCGAAATGTTATTTACGTGATACGAACATAGTTCGTCTTTTTGTAATATGATGTGTGAAAAATGATGTAGCAACTTCATTTTCTTTCCGTGATGAAAGCTTGATAACGAGTTATCTAATCGATCAAATTGTTTACTACAGGACGTTGCATTTAAAGTAATTAAGGCAGCAAACTTCCTTATTTTCGACAACTAACAAACCAAATTAAGTTACTCTATCATAATACGGTATAACCTGGCAAAAGTATTTTGTAATTAGTTATATTAAAACAAACTTTGTAGAGACGCATTTATATGACAGAAAACGTGTAAAATAAGAAGAGAATTTAACATTTTGTACCTGCACGTTTTTGCACGTGTTGTTTTCATATATGTACTTACTCATGATGAATAGAAGAATCGAATTAATATTTATGCGCAAGCTAGCAAACGTAGCATCGTACTTATTTTGCTTGTTTATTACTTTCTAAGAAACGCCATAATGAAATACCATCATGAGTAAAACTGAACCTTATCAAGATTTATGGCTACGGCTTTATTCAGAGTGATTGCAACATTGTAATAAGAAATCCAGTTCGCGTGAAGACAGATTGAACGTCAGAAGAAAATGATAACTAGAGATAATTTACAACAGACCACTTACATATGCCCGGACAAGAGGGTTCCTACCATACATCATTAAGACAAACACAATTTGTTATGATATGGAACTCGGGTAGTTAATTTCAAGCCTGCATATTTAAGCATAGGTGCTTAAATATGCAGGCTTGAAATATGGTAGGTAGGTTACACAGGTGTTCTGATGTAGGCATCAGAACACTTGTGTAACCTACCTACTCCAAGATCTTGTGATCGCAACTTAAGCAATGCGGTCTTAATTATTTTAGTATTGGAATACAAGGTGCACTTCTTGGATTTGAGAGAATATAATTATGTAGATAGCAATTTTCTATGGTTTAGACCGGTGCCTGATTGGACACATGAGAGTACTGACTGACAATAACGACTTTAAGCCGGATCTAACAGCAAAAATTCTCCCAGGCAATCGACGATTATCAATTTAATACGTGCATAATTTCAGAAAATCAGAGCAGCATACCATGGTTTTGTCTCCAAGAGCTTGCACGTCAATCTGTTGCCCTTTCGTAGAGTACAAAGTAATAGATAGTTGGGTAATACTTTATTGCACATCTATACTTACTACAAAATGAATTCCCCTTTTCGTCCAGTATATCTGTTTTCAACAATGGATAGTGTGATTGCTGAGGACTATTTAGGTGTATAATTCACACGGGCGGAGCTAAAATTCACAATAAGAAATGTACAATTAAATAGGCGGCCTTATCGCTGCAAGTAATTTTGAATTGGCTAAAACTTCCTAAGACTGTTATTTATATAAACTAAGAACCAACAGATTTTTTTTTTCATCTTAATGTTATCTTTTATAAAATATATTCTTATAAAAGACTAGAGGACGCCAGCAGCTACAAATGGACATTTTTTTTAAATTTATCTGTTTTGACCGATCCCGTGGGTATTTCGGGAAATCCCTTCTTAGTGCACCTCTAAGGTCCCCAAGGAACATACATGCCAAATTTTAGCTTCCTGCGCCCAATAGTTTTGGCTGTAGCTTGTCTGTCAGTCAGTCAGTATCGCAAGGATTTTATATATTAAGAAGAAGATAACATTGTAGTTGTTTAACAAAACGATTATGTATTTCTTAACCGTTTTTGTTGATCCAGGTCAGACAGGAGTACTAAATGGTTTTGTGTTACACTTAGATTTCGATAGGAAACCCACGTCGGATAAACGTCAATAATGTGTCTCTCTTTGTTGTACTATTTAATACCTATGTGCTATCTGCTTATGTAGGTACCTATTACTAGATGCCGCCCACATCTCCACCCGTGTGTCTGATACCTTATGTATGAGCTATCGCGACAAATGTTAGTACAAATGTAGTTATGTATAAGCTGTATCACTGCAAAGTTGCATCAAAATATGTGAAGTTTTTTCAAAGAGTAACAAACATCCATACATAGTATATCCATCCTCACATACTTTCAAGTTTATAATAATAAAAAATGAATTCGCTGAAGTGGGATTACAACATTCAAAACAGTAGAAGAT
The DNA here is from genome assembly GCA_944739405.2 of Euclidia mi. NCBI lineage: Eukaryota > Metazoa > Arthropoda > Insecta > Lepidoptera > Erebidae > Euclidia > Euclidia mi. Next base: position 57,014,774 of record OX123181.2, read on the forward strand.
ACTTTCCTTGCCAATTTCATTCAGATTACTTTAGAACAGTTTTATTTACGTTTATTGTGTGAGACCTAGGAGTTCGACCACGATAGATCTCAAGAAGTTGCGACCGGTCTCACCGCTAAATTGGTGTTTATTTGTTTTGTTCCACTGTGTAGCAGCAAAAGGAACAAAATATTCGGCAAATCTAAACGTATCTTAGGATTTAGTCTGTTACTGAGGACCCTGACTGCCCACCTTTGTTATCGCAATATAGTCGTATCACTTTCACTGACGACTCAGTTTATATTTATACCACAAGTAGGTCGCACATTGCTCTTAGGCCTCCCTCATATTAGGCGTCAGCGTCAATGCAGCGACACCTCGGCGTCGACGCGGCGTCTACGCGGCGTCGACGCCGCATAGACGCCGCGTTTTCTGCGACGGCACCTCACAGCCACAAAAAACTAACAGAAGTTAAACTACATACAAAGTGCACACGAGTCACCCAACATATACGTCGCTTACCAATAGGCTATCTCAGAAAGGTCAGGTATAGCGCAAAATATAGGTGCCATCCCCTTTAGGCACGGGTCTTGTAACGATTTTTGTGCAAACATAGAGCAACAAAGAACAACAAATTATTATTTATCGCTTTTGAAGATAATTACCACTTATTTTTTTACAGATGTGTAGGGCCGGCTACTTTAAAGCTTGATCTAAATTTGTGAGGTCGTACTTCTTTTCCCTCGGCCACCATCTTGGAAAGAGTGCGGGCATGGATGGTTTTTCTTATTCATCCGGTAAACTATTGATCACGCTAAGATATGGTTCAAGCATTTTTACTGCAAACTAAATTCTCTACAAATTTGGTTCTGACACTATTTGTCGTAAAACCATGAATTAAAAGTATGTATTCTATGATATTGTTTTCTTTAGGTTATTATAACGTTTCTTCATGATTACTGTATCTTTAGTCTTTTTATGAGCCAGGCTGCGGCCTATGATCTAATAGAGCTTTAGAAGAACTATAGCAAAAAAGGCAATTTGTCGGCAAATCATAATTGGCACTGATATTTCCGATTATTTTGCAGCGTCTTTCCCCAGAATATTGAGGTGCTGCAGAACATTGCAGTTTCCTATACTGGGGCGGAGCATCAACTTCAATAGCCCACAGAGTGCCGTTGTTTTAGAGTTTTGTCCATATTTTGCCAACTCCCTGTTTCATGATCGTTGCAATGAGTTAAAATTGGACCTAATGGTAGTCTTGGACGCTGCGGGGTCTCAAGTAAGAGGTTCTTGTTTTGGCGATAGTAAAGATAAATTAAATAGATTTTTTGTTCCTGAGAACAAAAAAACTACAACACATTGAAAAGAAAATTTGTTACAAATTGCACTCGCTTTTCGTTTGTAGCTTTTTTATTTATTATTTTACGACTAAATACTACGGGGCCAAAGTTGTAGCGAATTTAATTTGCTATTCATCATGTGTTGAAATTTTTCTGTGCAGCAAATAGTTTGCCAGATATACTAGAAAACCCATTTGTACCACTCTTTACAAGATGGCGGCCGCAGGATGAGGGCTCTCTCCTTGAAATCTATGAAATAAAATTGCGTCCTCTGACAAATGTACGCTAAGCCCAAAAAAATGTATGTTACATTTCAATAGAGTAATGGGCTGGCATTGAAAATATTATTCTTTGCATCGGCTTTTTTAGCAGCTTTATTCTCAATAATCAATTAAAAACTAGATACGAGTACCATTTCCGTAATAGTTATTCCGTATATACCAGATATGATAACACTCACGCGACCGTCTACGTATAAGTTTAACTTCTGTTGTTTTTTTACATTGTGGTACAGCGGATGACCTCACTAGTGTTGCCAACAACTAAATTAGATTTCCATGTGATTTGAATAGTAAAACTTCCATAAACCACTAAGAAATATTGTTCTTAACTAGACACATGACATAAACACAGTTATGTCCACTAAAATTTTCTTACATTACATTTACGATTAGTCGCACACAAGTTATAAGTTCCCTTTTAAGTAACAATAAATCATTTTTAAGTAAATTAACGTACAAGTTATTTCAAAACAAAGGCTATTTTAAATTTGTTTGTAATTATCAGACGAATTAATTGTTCTTAATGTAGCAGTTTAAAGATTTATTTTCATTGTGTGCGTCTGCTTATTTATTTCTGCCACTTAAAATCAGCAGTTTTAGCGGAAAATCTTCTAAGCTGGCAACACTGTAGCGAATGACGGGTTTGTGAGTAGGGGTGTGCTAAACTGCTACATCTAACTTTTATAGCATAACGTAATAATATTTTTTATAGCAGGTTATGTTTGCAGCGCTAATATAATAATATTTAGATAAAAATATGTACCATTATATTCAAGAATATTAGGTGCGGTTATTTACGTAAGAAAGTACGGTTACATAACATGATTTCCGTTACGTTGGGTCTGGATCTTGCAAAAATTGCGATATTACCAGTACCATAATTTTGATTAAAATGTAGAGTCGGTATGAAAATTGAAAGCCGGTATTACTAAAGTATTGTTCAATTTCTGAAATAATTGTCTTGTTTAATCTATATAAGTCACATTGTTATCATAAGTTTTAGTGTTTGAAGGTGTACGTGCGTTTCATTATCAATAGAATATTTTATATATCTGTTATAAAAAACTTAAACTTACAAAAATTGAAGATCTGAAACATCTGATAAGGTAGAGCTACACTAGACTAAATACTGACTTGTTGGCTTAGCAAAAGTTGTTCAGTCAAATGAGCATTTGCTGCAAACTTACAAAAATCGAAGATCTGGAACATCAGATGTGGAACTGCAAGTCCCCGTCTTAACTATAACACACATCTATACACACAAATCAAATTGGAGTGTCTGTTTGTAATATTAAAATAACCGCTTTTTACTAAATGCATATGGATGTATATACGGTACTTATACCTAAATTATTTTTTACCATTTTTGTCTGTCTGTTTGTCTGTTTGTTCTCGCTGATCTCTAGAACGGCTGCACTGATTTTGACGGATATCAGCTTTTGGTACATCAGCTATCCGCCAGTGAACGTCACTGGCGGGTAGCTGATGTACCAAGGAGTAACTAAGGCTATAAATTAACCGGGTACGCGAAGAAGTTCCCTCAGGACACGGGTGAAACCGCGGGAAACAGCTATAAATAATAAAATGGTTTAATAGAATTTGCCACATTTAAAATACAAAATTTCTTCATCATTTTCTTGTTTATTTACTATGAAGTTAATAGGTACGAATGATATTATGAATGCTATCCCCAGCCAGCACTCTAGCACCATCTTAAAGACTGCTGCAAGCAAATTTGTTTAGATTGCCATCTATCTCACGAGGGTGTCGATTAAACGTTATTTTTTTAACTGTTAATAATCTTTATGCTATCTATAGTCATAGTGGCAATGAAGTCCTGTGTCAAAGAAATTGACTGTTAATGACTTCTATCATATTGTTGCTATGAGATACTCGTAGTATTGCCAATTTAGCGACTTACGTGGCGACTTTAATTAAATAAAAACAATTTTAGGCTAGTGACAGATCTGTTAATGTTGTTTTATGACCCAATAGGTGCACACAACTGCAAAGTGGTAGCGCACGAAGAATGCCCGCCTAGCGCACGCCGAGCGGCCGCTCCAGGAACACGCATACCCAAAGTGCAGGCGGCCTAAAAGCTCTGCTAAGTGACAATCCTATGTTATACCTAGGACATAATGGCTTTACTTATATTCAAACAAAATAGCATAGCATCTTATTGGGCTTTATAAATAACAGATTATATGGTTATTATAAAATAATATGTTACTTATCAAGTTATCTATGATAAAGCGAACATCTCTAGTGGTAAGCAGCCGGACGCTCAAAGAACGCTCGGCTGTCGCGGCGTCGACGCCGCGTAGACGCCGCGTATACGCCGGGGTGCCGCTGCGTAGACGCTGACGCCCAATGTGAGGGGGGCCTAATACTTTTATATAATGTAAGTGGATGCTTGCGGTGTCCGGGCCGTCCCATATCCATATGTTTGAAGGCGTATTGCTTGACATGATTTGGTAATAAAAGACGGATACAAATCTCGGTCACTGCGGATTCAGATTTAAACAGAGCAAAATGAATAAAATAAAATGAATTATTTCGTGCAGGCATTTTCATGCATATACGATACCTTTTGTTTATCCTATCACCAATTCAGGAGATTCAGGTCTGACAGCTACTTGTAGTGTGTAGACCTTATTTAACTATAATATGTAAGTATGGCACGTCTATTCCATATAAGGATAAGGTATCAAATTATATCCTTCTCCTATTACATGTTATTGGAATATGAAACCATGTAATTTCACCCTATTGTAAACATTTGTATCCCCCATCATGTAACCTCTAATTGTATAAAAACCTATATTTTATCCCAAATAAATGAGTTAATATTCAACAGTACTATCGAGTTTTACTATATTACAAAGTTCCCACATCGCAACTCCCCCCCGTGGAATCTCCACCTTGTCGTGGTGGGGGAGCTCAGTAACCGTGGATTGGACACCCGCGATGAAGCTAAGAGAGATCCCGGGAGTGGACGCTCCGCGTGGGCTTCGAGGGGCCTGCGCAGGATGCGTCCAACGGTGCGGGTGCGGGGGACAGTTCTGTCTGTCCCTCGCAGTCGGGCGCGGTCGCGGAAGGAGAGGCGCGTCGGTGTTGCGTTGCCGCGCGCCCTATCTCCCGCGACCAAATGGGGGCACACCATTCGATGTGTCGCGGCGGGGCCTTAGAGGAAGAGGCGATACGGTGTTGCGTTGCCGTCCTCCCTATCCTCTGCAGCCGCTGGGTGGTTTGGCGGCGGAGCCCAACACCTTAATCCGCCGCCAAGGGTATTTTGTTCCCGACACACGGTTACATGAGAAACTCGAGGTGGTTTTTAGTGATTACACCACATACTCCGGCTCTCCTTTCAAAAAAAAAAGGTCTGACAGCTACTGCTTTAAGAACTTACAAAACTGAACGAGAAAGCATTTTGAAGCAAATCTGTTCTCCTGAACGCTAACGAGAAAGATTATCATCTAATGCTCTGGAAAGACGTACATTTGCTTTATAACAACTATCTTTACCAAGGTTTCATGCTTATTAAGGATGGGTATTCTTCAATAGTAAGTAAGTAGTAAGTAATTTCGTTTATTCTCAATTCAAAACAACGTACAATTATTAGGTACATAAATAAATAGGTACATCTAAATAAAGTAGGTAGGTAGATAATTACATAATGCCATTTAATACATCACCCACGACAATTTTCATCCATACCCACATTCCAAAAAAAAATATAACTGTACGCCGCCGATGTGACAATAAAGGCAGACATTCAGCGTTGCGTTAGTAGGTATAAGTTCCTTGGCGTTGCGTCGTTCGTGACGTTAGCCGCGATACGACTTGCTGGTTTTCAATGCCTGCCCCAAGTGACGTCAGTGACGCAATAAACGTAAAGTATATAATTTTAAACTTAACTAGTAATTAAAAATAAAAAAAAAGCATCTTATACACGTACACAATAAAGAAATACAAAAACTTTAGTACTCAGTAAGTAATCTATACTAATATAATAAAGCGGAAGAGTTTGTTTGTTTGTTTGTTTGTTTGTTATAGTGTAGTAATCGCAAGAAATCTCACATAATCTCAATCTTGAGACACTATTATAACCATTGGACTACGAACTGTAAAAATCTGAAACCACGCGGCCACTCATAGAAGCTTCGTTCACTGCAGTTTATTTCTTGTTAGAGTCCTTTATCTTCAGAAAACGACAATGAGACCAGTTAACAATATCTAACAGAGTGCTTAACACACCCAGTATATTTATTCAACAAACGTGGTATCGCGGCATAAATGTGCGCGTGGGATTGGGAGGTCTTGGGTTCGATTCCCGGGTCGGGCAAAGTGTTATTGGATTTTTCCGTTAGGAAATTCTCAGTAGCAGCACGGAGTCTGGTAATGTGCCCGGTACGGCAATAGGCTCGCCCCCTATTATGTGGGACCTGAAAATTCATGGCGAAATGTGGGTGTAATATTACACCTCTGCCTACCCCTTCGTGGATACAAGGCATGAGTCTATAAAAAAAACTGAATAAACCATGTCCCTATCAAACAATAACCCAATAAAGCCGATTGAACACTTCTAATATCGGAGATACTTCGACTTGTACCAGATTGAACTTGCAGACTTCAGCGATAAGATTTCCCTTTATCCTATTTAGATGGCTATCCAACAAGTTAAAGGTTAAAGATTCAATTGTTGTTCTAATAATAATAATAATAATGTCAATATTTGCACAGACATAACCAAGTGGCTAGGATTGTCCATCAGCAACTAGCCCTTAAATATAAACTCATTGCTTCTGAGGTACCGTACTACAGATATGTGCCCGACCCAGTTCTCGAAAATGGTCGTGCATTGTTGTACTGGGATCGGTCTATCATTACAGACAGGACTATTGTGGCCAATAAGCCTGATATTGTAGTGATAGACCGAGCAGAGCGTCTCGCAATGATTGTTGATATCACCATACCACATGACGGTAATCTCGTGAAGGCGGAAAATGATAAAAAGATTAAATATTTAGATCTAGCTCACGAGATTGTCGACATGTGGGATGTAGATTCAGCAATCATTGTTCCGATTGTCGTTTCAGTGAATGGATTGATCGCCAAGAGCCTCGACCAACATCTAAAGAGGCTCGCACTGGGCAGCTGGATCAAAGCGTTGATACAGAAGGCAGTTCTTCTCGATACGGCACGCATTGTGAGGAAGTTCCTTTCTTTGAGGCCCTAACCACCGGTGGCTTGGTCCCTGTACCCGACACCGGTGGGTTTCCGTGGTCCCATTTTATATAGTTAAATTTATTGATTTATACTAAGGTTTAAATATGTAAAATTCGATAATGTGAATACTGCTTAATAAAGAGATAATAATAAAAAAATATTAATTTTCATACATCACAAAAATATACATACAGTTCTTAAAAAGTAATTTAGGTAAAATAATGCGGTGCCTGTACTAGGGCAAACCTGTGCCACAGGCATTAAAGGCACTTACAGTAAGTGATTTTGATCTGAGTTATGAAGTAATCACAATATTTATCATAAACATATTAAACGTAATGTTTCTAAATAAAAATAAACCTACTTAGAATTATTTTAAAACTAATATGAAACGTATAATTATTTGACCACAGTCAGCAGTTCTTCGGTCTGATCATATTTCAAAGTTTGTAAATACTGATAGACGCATTGTTTCGATCTTACATAACTTAGGTCATAAATAGATGTTTCTTTGTTTATTTTGTTATATAGATAGGGACCCAGAAATGTAAAAAATCTATGAGTAAAGACAAACTTTGATTCAGAGCTTGAACTACAGACAATATCTTTCCGTCTCTTGGTGTTAGTAAGGTTGGCGTTGTACGTAAGCACAGTGTGCTGTTTTAGTACAGTGTACAATATAAACAGTTGACGAACCGCATGATTCATACAGAAGGCTTGTAGAGAATTGGTGGCCACTTTAAGAAGGGCTCTTTGCGCTCGCTCTATGGAGAGCATTAAAGATTTTCCTATACCTAATGGCTAGAAACTCTCAGTGAAGACCAATACTAACTTGTAAACTTTGATCTGTATATCTTATTACTAGTTAGTCTGAAACCTAGGAACTGTATCTTTAGTTGCTAAATCATGCGATTGAAGTTTGAACGAGCCAAAATGTAACAAAGTATTTTTGGTCTCGTCATTCGCTCCACGTTTTGGGTTGTGCTGTTAAAGATGTTGAAAATTCTGCCTCACAGGCGTTCTTTCATTAATACCACCGCGGTTCGCGGAATAAGCAGATCGGGATTGGCATATTTTGCTGCGATCTCAGGACCAAGTCGCACCGAAATTCTTACAACGAGTTTTATTTGTCCCAAATGACATGGCTAAGGCATGAGCTTCACAAATTATCATACGCATTTAACATCATAGCTATATGTTAAATTATAATTAGAAACATGCGATTGGAAATTCCAACCTTTATTTTTACATACTCGTACAAAGTGTTGTTGATGGAAATAATTAGTTCAATATGTAGCTTTCGTTTCATAAACGATAAAATTTTTCCTTATTACCAGCGTCTAGATGTAAGTAAGTTTTTTTGATAAAAATTTATGTTATCTTTCCTTTACAGTCTTGTCAGATTCCAGTCTACTGCTGGACGTAAGCCTCTCCTAATTTGCTTCTCAGTAGGTAGGACTGTGTGTCAATAAAAGGATTTGACGGATTTCTGTTATTCTAATCCATTTACTAACCCAAGTTAATTAATCTTGGTATTAGCAAATTTGAAAAAGAGTTTGTCGATAGAACCTTGTACAAGTTACTGGTACCTATATTAAATATATTTTACGATTTTTATAAGGAAAAATATATTTCCTTTGTAAATTATGTTTACCTTAATAACTATTTAGACCGCAAAATTCAGCTACGATTAAATTATAACCGAGATTAGCCGATGAAAGGTAAGGTTAAACAAACAAATCTTTTAATCCAGCTATTTCTTACCTAAATGTTCACACCTTTCTATAACCTCAACAGAAAAATAAATTGTGATTATTCTGTACAAATATGAAAAGAAAGTTTGTATTTTTTTGTTTGTAATTATGAAACTCGACAACTACTGAACCGTTTGCTATTTTATGACATAGATATTCGGTGTTTTTATATATTACTTGCTGACCCGGCGATCTCCTTATCGCGTTTTTAAGGTATTTTTTCTTATTCCTTTTTTTCCAAGAAATTCTGATCAAAGTTACCAATAGTGCTTAATCTACAATATCAGATTTTATAAAAGTATTAGAACAAACGACCATTCATGTTTAGATATATGTATAGATAGATGACCCAGCAAAAGTTGTTTTCCATATAAATTATTTCTAGGGTTAAAAAATATTTATTTATTTATTTATTTAAACTTTATTGTACACCGGTATCAACATTATAGTAATCTTATATATTAGGTAAAGTACAAACGGCGGCCTTATCGCTTAAAGCGATATCTACCAGGCAACCTTTGGATGGAGATATTGGTAGGAAAAGAAGTGGTAGTTGTAGGTGTACCAATTTTATAATATTTATACTATAAACATATACATACATATCTATATAAATAAGTGCATAATACTAAATATATACTAATACATTAATTACATATACATACATATCTAGATAAATTAGTGCATAATGCTAAATACATATTTTTAGAATAGGGAATAAATTAAACGGACAAGTAATGTTCCTTAACTAAAGTTTTGAATGTAGTAACCGTCTGTGCCTGCCTTATGTTTAGAGGCAATGCATTCCATAAGCGAACGGCCGTTACAGAAAAAGATTTATCATAGAATGCTGTGGAATGTGTCGGCATTTTCAGTCGTAAATTTCCTGATGACCTTAAATATCGATTGTGCGTGTCATGAAGGAACTCGAATCGTCCTTTAAGATAGGAGGGTATTGAAGGGTTAAACAATATATTGTATAGTAAAGTTAAAACGTGAGCATTCCGACGATGTCTAATAGGTAACCACCTGAGTTGGGCTCGAAATTGTGAAACATGATCATATTTACGTAATCCAAATATGAATCGTATGCAGAAATTTTGAAGTCGCTCAAGTTTATCAAGCTGGTTTTCGGCGAGATCTAGATAGCTGACGTCTGCATAATCAATAATGGGCAGCAACAGAGATTTTGCTAGCGCAATTTTGGTGGTAGTGGGGAGAAAGTTCCTCAGTCTTCTTAGTGCACCTGCTGAGGCAAACACTTTCCGACTTACTTCTTGGATCTGCGGATCCCAAGACAGAGTTGAGTCTATAGTGAGACCTAAGCTTTTAACTTTATCCTGTATTGGAATAGTGGTGCCATCAAAAATAACTGGAGGCAGTGAAGACCAGTCGATTTTCGATTTCATTCTGGAACTACCAATAACAATGACTTGGGTTTTCGTGGGATTCACTTTGAGTCCAAAGGAATTGCTCCAGCTGTTGATCAGTGCCAGATCACGGTTAATTATAGCTAAAAATTGCGATAGACTTGCTAATGACGACCGCGTATATATTTGGAAATCATCTGCATAAAGGTGATAGGAGGAGCGAAGGTTGTTTGAGATAGAATTTATAAAAATTGCGAAGAGTAAAGGAGACAATACGCCACCCTGGGGCACGCCAGCAGATGTATTACACCAAGAAGAAAGTGAGTTCTCAATGCATATACGCTGTCGGCGGCCACACAGGTAACTGCGAAACCAATCAATCACCGTAGGAGATATGTTAAGAGAGCAAAGGCGACCAAGTAGAATATCGTAATCTACTGTGTTGAAGGCATTGCTGAAATCAAGAAGTGCAAGAATAGTGAGTTCTCCGCCAGCCCTGATATCATCCGTAATATTGACCAAGGATGTGACGGTGCTATGACCCGAACGGAAACCGGATTGAAAAGGATTAAGTAGGTTATTTATGCAGAGGAATGAGTTCATTTGGTTGTAGACAAGACGTTCGAGGACTTTGGAGAGGAATGGTAGGATTGAAATGGGACGATAATCAGAAATGGATGACGGGTGAGAACTTTTCGGAATAGGAGTAATTTGGGCATCCTTCCAGATTGACGGGAAAGTACCGCTGGAACAGGAATGATTTAGGATGTGAGATATGATGGGAAGAATTAAATCGAGTATAGGAAGGATCATATTACGGCTGACACAGTCAGTACCAACTGCGTTGGACGTGATTGACATTATGCTCTTCCTAACATCACTATCGGTGTAGTGATTAAAGACAAATTGTGAGTAACTAGGGGTAGGCAGAGAAGAAAAATATCTAACTTATTGTAAGTGAGAATGTGGTAAATGAGTGATAGAGGATATTAACTGATCTAAAGATGTGATAAATTACTAATATGGCTATAACAAATTAGGGTTAGTGATAAAAGAGTGAAAATTAAGGGTTTTTTTGTATTTTTAAAGCAAGCAATAACGGCAGATGTCTAGAAACTTTTAAACACTCGCGTTGCATGTTTAAGAATATATATATATATATATATATATATATATATATATATATATATACGGGAATTAATAGATACGGTTAGATAAGATACGGTTAGTGTGTTTTGCGCCGGCACCTCGAAAATCAACAACGCGGGGGTAGAAATAGAATCTTCTACCTCGCTCTCGGAGACGTGACATCGCTACACCAGTCAGCTTGCGACCACGGGATGTGCAACCGTCTCGAAACGTCAAACAAAAATAAGGTATGTAAATACCTAATGCATGTTCGCGTTAATTCCCGTATAGCTATATAGGCAGATGTCTATTGTACCGAACGCCGAAAAATGTTGGCAAAACGTTGAAAATCAGTGCCAGCATGTCTGGTATCATGCTGAACGGGGATCTATTACCGTCACGATCCAACCCTGACAAGGTGTACATGATATCGATGTTTTTATTCTTTTTTTTTATATGTTTGTGTATATACCTACTGTTACTTTTCGGGACATACTGTTCCACCATAGCTCTGAACAATCATGTTCGCGAGTTGCCTACATCAAAAGACGTAAGTGGATGCTCCTGTTTCACCATATTTACTTACCAAATGCTTACCAAATGAACATAATTTATTGCTTGAGTATGATATCAATTAGTAGATAACTCACAATGTAAAACAGTTGCAGCTCCTTACAAAGATAACATGTAAAACCATTATACTGGCAGTTAAAAAGAGTGGCCACGAGTTTTATTGCCCGTTCTTTCTCGAGGTTCTACCTATTGCATTGCAAACGTGGCAGTAAATGTAAATGTAGAATCATCTAGTAATTAACCTAAATTTTTGACATTCATAAGCGAAACTTTGTGGCCTAAATGAATAAATGATTTTGACTTTTGATTATCATTACGATTTCTGTATACCTACCTATAATCATGCTTGTTTGGTTATCATAGCACAACTATATTAAAATTATTGATGTAAATAAATAACTTTAAAAAAAATAATAATAATTAAAACTAGCAGTAAAACAGCCCCGACTCATGAATTAATTTTCACCATTATTGCTCCATGACAACGCGAGACCTCATACAGCACGAGAAACCGTTTTGACCCTTCAGGAACTGCAGTTAGAAACCATTCGTCATCCTCCGGCCAGACCTTGGTCCAACGGACTACCATTTTTTTGTGATTTGGACAATTATCTACGTGACAAGAAGTTTTCTTCCCAGGAGGCAGTACAAAATGCTTTCACACAGTTTGTGCAGTCTAGATCCTCAGAGTTCTATCGCAAAGGCATATATGACTTTCCTATTAGATGGCAGCAATGTATAGATAATAATGGTAACTATTTTGATTAAATAAATATGTTAAAAATTTAAAAATAAACCATGTGACGTCGTGCCCCTCCGTCTGAACTGTGACGTCGAACGAAGGTGGGAGCGAGCGCCTCTGCCCGCGTCCCGCACGCCATATATAAGCGTGCGACGCTGCTCAATCGGCCCTCTCTGCTCCAGCTCACGGCCAGTTAAGTCTTCTTCCTACCAAGACCCTGGCCTTCGGAACACCAGTGAACACCTAACTATACTTGTCGGACCACGCCCTGAATTTTCTCATGTTCTCAATTACTAAAGTCTTAGTTTTAAAGTAGCTGCATTGTAACTACCTATATAGGCAATTATATTGTGAAGTGTACTATTCTAAAAGTGTTTTCATTTGTAAGTAAAACCTGATTTTCTTTCTTTTTTCTGATCGTGAGACATTGGCGCCCAACGTGGGGCTAGACGTAACTTCTCTTACCTGTAACTCATTCTTAATGACGTCCCTTTTATCTCGTGTATTACCCTAAGCGCTTTTAATGGTTGTCTCTCATATTCTGTTGTTATGTTATGGCCTAAGCACTTATGTAGTGTGTGGCGGCTTTATGGATGACGGGTGTGTTAGTTTATCATAGGGCAGTTGTTGCGTGCGTATTGTGGGTAATATATTATATTTATAGCTAATGTAGTTATGTAAGTTTGGTTGTTCACTTAAAATACTGACACCACTTCCACTACTTGATTACAGGTAATCCTCAACTAGCTGCTAGCTCAGAGAATTTTCCCTAGGAAAAATTCTGCCCTAAAGAGGGGGGTGTGTGACGTCGTGCCCCTCCGTCTGAACTGTGACGTCGAACGAAGGTGGGAGCGAGCGCCTCTGCCCGCGTCCCGCACGCCATATATAAGCGTGCGACGCTGCTCAATCGGCCCTCTCTGCTCCAGCTCACGGCCAGTTAAGTCTTCTTCCTACCAAGACCCTGGCCTTCGGAACACCAGTGAACACCTAACTATACTTGTCGGACCACGCCCTGAATTTTCTCATGTTCTCAATTACTAAAGTCTTAGTTTTAAAGTAGCTGCATTGTAACTACCTATATAGGCAATTATATTGTGAAGTGTACTATTCTAAAAGTGTTTTCATTTGTAAGTAAAACCTGATTTTCTTTCTTTTTTCTGATCGTGAGACAACCATTTTGATTTTCAGTACAAATCGGCAATTTCATACTTTAACCCCTAATATATAAAGACAAAACAGTCAGTTTGCAATTTTGTCGTTTCTAATTCTAGCTTGTACATAAACCGCAGTCAATATCCACATGTGGTGTTGCATGACCGCACATCTAAAATAACGTTATAAATTATGCCAACTAATTAACTGTCTGTCACACTCACAGATCATCGGTCAGATGAATACCGCAATGTATAGTTTGTATATACACCACTATTTTTTAATTAGTACAAAACATTTAATGGGGACCTAAGCATCTTTAACTAATCATATTTGTGCATGAAAAAATAAAAATACTAAGTTCCAAAACTGTCCCAAAACTGTACACAAAAATACGTAATAATTGGTAAATGCATAATTAAATACTATGCTGTAGTAGTAATTTTACGCGGCACTACTCCATTGATAAATTCGTGCAAACTCGAAGTTCGCCACCCCCTGTTCCTCTGCGCTTGCGCCGGCCGTAGTGCTAAATTGATGGCGGTAGCGAGCGGATCCTTTTTTCGCAGCAACAATAAATTGTTTGTTTACGTTTGACCAACGCGAAGGCTTATCAGTTCACATCACACGAGTGCAGCTGTGCGTTTGTACAGGAAAGAGTTTGGAAGCCAGTGGATCGGTCGAGGCGGGCCTGTAGCTTGGCCTCCATGCTCACCACTGTGTACAAAAATGAGCCGGTTAGTGTCGAACAATTAAAACAGCGCATATTGGACGCTTTTGACGCAGTGAAAAGTCAGAGAAGCGTACTTCTCTCGTTAAAAAACAATTCAATAAAACATGCTCGTCTGTGTATTGACACTGGTGGTGGACATTTCGAAGGACAATGGAAATACTTGTAAGTAAAGTAAAAATTAACTACCTTCGTAAATAATAATTTTATACGGGCGGCCCAAAATCGGTCTGTGTGGAGAAGCTTGGGGGAGGCCTATGTCCAGCAGTAGACGTCTCTAGGCTGACATGGTGATGATGAAATAGTAATTGTAAATAGCAGCTGGTTCTAACTTCATAAATACGCCAAAATTGCTATTTTCTTTTAGTACAGAATACTTACCTTCTTTTATTTTGATATTTGTTTGCTTTCTAATTACATACCCACGTATTCAATTACTTGTAAAAAGGTAAATTTTGCCGGTCCTAAGCCCGTATGAAGTATGAAGGACAGGTTAGAATTTAGAAAATTACTTAAGTAACTTCATCAATTATTCTTTTGTTTCATTTTATTGTCTTACATCATAAGTGCGACGGAGAGAATGCGAATGAGCAGGATAGAATATTATCAATGAATTAGTGAATGGATTGTAAAATATGACTATGATTTAAGTGAGATTTTCTACAATAAACAAATGATAATAACTTTGCTGTTTATAGATATTTTGAAATTCTTACGTCACATGTAAGATAATAATGTCTTCGCTATTCGCTTCGCTAATCTGTCCTTAAAGTTTTTGTACTAATTAAAAAATAAGGGTGTATGTGCCTACTAAGGTATAGTTTCGGCGAATCTGCACTGCGTACTAAAGACTTAATACAAGTTTACCTATCATACAGACTTTCGCAGTCCACTACTGGACAGCGGCCTTCTACAATGCTATTTGTGTTTTTACGTAAAAAGTCATAATTCTCCCTACGTTACCCTAGTTACAAGCTGGGGTCCGCTTGCAAGTCTAACCGGCTTTGTCTGTCCGTCGATTTTCTGTCTGACAAAAGGATCACTATATTCCATGGTTTAGGTTAGTATCAGATACTGAGTCGTGATACGTCTGTAAAGACCTTCATGACAGCCGGCATCGACGGCTTACAGCGCTGTCCGTTGCCCTCTGCATGGCAGTCTGTCGATATATTAACTACACTGTTGCTGCTTAATTTAGGTACGTAAATAGTATTTTTATTTATTCTGCGTAAAATAACACAACTAGGTACTGGTACTTATTATTCACAATACTATTATGCATATCAAAAACTAAATAAGGAAGTTCATTACTTTCACTTTATACCTGAAAATAACATCAACACACGGCGCTTACTAATTTAAATATCTGTAATTTTCATTGAAATCGTCTATTTATACGTTTTTCATATATCATGACGGTAATCCCTAAAAATGTGGACAGAGTATATCTACTTTGCTTCATCTTTTTATTTAGTTTAATGTATAGAATGAATTCGCTTTAAAAAACATATTACCTACTTTTTTAAACACTACGATTACTTATTACTCTGGAGTAGAAATTTGAACCAACGTATTAATTAATTCCGTATCAAACATAATATTACATTAATCGATCATCATCATCATCATCACCGTTATCCCGGTTGCATCCAAGACTTACACGCCTTGGAGCCCGGGGTCCGCTAACTGGTCTAACCAGATATGACAGAATATCAACTTTTCCACAGAGCGACTGCCGTCATACCTCCGCCACCCAAAGGGATCGCGATATTCCATGGTTTAGACCAGTAGCAGTTTATTTGAGGGTACTGACTCCCCGTAACGACTGTCAAAGATCTTCATAACAGCCAGGACCGACGATATAACGTCCTCTCCGAGGCTCGGGGCAAGCGATAATTAACAATTTTATACGCGCTTAACTTCGAAAAGTCAGTGGTGCGCGCCGTGGATTCGAACCCGATACCCTCTGCTTGGCAGTCCGTTGGTATCTCCACTCGGCTATCGCTAACTTAATATTACATTAATTGATATCACAATCCAAATAACAGAAAAATAATTACGTAGATATTGCATCCATTATTAAATTCATATGTTATTAACTTACTTTCGTACAAATAAATATTGCAACAAGACCAAGACTTGAGCGAAGTCATAATTATTTACACAATTTACGTTCCCTAAACTGAACAATAACAGTAAAAGATAAGACCGCCATTTGCCAACATCTTGACACTTTTAAATTCAATTCTTTTCTAGTAATGGCTGACGTTAACCGAACAAACAGGCCCTCGAGAGTTATTATACGATGTGACTGTACACCTGGGACACATTTACTGTAATCACCGGATTAGGCACAAAGTTATTAAAAAAAAAAAAATGCACCAGATTTCGTCGCATTTGTAGCGAAAATAAGGGCTAGCGCATACTACGACTTTTAGTCGAACAACTATTTTGGTGTGTATCATATGTTTAAAAGAATATATTAAAGCGCACATATTGTCAACTGGATAGTTGCTCGACAAAAAAGTCAAAAAGCTTATCGATTTGCTTTTGATTTAAAAGTTGGACAACTATCGATCAAGCGCTCAATTTGTATTGCATTGTATTGATGTGCGCAGACCATCGCTTAAACAGTCGATGCGCGACTGACCACGACTGCCAATCTCGTATAAGTATTTGAAGCGACGCCACGTATCTATCTTCTTTTTTTAGTTCTCTTAAAATTTCTATAAAGCAAAGCACAAACTAAAACTTTCTTGTTAATCGACAATGTTAGTAAACACCTTGACTCGAGCGTTGCTGAATAAAGACTGGTCGATTTGAGGAGATAAAAAAATCGATTGTATGCGCACTTCCATCAACTAAACTGTTTGGTTGAGTAGAAATCAAGAAAAGTACACAACTTGACGAAACAGTTTAGTCGATGCAACAGTTGTATGTATGCGCTCTGGAAAATTCGTCGAGCGTATCATCAATCGCGTCTATTCCGTCAAATGGGTCAGTACATATCTGACGGAAAATGCGTCGAGCGTATCTGCATCGGTCGCGTCTATTCCGTCAAATTAGACCTGCCACATTACGTGTCTAGTCAATTTCTGCGTTCAGCATCTAAAGTGAGGTTGCGTTGTGTAATTTCAAATTTTAAAACGCCCAACGCGTAAGTCAAAATACACGTGGTGCGTGGCGCGCGCGACATCGACCGACGATACGTTGACGGAAACGGAACAGACGCTGTATGCTCGACGCACTAACGGATCATCAGTTAGGTGTGAAAGGTTGAATGTTTTATTATACATTTGTCTGTTTTGGCGTTACGCGACCGATGATACGCGACGCATTTTGCGTCAGATATGTACCGACCCTAAAAGATATTTCGTTATATTCTTTCTATTAGTATCTATAGGCAACAAGAACACAAGATCTGTCAATACGGTCTATAGTTACTTGGAACCCACATCCATACCGAGTTCAGAAGAGACAAGACATCTTGTCCTTTAGTTCAATCGCAACACACTGCAACTTCGTGTCAAACTTATTAAATGAATAAACCAATGTGTTGGCTATACATTGTAAAGTTCTTTAATACACTTAAAGCGGCTATATGTATTGGTAGTGTCAAGTTAGACGGGAACCAGTGGTGCGGGGTGAATATCGAGTACTAACATTTATCAAGTAGTGCCTCTGATCCATTGCTGTGTCGTATGTTGCAAATTGACCAGACATCACTGACCGTGGGATAAAGTAGCTGAGGAATAATGCACTCGGATGTAATCGACATCGTGGATAAAAGAGATTTATACTTGCTACTGTTTTATATTTTTCTGGAATTATGTATAATATACTTTATGTACTCTTCTCTCTTTATGTGTTCACAAATAGATTCGATTTCAATCGATTTCTCATCTAAACCATGACATCTCATTTGTCAAAATATATACCCACTAATGATTTTCTGGTATGATCCAAAATATTATTTCTGGTCTCGTTCATTTTTGGTTTTACCTCAGCAACAGGCTCGATGTCCGTATCTCTGAATTAAATTCATCTGTAGCTTTATCTCGAGACTTTAGAATTGTTTATAACCACTCTTTACCATATACTTACCAGCATAACACCCTTTTTTTTTTTTTTTTTTTTTTTTGTTTTACGAGGTGGAAAATCCCTTCGGATCTCCGACTCTTGGGGGAAATAAGAGCCGGAGTATGTGGTGTTTCCACTAAAAACCACCTCGACTTCCGCCATGTACCCGTGTGTCGGAGGGTGGGGCATCACCAAAGCACTCGTCGCCACCCTCCGACGGGTATTGGCCCGCCAGATGGTCAGGCGGGCCCCAAACAAAACCCCCTTGGCGACGGATTAAGGTGTTGGACTCCGCCGCCAAAACGCCCAGCGGCCGCAGAGGATCGGGAGGACGGCAACGCCACACCGCATCTCCTCTTCCTCTGCGGCCCCACCGCGACGCATCGAATGGTGCGCCCCCATTTGGTCGCGGGAGATAGGGCGCGCGGCAACGCAACACCGACACGCCTCTCCTCCCGCGACCGCACCCGACTGCGAGGGACAGACAGAACTGTCCCCCGCACCCGCACCGTTGGACGCATCCTGCGCAGGCCCCTCCAAGCCCACGGGGAGCGTCCCCTCCTGGATCCCTCTTAGCTTCACCGCGGGTGACTAATCCACGGTTACTGAGCCCCCCACCACGACAAGGTGGAGATCCCACGGGGGGGGCCAGCATAACACCCTAAGCAATATCTCTATAAGATTTCCATTTACGTTAACCCGTGAGAAGGCGCGCTATGAGCATTTTGCTCACACATAAATTCTTCATACAAAATAAATTTATTTAAAGAAAATAATTAAAATCGATTACCTAAATTCTTTGGTGTAAATTTCAACTTTAGCCATACTGTGTCACTACAAGCTTCACAGTATTTTTTTAGAATTTCACCCCCTCTTCCCTGACGCAAATCCCATGCTGCTCAGTGCCACCATGACTGCGTGGTGATGGGTTTGTGTGAGGTGCATCGTGAAGCGCGGCATTTTGCTCATCGCGCACCCGTACGTGTAAGTATTTTTTTTTTCTTAAGAACAAAATTGATTTGATTGTTTTTTCGTAGTTATTGTGCACAGTTATTGATTAATTTAGTGGATATATTATTTACGTGTTTTATTTGTTTCTTACTGTAAACAAGGTCTACTATGGGTGATCGGCAAGCGTCTCAAAGGAGAATGGATGGTTTCGCCCCATGTGTTGTAACATCTTGAAACCTATATCAGACTAGAGGGTGCCCGCAGCTACACCCATACATTAACTGTTTCTGCCCGATCCCGGCACACCCCGAGGTGATAAGATATAGTGGCTTAAAATATAAAACTTGCGCAGTCTTATCTGAGCGAACACCTTAGAAAGAGCATTAGAGAATCAAAATATGCATAGAAATATGCTAGGCAAACCAATTGTTGTATCACTAGTAGATACCAGTAGGATTAGGCGCACAATGCCACATTCGCAAAATGCCACTTTCGCAAAATCCCACTCTTCCTATATGCCATATTAGCAAAATGCGTTCAAAAAAGCATGTAATTGTGCAGTATATCAGTGAGCCCTGAGCATGTTATTTTTATGTACCATATGTATTATGAAAGACTCATAACTTAAGATATCATGTAAGATAAAATCATTCCATTTCTATTGTGATTTTGTTTTTAATATATTTTTGTGTAAAGTTAGCCAAATATTAAATTAAAATATAGCAAATTTTTTTTTAGTTTGCACATAAGAAACCATACGTCAATGTTCCAACAATCATTTGACTGTTAAGAGCGTATACGCCTCGAGCGGCGGCTCGAGTTTAGGTTTTTATAGTACCGCGGTCGCCCGCACACCGCGCATGCGAGACCCGGCGCACTGTGACGGTATCGCGTGGAATACTAATCTTGATCCTTCTTGCCATACATGAACAGTATTCGTTTATGTAATACGTCGATTATGATATGAAAGTATTCAAATTAATTATTTTCAATGCACATGCATTTAAAGGTATCAAATAAAGATAGATATTACATATTTGTTTAGTAGGATGATGTTCCTCAGGATAACAACGACTATTTATAATAATTTGGCGTAGTTTTATTATTTGATAGAAATAATTTATAATTGTCATCTACATAATTGTTACATTTCAAATATACATCTATTTTGTTATTAATGCATGAAAACCCACGAATGACACTAAATACATAACCAAAAGAGTCGGGTAAAAGTAAAAGAAAATACTTAATTAATTAAAAGAACGAAAAAAATATACAATATGTTGATTTGTATTTACAAAATATTGTAATTATACAATACATATTCACCTAAAATTATTTCACACAGTGTGCGATGATGTAAATCCCTCTTTTTATAAAATTTTACATAGATAATGCCAATTCTCGTATTTTATATGACATTGAAATTATATTTTGAACGAAATGAGATTAGATTTTAAATTGACTCAGAATTGGTATTCTTCTAATTTAAATGTCATTATCATCTAGAGTCCGCGTCACGTGAACATAGACATTTTGTAAACAAAGAATTTTTACTAAGTGACTTAGCGATAGTTCTGTCAAAAACAAATAATTTCAGATCAATGAGCGCAACTGTATAGGTCGGGTTCACAAAAGATGACCACTGCGCAGAAATCATTTTTTAGGTCTCCGTGGAGGTGCGGGGTGAAGCGCGGGTGGAATGCCAATGATGTGGCTCCGTTCTTGACGCATTCCCTAAATGCGTCAAGAATGGAGCCACGCCATTGGTGCACGAATGTACATATGCGCGACGGCCGCCATTTCTGGTCAACTTTCGTGAACCGACCTATACATAGATACGTGTCATTGGAAACTAATATGTCAATGGATCGAGTTTTTATCGATATTATGCGCTGTCAACCGGATCTTTTAATGTTTTGAGGTACTGACGCCTAGAGTGTCAACATTTGGCGTTAGTTCATTGAAATGATATATTCTTGGGATTAACATCTTTTTATCAGAGGACAAAATTAAATTTTTAGTTATCAGGAACGTGTTGGTGTTAAGTTAAATACAAGTTTATAGGATTGCAACGCTCTTCTCGCTGCCGGCATCTCGAAAAAGCGCGTGCAGAATATCAAATGGCAGAAAATTATTTATACCTAAAAAAGAAATTGCGTTTTCAGACTACCGTAACGTTTAATGGTTTTTGTTTAAGTTCATTCTGACGATTTCATTCACAGACAACGTAAAATCTCTATGCCTAGAAATGTTTATGCAATGTATTAGCTAGTTATCTGTTATATTATTCATTGTTGGTCAATAATTTAATATTTTAGAATAGATATGCTACTTTAAGCAATATTATTTATTGCGTAGTGATTTTTTTTAAATCGTGTCAATAATAAAGTAACATGTATGTACCTACTCTATAATTAACATACATGGTACTCTATTTTTCATTAATTTACAGATTATTACGTGTAAAACAACAAAAAAATCGGCCAATTTATGAACATTCGACCACTAAAACACAAAATTAAATATTTTTATTTCAGTAAAATTTAACAATAGAAATTTAAAAACTTAGTGGCATAATTAGGCATTGAAAAAAAAGACTGTTCAAAAGCATAAAATCTAAAACGCAATTGTTCGAAAAAAGGTTGTGAAGCTCTGAATGTTTGTTTACAAAAAGTCTATCTTCTCGTGGCACCAACTATAATTTGACTTCTATTGTTCTCACTGACGTTGACACATTGTTTAATTAACAACAGGCAGCGATAGCCTACTGGAGATACCAACGGACTGCTATGCAGAAGGTATCGGGTTCGAATCCACGGTATGCTAGAACGATGATGATGACATTGTTCAATTAACGATCTAGTCACGATAACATTCCAATATCAGTTTATTTAGGAGAATACCATTTGTGACATGAGTATGACACTGACATTAGATCGAAACTGCATTTTGAACAAATATAGTTAGAAGAATTGAGTCAAAATAAACTGTTAACTGGTGCAGAATAAGACTGCACAGTAGGTAGGTGGGCTTGTGTGTGCAATGCGAGCTCGTGGGGATCAGCTGAGCTGCGGCGGTTTGTAAGATAATATTCGATACAAGTGTGCTTTTAATTGCATTGCATAGTACGTTTTAGGTAAATACCTATTACATTG
Organism: Euclidia mi; assembly: GCA_944739405.2. Lineage (NCBI taxonomy): Eukaryota > Metazoa > Arthropoda > Insecta > Lepidoptera > Erebidae > Euclidia > Euclidia mi. Next base: position 57,037,244 of record OX123181.2, read on the forward strand.
GTATCATGCTAACGACGGCGCGTCCTAGCTTAAAAATAACCATAATTTTGCCCCCATTAAGAACCTCATACATGGGCTCTGTAAATTCATCGGTCGGTCACCCATCCATACTATGACCGTGATGTCAATTACTTTACCTTAACTTATGTAAGTTGTACGAAAATAAACCTGCGATAAAGGCTCTGCAAACCAATCCCATGGTCTACCATCAAAGATCAAATGCGTCTAACTACTGTACCTGTTTATACTGTATATTGCCACTTGATTTTTGCAGCAAGGTATTATATCTAACGGCCCGTTTCTGTCAGTCTCGCCCAGCCCCTAGTTGACCGCGCTACTATATTAACCAGTAACCACTAGACTCCAGATGTCTCGACTAACACACTAGTTTAATACGTAATACATAAATAAAGTTAAGTACATCAACTTTTCATATTTATAAAAAAAAATACGTTGAGAAAAAAATAAGGATCAAGAAGCTTTAGCCGCGCTATAAACGTTTTGGAATGCAATATTTACGTAAAATGGCGGACGCGGACGCGAGCGACAGGTCCGTCCTCTGAGAGCGCTCAGCGCTGAATGGCGGACATAGCATCGCGCTTCGAGTTTTATAGGTCTTTTTAAAAAAATCATATTAATTACAAACGAAAAGTTTAGATTCCAATTTTTTTATATGACTTAAAATGAATTTTAAGGTTTCTAAATATGTATATATCTTTTTAATAATCACAGTAGTTTTTTAGATATAAATGCAAATTTGCGGGCTAAAATTAAGCAAAATGCACTGTTTTGTTCTCCGATTTTCTTGAAAATTATGAATGAAAGTACAATTTCTTCTTTAGGGACTCGCTTGTATAGCTTTTGCTCGTACCGCTTATATTTACAGAATTATAGAACGATAAGTTTTCATAGCACTAGCGACCATTAATGCTGGCCTAAACTACAGAAATTACGAAAATGACTTTTTTAAATTCATCCGTTTTAAAATATTTACTATAGTAACCCATATATTTATCTTTAGCACTCTCTTGATAAAGAACTGAAATTTCATATTTTATATATTTTTTCCATTAATTGTTATTTATCCGTAACGTAATAGAACAATAAAAACTCGCAAAATCGCCTCCGACGGATTAAACGCTCTTAAAGTGCTAAAATTCTTACTCTATATTCAAGGACAAAATCTTGCATTTTTTATATTAACTATTAATAAAACAATTTATTTAAATAAATCAAGACTTTTAATTTATTAAAACATGCAAATTTATATTTAAAATATAATTGATCTCAAAGACAACGTAATTTGAAGTAGCGTGAGAGATTTGCTCACGCGCGCCTGCTCGTGTAACTTTTTAGTGCGCGCCTTCTCATGGGTTAATCTGGAATTCTGTCTTGAATCTCAAGAATGCGTCGTCAACTTCGATTGCCACGTTTTAAATCCGTTGTGGGAAGCGTACCAAAAGGGTAGAAAATGTTTATTATTATTTCTGTGGCGTATACCTCAACGATGAAAATATAATCTGTTAATATATACCTTAATAGCAAACTACACCTACAATAGCAAACTACGTCATAATAGTCATAAAAGAAAAGACGAGTGTCCATAAAAATCTCAATCACTTAATTTTTAAGATTTTGTCCTTGAATATAGTGTAAGAATTTGAGCACTTTAACAGTCAAATGATTGTTGGAACATTGACGTATGGTTTCTTTTTCATGATGATTTGCTGCGAATAATCAATTACTAACTCCAAGGAGAATATTACATCTAGTTAGTCATAGTTTTATTTTATTTTTCATTGTGAAAATAATCCATGAAAAAAAATTGATGAAAAAAATCAAAAAAAAATCTTAGGGTATCCACAAATTTTAGGACGCAGTTTGATATATCTGCTGACAGATAGCTATTACCCGCTAAAGATCAGTATATCATACAATATAGGTAATTTGGAACAGAACCGTTGATTAAACAACCCATTAAAATAAAATCCAGTATATATTGAATACATATTTGCAGCGCTGATATGTCACATATTGTTATTGTTTGGATGTTTGCTTACTCTTAGGACTCTGTGGTATTATATAATATCCTTATAGTTTCACCATGTCCGTTCGTCCGTCTTTTACGGACAGACACTAAGGTTTTTGAGAATAGAAACTTGTTAAGGTTATGGATTATTAACACGCCTACAAAACTGTCTCTATTATTATTAGCTTCTACATAAGTATATTCGAAAGTATTTTGAGTGCTATCATGTATTATATTGAATGGAGAAGTTATGAAACTCTTTTTAAAACATTAATGGTTTAAGCAGTATTGAATAGTCAGGTATTGGGTTGGGCAATATTTAGCATAAATCTTTAATACCAAGTAAACCGCAGTATTTGGGTGGATGTAAAAGCTTTGAATACTGGAATTTATAATGGAAAAAACCTCCACAGCTATTTAAACTTTACTCAAAGTAATACTCGACTGCCTTAAATATTTGTCGGCGGGATGCTTTATTGTTGGCCGGTATCAACACTTCACAGTTTGTTATACGTTCACAGCAAATCAAATGAACAAAACTGACTATAATTATTAAGGATTACTGAACTCGAAACGAGTGACAGTTTCTAGCTACTTGTTATTTTTTTTTTTTTTTTTTATTTAATTCGTCCTTCTAAGGTCAATTACGGTACGCTATATCGAATAATAAATGAAAATAATAAAAAAGAAAACTGTTATCATTGTACAGATAGACCTTTACCTTACTAAATGATATAATAATATACTAGTTTTTGCTTTCAGGTGTTATAGCAATTTAAAATGAATAATTTTGTCTGAGAATTGAAGAAGTACCGACAAACGTCTTTTAGGTGTTTTTTTATCATTACCTATTAAAAATAATAATCTTAATTTTGCTATCTAAAGACTACTTCACAGTTCATCTTAAGATAATTAATTTTCCGTCTTCACCGAAATTAAAAAATAACACTCAACATTATTGCTAACCTAATCTTATACCTCTCCGTTATATCCATAATATCCAGCATTAGTTTAATAAATATTTGGAATTCTCAAAACGAAATATACACCTACCCAACTATTTTATAAAATAATTAAGTTAAGTTGTAGTCCATCACACGGAAAAACCACAATTTACTTCAGTTAATGAAATTGGGATGCACATAATATATGTATAGTCATCAATTTTACGCACGTCGAATTTGGGTGACCAAACCGAAAAATCCATTAAAAATAATTGTACCACAATCTCGTTGAGACACTTCATATCGACAATCGACAGGGTTAATTCCTTTTCCAGGGCGCTTCGTATCATCCCAGCCTTTCTTATTTATTGTTCCATTAAAAATAGTTGAAGCTATTTATATTTATAAGCTATATTTATAAGCGGGTTCCATCGCCTAGTCAAGCCCCTAAATTTGATTTGCTCCACTTCACTTTCGCGGCGTCGCCGGCGGCGTGATAAATTTCCTCTAATTTATCTGGTATATAATAACTAATAAAATGTTCCAAGAGAGCTTTAAATTTAATATTAAAGATTTCGAACTTATAACTGTCGATCAAACTTAGTTCAGTCGTTTTTAACAATGTATTAAATTCTATTCTAGGATTAAGCGCATCAGCCATCGCATCGTGACTAAATTCATATCCAAATAATTAAAATGAGAATCAGATCTATATTAATCTTTTTATATTTTTTTAAGAAATTGTTCTTAAAGAAATATAAAAAGATTAATTTTAAGTTGTCATTGTTATAGTGGTTGTTATAGGTATCGCCAAATTTCTAGTTCCCTCTGAAGTTGCTGCATATAGCTGCGCAGTAATCGAAAATTAGGTCAACGGGATGGGGCCGGGTAGCGTATTTACAAAGCCTATACTATTTGAGTTTGAGTCACGAGTCGGACTCTAATAGAATAGCTTTTGTTTATGCATATTACTCGACAATACCTAATCTATCTCAGTAAAAAAATTGACTCAAATGGATTAGCTTTTTGACTTGATATTTTCAAAGAAAATACACGTACAAAACCTAGTACAGTATGATTCATATTCACTCAAATAGATAAGCTTTTGTCAAGATATTTTCAAACATGGTTTTGGTTTGTTAGGTGCGACTGTACGTAATTCAAGTAACTAAATAGGTTATGTTAGGTTCTCTTTTGACCTTTAACCCAAAAATAGGAGCCCTGCGAAGCAGCGCTCCGTCAACTTAGTTTATTAAAAACTATTTAATTGGACATAATGTCTACTTACCTACATATTATATTTGTGATATAATATAATATAAACTAAGTTGACGGAGTCCTGCTTCGCAGGGCTCCTATTTTTGGGTTAAGGGTCAAAAGAGAACCTAACATAACTTATTTAGTTACTTGAATTACATACAGTCGCACCTAACCAACTAGGCACTAGGCACATTGTGGTCCTAAAACTTGTCCCAAATTGAATAGCATTTGTTGCCGCAATGTTAGAATGAATTATCTTACAAAGTCTACGCGATTCCAGTTAATTTCTGTACTAGAATAGACTAGGGTTTCGTCAAGTTTTTGTCAAACAAAAGCTAAGCCTGTTCAGTTTGCACTTTCACTCTAATGATATAGGCTTTGTAAATACGCGGCCGGGTAGCGGGAGGGGACTTCACGATTCGTAGCGTGACGCATTCGGCTATGATTGGTTGCATTCGGATAATAATAATGTTCTATTGCATTTGAAATTTGAATTTGTGTTCGAATCTTCCGAAAAGTACTGTCACTAAGAAACGCGCCACGCAACTTTAAATTATCTATTTGATATATTATGTTGTGTTTTTAGCTAGTTGTTGTTTTAGTTACATTTGTTGATTGTTATTTTATACTTACCTATATACTCTTATACGTCTGTGATAGACGCGATCTTGGGCGGAGGCCCGTGCAGTTCAACTCGTCTCTAACTCCACTGAACTGCACTGACCTCCACTCCCTGCACCTGAGTCCGGTGCAGGGAGTGGCGAATGGTCTCAGGGGTAGCGCAGGTCGTGAAGATCTCTAAGGCAAGGCTGGTGGACTATCCTTCTCGAGGTTGCCGCCCGTTCTTGGTCCAGTTCCTTCAGAAATGGATGCAACCAAAACCTTCAGCCGAAACACAATATCAGGCACATTACACACGCACACACACACGTACACACATGCGCGCACACACTCACACCCACAAACACATCTCTTCACCACGCCCCCTCGTGGCCGGGTGGGCTTGGGCTCGTAGTAAAAAGTAACGGGTAAGAGAAGTTGACCACCTGCGCTAGGACCTGCGCAATTGAGCGCCGTACGCGGGGATGACGGAGTCCTGGGGGGTTGAGCCGAGCGGCGTTGGCGGTAATGCGACGGTGAGGCAACACGCCCTCTTTGGTCCCGATTTCACGCTAAACGGTAGCCCCCGCTGTGAGCCGCAGCGGGGGAAATGGCCACCGTGTCCCGTCAGAGGGCCACAGGCTAGGGACGTAGGGTCCGCATCAACAGTTGGAATTTATTTCGGCTGTTGAGGTGGTGGGTGAAGGCTATGCTGAGGGTGCAAGCGAGGGTGGACAGCTAGAGTTGGTAACTCGGCTCAGGCCGTTAACCCGAGCGGGCGCCCGATGCCGTGCTGTAAACCAGCCCCGCGTTCCTATATCCCTCTGGTAATCCTAACGTCCGGATGACGTTCCCTGTTGCGAGCTTCATGGAGGGTGGGAAGCCAGAGGGATGAAGTCTTGTTAAACTTTTATGGATACCGCAGATCCTAAAATTACCCCAACTGCGACGGTGACAGCAAAAGCTGTTACCGCCGCCACCAAAACCAAACAGATGGTCGACGCCGTGGCTTCGGCTGCAGGTGTCACACCATCCCCCAGGGACGGGACTTCAGCGCTAGCTAGTACTAGTACTGGTCCCGTCCTTACAATCGTCAGCCCGTTTGAAATCAAGCGGGAAGACGACTCCTCCTTCGCGGGATAGCAAGTGGTGAGTCACCAGAAGGACAAGGGCAAGGGCAAGACCACCAATCCTGTCCAACGCCTGCCCACCACACAACCAAGTGGACCCGCTCCTGCCAGCTCTGCGAAGAAGAAGAGGTCAAACCGGAACAAAAGACAGCGCAAGGCGGCTAAGCGGAAGGCTTCACAAACCTCTGCTGCTGCCGGTGCTGCCTCTATGAAAACAGCTGAGCAGGCCGCTGTCGCAGGTCCCAGCAAGGTGACCAGCGTGCAGCCCACGCTCAGCAATGAGGGGTGCACGAAAGCCGGAGGCAGTACGGGTAGGTCACCCTGGATGGCATCCAGCTGCAGCACCACCGAAGAACACAGCAGGTAAAACTGCCGAACACAAGGAAAGAGGTGAGGCCAAACGTGCTCTCAACGAGTCCAGCTCGCCTCGAGGAGAGCACAAGACGCCCCGCCTCGACTCCTCCAGGACGACAGCAGGTAAGACCTACGCACAGGCCTCCAAGGCGTCCCTGGGCGTTGCAGTAACATGCAAACGCACAGGGAACTTGCCGAAGGAGTTGGTGGACCAGGTACTCCGGGAACTCCAGAGGAAGATCCTAGTTGATGTCTAGTCGACCAAAACCCACAAACGCCCCACTCCAGCGTTCACCGGGAAACCCATGTACGCGGACGGGGTCCTCAAACTCTGGTGCACCGACGAGGCAACCCGCACCTGGCTGACGGAGGCGGTCTCTCTTCTGGTCCCACCACCAGGCTTCGAACTGGAGGTCAGGGGCCAGGAAGAGGCCCCAAAGAGAGTGCGGTGCGGCATTGTCGTACCCGACGAACAGGGGGTCTTGGGCGACGTGCGCGACGTGGGTCGCGCTCTGGAGTTCCAGAACCCCTGGTTGGAGGCCGACAAACGTCGCGGTCGATGCTGCACTCCGAGAGGCAGACAGGTGGGTTCCTAGTGGTCGGCGTCCCGGAAGAACAAGTCCCGACCCTGATGAAGAACGAGCGCCGCCTCGCGTTGGGGGTAGGTGCCGTCGACGTCAGATTCCGGCAACAGGCAAGTATGTCGACCATCCTCCGGGATGCGACGGCAACTCCACACAGGTCAAGCATGACTTCAACAGCCAGTCAGGGTGCGACGCAGAACCCGGCCCGTCAGAGCCGGTCGCGTCTGGCTCGGGGGCTGGCCCATCAGCCGAGGGTAACTCGGAAGATTAGAGCCTGCTCCTGAGCCCGGTGTGGCGGGACGACGGGGTGGTAGCTGGCGACATCCTGGCCGTGACTATTTTGTTTAATACGATGTAAACACGATGCAAATACCATCTTTGCGTAGAGGCGGAAAACTCGACATCAAACCCTATACGACTGCCTCGTTGGTCTCGCGGCATAAATGTGCGCGTAGGATCGGGAGGTCCCGGGTTCGATTCCTGGGTCGGGCAGTGTTATTGGCTTTTTCTGTCACGAAATTCTGAGTAGCTGCACGGAGTCTGGAAATGTGCCCGGTACGGCAATAGGCTCGCCCCTAATTACGTAGGACTAAAGTATATCTGGCGAAAAGTGGGTGTAGAAATACAACTCTGCCTACCTCTTCGGAGTTATAGGAGTGAGACTATGTATGTATTTTGTTTAATTGTTAGTCATCCACCAAGAATATTCTTATCAATTCACGGTAGAGGTGAGTCTCTACCGTGAATTGATAAGGAAAATGGGGATGAATGTACCTCAGTAGATAATATATGTTTACAGTTTCCAACATCTTTTTGCCTAAATATTAGACCTTGGCTCTCATTTGGCTTATTATTTTGTTGTCACAATAAACTAAAAGTTAATTTATTTGTCATGGTAACAAAAATAATATATAAGAAATATATTTTTTTTTGTTATGAACTTCTGTTTGACTACCTGCGCATATACCTGCATGGTTCAACTTCAGAGAGCACTAGAAGTTTGGAGAAAAACTGCTTTGATATTCTAAATGCTTTGATATTCTACTCTATGATGCTAGCACATAGAGATGTGAGATGAGTTTTCTTTTCTTTATCAACATTTGTAGGTATGTTGCAAAGAAAATGCTTCTCGGAGGGCTTTTTAAATTAAAAAATAACATGGTGTTCTGACGGCTTGCTGGCGACCCTCGTGCCAAGAAGAGCTCTTGCGGGAATAACCCGGCATTATCGCCTTTAGCTCTAAACATCGTAAGCTCTGTTTTAGAACGAATCAACTGGTCGTACTTCATACTAATAAATAATATAAGAAGAATACTAAGTAATTGTATTTACTTTGAGTATTGCTTTTGTCTGACTATTTACACATTTCTAGTATGCCAACTATCAAAACAGATTTCTATTTACGCTTTAACTAGTAAGTTTCTCCAAATTGCTTTAAGCTAGAACCGTTATGCACTTCAAATGTACATTTTAATTACCATATTTGTAAAGTGTTGACGTTTTTAATATACATACAAGAATTGCTTACGAATAAATTACAAGGGAAGAGAAATGCGAATAATATCCGACCAACGTTTATTTTCATTAAGGTTCGTTGTTTCATAGCCCTTTGGGAGAAACGAATTACTTTCGAGTTCATCGATTTGCAACAAATCACAATTATAGTCCAAGTGTTGTTAGCCACGGCCATAAATATTCATTGGAGGTGCTAATTCACGACGAACACGAGAACAGTGGAATAATGAGAACTAGCAACGACAACGTGCCATTAACAAATTGGCCAAAGTGAGACGTCAGAAAGATCGGTGTCGTTACACATGAACACGAAACTACTAATAAAGACCCGGCGCGTCGTATGTAACTAATTAATTGTTCAGTGGAAACAATCACTAAGGAGAACTAACGAAGTTGTTTGATGGAGCTAGACAAATGAAAGTTGCAAAGATCAAACCGAGAGGCGAGGGAATTTATAAACAAGTGACGTCTGCTCTAGCCAAGTTCCCGGGGAAGTTTGTAACTTGCTGCGTTTATTACATATTAAGTACGGAGCACGTATCTTTAATTCAACAGTTACTGTCATTTTAAACCGCATTTCTATGATTGTAATTACTTGCCGCTCTAGTTAGAAGGGAACTTAATGCATAATTTGAATTTGTTTTTAGTGTTAGTCTGCGGGATGTGCGGTTTTGAATACGAATTGACCATTACTAGTTTTAACTTGTTTTGAAACAAACCGTTTTGTAACGTGTTAACAGAATATAATTATTTGGGACGCTTTGGAGTTGCGTTTTACATGACTTCGTGATCTCAAATTTTGACGCTGATCTTAATAATTAAATATTGATACTTATCTTTTCAGATTGCGGTGTACAAAAGGTACTCTGTAGAAAACTTTTTTCTCATTTTTACATACATACATACATAGACTCACGCCTGTTTCCCGGAGGGGTAGGCAGAGACTACGGACCGCCATTTGCAACGATCCTGACATACCTCACTTGCTTCACTCACTCCCATCAAGTTTCTCATGCATGCTCTTCTGTTAAGGGTACTTCTGACTTGTCCTTTTTTCAGGATGTCTCCAATCTGGTCAGAGAACGTTCTCCTAGGTCTTCCCCTTTGTCCTGTCCCATTCACACTAGCCTGATATATCTTCTTTGTCAGTCTATCGTCATCCATCCTCTCCATGTGCCCAAACCATCTTAACATGCCTTTCTCAATGCTTGTCACTACATCTTCTTTTACCCCACACCACTCTCGTATCACACAATTCTTTACTCTGTCGGTCAAAGACACACCACACATACTTCTCAGTGCTCTCATTTCTACAGCATTTATTCTACTTTCAAATCTCTTCTGCCATACCCAACTTTCACTACCATACATAAGGGTAGACACTAACACACCTCTATGTACAGCCAAACGTGCCTTTTTTGGCAAGTTTTGACTGTTCATAAACGCCTTCAGAGCTCCATTCACACAATTACCTGCATTAACTCTCCTTTCAATATCTGCTTCATTCTTACCATCTCTTGTAAACAACGTACCTAAGTAAACAAACTCATTCACTTGTTCCACTCGCTGTCCATCGATCAAAACATTACAAGCCGTAACGCATTCCTCCTTTTCAAAAACCATAACTTTCGTTTTACTTACATTCACTTTCATTCCTTTCCTTTCTAACGCACGATGCATGATTGTTACCATCTCCTGCAACTCCTCCGTTGAAGATGCAAGTATAACCTGATCATCAGCATAAAGGAGGCATTTGACGAGTAACCCATTCATCCTTAATCCGCAGTCACTATGTTTTAAATCTTGCAAACAACTGTCCATGAAGAGGTTAAACAGCCACGGCGACGCTACACATCCCTGTCTAACACCTTTATCGATGGTAAACTAGTCAGTGTATGCCCCGTTTATCCTCACACAAGCTCTAGAATCCTCATAAAGGGATTTCAGAGCTCGAATGAGGCTGCTGTCCACCCCATTCATTGACAGCACCGACCACATTTCATTCCTCTCATTTTTTGCAAAGCTAATACAAGCTATCAAAGAAACTAATATATTCTTAAAAACATCCTGCAGGCAAAATAACACCCAAACAAAGTACAAACTATATCTTTACACAAAGATTTACCTAGGACGGAATTTGATCACACTACTTCCAGCTTAACAGTTAGTTAACTAACCAATAAACAACCATAGTTTCAATTGTAATTTGCTTTATTAACTGGATTTCTATCGATTTTTTCAAACGATTGTGGAGTAGCTCGGATGTTTCTTTGAATTAACTTAATCGGATTAACCAGTGTAGCCGAGCAAGCGACAGCAAACTCTTCAATAGCGACTTTACAGCTTCTTTAATATTTTACTACTATTATTTTGTATGTAACGAAATGGATAGTTTTTTTTACTATTTTACTCAAAAACTACCGAACATCTGTAAGTATATATAAAATTCTTGCGTTACTGACTGACCGACAAGGTAAAGCCGAAAATTCTGGACGTAATAAGCTGAAATTTAGTACGTATGTTACTTGGGGACTGTTGAGGTGCACTATGAAGCCATTTCCCGAAATTATGACAGGATCGGGCAGAAACGGTAATTTTTTTATAGCCTCACGCCTATATTACCTAAGGTGTAGGCAGAGGTGTTATGTTAAACCCACATTTCGCCATGAAATTTAGGTCCCACGTAATAGGGGACGAGCCTATTGCCGTTACCGGGCAGATTACCAGACTCCGTGCTGCTACTGAGAATTCGGCAAAACCCAGTAACACTTTTGCCCGACCCGGGAACCTTTGAACAGCAGTCGCATACGCTATCCACTGGACCACGGAGGCAACCACGGTTAATTTAATATTATATTTAAAAAATGAGCGGCAGTAACTGCGAGCATCCTCTTGTATTTTTATAAGCTTTTGCTATTTTGTAGTAATAAGTATAGCTTATACATCAGAATAACACATAAGATCAGTTTTGTTGCGATAATTGACACCCACGCGGGCAAACTCGCACATGAAAGCTAATACTCTATATAAAATATCGTTTCGAAAGAACTATTTTGAAATGTACTTAATAGGTACATGCATATGTATGTATTCTATAAGTCTATAGGACAGGACTATAGAGTCCTATGATATAAAGATAATAACATTTCTAATTTTATTAGATATCTTCCTTTTAAAAGAGAACAATGTAATAAACTTGTTAATTGAAACAAATTAATTTATGAGAACATGGACCTTTCGCACTTTCTAGTAATAGAAGCAAACAGAAAAGAGTTTATCTGAAGACGTTATAGAACTCGTGTAACTTCTATGTGTGCGTAGAAAACTTTATACCGATGCATGCATGTGTGTACGAGTAACTAAACATATAAAGTAATGAACTTTATATTAAGAGATGTCACTACTGACGAGAACTTTCTTCTCAAATATTGTGCACTTTGAACTATAAGTATTTCGATTCATGTTAGTGAACCTTAAAACAGGCAAGGTTAGAAGTACCCTAAACAGAAGAGCTTGCATGAGGAATTTGATGGGAGTGAATGAAGCTAGAGAGATACGTCAGGATCGTTGCAAATGGCGTTCCGTAGTCTCTGCCTACCCCTCCGGGAAACAGGCGTGAGTCTATGTATGTATATATGTATGTATGTATGTATATTAGTGTATGACTAAGTCTTGTAACGGAGTTTATAAGCCGCCTAAAAGCCTATGGCCTAACGGTTCTTATCCTGAGATAAGAGCCGGAACCGATGTTCCTGACCGCTCTCATGTAAATATCACAATCAGCAGTCACCCATCCCTAAGGTGACCTGTAAACCGTTGCTTAACTTTGCCGGTCTAACGAAATTGAACAAAGATCATATTATATACATATTATGTGTATGCTGATTCCTAATTCAATGTAATTGTTAGTACATGACACTGACATTCCACATTGAAATAACCTTACACCAAAATTAACACAAATAGGGAACATTTGCTAGTTTGCTACAATGCAGCAATTTATCAATTATGGTGGCTTAATTAGTGCATAATGTTGGTAATTGATATACAAATACGTAGTGCAATTCAACATATCCTGATCAACGGGTCATAGTAGAACAACAGCTGAACTAAGCTTATTAGGTAGTTCGCTGGACTACTAAAGGTCTATGCCAGAGATTCTAAATCTACGGTCCGTGGACCCTAAGGGGTCTGTGGGTCAGGTATTAGGGTCCATAAAGATGTTAAAAATACTGGCCAAGGTTATTCAAGTATCTCAAAAACCTTGCTTGCAGCATTAGAAGACTTACTTGCCACTGTCTAATACATTGGTTTAAATTTCTCAAATGTTCCATTATCATAAAATAATATTTAAAAACAAACAAATAAATTGCAGGCTTTGTACGATAAAATATTAGTTTTTACTGTTTAGTATTTATGAAGCGTATTTTTTAGTTTTTAAGTTACTATTTACATAGTATGAATTTTAAGTTCTTCTTTCCTAAATCGTTCGGTTTTACTTACAATTCGGTTTTTTGAAAGTTTCACTTCAAACTGACATTTTAAAGTGGGTAAAAATCATGATCAAAGATTTCGTGACATACATACATATCTAGGTAGTCATCATCATCAGCCTTTAACAGTCCACTGCTGGACTAGGCCTCTCCTTTGAAAGGAGGAATTGGCCTACTATACCACGCTGGCCAAACGGGTTGGTATAGGGTTTGTATTAAGTTTTCCTTCTCTTGCTGTATTGTTCTCTGCATAATATGCTCCCTCTGTCGGCTTTTACGACACCCATATGGGATGATATGCGGTGGTGACATTTCGTATTCTTAATCCGTCACCACATAGATGTCTAGGTAGTAAAATCTAGGTAGTAAAACGTGTTAAAAAGGTTAAGAAACTCTGGTACATTCATCCTGTACTAAATATCAAATAACGCCCGCGCGGCAATCAACTGAGACTCTAACTAGTTGAGTCGGGGTAAAATTTAGCCAATTTGTGCCTCAGATGGACTATACTTGTTCCGTTTATTAGTTAATGTGCTTGCGCGGTGATTCCTCGTACAACTGAGACCAAAGAGTATACAAATACTACGTAAGAAGAGGCGGATGTGCCATAGATCATGCGAGACTTTCAGCTTTGTATGAAACGTGCAGGGAGAACTCATACCAACATAAAGATACTAATTGACATCGTTTTTATGTTGTCAGCATTGTCATATTTGTCAATATAGGGATGTACCCTCTAGTGATTAACGAAATATCGATATCGATAATATTCGGTAAGAAATAATTATAATTAGGTTTCGACTAGAATTATACTTTTCCAACACAAATAAAAGATGTTTTTAATATTTATGTGTTTATTCAAACAAATTAGCCTATTCTATAAATCTATTCTAGATTAGCGAAGAAAAATACGCAGAACTAAAAGATATATGTATGTACATGTAATGGAAAGGTTTTCAACATTTCTTCTGTAATAGGATTTAAAGAAATGTCTATAGATACAAGGCACAGCTGTTTTTCTGACTTGAGTTCAATTTTTTTTGTCTTTCGGCTTAAAATGCTTGCCACACACATAGTTGAACTAATGTAATTTTTCAATGGGCACATAAATCAAGTCTTGGTTTCCAGTTGCAGCTACCCATTTTTACATCTAAAAAGAAAAAAAAAATAGAATTTTTAGTCCTTGTGCCAATTTCTAATAACGGATTATCGATAACTGACAGGCAGCACTATTGTTTACCTACAAAGTACTAGGATATGAAACTTTAGAATATTTCCTTATTTTCATGTTTCATTGAAATATATCACATTATATAACATTATAAATATTCATTGATCTTTATCTAGGGACATTTTGCCATAAATACCTACCCTTTTTTCATTGCTTGACCGGCATGTTGTTGTATGCCATATTTCGCACGTTATTTTGCTTGTTTTCATTGCGCTCCTTTCAATGCTAATCAAATAAATATAGTAACACTAACACTAGAAGTGTAAAATCACATTTATTTGGTATACACAAAGCACTTTTACAGTATGTTTTTTACGTTTTATAAACAAACTACATAACGCGGCAAAGTTCAATCTGGATAATAATGTGACAGTTGTGACATTTGACACTATTGACAGCCAAGGCGGTGATGTACGTATAACCCGTCTAACTTTGAAAGAATACTGTTCCAAGGGTACATAGTGAAGGATGCTATCTTCACGTTTTATACATATAATAGTAGCCATTAAAAAGATAGCACGTTTCATACATTCGGTTTTTTCTTAGGAACTTGCGCCAGGCTGACTGAGACAGTGATATGCTTTACTGAATGTCTGCAATTTAGTTGAATGTGTTTCAACGGTTTCTGCTTTTAAAAAGCTTTTGTGCTAATGTTAGTATCATCACTGAATGCAATGCACTTTTTTTTAATTCTCGTTTCTTATCGTATATGTACCATCGCTTGAAAACTTAAAAATAATGCTGACAGTATCCAATAAAATGATAAAATACGACAGACGACAGTCAAGTACGTAAAATAGTTTCTTAAAAGATACTATAGACGCCGCACGTTTAATCTGTGTCAAACACAAATAACCTCTAAGATATACGCAGTTTGTATTACAGTTTTCCTTTAGTTCAAGCCGTGCTCTTAATAGCGAACAGCCCCGCAAGCTATATACCAACCAGCAAAGATAAAAGAAAAAACAAATCGAATTTATACTGACAAAAATATTCATCCGCAATATTTTTGGCCGAGACAAACGAATGGTCCCCGGCCGACACTCCTAAATATAATATTCTCGTCAGATAGAAAAGAGAAATAAATAATTTGTATCTCCTTGGGAATTACAAGCAAATGGATTTATTGCAATAGAAGATAAATAAAAGTTTGCCTCCGTAAAAGGAAAATTCACCGATATCACACAAATAAAACACCTGACACGTTTTCGACGATGTTTGCGATTTATCAATTTTTCCTTCTCAAAACAATCACTGGCAATTGGGTCAAGTATGTAGCTAATAATTATCTTTCACTGTAGGATGCCAAGAACATAATTATTCACAAGTACCTAACCTAATTTGCAATTTGGCCTTTACATTGGATACAGACGTGGTTTATTAATTCGAAACGTCGTAGTAATTTATTCTCAAATAGAAGATCTGATCATATCGAGGAAGACTTGGGATATGTTGTTAAATTACATTTGGTAATAAGAACTTTTTATCTCGAATAACAGTCGACTTTAATTTAGGAACAAAAAACTCCAATGCGGCAGTAAATAATATTTTGCGCATAGATAAATTACTGCGAAACAGTGAGCGGCGCCAAATGTCCTTTTTATGAATATGTAATTACAGCTACGCTGAAACCGATATCTCGCAGATGCTTTAGACAATCGGAAGGCTAACGGAACTTGAGGCCCCTTAAGTTACTATTAAGAGGTATAAAGCCACTCAGTACTTATAATATCTGCAGTGGGCTGGCTAAGAACACGCGGCCTCGACTCGAGTATGTTTGCCACATCTTTGGCACGCACCGCGGATTTATGCGCAGTGCCTTTGATTTCTGAAAATATCTAAAACATACTACTGACGCAGTAGACAGCAACGACAGGCGACTTCTTTTCTATAAAAGATACTAGTACCAAATACGGCCTTGAAAAACATTTGCACGCTTTTGCAAATGCTTTTAAGGCCGTGTTCAGCCCTTTGGGTTTAATATATTAATACTATCATAAGAGATCTGTTCTAAATTCGTACTATATTCTGATTTTGAAATAGTACCGAAAATGGCGTACCGCTAAAGTTGTATTCACGTCTCATTTAAACCGAATATCTTCAGTGCTTAGTCTACGGCGAAATACAATATAACATGAAAGTTTTAACAGATTATGTCACGCAATAGCATTAAGCCTCTAGTCTGTAGCAATCTGAGTAGCAATTTGATATGACCATCACCGCACCCCAACTCATAGACACTGATTTTAATAATATAAAAATTTGCTTACATGTACAAAACACATTTTGCCTTACTGGCCACTGAACATTCAGTGGCGGTCTGGCATCATTGCCATTTTTATACTCAGTACAGAAAATGAATTCTTTTATATACTTTATCGTATTACCAACATAATAGATTGCCCCAGTTATAGAAAACCAAACTTATGAGAGTACCGACCTATTTATTTATGGCCATGGCAGGCAAAGATCGAATTACCGACCCTAATAAGCCGCAGTCCCCCGTGAAATGTGAAATCAGCCAATATAAAAGGCGTGAACAGTATAAAAGGAGTATGTATATACATTTACGTTTGTATCGGAATGACGTTGAAAAGAAATAAGTCCGTGCATTCTGAGAAGTCATGGACATTCTACATCCGGGTTGAGGCAGGCTTGAGTGCTCTTCGGATCGTCCGCGTAGAATTTAACGATGCCAGACTTATCGATAAGCTCCATACTTCTAACACGGCTTTAACAAGAGATATATCGCTGTACCTACGACTTTCCAACTGTTTAGTTCTAAGTTTTAGGAACGATTGAGCTCGATGTTTTGTGCAAGTTCTCTGTAAACGACTTTGAATAACTGAATAATATCGACGGTTTCGGAGATATTTTGGACACTTGTTATCTGCTGTAAATTTTCTGAAAAACCTTGTAAAGATTGGTTTGGTTAGGTGCCGTTATCTAAATGACAAATAGCAAAGTTAAGGATTATTGAAGAGAATAATACGGTTTGTGACACTACAATTTCTTAATTCACACATCGGATTTTGAGAAAGCTGCATACATGAGATTAACACAATTTTTGGCTTTTGGCACGATAGCCAAACCAACGGACCCCAAGGGCAAAACGGCGGGCGGGTTGTTGTCTGTACTAAATCTTTCTTTTGCGTTGAAATCTGTCATCATCAGCCTGTATCAGTCCACTGTTGGACGTACGGCACCGGTCCTACGGCACGCCCATGAGCTCGGTTCTCAGCTTTCCTCTTCCAGTCCCTGCCCGCCCGAATATCATCGCCCCATCTGGCTAGACACACTACGTTTGGGGAAACCAGTAACGACCGATCATTAGGTTAGTTCCTAATGCGCTACATATATTATAGAATGGTACATATGTTTGTCCTATTATACACTAGGTTGAGATTATATCAGAACAATATAATTATGTAATTCCTATAAGGAATGCTTGAATCATATTTATTGCGAACAAACATTCTGAACGAATAATATAAGGAGAAAGTAAGGTATTATTTTCGTAATAAACATAAAGACAAGTGAAATACAAGCGTCGGATATCAAAGACGTATTATTGCTCTAATAACTTTAAGACACTGGTATTGCTTCCGGCAATTTTACCGAAACAAAATTACAAACTGTAGCAA
This sequence comes from Euclidia mi, assembly GCA_944739405.2. Lineage (NCBI taxonomy): Eukaryota > Metazoa > Arthropoda > Insecta > Lepidoptera > Erebidae > Euclidia > Euclidia mi. The sequence continues at coordinate 57,055,028 of OX123181.2, forward strand.
AAGTCACTGATCTTAGGGTACCTAAGCTACGTGACATTTCGTTGGCAGTTGATCAAAGCTTTTTTCTCATACCTCTTTGTGAGCCGTAATACTATCGCAAAGGAAATATACCCGTCAGCCTTCACTATCTAACCTAACAAATTTTATTTGTTGATTTTGTTTGAAGTCATATTTTTGGGAACACCGGTGCTTAGTGTGACTTTTGATCTCAGGTAATGCGAGTGGTTTGTCCTTTTACGTTTATATTTTATCTATTTTTTATTACATGAAGAATACATTTTGTAGGTAAATTGTCCTATTGTGTTTTTTCTTGTCATCTGTATTTCATATGTTTAATGGACTTAATATAAGGCTGAAGAATTTGTATTATTGTTAACATACCACCCAAATGGTGGTATGTTAACAAGGGATGGAAGATGTGAAGGAGATATTGAAAGGAGAGTGACTGCGGGAAATTGTGTAAATGGAGCGCTGCATGCCCTTATGAACGGCCAGAATGTGCCAAAACAGGCGCGACTGGCGGTTCATAATGGAGTGCTTGTGCCTACGTTGACGGTACGGTAGTGAGTGTTGGGTGTAGCAGAAAAAGCATGAAAGCAGAATTAACGCAGTTGAGATGCGTTCACTGCGTAGTATGTGTGGGGTAAGACTGATTGATAGAATTCCGAATGCAGAAATACGAGAGCGATATTGCCTGAAAGAAGATGTCGTGACAAGAATTGAGAAAAGAATGCTGAAATGGTTTGGGCACGTAGAGTGAATGAGCGAAGAAAGAGTGACGCATCAAATTTATGAGGCTTACGTGTGTGGGCAAGTCGGACGCGGCAGACCTCGTCGGACATTCGTCGATCAGATTGGGGACATCTTAAAAACGAAGCACCCGCAACCGGCGAGCATGTATGAACAGGGTAATGGAACTAGAAGAAGCGCGTGAGGTTTGTAAGGATAGATGCAAGTGGCGTTCCGTTATCTCTGCCTACCCCGACGGGAAAAAGGCGTGAGTATATGTATATATGTATAAGGCTTTGTGTCAAAATACTACAATGATGTGTTAAAGTATATAATAATTAGGATCATAGCGTGCTAGGTTTTATTGTCTGTATCGTTACGACGGATAAAATAGACTCAGAGGCGCTTTGACTAGAAGCGAAATCGTTTATCTGTCCAGTCAGATGTTATTAAACAGTCACATAAAGTTATATAGAATTTGTTCTAAGAAGTAAGAACCACAACCTATACTGATACTGACAGATAAAAATACTTTAGGTAATTTATAAGTATATTGCAATAAATGTTAGATACTTCGAATTGCTTGTACTTGGAAACAGCTGATATTGTATATCTTGATGCTAAAGAAGTCAACTCCAGAATGATATTACATTTCACAACTACTGTAAACTTTGAAATTGTTTGTTCTTTCAAAGATAATTTCGTGTAGATGGACAAACAAGACTAAGTTTCGAGACGAAATAAATTAAATCTACTGAGTAGAACTTGGGTGTAGAAACATCCTCAGGATTACTTGTTACTTCATAGTCACAACGATTTGATATCAAATTCAAGAAAGTCTGTGTCGGATGTACAAATTACTAATAGATATAATTTTATTTTATAACTGATTTTGTTTTCGGCTACTTCGGATCATGAGAGCCGATTCCAGTTCGAACTAAATAGTGATACCAATTGAAATTCAAAAATCTTTTTTAGATATTCCGTAAAAGTGTATTTTTTATATGTCTGTAAGTAATTGGTAATAATAGAAACTTTAATTACATATTAACCTATAACTGAGTATTGAAAAAGAACAACTTCTTGTCATTCAGCTTTATATTTACATTGGGTTTTTCTTATAAAAGGCTCCCAGGCTAAAGGTCATATTCAGATACATTCCTGTGCTTTGGAGAGCACGTTAAGCCATAGCATATAGCAGTGTACACTTCGCATGTTACGCTTATGCTAAAGTTGAATAGTTTCCGTTCAGACTAACCGCCTTGGCTATTGTACCGTCTGGAGAACATTATTATTATTATAATTTTCTTCAGTATATTTAATGTATTTTTTATAACTTCTCTTCATTTCAGTTTAGGGAAATACCCAATCTTGCAAACTAAGTCTACACTTACTGTTAAAGTAATATGTTGTCTGTAGTAACATATTATCTGTGGATAATTTAAATTTAAATTTCGTGCCTTCCGATTTACTTTTATTTTGGTCTCTAGTATGATTTGCTTGTCACTACTCCGTGGAACGTTGAACTGTGTTGTACAATTATTTCTAAAGCTAACCCAAATTAAAGTGATACCAAACTCTCAAAAGTAATTTAATTGTAACACTAACAAAGAGACATAGGTGCCTCCGAGATTGTGTTTTATTATTATTGTATTGCATGATTTATTCTTAACCTATCCTACACTATTTGGCGCACATGTTATTCCTACACTGGGGTGCTGGAGCACCCATACTAAAATGAATATAATTCTTAAAATAAAAAAAGAATTCATGAAAATACGTTATATTATTAATAATCAGTAACTTGAGATCACAAATCAGCTTTATTAGACAAAGTTAAACGTAGTTTGAACACTTTGCACAATCTTTACCTGATGCTCCAAACAAATAAGTATTTTGCATCTTTGACGCATAATCCTTGTTTTTCTGTCTTTGAACCATGGAGAAAAGCCAAACCATCCTTGATTTGCACGAGAAGGAACAGCGCTTGTAGGATCTGATGGCTTTTTGAGCTGCTTTTTTATATTTGGCTTATTATTTGATCTTGAACACTTGTAAAGAACCCAAGAATTACAACTGATCCCAACTTCTATTTCTTCGTCGCCAGATTTGTGGTCTAGAATAGAGTTTATTTCTTCGTCATTCAAATCTCTGACAGCCATCCGAAACAAAATTAATAAACTTCATTAAATTTCAACTTCATAATACCTAAAAATTACAGTATTTAATTCATATAAGACTATTGTTTGAATAAATAATCAAATTTAATAACATATTACATACAAATGCATCAATCGTAATAAATAAAGAAACTTACACTGGGGTACTAGCGTACCCCTCAGCACTCATACAGGCGAGCACACAACGCGGCCCTCGTCGCGGTATTGACGTAACGCGAGCGGTTGATACCAAACTAAATTACGCGCGAATTCGTGGATATTAAAGAAATTGAGATATTTAGAAAACAAATCGGTGTGGGGTGCACCTGCACCCCATGTAGGGTTGTAGGGTTAAGAATAATATTATTTCATGAGATATTTATGCAACAATATCGTAACATACATATAATAATATCCACTGCAACACGTCAACAAGCTACAAGTTTTTTCATTCATATCTACATTCTATGCAAAATACGTATGCTAATGTCACAGCCAACTAGCAAAATCAGCAGTTGAATTAAAAGCCTTGAAGGCTAAGTTTAAGCTTGTTACATATTATTAAATCATAAATGTTTGTTGAATCGCGGGATTTAGGAAACATAATAATGTATTTAGGAAGTGTAGGTTCATAATTACTATGTTCATATGACTGCCTCGTTGGTCTCGCGGCATAGATGTGCGCGTGGGATTGGGAGGTCTCGGGTTCGTTTCCCGGGTCCGGCAAAGTGTTATTGGGTTTTTCCGTTAGGAAATTCTCAGTAGCAGCCCGGAGTCTGGTAATGTGCCTGGTACGGCAATAGGCTCGCCCCCTATTACGTGCGACCTAAAAATTCATGGCCAAATGTGGGTGTAATATTACACCTCTGCCTACCCCTTCGGGGATACAGGCGTGAGTCTATAATTAAATCAAAATATATAAAATAGGTTCATAATTTACAATATAAGCAAATCATAGCACGGAATTGAGACTGTTTGAATACATACAGAAATAATATACTTAAAACAATAGTTATGTATAATGCAATAGTTTTCGGTTATCACAGATAAAATATAACAATTACATCAAGTCTTGCTAGTAAAAAAAAGTTCTGAATTTCCAGGAAATTTTGACGTAATGAAATAAAGCGCAAGACCTTTCTCGGTATATAATGTTACTTCCATTTAAAACTCCATGACATAAAAGCTTAACAGCTAGACACACTGATTTATTTTTGTATTTATTACATTTCATTCGGTAATACCTATGGATGTGTAATTTTGACCATAAGCTAAAATAAGGTCAGAGACACAAGAAGACCTATTAAACGCGTGAAAATTGAGGCAAAAGTGAGTACGAACATCTAGTTTCTTACACTTTTGCATAGTCTACTAAAGAACATTCTGTAGCTATTGAATACAGGAGGCATTAAGCCTCTTGTGACAGAAACCTTTTATAAAAGGACCTGTTTATGATGCAAATTGGTTCACGAAGTAATAATAATGTTCGTACAAAAACTGTTACCTATTGAAAAAGTGTTACCAATACGGAGAACGTATGATGTACCTTCTCATGTTCCAGAGTGAAGACCGCGACTTGGCAAACGTAGTGTAGGGTGCCCCCCGGCTAAATGGAGTGACTATATACGCGAAGTGGCTGGCAGCGGCTGGACAGGAAAAGCCAAAAATCAGTTTTAGTAGCGTGCCATCGGAGAGGCTTATATCTAGCAATGGACTATGGCAGGCTAATGATTATGATGATGAGGCTGATGATTATGATGATGTACCTTTAAGTGGAGTGCTAGCTAGCCATTAAAATAATATCTTTAATATTACGTCGGTATTTTAATTTACAGGTGGTCGAATTTGGAACAAAACTAAATATTATGCGTAATTAACATTCAAAACCAGAATAATGAGCGATTGACGTACGGCAATGGTTACAATAATTTCAAAAGAGCTCCGTATATTACTGAATGAATAGTGTTGATAAATTAGGCTATTTCGCTGTACATATTTTGTACCGCGAAATGGCGAGTTCATAAATAGGATTCATAAATATAAACCCTAATTGCTACTATATAATTTACCTTTTGAAGTCGAGCTTTATATCAGACACAATAATTTGGTAACGTAGGTGTAGTAAAATCGCTTAGAGCACATCTCACCGTTAAACATGACCATTTAGCGAGTCTTAAATGTAATTAGTTTTAAGTTGTTTTTTTTTTCATAAAAATAAACAAAAAGCAGGTAATTATTCTCAAATGCAGCAAAGACACCACATAAAACAATCTATAATAGGTATGTCTATCAATATCTGATATTGACCTGAATTATATATAGTTTTCTAGAATGATCTACAATGTAGAACTAGTTACCAGTTACCACCCAACATTGAACAAGGCCATGCGGAACTCGCCCTGTTCAAGTGACATTCAATTGCGGATTACCTTCGGCCGAATCACTTACTCTCATTCCAAGATGGCGCGGGCGGGAACACTGCAATCGGTCTGCTGCCCTTTATAAATGCCTCTTACCTGTAACAAAGAAATCCAATAATTACTTAAACTGATATTTATGAGTTTATTTTTAGAGACAGGGGCTGTATTAAATATCAGTTGTAGTCTTTATTCTTTCATTCGCTTGTTACTGGCACTCAGATCCGTTATCTTTGTTTATTATTATGTTTACAGAAATGGTTGTTTACTATTGGACAAACAAACCTCCGCCTCCGATGCATGCAATGTATAAATCGTTGCGGCAATCTTGCAGTCAACAAAACATTGATTAATGATGCAACAGGTTTTTAGTCTTCTAGCAGCCGAACCGATCACAACCTGTCATGATGATGACCTTTTTACTTTTTTGAAATTGTACCTACTCTATTTGCCTATGTATATTAAGATACATAGGTATGTAGGGCATAGCAGCTATCATTATAATAATAATATTCTACCACATTTTGTATATTATTTTTATTTATTTATAGTCTCACGCCTGTATCCCCGAAGGGGTAGGCCGAGGTGTAAATATTACAACCACATTTCGCCATGAATTTTAGGTCCCATGTAATAGGGGGCGAGCCTATTGCCGTTACCGGGCACATCACCAGACTCCGGGCTGCTACTGAATAGGTAATAATAAGTAATAACATAATATTCTACCACATACCTACACACATCACCATCTAGTCCCAAACTAAGCAGAGCTTGTACTATGGATACTAGATAATGAATAAACATACATATATACTTTTTTTTGTAAAAACATACATATTATACATAGAAACACCCAGACCAAGATAAACATCCATGTTCATGCACACAAATGTTTGACTTGAGCGGGAATCGAACCCGCGACCTTCGGCCTAGCAGTCGCTTACACTCCCGCTGCGCCAACCGGTCGTCAGTAAAACTAAAAGTAATTAAAAGTATTCGGAAAAACCCAGTAACACTTTTGCCTGACCCGGGAATCGAACCCGGGACCTACTATCAGCAGTCGCATACGCTATCCACTGGACCACGGTGGCAGTCAAATATATTAAAGTATATTATAGACAAGAAAACTAAAAAGACGACTTCGTTTACAGAAAAAAATACGCTTCTCTATGTCCCAAACTTTTTCTAGTACCTGACAATTATTATGCTACTAAAACTACATCTAACATTTACAGGTAATCTAATCGACTTACTTACAAGATCACTTCAGACAAATTAAACTTTTAAATACACTTTTAAACTGTTGGAATCCAAATCTAAAACTACATTATAACTAAACTGGGTCAGACAACTGAAAATAATAATTCAGCTCCAAAAATACTCGTGACTGACAAAAATATACAAAAAAGTTATACCGTTTTGAATACCGGACAGTATTTCTTATTTCTGCGAACAGTAAAATACATATTAAAACTGCTTTTCAATCGTGCTTTTTTATGACGCTGGCATGAAATAAGATAGAATAAAAATAGTTAAACCTCTTTGAAATGCCGGGGAATTTTAAATATGTTCGAAATTGATCCTGACTCAGTTTATGAACAATTTGTCATGTGTGAACGAACGTACGTCGTTATTGTATCGGATAACGTCGACGGTTCGTCGGTAATTATATTGCAAGCTAATATCTTCATCGACGAACTATGGGTCCCTGAAATTACATTTGAGCCTAACGTTTCTTGGCTCCCCTCCGAAACATCACAGGCGTGACGGAACTGGAATTACTTCGTTAAAATTCTCAGTGGAATGGACCGCGCGGAAGTTGCAACAACTTTCCTCGGATAAATTGTAACTTGTTTTTACTTTAAATAAAAACGGACGAGATAAACTGCCCGAAGTTGAAACTCTACTTTTTCAACTGATTTCTTTTCGAGATATTATTGTGTTGATAAAAACTGCAGGTCAGCAGAAATGTTGTAGTAAAAAACTTAGCGTTGAATTTTAAGTAGAACGCGATCAATGGATCGATAAGAAAGACTTATAATAAGAAGAAGATATAATTATGTTAAGCTTTTACTAAGTGATCGATATTAATTACTTCATCGCATACGCCGAATATAAATGCTCTTTATGCCAACTAGTAATAATTTCATCATCATCGGCCCTGTATATAATTTGTCCCACTGCTGGGCACGGGCCTCTTCTCACTATGAGAAGGGTAAGGCCATAGTCCACCACGCTGGCGCAAGTGCGGGTTGGCAGACTTCACATGTTTTTCGAGAACATTATGGAGAACTCTCAGACAGATCCTCACGATGTCTTAATTCACCGTTTAGCATGCGATAATTAACAATTTAATACGCACGTAACTTCGAAAAGCCATTGGTGCGCACCGTGGATTCGAACCCGAGACGTCGGTCTCGCCACTAGGCTATCGCTGCTTCCTAGTCATAATTTGAATTGAAAGAATACTTTTTATCACGTTATTCTCATACATCTGTAGTTAAAAACAACTCTGTAATAAAGAAAATAGTAAAATAGTTCGGATATACGATTACAGTTCATGGAATTTCACACCTACACTTAAATGAATTGAAATTTTTGTTTTGTCCATAAACGAATGACGCTCGAAAATATTTTTAAGCAGAAAACTACACATTTACCGAGAAATTTAATACTGCGCTTAGGTGAAATTGAAAGAAAATATAAAAAGCAACGCTATCGCAACGCCCAAGACGTAGGTATAAGCTTGAATAAAAAAACAGGATTATTCGCACAAATATTACACATATGAAGACTTTTCATTAATAAAAATATTCTGGTTTGCTGAAAAGTTGTTTTAAACATTATTTATTGTCACTCCAATTTACAAGAGTGACGCCCAGTTTCAACACTTCTGGACAGGATTTATCCTCCAGCTAAATTAAAAATTGCAACGAAATTTGTATGAGTTATCTGACATATAATTTTACCAGAAACTTAGTTAACCAGACAGTAGTGAAGCTGGCCCTAAGTATTTTGCCGATAGTGTTCAAGAATGCTCTGATATAAAAGAACCATACCTAATTACTTGGAATAAAATATAATATTACATAAAAATAATAAACAACTTTGCTCATGTCCATCATGGCTGCCTGTGATATCGAATTACGTCACAATCACCCCGTCTCGTCTGCGCGTCGCACGTTGGCTTGTCGTGTTTCTTTTTTGCTGTATCGCTTAAATGTGTTATTGATGTATATATTAGATTTGTCATACTCATGTATAAAGACTTATTTACTGTATACACGTACTTTTTCTTCCAGAGATAATGTCAGGGCTCGAACTCATTACCTAGTCACAAAAAGGTTAGCTAGTCAAAATTATTATTATTCACCCAATAAACTTGTATCTAAGTAGGCCATTTTATATTCGCACATAATGCACCGAAGGGATAGAGCTTACATAATGACATTAGTATGTTGTTTAGTTGTTCTAATGACACAGAATAATGTCCATAAGACGATGACCTTTTCACTATCTCGTTTTTCTCCATGAACTAAGAAAAGATGTGCTTTTGCATTTGCGGATAGAGCGCGATTTGGCAATTCGCCACTGCTCAATGCGCTTTTATTAAATTTAACCTACTATATTCTTGTCGTAAATAATTCTAACTGCTCTATGAGAGCTGAATAATATAAAATTTTGTTTCAGAATACCAAACAAATAAAACTTTCTGGAGACCTGTATAATTTAGTATGGAACAAACTTAGCCCTTATGATTTTGTGTTTGCGAGCTCCAATACGAATGATTGACACTCAATTATTCACAAATCATCTTTGTTTACTAGCTTTGATTGAATTTAGCCGGCCAAGATTTAATTTAATTAGTTTTAATGTGGAATAAGAAACCTTAGATATAATTTGGATTCGGATAGGTATCGATTGACAAACAAATCATGTCATCTAAATAGAATTCTGTATAAGAAAAAGAACATTTACATTTAATCATACTATTTTACCCCATTTAAGCGATAGAACTGTGAATTTGACCTACTTCAGTTGTACTCAAATACATAAACTTAGAACTTTAGCAACAAGCACCCGTAGTTCATACTAGATATACATACATACATATACTCACGCCTTTTTCCCGTCGGGGTAGGCAGATACAACGGAACGCCACTTGCATCTATCCTTACAAACCTCACGCGCTTCTTCTACATCCATTACCCTGTTCATACATGCTCGCCGGTTGCGGGTGCTTCGGACCTTGGCATACTTGATCTAATAAGAGCTTAGTGTCAGGCAGAAGACAAAGTAGGGAATCAAACGTAACTAATGTGTTGCATTACGAACATTACATTACAGTATATTACATTACATTACTGAGATCCAACAGCGTTTTACTTACATCTGCGAATTGATTTCAACCATTAATAGATACTTATTGTAGACTAGACAAACTTATTGCTGTTTCACTAGTAATGCATGTCCCTGTCGTAGAGACTAGATACACAACATTATAATGTACATCTAGTGGTTGACTTATTTTTCTTCATTGAGAAACATTCTTGTTAATGTTGCGAATGGCATAATGTAACCACAAATACGGGAACTAAAAAAATTTTTAAATCACTATTTTCTTCTTATCATTTCACTACAACCTAATAGGAACTTTGGCGATTTTCACAGACCGGATTTTGATATGGGTAACAGCAGTCGTGATCGCAAGATAAGTGATCTCACAGGCTAAATTGTAAATTTTAGATAATATATTGTACTAATACGTTCAATAATGATCAAATATGTAACTTTCAGACGTGAGAATCCCCTTTACCAGAATTTAATAAGAACCAAAGGATAACAATACAATATTAAATGTAAGTACCTAGTACATACAAAAGCCTTATACCTAAGCCTGTATACTAGCCATCGCGAATACCAGTATCACCGATTAATTTTTACGATAACGGACACGGCGACCCGTGTTGATATTACCTACTGTGTACACGACCACGTCAAAAAGAGCTTACAGCTGTTATCTTTTTTAACCCCTATATAGTTTGCTTGGCTAGGACATTGGATATTTTTAACATAGCTATAAAAACTAGTTGTTGATCCCAGCTTCGCCCACACTAAATTTTTTATGCATTATAATAAACACGACTAAATCCGTGTAAATCTGGCTACATCGACGCCTTTAACGTCATCTTTTATCGTCGCTTATTTGATTAAACAGTCATTTTCCAAGGATATAAGACATTTAAAGACAAAATTCTTATGACACTCTTCAGCTTCAACCGTACAACTATCTCCATACAAAAAATCATGTAGATCCTTTACACAGTTTTAACTTTAAGATGGACAAATGAAACAATCACACTTTTTCATTTATAATGTTAGTATGTTTAATATTTGAATCGTGGCAAAATTTTACACACATTGAAACAACGCGCTCAGACATAACATAGGTATCTAATATTTCTTTGGAGTCACAAATAGATGGGACATGCTTTAGAATGAATCTGTTTTCAATTAGATTTTACCCTTAAAACAGTAAGATAAATTAAAATGTTCTATATAGGCATTTCCATATTTATGTATTCTAGTTATATGAAAGCCGCAACTAGACACAGCTCTGGTCACTTTTAATTTCCTGAGTGGTCGACGTTTATCACATCCAATAAACAGTCAAATTAGATCGGTAATAATGTTATTATCGCAGCTCTTGCGACCGATAAACAAACTACTCTATCGAACAAGTTATTACGTACATTTCATGGCATCAATATCTGTGAAAACGTTCTACAACCGACATTAGTCCTTAAGTGAAATTATAAGCATAAGCACAAGTTGATAAGCATTGTCGTCAACTTTCAACTTTCTTGACAGATAACTCAATACATATTTAACATCTCATTTTATACAGCGCCACCAATAATTTGTAACTTTAATATACACAAATTATAGCTCAAACGCAAACACTTGAAAACTTAATGTTTAGACTTTACGATGCTAATTCTTGAAACTGAGTTATTATTACCTAAACAGCAAATACCGAAAGCGTCTATAGTTTGAAATACCACTTATTAACCTCATTACTAGAGAGGAATGTATGCAGTAACTTTTACTGAAAGGAGGAATAATTTAAGATCTTTTCAGCTAGGCCATTTTATCTTAAACAAGGCCTATGTTTTAAAGCGAGAGTTCAGTGACTAACTCAGATATTGCTACACTACGAGTGCAATATTCTTATGGTGGTCAGTTACTTCAATGTCGATATCATGCCTTTTTATTTGTCCAGAGGTTATATTTTCGTAAAATCTATTTTGGAAAGTATGGCCTATTTTCTTCTTCATTTTTGATTAAGTGTTAATGTGTGGGGATTTTTTTAATTTATACTTACAAGAAAATTAATCTGTCATAAGCTGTTAAAGGAGAAATACCAAATACGTCCTGTAGCGGCCAGAAAGTTGTGAATCGTTGAAATTAAACATATAATTTTTAAAATTTATATATCGTTTTCGTTACTTGATAGAGCTTCGGTGATTTTAGTTTTTAAAGATTATTATTTTGAATAGGCTATGGTAATAGCGGATGAATGTCTTATGTTGCCAGCATTAAAAATAAAATGAAATATGGTAGGCAGAAATTGTTTTAAGGAAATAATATTTTTATTATTATATTACAAAACAATAACTTTTATTTACTTTATAAATATATTTGTAAAAAGAATCAAGAAATATATAATTTACTATATATTCCATAATTATTAATCGGTAAAAATCATTTTAGTTTTTAATCGATAGTATAAATATTTTTTTAAACCATTTACAACACATTTTTTATCTGTTATGTCATTCGTGTTGCTACTGCGCATCGTGAATATTTTGCTCTGATTTATACCAATAAAACACCAGTTTTCGTATGGTTTTAATTGTAATGTAATTGAATATAAATTCAATAATAATGATCACTACCTTCTACCCATGCTAAGAATATGCAGCGGTGTTTGTGATTGTGGTTAGTTTTTTTGGACGAGTATAGTACGAGGTTCCCTAGTACACAGGTGATTATTTATTATTATTGGCCTCTCTTTATGTAGTTTTTGTTCTATATGACACAAAGACATACCTTTATTTACATCTAGGTATAATATTCATGTTAAAATTCAATTTTGAGGTATATTTAGTTGTGGAATAATTTCCATTTCAAATATCTCGTATCTTATTTCCACCAAGATTTATTTAAAAAAAATTATACAGGGTAATAGAGTAGTCATTTATCTTCAAAACACACATGGTTTCGTGTTTGTCCTTGCCAGGCCCATAATGTATGGCCAAATGGTACATCTCCTTTATTAATGTCATATAAAATACGTACCAATTAAGGCTACAAAATATAATCCTAAACTAGTTTTGATCCAAATTCACACCAATGTATTTGTATCACGAGTTGCTTCTACTTACTTACTCTCGACCATTGTACTTTAAGAATTTAATTGAATTACACACTGAATTGCTTTTCATTTATTTTATTAATCAATCAATAACACGCGTGCTGCCTACTTGGTTCAGTAAATCATATTAACTATAATATAAAACTGAATGTACCTATTGATTAAATTTTCTATTTAACAAGGCCTCAGTCGTACGCGTCTGATAGGCTAAATGTGAATATTAGGTAACTAAAATTAATATCAATGATAAAGCTTTTCATATCTAGGGACATTATTACTACTCGCCTTCAAACCGTCAAATACCTACGCAAATTACCTTCGAGAAGTATAATAATATAATAAGTTAAGTAAGCCTATTTAATATATACAAGGTGAAAAATAAATTAAAATTAAATTTAGAAGGCGTCATGAAAGTCATCCCAAGACTGGCGGCATTGCCTCGTTGTATAGCAATGCTTATCTTTTGTGCTAAATATGTTCCAGCCCTCTGGTCACCCGAGGCGTCGATCAGTCTCTTTGCGAGATCCCTAAAAAGGGATCTCGCACTTGGACCCCATGGCCCCAAGGTTTCGACCCCAAATCGCTCAAATACATAATCTCCTACAAGATTTACGTATTTGCGCCGTTTGAGGGTCTCTGCTGAAGCAGCAGCAGCGTCCGCACAACCTGCTGTGCTGGAAAGATGGGATGGCGCAAGGGTATCGACACATGTCGCGTCCCATACCAAAGGCCTACCCAGCTTCCACGGCAGTAAAGACATCCCGTCCGGTCTCTCGCCAACGTCGCGTGCCAAGCCCTGAGGTTCAAGTTGGGCTGGAACGCCAGCGGTGACAAGAGCACGGCGCAGAATGTCGTTGAGGTTGGCGTGTCGTGAAATACGACATGCGCTCCTGCTGCATGACAGACCATGGTGACCAAGGCTATCGACAGCCTCTCCGCAGTGACAGCAATGTGGAGAGACACATGACGCGCCTAAACGGAGGCAAGTAGCGAAGCGGAAGGTCGTATCGTCCAACATGGTACCTATATTGGACGATGGCAGTGCCTGAAGCCAGAGGCCTGATTCCCATTCTCCCACAGCCAGCAGGCGAGCACGCTCCGCAGCGTTGGCCGACGTATTGAGGAGTTTTCTCGTACCACGCTGCAAAGCGGCCCACCATCCCATTGCCTCTGGGAGAACAAGTTTCGGGGTAACTCAGTTCCTGGACAATCCTTTCTCCAAGCGTTCATGGCATCGGCCTTACACGGCACCTCAGAATCAACCAGAGTAGGTACTAAGATTTTCCTGGTCAATTCTGCAGTGCTGAGGACCGATGACAAGAACGCTGGCAGGCTTACGTCAGAAATTTTGCGAACGCCGAGGCCGCCCAAGCGCACAGGTAAGGACGCATGTTGCCACACTAGGTCGTTCAGAGCCACATTCAAAATTTTACTTAAGGTATTCTGTATAATTTTGTCAATTTGAATGAGTGGAGTCGGATTTTTCCAAAAAGGTGATGACCGTAACGCGTGTGTAAATTTAGGGACAAAAAGACAATATCGAATAATAGTAAAAGCCGAATGTATATTAATTTTGAGTAGCCTGTCTGAAACATCATTAAAATTTTGAATTTTTCCTGTATAAAGGAATCAAAACCGTCGTCTAAAATTGGGGAACCCAGGAGGCGAAGAGAATTTTTTTCAACTTGGGTGATATTGGATGCCAGATATTGGAAATTTGAAAGGATAGAGGGTTTATCTAAATTGTCGTTAATAAAAATTTCGCATTTGCTTGTATTCAACTCTAAGCCTTTGGATAAAAATTTCAATTTCAGGAATGCCAGATCTTGATATACAGTGTTTACGTCACCTCCCAGGGTTCTGTGTTCTGGTGTCCCTGTTGACTGAGTTAAAGGCATTCTTTAGGTCAACCTTCAAGACAACCTCACCTCCATTACAGTCAAGGTACGTTGACAAGGCATGTACGACAGCCTCGCAGCCTCCCTTAGAACCAAATCCCAGCTGTTGTGGCTGAAATTTATGAGAAAATGTGGTGTTAAAATGGCGACAGCATATTTTGGCTGCCATACGCCTGTACGTGCACCCCACGGCAATGAGACGAATGCCACCATCCCGCTTTCGTAAGGCGCACAGATTAGCGCCATACAAAACGTCGACGATGGCATCGTTCACATTGCCGGAGAGCATGAGATTAGTTAATGCCGTTAGCCCGCTCAAAAGCGAGTCGTCGGCCGCCCCGGCACTTGAACACACAAAATTCTTAAGGTGTTGTGGTTTCAAGCCGTCGAGACCACCAGCAGACTCGATCTGGAAGGAGCCAACGGCACGAACCACGTCATTGGCTGTAATGCAGAGAAAGCCCGAGTCAGCGTTAGGTGGCTCAGGAAAAGAGAGGTTATCCCCTGGCGCTGGATGCTTGCTCTGCAGACTTGCGAGTGTGTCGGCAGAGCAAGGCGCCACCACATCGCTACTGAATAAGAGCCTGGACACTCCCCTGATGTCACCCTCCCTTAGTTTAGACTCTACATGATGAAAGATGGTGCTGTTGCGGTGAGCTTTTGGAGGATGGTATTCTAATTTTGATGCCGAAATATTGCAGTTTTCTTTAATTTTTGTTGTTAAAGTTTTTTTTGTAAGCCGGTCTCCTTGAGCATGTAGAATTCTATAAGGGAAAGTGAGTAGCTATTCCCAAGCCGTAATGGAATTCTCCCGGATGACAAGGCCTATGCAATGTGCTAGGTTTTGAGCCACTGAAGGCCTCGCACCACGGGGAATTCTCTTCAGGATCGGAATGGAATTTTTTAACTGACTTAAATACTGCCAAAAGGGAATTGTAGGGGCGACTGTGAGATTGTTCTGTGTAGTACTGGTGTAGTATTGGGGCCGGAAAGTACACTTTGGTTTTTGTGAATTTTTCCTAAATGTACTTTGAGGCCCCGCTCACCTTTGAACAAACGTGCTTGGGGACAGATGGGGCAGCGCACCAGAGTAGTCGGTGTGTAAAGTTGACTGGCACTTACCTCCTAAGCGCTTTTGCCACCGTTAGACATGTATTACTCAATTCACTAAAAATAAACTTATAACTAAAAAATAATATCAAAAACAATCAACACAATAGACACTGACGTTTGTCAAGCACTTTAGTTAATATTTTTATTGTCCGTGGCGGCGGAGCTTTGCCATCGGCCAGTGCGCTAGCGGAGGCCAGCATGGTGGCACATTAGAGCTGTACGTTTCGGTGCGCTCGGTGAGCCCGAAACGGCGCTCCTCACACCAGCCAGCAAGAAATTTTCTTTTCCGATGCAACGGTTTCGACGTATTTGGCTCTCTTCACTTTTCTTAGTGATCTAACGTTGGAGCGGGTGAAACCACGTTTATATTTATACAACCAGTTATCGTCACCACTCTGTTGGCTATTAATAATTGTAGCAAAATAAAAAAAAAAAAATTTTTAACGGAATATAAAAATTTTCCTTCCGCTCCGTTCAGCTGTCAAAATTTGTCAAAATTAATTATATATACATTGCGGGCTTCTGCAGTGGAGTGCCATCAGAGGCGTATGGTACCTACATGGTACAGTCGGTTGATGATGATGATAATATTGCTTTATATTCAACTTTTCTTTTTATCCCATATTCGGGAAAAATAGTTACAGTAATAATTTCAAGGAGATAGGCACAAAAATTATCTTACGTGAACGATAACATCCGTGTTTTGAAACGTAATCCCAGTCTCCACCCAGGAGGTGGTAAAAATAGACGTCGTCGTAATCTTACCTGAGTTCGTAGCTTAGCAACGAAAGTTTAAGACGGTTGCCGCTGTTATTGACTGTAACAACATAAAGTCTACTAATATTGCGTACTTTTGTGAAGATACCGGAAAAACCGACCAAAAGAGACTGATTAGGCGTAACACACAACACACACAAGCTGACTTTAAAGTTCCTAATGGAGCGTGACCAGTGAAAGGCCGCCACTAAACGATTTTCTTCACTCTATTCTTAGAATTTCCCGTGCACGCTTGTACCGGTCTAATCTACGTCATTGTTAGATAATGTCCGAATTCTCAGTAGCAACACGGAGTCTGGTGATGTGCCCAGGTGTCCGGCAACGGCAATAGGCTCGCCCCCTATTACGCGGGACCTAAAAATTCATGGCGTATGTGGGTGTAATATTGCACCTCTGTCTATAAAAAAAATATTCCGCTAAACGCCTGCAAATGTGTGCTAAACTATATTCAACGTGATACACGTAGGTTCAGAAGAGTATTTTGTTATTTTCATAACCAACTAGCTCCATTTAAAAAAATTATAAAATTGTACATCCGCGGATACGGATCGGAATACGGATATTTGGTGTCAAGATCCGCGGATACGGGCACGGATCTTTATTTTCTTAATGAATCGATGTCGGTGCGCGTGACCTTAAACCGATAGTTCTTACGTCACGCACGCCCGTCGTAACAATAAACAGATCATGTTTCGACTTGTATTGAAATTATATTAAAAATACTCTGAATGGAATGTAATAGCTTTTTAATTCTACCTAACCTCCTATAGCATTCCATCCTATCAATTGTAAATTAATAAGGTGAAAGATCCGTAAAAGATCCGCGAGAAAAGTAATGGATACGGATACGGATCTTTCTTCTTCCTCGGATATCCGCAGATACGAGTATGCCTTTTGTTCTAATAATCTGAGTGGATATGGATCTCCGGAACTTCACTTATTTAAATTGAGGTGCCAAAATAATATAAAATAAATGAACATGCATTGATGACTGCGTCCGTTCTAGCTCCACTCTTTTTGAAAAACTACAGCGTGATTTTTAGTTTTAATTTTCCAACTAAAAAAAAATCTAACTAAAGCTGTGAAATGTACGTCGCAATATAATTAAAACAGCTTCGAATAATTTGGTTTAATAAAACCTGTGAATAGAAATTTGCAATGGCGTTCGAATGAAAAATGATTTGCGAGATTACGTTAAAAGATTAATTGTACATGTAGCGGCGTGGTTTATTTGATCATTTTGCTACCAACCAGCGCGCCGAGTGCATGTGGTAATAAATTAGTGTGATCTACTTACAGATCGTTTTCTGAGCCCTGGCGTTCTATATGCTCCTTATTTTAATGCCTGTAAAGGCCGTGGGATGGAAAGAGAATACGCACATATTTTATCTACGAGCATGAACAAGATGTGCATACGTAAGTATTACACATAATAAAAGTTATATATGTATTATATTGCACTCAAATTTGATTAAAAATAACCTTTCGCCATATTGCCTCGCCTTGTGATTACTAAAGCGCTGTAACTTTTATTCCAATTTTTACATATCAACAGATTTATCTCTGTTAGTTACAACGTTGTTCGTGTCAAGTCGTGATTTATCGTAAAAATTAGGCAAAGGATATTACCTTTCATAGATCATTCTGTACGAAGAAATAAACTTACAACACTGAAGAAAATGTATGCTACATACTATGAATTCAACATTTATAAAAGCGGAAATACTATTTGACGGGTTACAAGTGGGTCAGAAGTACTCAAAAGTTAACAAAGTTGCACTTTGTGTTGACAGTTTGCCAGAAATTGCTCTATTTACTAGCATACGAGCATATTTAACTAGCACAGTTAAATATGCCCGTATGCTAGTAACAACAGTAACTGCTATACTGTTATAATTTATTGCTGCGATTCATATAGCACACTTGTGACTTATGCATTTAATTACAAGATGTTAGAAATGACAAAGCTTTGTGAATTATTTGGTCATATTTTGTAAACCTGTCTGCACAAGAGATAAAACACTGGGAATAAGGGTGGGACTGGTCTAGGCACCTAGTTGCGAGAATAATCATATAGGTATCTGATAGTAACGAACACTATTTTGCAGTCTGTGTTGCAAGGTTCTTAATTGACTAATACTCAGTTTAAAAAATTCAGGCAGCGATAGCCTAGTGGAGATACCAAACGGACTGCCATGCAGAGGGTACCGGGTCCGAATCCATGGCGAACACCAATGACTTTTCGAAGTTAAGTGTGTATTAAATTATTAATTATCGCTTGACCCGTGCCTCGGAGAGCACGTTAAACCGTCGGTCCCGGCTGTCATGTCTAAACTGTCTAAATCATGGAATATATATCGCTATCCCTCTGGGTTGCGGAGGCCAGACGGCAGTCGTTCTGTGGAAAAGTTGATATTCTGTCATATCTGGTTAGACCAGTAAGCGGACCCCGGGCTCCAAGGCGTGTCAATCTTGGAGCCTTGTATGGATTCAACCTGGATAGCGCTAGGGCGATGATGATGATGACGCAGTTGAAAAAATATTGTCCTGCAATTAAATCTAAAATTATCTAACGGCATTTATTTCTAAAGTAATATGAATGTAATAATTTTTTAAAGGCCACGTTTATAACACTGGTCTCTCGATATAAAGCCAAGTTGAAAAGCTAATCTCATAAGATACCGTGAAACTAATTTATGATAAGCATGCACTAAGATTTATATTACATTATAATTTGTAGCACGTGTAATAAACTAATACCAATACGCCACTTTTCTCTTTAATTAATGTTACGTAAGACAAAATGTATGTATAAGAGTACTTTCTTGGTTTCGTGAATAAAGATTGCGTGTATTGTTTGCGTCTGATTCTGGGTTTAAATACTGCGTAATAAAATACTTAACATTAATAATAAATGTTCATGATTGATTTTTATAATATACTAGAAGAGGCCCGCAGCTACGCCCGCCGATTTTACTACTGTCCCCAAGGAACATATATGCCAACTTTCAACTTCTTGCGCTAATTATTTGGACCTCAGCTTGTCTGTCAACATTAACGCAAGAATTGTATACATACAGATAAAGCTTTTTCATTCTAGTAGCAGAGTTTCACAGCGTGCCTGGCACGTAAAAAGATTAGGCTCTACTTAGATTTTTGCTAACAACTAGCTAACGAAAGGAAAAGCCTTATATACATATCTCTATCCACTCTTTCGAAAATATACACAACCTAAGTGTTCCTAACAAGAAGTTTTATTTTATAAGGATATAATCTATGTAACTTTCACTCAAATTTCTTAATTATTTGATATAGTATTATTCAGCTACATTGTAAGTATAATGTTCATTATTCCGTTGCTCTCAGCTTCCTTAGTAATTCACACTGAATTATACAAAAGTACTCGGACTATAGAACTCAAAATCTTAGAATTTATGTGCACCGTCTCAGGAAGAAGGTCCTTTCAAGTTGGTCCTGCACAATGGGGACGCTATGCAAGTGCTTTATGATATAGGTTTCCCATAAACTCTGTCAGGTATTGTCATAGCCAGATTATGGCGACATTATCTAGTTTTGAAATAAGCATTGCCATTCAACGTGGCAATGTCACTAACTTTCTGAACACGCCAGTCGACGACATTTGTAAAGATATTTTAAGACAATTACAAACAATTTCGATTAAATTTTCTTGCTTTTTGTGTAGCACTCAAGCGTCTTACAAATTAGGTATATTTTTAATTGTTTCTTTCTCTAAGATTGATCTGATTTCTCAAAGACTTGACTAAGTCTTTATCGCCTTACACACAAATAAAGTAAATTAAAAGCTGAAAACAAATAGGTTTCTCGCTATTCCGAACGGATCGAATACATTTTAGAAAATTCAATTTGCGCGAAGAATACTACAAAATATGAAAGACTAGTTCTCGTCTTCTCGTATTCTGAGCATCCCTTATCAACTAGTCGTTCGCTTAGTGCTTCAATTAACTGCAAACGACTGCTGCACAGCCGTCTCATCATAGCTTATAAAGTAATTGACTCACCTTAAGTCCTTATCATAAGGCTTAGTATCGATTGACTAGCAATATCAGCACATTCTTACTTAAATTGACATCACGTTGTTTATCGAAGATGACATAAAGTTGTATATGGAATGTGTAAACTATCGCACATCTATAGCTAAACAAACGATGACAATACATCTTGTTTATTATTGTTTTTACAGAATTAGACTGGGTTGCATCATCTTACTTTAACAATGACAAAGATCGCAACATATGTCAAAGTACCGGTTAAGCAAAAAATTTGTTGCACCACTTGACAATTGTTAAAACGACGTCATAATTTTACGTTAACTATAACCGCCCGATATTGGCCGGTTAATGTTATTGTTAAAGTCAGTTCTATTGTTCTATTATTGATACGCATCGAATATAACCACCAAAAATGTCACTTCTTCGAGAAATACTCGCAGAAACTAGTTCTTCTGAAGACGATTGTGATTTAGACCCGATAAGTGTAAGGCCTAGGAAAAGAAAAGTATTTCTCCAGAACTGATCAAGTTTCAAAATGGGACAACAAATCATTCTTGGCTAGATTTCGAGTCTCCAAAAATGTAGCGCGGTGGCTAGCTCAACGGTTGGAACACTCTCTGTGCTAGCTACCTGAAATTTTATTAGGTAGAAATGAAAATAATACCAGTTGAAAAGATAAATGTGACGGATGCCAGGAATCGAACCTTAGCTGGTCCACCACAGTGCGCTGGTGGTGTGTGACTGGCGAGTGTTCCTACGACGATCATCTTCTATGTGCTAGTGGACTGTATGGCTTCGATCTATTCGGGGCTTCAGAAATAAAACACCTTCATACGTTGAGAGCGATGCTGTTCAGGTGTTCGGTGCTGGATGGCTACATATAGTTACTTGGTTACAACATGGTAGTTGGGACGCCAACAAACTGGCCAAAAATATGGTCGCCTGGTCGCTTAGCTACTTCGAAATTTTATCTTAACGCCGACCACCGCACCGACCATATGCACAACAAATCTTTATTTGTAATACATGTAATTATCTTAGATACTATGGTATATGCATATATGTTCTATACATAGCTAGATAGGTCTCAAAAAGTTCTATCGAACGGTATATAATACATAAACCTAACTGTTTGCATCACTAAGTTATTCAAGAAAAATTATCGAAAAATGTTGTCACACAAGGATCCGCCCACTATATTTTCTATAAAAAAACTATGAAATGCTATAGTTATGTATGTAATTTTGGTGGGTCGTTGTGTGCAACTATATGGAGGATCTAATAAAACAAACTCCATGGAAATAGCTTTATTCAATTCTAAGATAACATAATAAAACCTACGATGCATAAGTAAAAATACAAATTTTCTTAAGAAAACACTATCGTACATAAACAAAGTTTATGATAAACATGCAAATGTTTATTATTACGATTATTTCGACTATATAAACCAATAACTAGCAATAAGAAACTATTTTAACATAATTTCAAGCCTATTCAAAGCTAAAAAACACTTATAAAACTATAAAACTACTATGTAAACAAAACAGCTGTTTATCAACTATTAGTTCTTATCTATTACAACTGATAATACTATTTATGATCGATATCTAAGTCCCTGGTTAGCTAATTAAGTATAAGTTTAATGCTTATACACTACACGGCACTACTTATTACCGATTTGCGAATGTTCACTATTCTAGCGTTATTTTATCACTTTGACGCGTCCGGGAACCGAACCCGGTATACCTACCGCACGATTGGATAGCACTATTTTTACACGATTTTCACTTGCGGTTTCGAATACACTATCTCTAATGTTTTTAATGTCTGTCGCGAAGAATAAATAAGTATGAAATTTTGAGCACCAGTCCCTTCAATATATTCATCATTGTATCTATTTGTGTTCCTTTTTGCCACTCTCTTGATATTCTCAAATTTGTATTTGAGCTGCTTCACAGTGCGCGGGATCTCTCCAAGGGCATTAAATTCGCTTTCTATTAAAGTCCACACGCTATCCTTTTGCTTACTACTTATAGCATCGGTTTTCTTACAAAATAATATATTTTGATGTTTGGTTATTAACGATTGAAGTCTATCGACTTCAGCTCCGGTAAAGTTTACGCTTCTTTCCCTGAAATATACAGAATTTAACGTAAAGATAGGCATAAGTTTGTGTGCTAAAAAGAATAACACGCAAGTGTTATGGGCAACAGAATAAGTTGTGCATACTTACTTTGTTTGGATGTTTACGTACAAGTTTTTTGTATTTGATGCCATTATTATCTTCTACACTTCGTAAAACTTGAACTCGTAATAGGTGTAGTATAAACAAGAAAGATAATCAAAATCTTTTAAAATGATGCGTGTTCAGCGCGTTCAATTCGTTGACGTTCGATATAATATTTGACAATTAACATCTTGACATTATCAATAACAGCGAAGCTCTAGTATTGCCGGACTTAAAAATATTTCCCGCAGCGAATCGGGGTAGATTACGCCTCATTTGTCTAGCAACCCTGTTAACTTTAACATTAGCAACAAAAACGTTGGTGCAACACATTTTGCGGCAGCCGTCAAGTTTACTGTTAAAGTTATTGTAAAATTTGACTTTAGCTTTTACTTTAACCGGTGATGTGGTGCAATCCACTCTTAGTGCTTCGTAAATGACAGGTGCGGGTTATTCATTATTCTGTGGTGGTGAACGATCGTATTCGTCAAGTTTAATGTGTGTCGTCAAGTTTAGTGAGTGTACGTATTGCAGAGTGCATTTTATCATTAGACATACCTACTGGGAAATAAATTTGGTGTTTTGACAGGTTTACATAGACAATCTGCTTAATTTACTTTGGCGATATATGAAGATTGACAATTTGATTTTAAACAGTGTTTTTGTCACTACCTAACAGGATTAGGATTTCTTTTTTAATTAAGTTGTTGTATTCAGATGTAAAATGCCAACCTTTAAACACGTTTGACATTTAAACTATCGTTACCGAAAAGACAGTCAGATATAAAAATAACGCTAGTGAGGTATTTCGTGTAGAAATTTAACAAGCGTCTAGAATATGTACAGCATTATATTAAAACTTTGTCTGAGAATTGTTCAAAAACGTTGCAAAGAGTTTTCTTCTTTTAGTCTAAAACTATCTGCGAGTGTATTCGTGAGGTATCTGAAGCTCCCAGTTTATCCCTAAGACCTGGGATACATTTAAATCCAATAATTGCACAAGTGGTCATTCAATCGCAAACAAACGCCGTCTAAGCACTCTCAAATAGAATAGAACACGAACGAAATACCACTATAAAATACTAGAAGTTCGCGTGGGAAGAGGATGGAGGTAAACTTAGGTCCTCTCTCTCTTCCAAGGGATCAATGGTTCTTATCTCGCACGGTTCAACGCATCGTCTATATAATGGCCGATAATCTGAGCGCATGCAATATGCAAGATCACAGTCCCGCATAAACTATTACTACAAAACTGATAACAAGTTTTAACGCGAACACGTTTAATTTCACATACAAAAAGTCAAGCGTTTAAACTTTCAGTACTATTTATTTACTTATAGTCTCACGCCTGTATCCCTGAAGGGGTAGGCAGAGGTGTATTACACCCACATTTTTTCAGTACTAGTGTTAAGTTATTATGGAATTGGATACATGTTATCCTGAAGCACATTATTAAACAACATGTATGTGTTCGGATTGTAAGATAGTAGCTCTGTGTAAGCTTGACAGTTTGAGTCAATTGGTTAGATATTCCTACGTAGAGACAGCGCATACTAGCGATTGCTTTAGTACCTAAGAACGTCTCAATATACTGTATGTACTTAACTAAGTATATACAGTAACTACCTATGTTCATAAAAACATATGGCAGATTGATTGGACCTAAAAGAGCGCCCCGAAAATATCCGGGTAGATCAAGCTACACGTAACTTTGAATCCGAAATCCCCTTTTGTTCTTTATTTTGTAGAGCGCTTACTATCTAACAACATAAATAAATAAGTATCTTCATAATTACAGGTTTTCAAGACATAATTTCCCGTCTAAACTCATAATATACGTCGGTTCACGAGGGTCGCGTGTTTCACGCCACTATATTCTTGTATCGCTATCTCGTTTTAGATATAACAAGAGCCAAATTTATCGTCGGACTTGGGCCATTCACACCCATGACTCACGAGACAACCGTATTGGTTATGAGCGTTCCTCGAGCGTACACTCGGCGTCCGTTCGGCATGCGCCCGGCGTTCACTTTGTACTACAGAGTGAACGCCGAGCGCACGCCGGGCGTACGCTCGAGGAGCGCTGACGCCCAATGTGAGGGAGGCCTAATGAGGATACGTTTATAGTTACACTATTGGCTGCCTTTAAAATGTATACCTACGGTCAATACCTGACCAGACTTTTAACAAAATTGGTGTATTTATAGAAAATCGCAATCTAATGTACTAAGGATAAAGATCACTTTAGATCGCACAACACATCATAAGATTCCCGAAATTCAGAGTGTAAACCAAGAATTTTGATAGTTGCGGCTTTATGTAGGTTGAAGGTAATATACAAATCGAATATAAAATCCCTGGCTATAGCGAAATCCCCACTGTGTCTTTCCTCTCGTGTCATAAGTAAGGACATTCCGCAAAATTACGAGGTTAAAGTTAATACTAGTATGTGTAATTCCAAGTAAGATAACAACAAAAAAACAGATAAAAATAAAGTCGAAGTCATTATGCAAAACCGCCCCTAAACGTCTACGCCGAATGACTACAAAAGAAGGCACTCAACAATATGATAAAACTAAATCGATGTGAGTTAAAAACAAATAAGGCCCAAATTCAGAAAGGCTTTAGAAAGTAAAATCTTTTAACTGGCAAAATATCTTTAAATAGTTTATTTGGGCATGCTTGACGAAAGCCGTTGTGCAAATAAAAAGATAAAGAGTGGTATTGTTTTAGACAAAATATAAATACGTATACCTATTTAAGTGAACTTATTTTATTCGTGTACGCCAAATGACACTCATTTCAATCCTATACTCGTATATAGATTATTGAAATATTAATTTTTCCATTTACTCTGATAAGTAAAGTGAGGTTAGCCGTTCTCGCCGACCTTAGATTTCGCAAGAAACTACTTGAAGGTTTTATTCTTCACAGCACGTTTACTTTTAGCTATTGGCTGAATAATAATTCAAAATATTACTACGAAATAAAAAACCTTCGAATTTTAATTTGCATTTATACTTGCTGAAATAACAAATATTTTATAAGCCAATCCGAGAGATTCAGTCACTTTTTCTTAAACTTGATGATCTATTCCAAGTAATGTATTCCAAGACTTAGAATTCAATGAGTTCAGTATTACACCGTCGTAGCTTCGATGTAAATGAGTGAACTGAACTAGATTTAGTTGAATCCCCTGGGAAGTGGAAACACTTTCGTTATGCTACGTCTTCTGCGATTTAACAAAGTCCCACAAGACTTTAGCCACTACGCTTTGCTACTTATACACCGATTTGATATTCTAAGAAAAAGCGGTATGAATCATCTATTGATCGTCCCTTGAGGCAACAGGTATCATATAGATTGCGCATTAATCTTAAAATGTATGTTGAAAGAAACAAAACGAAGTTATTCGATAAAAACCACTTAGATTTTTGCCTGGACAGAACAGGTTAGAAGTATCCTAAACAGAGCAGGTATGAGAAATTTTATGGGAGTCAATGAAGCGCAAGAGATATATCAGGATCGTTGTAAATGGCGTTCCGTAGTCTCTGCCTACCCCTTCGGGAAACGTTCGTGAGTCTATGTATGTATGTATGATTTGCCTGGATCGGTTATCAGTGTTTACATCCTAAGAAACAGACTGAGGATCACTGTGCAGATTAGTTCCTATAAATAAAAAGTTTTACTTTAGCCAAACTTTGGCTGGCAGAACTCACTAAATATTACTAGTAAATTCAATATCTACTAGTAATATAAAGCATTTGATAAATGTGACCTGAAATATCTATGAAATAGAGTTCAAAATAAAAACATCATAAAATGAACACTCGTTTACGGTCCGTTAGACTCACACGTACATGATATTTCTCTCGAGGGCTTATCTCTGGCGACTAGCTCTATTTTTTTCTTCTCTTATCTCTGAACGTCCAGACAGCAACATAAATAATTTCTGTCATCTCGTACAAATTGAATCACGATGCAAATACCTGATATTAACACGTTTAACAGCATAAATTTGATAAATCGACATGATCCATAAATAAAACACGATCCATCTAAAGATAGTCTTCAGAAATATCGTAAAAAATATGAAAATTTCAAATTAACTTTCAGTCTGAAAACGAGGGATATTAAAATTACATCATAATTCATCATACACATCATAATTCAAACAATAAAGCGAAAGTCACTTTGTCAACGAGCCAAAATTTATTTTATTCATCATCCTGTACAAACAAATGTTGAATAATAAAGTGAAAGTAATTTATTTTTACAACATAACAGATTTCAAAGCTGTTCAAATATGTATCATTATGAATGAGATGGTGTCCACGCTTTTATTATGCAAAGCTAACTTTTTCGGTGACATTGCCGGACTGATTTACCGCTAAACTCAGGTGTATATTTAACATAAGGTCGATACAAAATAATAATATGTCAAACATGTATCTCAAATCTCCAAATCTATGGACAGATCTAATATTGACGGGCCATTAAATTATCTGTAGGAACGAGCAGCGAGAGTTTAGCGGCGAAACTAACAGACTGCTGAACAGAGGTTGAACTATGGCCAGACGCTGCTTATAGTAACATGAAGCCTGTGCCCAACAGTGGGAGAGCTTATAAACAGAGTTGACTCAATATGTTACTATTGCAATAAACCAACATTTTATCAGACAGATCATTCAAAGCTGATAGTTGTATGTGTATCCGCTGTCAGCTTCATTAAGTATAATTACGTTCAATACTATATTCCAAAAGACACATTGCTAATTTACACCATTCAGCCGTCAAATTACAGAGCAATTGGACAAATCAAGTTGGACGTATGCTAGAACAGGCAAGATGAAATGCGTCAGATTACCTACGGAAATAAAAAAGCAAAAACCAAAAAGAAGAAATTCTAGATGAAATGACGTTGGAAAGGAAAATCGACCAGAAAAAACAGAAGAAGGGAATAGAGATAATTACTGATAATTGAAAACCATTTAAACAGGCTAGGCAAGTCAGAGCCCGTTTTAGGTATGTTTAAGTTACAAATTCCATAAAAAAATGTAACTTAAACATAATTATTAACATTACGTATGATAGGGCCCATGTAGATGTAAGCTGGCGCTTAAAATAGTTAAATTACTTTTAAAACATTAGTTTTACAGTTGAATAAAGAATGTAGGTACTCGTAATGGATCAAGCTGCGTTCTGTAGTTATTATTGCGGTTTATTGTAGTTTTAACAGTGTTTACTTTTAAAAACAAGGATTCTAATTCTTCATTTTTACACTTTTACTGACGATTCGGAAGTTTTATAGCAGATGTGGCAACAGTATGCAATCGCAACGCGGTAAAAGCAGTGGTACAAAAGATAATATTATGGTTTTTTAGTATGGTTCCGCCAGCGTTCTCACTACAGTATCACCTGTATCGCCTGTATAGCACAGACGCTCTGTGAAACTAGTTTTGATACCCATGTAGACCGAGCCAAAATTAAACTGTCTTGGATCGAGCAACGAATTGAATCAGAAGTAGGTATATTGAAGGAGTTGGCACTATGAGGAACTCTTTGACATGAAGGTTTCCACACGATTTTTCCCTTTACCAGTTAGCAGTTAGAAATATTGTTATTTGTCATAATATTGTGGAAGTAAGAGAGTTATGTCAGGATCGTTGCAAATGGCGTTCCGTAGTCTCTGCCTATCCCTTAGGGATACAGGCGTGTTTCTATGTATGTATGTATATATTGTGGTGTTTACAAACTATGGTGAAAGTAACAAATAAAATTAACTTTAGCGCTGGATGCAGTATCCAATCTTTACTCCTCAATTCCCAGTGTCACCTGTAGGTGACAGAGATTGGAGATTTTTTTTCAAGTTATAAAATAAAAATAGGAAAAAAATATGTAACTTCTATAAACTCAACAGTCAGTAGTATTTATATATATTTTTTGTCAACACTGATCCATACGTCATCTGTCAAATTATTTAATTGTTTCAAACATTACTGATTATTTTTTGCATCGCAGCGGTTTTGTAACTTTTGATTGCTGTAAAAATGGCAAAAGGGTAAGTACTGTAATAATTATTTTTGCAAATTGTTGTTATAGTATGTTACTTGTAATCTTAATAATTTTACTGAGAAATCAACAGCTTTTGTTCTCAAAATAGCGGTCAAATTCGCAAGCGTTACCTGCAGGTGACACTGGGCATTATTACAACAAAATTCCCGTTGCCGCTGCGTTCATGATAGCATCTTTTTTCTTTTAGGTTGACGTTGAATGAAATAGTTGATGCGTTAGAAGGTGAAGATGGCTTAGACGGTAACATCATCTTATTTCCGCCTGAAGATGGGGAATTTACTGACGAAGACAGTGGGGACGAAAATGAAGCTAATTTCCTTCACCTTCCAAGTAGAATGTTACGTTGAGAAGTAGAAATACAGGCTAAACCTACTGATACAGACACTCAAGAAGAGAAGATAGAAGAAGTACAGCTTCAAAGTCAAGAACCGGCTCGAAAGAAAAAAAAGAAAGAACTGAAAAATTACAATAAAAAAATGGACAAATAATACATCACTCTTTACAGCTTGTGGAAAAGGGGATGTCGAGGAAGATGTTCAAGACATCTTCAATGCGGAACTGTGTCACACCACCGAGTGTTTAGAGTTATTGGTTAGTGAAGACATAATACAATACATAACAGATATGAGCAATTCCTATGCCTTAAAGAGATAAAGAAGAAGCCTAGGGGTGAGCTTGTTTATAAGGTCTCAAAAGAAATCATTGTCGCTAAGTGGCATGACAATAGTGTCGTGAATATTGCCTCCAATTGTCATGGATTGTCACCAATAACAAAAGTGGACTGGATTGGTGTAGTAAATAAAAGACGAACAAAAATACAAGTTGACTGAAAATTACCATCGGTTATAAAAATGTGCAACAAAAAAATGGGTGGCGTAGATCGCTTTAATGAAAATGTTGATTCTATGAGGATTGGTTTGCGAAGTATGAAATGGTGGTTTCCACTGTTCGCTTTCGGACTGGATGCATCATGTCAAAATGCTTAGCTGATTCAAAGAAAGCGTGGTAGTAACTGTACTAACTGCGAGTTTCGCAGAGCTGTCGTAATATCATATTTACAAAAATACGGCAAACCCCAACTAAAGTCACCAAATGCGGCTTGTCTCTTGAATCGAGAGTTTCAGTTGAAACTAGACTATCAGGCAGTTCAGCTGATCATACAGAGAAGGATTGTTCACAACGTCGTTGCGGACTATGCCATGAACGTACAAGAAAAATGTGTTCTAAGTGTAATATTACATCTCAAATGCTGGTACAAATTTCATAACAAGTAAAAAGTAAAGTATACATACATACACATATACGTTATCTAATACATTACTTGTTATTATTTTCATGCTCTTTTTCACCTAATAAAAGAATAGAGAAGAAAATAAGTCCTATTCTTTTTATTACCATATTAAGTTAAAGGTATAAATTACGCCCAGTGTCACCTGTAGGTGAACACCCCTTACAAAAAAAAAATAAGGGTTGCATTTATTTTTTCATTATTTTTTTTGTTTGAAATATCTAAAATCGTCAATTAACACAAAAAAAACTATACTTATATATTTTTCCAGAAGCAAGGGAATTGACGGGTATTAAGTAAATAATAATAGTGAGACAGTTTACAGAATGGTTGTTTTAAATTATTATAATTATGTCAACAATGTCATTATGACAAACAGCCCCGATATCTTAATGCTCTCGTTAGCTTTTTATTTGCATAATTAATGCGTTTTAGCTTTATTTATTAGTTTATTAACATTAATTAAGAACGGTTTATACATATTATAATATCACAACTAGTCTAGAAAACATACAAAAGATCTAGCCAGCCTGGAGGCCAGCGTGGCTAAGCGTTCTCATAATGAGAAGAAGCCTGTTCCCAGCAGTGGGACAGATTATGAACAAGACTGATGAAAATGATTACCTTGCTTCACACTTCGAATATAGGTGGCATTTGCGACTAGACTAGACGGTTGAAATTAACAACGTCTTACAAAATTAACTTTAGTTTGCACAGTGAACTGAATAAACACTTTGTACTTACATACATGGTCAGGTTTCGCAACTAACATCGGTAAATAATATCCCTTATGCCTATCTAAATAGGTTCTATTTACTTAGGAGCAAATTTTCTTTGATGACTCAGCGACAGGTAAGTACTAGTAACCATTCTTGCATAGTAGGCAGCTAGATAAAGGTACGAAACTACGTATAATTAAATACTAAACAAATTTTAAACGTTTGCGATCTAGCCATATATGAATGTTTGTATAACGGGCCTCTTCACGTAGTTATTTAGAAATTAAGGTAATAATTCTTTCTATTTTCCCTTTCGATACGGCGTGGATTACACCAGCAGCCGTCGCTTTAAGATGTCTGCATTGTATTATATCTATTTATACAGTGACGTCTATATAAATCGCATAACGACACTTACACAGGGTTGGATTGTCGCCATCTTCAAGCAATGAATAATGTTTTATACTTCTTATACTAGCTAAGTATAAGAAATAATATAAAAGTAGCTAGCTAGCTACCAATGTTATAGCAATCGACGAGCAAAATAAACATGCGACCCTCGTGATAGTGGTTATTAGAGACATTCGTAGTATTAATAACCGCGTAAACTACGGTGATATAAGTATAATCTAGTTTAAGGTCAAATTGCGATTGACCTATTTATATGTAGTAAGCGTTGCTTTGACGATAAAAACACCAACTATATTGTACTTAAATCGATTAATAGAAACTATGACAGTCGAGGATAGTATGTGAAGCATTATGCGTGAAAATATTATTACCTATACATAATAACATCATCATCATCAGCCTTTAACAGTCCACTGCTGGACTAGGCCTCTCCTTTGAAAGGAGGAATTGGCCTACTATACCACGCTGGCCAAACGGGTTGGTATAGGGTTTGTATCAAGTTTTCCTTCTCTTACAGTGCCGTTCTCTGCATAATATGCTCCCCTTGTCGGCTCTTACGACACCCATGGGATGATATGGGGTGATGACATTTCGTATTCTTAATCTGTCACCACACGTCTTATCTTTTAAAAGCCATAGATTATTTGTTGAAGTGATGTTTACATCTATTACAATTATTTAAATACAGCTTTAGAATATTCACACAACAGCCTACAATGAAAAATCGGCTAGACAGTAATTTATTTCTGATGACAATTTAAACAAAGCATTTTAATAGTAGAATGAATTATATAGAAAACCTTTCGGTCTCCACGCCATGTCATATGACACAATAGTTATATTGTGATTTATTTATAGTAATTGTACGAAGCGTAACCACGAGAAGCTTAAAAGCCTTTGAAACTAGGAACATTAGACATAGCAACTACTTTTTAACAAATCCAAATTTCCAAAGTAATTCTCAGACAATTGTCGAGACCGCATTAATTTCAAGGAAGTTTAAGATCGTCTTACAAGTGCCGTTTTAACTGAAAGAACACTTCTGAATTCAACAATGTTCCTTAGACCTAGCCATAAAATATTTCTCAGGTTATGAAATCTAAGCTTAAAAAGCTAATAAAAGAATAATTTATGTCTTGGAAACTATCTAACTAGCCGATAGGCAATCTTTAAATATGTTTTTGGAAGAAGTAGTAAATGCGTGGTGACTAATTATTTTGTGTAGGCATTCTTATAAAAGCTAATTTTCTGAGCAAAGAAAATCGAATC
The DNA here is from genome assembly GCA_944739405.2 of Euclidia mi. Taxonomy (NCBI): domain Eukaryota; kingdom Metazoa; phylum Arthropoda; class Insecta; order Lepidoptera; family Erebidae; genus Euclidia; species Euclidia mi. The sequence goes on from OX123181.2 coordinate 57,087,582, forward strand.
ACATTTCTCATTGACATATCAGTTATTCTGCATTAGTTAAGACAAGTTTTCTACTGAAATAAAAAGAGCCGAGATTTCCTCTCAAAAAGAACAGTTAAAACCAGGAAATGTAACCCTGCCCATAAATGTTAAGGGCTGGCGTCTTATCACACAACTATGTACCCTGTGAATGTACGATATTACTCTTGTGCTAACGTTAAGCGGATCCTTTGGTATTTTCTTCAGATTACAAGCTTTATGCTCATCATGAGAATTAAACGATAAAGGTGGAAAGTAACATGAGGATCCCCCTGCAGTATGGTAAAGTGCCTTAAGGTGTGTCGCCTTGCCGTTTAGAACTGCGCCCAGTGTTGTGGGTTCAGTTCCCACGCGAGACAAATTTTAAGTGATTGAGAAATTGTTATTTCCAGTCTGTGTGCACTTTATCTGTTGACTGAATGGTCGTCGACCAAGGGCGTCGGAGAAGTCGATATAGGATTTGACCCGAGTGGGAAAGTTGGCTTTGTCTTAAAGAAAAGAATATCGGTGATAGATCTTAAATCACAAATGTGACTATAGCAATAAGAACCTATTCAGTCTTTTTATACTTTCTCGCGTTGTATATTTCCTTTCCTAGCAGATAATGAAGGAATAATTTAAAACCACGAAGATTTTAACAAATAAAAGCAAGACACGTAAAGAACAGTTAGACATCTACCTACAAAATGTTTCATGGCTTTATATTAGGAGGTCATTGAGATCCTTCTCATATTACGTACTATTTACATAAACATGATCTAATAAGGATCCAATTCGTATTATAACAACCTTTACATATAAGTTATTGTTGTACGAATTGGCTAAATATTGCTGCATAAAACATATTCCATGTTCATTATTACATAGTCTACGGTCTATTATGAAATGAAACAATTTTAGCTACAAGTATTCTGTTTTGCAATAGCCTATTTCAAACATACAAATCAAAGTATAATGCTACCATCATCTCTTTGTGCATAGCTACACATATCCTATTACATATTATTATCAATACGCAATACACTGTTATGTATGCAGATGAAATAAACGGCTTATATAATTACAATTTACAATTACTGGTTCATAACGGTTCGTGGTTCCGCTAAAGATAATGGCGGGAACACGAGTGAAATTCAAAATGGCAGATTTTACAAAATTTGGCGCGTTTATTACCCACTTTCGTGTAACCGTCTAACAAGTGGGTAATCATTGATATCCTTTTATTATTAAAACTAGCAACCCGCACCGGCTTGGCACGGGTGCAATGCTTATATCACTTAAATGCGTTCAGGCAGCGTTTGCAATGTAAGCGCAAAAATTGTGTTTATTTATGACATCACATTAGAAACCTCTAAAACTATCAGTACTATATTATGCATGTATTATACATATAAACCTTCCTCTAGAATGACTCTATGTATTAAAAAAACCGCTTCAAAATCCGTTGCGTAGACAGAAGACAGCCTTTGTTTTATACTATATAGTGAAGTGATAGTGATAAGTAAATTTTCATCGTAATTTTAATTATGTAAAGTAATATTTACACATTCTAAATCCATAAATACGAGGTTTTTCTTATTGATTTTTACCATTTCACCCCTACATATCACAACTTCTATATCAATCATCAAGCGGACAACAATCACATAATGCGAACTTAAAAGCAAATAGCTTTATTATATTTGTATCAATAGTATTAAACTATTTAAGGTAATTTATAAGCGAGGCAATCCTAATAAGCAAATTCTTGCCTTGTAATGGGTATGTGCAGAAATGTTAATTTGCAACCAATAATTGTTCAAATGTAGCAACCTAGCAAGTGCAACATGTCAAGTTAGTTATAAGGCCAAATGACCGTGTCAAATGCACCTATTGTTTGTTATATTATATTTGATACCATTAAGTAAGACATTGCAATTTGTTTAGGCGGATTAACGCACGTGACTACTTTACCTACAAATCAACAAACATGTATTACAAATATATGTATGGTTATTATTTTTATATGTTTTAGTATGGGTATTAATTACAACTAGAATAAAAACATCTAATAATAAATTAATAAAAAACATCTTATAATAAGAAACATGCCCAGGCCTATGTATATTTACTTCTACGTCAGAGATTATCTCTAGCTGATTGAAGAGTTGTACTTACCTCGCTCTTAGACCGATTTTATACGTAGCTTATGAATACCAGGCATGTATAACATTATTTCAAATACTATTTGGAAGTAATAATGTTGTTTTATAATAAAATAACTAGCTTTTCGGGGTAACACCAATCTCGTATATTGTTCGGAATGTTCGGATACTTTAATAATTTTCGTTTTAATTTTGTTTATACTAATAAGAAATATAACTGCAAGATGTATTTATCACATAACTTTAATAAATTTCTGTAAACACTATTTTTGGAGTTCCGTAGCCAAAAATGGCAAATACGAAACACTTATATTATAGATGCCCTATGTCTGTCTGTCAGTCCGTATGTCACTCTATGCCACAACGATTGAATCTACACATTTGAAAATTGGTAGGTACATGTATAATATTCTATGAACCACTTTACGACGTTATAGAAAATTGAAAGGTATAAAATATTAAGGTGGCTCTCCATACATGGAACTGATGTGGACAATGGGTCTTTGAATATTACTTTGAGGTTCCTAAAACCATTGTTTCTCAAAGTCAGTCGTTTGAAAGATATATGCTTCCTAAGTAGTAAAATGAGGGTGTGTGTCTAGAGTTTGAGCTGAGATCGGGTAAGGTTTACAGAGATCAGTGGAAGCGATTAATTCATCCAGTCTCAGCCCACGGCAAAGGTCCAACATACACTGCGGTAGCACAGCGAATGAATATAAATTCTAATATTAATAAAATGTCTTACCAAATATCCCCTGGTGATGTTCTTGAGTGGAGTCCTGGAGGCAAGCTAGACACACACGAGACTAAATTGGCCAATATTAGCAAGTGAATTATCTTTACTTTACCAGACTCCAACGCAGCGTTTTCAATCAGCAAATTCTTCCGGCACCAACCACGTGCATCGGATTCACTCAAGTTTTACAATGTTCGTTAAAATACTATTTTTATCACAATTAACCGGTGCCAGTTATTGATCAAGGAAGTGGCAATCAAACGAGTTCTAAATACAAGATCAAAACGCTCACAAAACGAAATCTATCCAGAGCTAGGTTTTTTCGCTGACCGCGGGAAACGACAAAAGCACCAAAGTAAGTGAATGACAGTTCAGTCTGACCATTGTCAGAAATTTTCAATAGACTAAACAAAATGTTACTCAATCGATCTAATCGATTTGACTTATAATAAAAACTAATTCTATTTCAAACATCCACCCGCCCCGGACCGGCCTACCGGTCCGCTAATCGGTTGGTAGACGTGACAATGTTGCAACCGCTCTCCTCAGAATCGAACCGTCCACCAAGACCTCAGCAAATCGGGGAACTCCATCAGCCCCAGTTACCAAATAAAGGATGCGCCCCCTGCGCCATCTGAGTGGCGGAAGGTTAGCCTCCTTGATCAAAACGAGGTCTCCAATCTTGGGTGGATCGGTCTTGTCGGTCCACTTAACGCGTTGCTGGAGTATGTGCAAATATTCCAAATTCCAGCGTTTCCAAAAGCTCTGAGTAATCTGGCGTACCAATTCAAAACGCGAGAGACGACCAGGTCACGTATCAATATAGGGGTACTTAGGCAATGCGACAAGTGGGCGACCAATCAAAAAATGGCCCGGCGTAAGGGCCTCCAAATCATTTGGATCTGAGGAGATCGGGCACAATGGCCGAGAGTTCAAAACGGCCTCAATCTTACAAAACACAGTTACGAGTTCCTCAAATGTAAGGACAGATTCACCGATTGTCCTGCGCAAGTGTGTTTTGGCCGATTTTACAGCGGCCTCAAATATACCACCCCAGTGTGGACAATTTGGTGGGGAAAACAACCAATTTATCCCACGTCGGGCAAGCCTATCACCTATATCAGCTTTGTTGGTTTCAAGGAAATTAACAACATCATTCAAATAATTATAGGTGCCCTTGAAGTTAGTGCCGCAGTCAGAACGGATCAAGGAAGGCAGCCCTCTGCGGGATACAAATCTGTCAAATGTGGCTACAAACGCCTCGGTCGTAAGCGAGGAGACCAGTTCCAAATGTACGGCCTTTGTGGAAAGACAAACAAAAACACACAAGTAGGCCTTAACAGTCTTGCTGTTTCGAAGTGTCGACGTTTTCACCAAGAAGGGACCAGCGAAGTCCGTGCCAACACCGTCAAACGTCCTGCTCTCAGTTACGCGATCTGCCGGTAAGTCTCCCATCAAGGGCTGCATGGTAGAAGCCTTGAGCTTATAGCAAGGGATGCAGCGAAAGACTACACTCCAAATAATTCTTCGGGCAGACAAGATCCAAAACTCGCGTTGCAAAATGGCCAAGAGCGCATTACAACCAGCATGCGAATTTTTAAGGTGACGGTCAGTTACCAACAAGCGTACCAAATGACCATCCTTAGGTAACAATAGGGGGTGACGTGCTCCGTAAGGGAGGTTGGCGTTCTTGAGACGCCCTCCAACGCGCAAGAGACCCGTATCGTCCAAAAAGGGGTTCAATTTAGAGACAGCTCCCGACAATTTCGATCTCCCTGATTTAAGGATAGCAATCTCCTTTTCAAAATGCGCCAATTGCACAGAACGAACCCAAAAGGTGAGGGACTCCTGTCGTTCCTGTGGTGAGATAAACGGTGTCAGTCGTTTCTGTTGTGGGTGCCTAAAATTAAAAACAAAACGCTTTATCCAAGCAGTGACACCTAACAACTTGTCGAGGGAGCTGTAACGATTCAACAAAAAATCGGGGTCGAAGGCGCATTCTACCTTCTCAAGAGCGAGTGTTCGTAGACCCGGCAAATTAGAAGTATTCAAAACTGGCGTTCGAGGCTAATCAATTTCTGGTCGACTCAACCATTCCGGACCCCACCACAGCGAATGACCTATCAAACTAGGCGTCAAGCATCCGCGCGAGGCACAATCAGCGGGGTTGAGCTCACCTGGCACGTGTCTCCAAACAAGTTTGACTTCGGATTTCTGGATTTGGGAAACGCGATTAGCGACAAATACCTCCAAGGTGTGGACAGAAGCCTTCAACCAACCATCCAGGCGTAGGTCCCATTAATGCAAATGCTTTTACCCAAAGTACTGGACACGTGGTTCAATAAGCGTACAAGCAGGGCTGCTCCCGAGAGCTCCAATTTTGGAATGGTCAGAGATGTCCGAAGGGGTGCCACCTTGCTCTTTGCCATGATCAGGGAAACCCTCACCTGACCTGAGGCACTAACTGTGCGCAAGTACACCACGGCAGCGTGACCACGTTCCGAGGCGTCACAAAACCCGTGAAGGGTGGCCTTGTACTTCCCGGAAGGAAGGATGGGACGAGGCGAGGAGATCTCGTTGACGGCAGGAAGTGAGGATACAAAAGAGGTCCATTCCTCAACAAGAGTGCCGTGCAGAGGTTCGTCCCAGGTCAATCCTGCTGTCCAAAGCTTCTGCAAGAAGCATTTTGCCCAAAATATAATTGGACAGATCCAACCGTTCGGATCAAAGGTTCTGGCGACAGTAGACAATACGAGACGTTTAGTCCAAGAACAAGGCAATTTCAAGTCTACGTTATATGTAAAGATGTCTTGGACTGGTCTGTACTGAACGCCAAGAACAGCCATCATGGCGGGGTTGTCAACAATCTCAAATAGATGTGGATCTTGCTGATGATCCTCTGGCAAGCCTTCCAAAAGCGCTGGTGAGTTGGAAATCCATTTGCGCAACTCATAACCAGCGGAGGCCAAAATACCTATCAATTCGTCCCGCAGGAGGATCGCCTCGTCCGCTGTGGAGGCGCCTGAACAAATGTCATCGACGTAAATATCGTCTTTCAAGATGGCAGAGGCTCGTGGGAAACGTAGGCCCTCGCGGTCTGCGAGCTCCCAAAGAGAACGTATTGCCAAGTAGGGGCTTGACCTTAACCCGTACGTATTAGTATTGAGCTCGTAGACGACCATGGGATCACGAGGAGACTCTCTCTAAAGGATCAGCTGGAAGCGACGGTCATCAGGGTGGATAATAGTCTGCCTGAACATCATTTTTATGTCGGCCACAAAGACAACCTGATGTCGTCGGAAGCTGGTGATGACGTCACAAAGGTCCTTGACCAACTTGGGACCAGAATGCAAGCACTGGTTCAAGGATACGCCTGTTGAAGTCTGCGCAGAACCATCAAATACTGTGCGCAGCTTCCCAGTCAATGGCTTCAATACCGCATGATGCGGGAGAAAGTAGTGCTCCACCGAACGCCAATCCAAATTTGACACAGACATGTGTCCCAACTGTTCATATTCCCTCATGAACTCAATGTACTTCTGTCTGAGCTCCGGATCACGACCCATGCGGCGCTCCATGGCCAACAACCTCTTTTCGGCTAAAGGTCGTGACTCACCAAACGGAGGCCGAACAGACAGGTAGGGTAGCCTCGTAATGATCCGACCAGAACGGAGTCGACCAGTGTTGTTCTGGAAGAACAGCTCGCACTCCTCATGTTCTGGATTCAAACGGGCAGCTTGAGGGGGCTCCTCTACCTCCCAAAACCTCTGAACCGCATCAGAGAGAGCGGAGCCTACAGCCAACAAATTGTCAAGTTCAGGTGGAGGGGGTCCCTAGGTACAGGTCCCATCAAAGCAAATCCAAATATGGTCGGGATGGCAGTCAAACCATTTGGCACCAAGACCCGTTTCCCACCAATCAAAATTCCACCGAGGACATCAGCCAATCAACAAGTCGATTTGTCCCGGTGTGTCAAATTTGGGGTCTGCCAGTTCCAATCCCGATGTCAAATTCACCACAGCAGCGGGTAGCTGTTTCTGTGGGTGCATACCCAAAATATTCTTCAACACAATAGCCGAGGTTTTAATCCTCGGGTGTGAAGATTCAACAGGGCCAAACAAAACCTTAACTTGCCCTTCAACATTAGAGGCTACGTCCCCTATGCCCCGTATACAATTTGGAAAAGAGCCCATATTTAATTTAACCTGCCCTACCAAATAAGTGGAAACAATGCAACCTTGTGAACCTGTGTCCAATATAGCACGGACAACAACAGAGGTCCCCGTGGGTCCCCAGACCCTAACAGCAACCGTTGGTAGGATAACGGTCTCAATGGGGGAGGTTGGCGTTATAGGGCAGGGGTCAATGACCTATTGTTGCCTGGGCGGCGACCGTTGGCCAGGACCAGGCAAGTCAAAGCGAGGGTGCGGCTTGAAGTCCTCAAAGGCGCGATGACTCGATCCGCGTGCCATCTGTGGGGGGTCATAATGACGCACCCGCCCAAAACGAGGTGGGCGCGAGTCAAGGCGGGGACGCTCCGCCAAAGGAGGGGAATACCTGGGGCAGCAAGCATGGTGCTGGTGACGCTGAACAGCACATTCAGGTGCGCGAGAGAGAGGAGGCGTGCGCACGCTACGGTTCTCCAAGCGGGGTGAGTGGCGATCAATTGAGCGAGGCGACTCTCGGCTACGCGCCGGTGAGCCTCGGCTGCCACCTTCAAAACACCCGCCCGTGCGCGGCGTTGGCTGGTTGGACAAGCGGCCAACCTCTCTGGCATTCATACAGAGAATGTCCAAATGCTGTCCTCCACAGTGAGGACAGGGGCGAGAGTTTGGGCAGTCTCGCTGGTAGTGGGACCCCAAACAAGAGAAGCAAAGGCGGCGGGCATTCGCGATGCGCCTACGAGAGGCGACATGTAGGTCCAAGAATGCCCTACAATTGGCCGTTCTGTGCCCCGTGACCTTGCAGTAGGAGCACTCCGCTGGGCTCTGCGTGACCGCAAAGCGAGGAGGGCGCTGGTCAACATTGGCTCGGGTGTGAACGCGAGCCTGCTCCTTGACCTTGGGCGGCTGCGACTTAGCCGGCGTGTCACCACCGGAGTTGTCCAAGACCCGGCACTCATCCTCCAGGAACTTGTCCAGGTCAGCAAAGGGGTCAGATGGGTCGCGCTATCCCCACCAAAGCGCTGTTCAAAACGCGACCTCAGGTCGGCAGGCAGCTTCTTCAGCACAATGTGCACCAATAGATAAGACCATTGGTCTACGGGCAGGTCAAGGCACTTAAGTGCGTTGATGGCCACCAAGAGCGGGTTCAACAGTTGGGTGCGCAACCCAGAGACCCGGGTGAGCGTCGGCAAACCCAAAATCTGCTCGATGTGCGTGTCGGCGAGGCCACGCTTATTATGGTACCTACGGGTAATTAGGTCCCGAGCCGTCTGGTACGCCTCGTCAGACACGGGCAGATGCTGGATGAGGCCCTTAGCCTCCCCATCCAGAACCGACATTAAATATGCCAATTTTTGTGCTGGCCGAAGGTCAGCCCTGTCATTGACCAGGCTGTCGAACAAGTTAATGAAGCCCAGGTAGCTTCCTAGGCAGCCATCAAAATGGGGGAGGTCCAAAGTAGGGAGCCTACTCACCAGTCCCAGTGCTGACCTAGGAAGCTCCTGCTTCAGGCCGGGTTGCCCTTCCCTATCGGCAACTAGTTGTCTCGCAGTATTGGAGACAGCATCATACAGGTCTAAGACCTGGGCATAGTCTTCGCTGACCTTATTTCGCTGGTCAGCGGTGAAATCATTGAATGACACTTCAAGACAGCAAGTGCTGACAGTGCGGAATTGCTGTTCTACACTTGCCAGGCGATCGTCAATCCGCTCGTACCTCTGAAGTAAGGCCTGCTGGCGATCAGGCCGGTTCACTAAAGCATTGGCCGAGGCAAACCAGCGCAAATCTGATGCAATAGCACCAGCAGCTGCACGCAAGTCCTTGATAGCTGACATAATCAAAATTCAAAAGAGCCCGGACAAGCGCTAAATAAAATTAACAATCAAAACTTAATTTTTCTTAATTATAACAAGTTATAACTTATAACAAATTAATAAAGTTGAAACTTCAACTTAATTAATTAATTATTTGCAACAGACAGACTAACTGTGTTATTTGAGATATACAATAGGAAGTAAGCACAGAATATGTGTTACCTAACAATATTATCTATATTATAACAAAACAAAGTTTATTAATGTGACCCGCCCAAGTGGCAAGGTCAAGTTGGATGTTATATTTATGAATATATGCAATAAACTAAATTTACTAAATTTATTGATACATACAGCTGTTATGTATCCAAACAAACTGACTTATTAATGCAACAACGAATTTAAGTTAGATTTTTCAACAATACAAATCAACAATTACTGATTGAGGTTATGTGACAATGTGTTTCAAATTATCTAGGTCAATTTAAACAATTAAATATTATGTATTTTAGACAATAACTGACCTGACAAACACTACAATACTGTCTACAAGGTGATAAGATACAAGCTCATACCAATCTGAGTTTATACTCAGTAATGCAACAGCGGCTAAATTTCAACTACAGCTCTGCACCAAAATTATGTCGTTAAGAGTTTGAGCTGAGATCGGGTAAGGTTTACAGAGATCAGTGGAAGCGATTAATTCATCCAGTCTCAGCCCAAGGCAAAGGTCCAACATACACTGCGGTAGCACAGCGAATGAATATAAATTCTAATATTAATAAAATGTCTTACCAAATATCCCCTGGTGATGTTCTTGAGTGGAGTCCTGGAGGCAAGCTAGACACACACGAGACTAAATTGGCCAATATTAGCAAGTGAGTTATCTTTACTTTACCAGACTCCAACGCAGCGTTTTCAATCAGCAAATTCTTCCGGCACCAACCACGTGCATCGGATTCACTCAAGTTTTACAATGTTCGTTAAAATACTATTTTTATCACAATTAACCGGTGCCAGTTATTGATCAAGGAAGTGGCAATCAAACGGGTTCTAAATACAAGATCAAAACGCTCACAAAACGAAATCTATCCAGAGCTAGGTTTTTTCGCTGACCGCGGGAAACGACAAAAGCACCAAAGTAAGTGAATGACAGTTCAGTCCGACCATTGTCAGAAATTTTCAATAGACTTAACAAAATGTTACTCAATCGATCTAATCGATTTGACTTATAATAAAAACTAATTCTATTTCAAACAGTGTGTGTCCCTCTAAATTTTTAAGTCAAAGTTTTAAAACTTTTTTGTCACTTTACCACTTTGGAAGCGTAACCTTTAAAGTAAAATAGTGACAAATCTAAAATAATATGTGCTGTAGATCGTTATAAGACTTCCAACGAAAATTGGTTTGAACAAGTGTTGTAAAAGAACTGAGGCTTTTAGTCCTCATTTTACGGCTATGAGTTCTTTTTGTAGAACTCACGACTAATTAGTCCTGAAGAAGAAGAAGTAAGAAGTCCTGAGTCTTGAGTTCTTTGGAGTCTTTTCAGTTCTTTCAGTCCTAACATTTCTTAAGTCGTTAGAATTTATTTTAAGTCCTTTCTTTTTCTTTTCAGTCCTTTGAGCTCTTTGGGTCCTTTAGGTTTTTCAAGTCTTAGAAGTCGTGAATTATACAGCAGGACTGCAGTCCAATCAAAAAGACTCGTGTCATAAAGCCTTTGAGTTCTTGGAACTATAAAGTGAACTATGAAGTAGAGGACTGCAGCCAGTCCAATCAAAAAGATTCGCGTATTATGAAGTATTTGAATTGTTTAAGTAGAGGATTGCAGTCATAGTAATCACTTTGAAAGAAATGACTAAGTCGCGAGTTCTTTTCGTAAGACTGAGCCCTTTTTTAAAAGGACTCAAGTTGCTAGTTCTTTTTAGGAAAGCTAAGTGTTTATTTTAAGGACTTAGTCTTGAGTTCTTTTTGTAAAGAGTGAGCTGTTTTAAAAGACTCAGTCTCGAGTTTTCTTCTTGACTGGAGTTTATTTTAAGAAGACAAAAAAATTTCTTCGCTTTTTGTCTTGAGTCTCTAGAACACTAGTTTGAACGGTATGTAGTCAGCAGGTATTGAAATAAAGCACATCTTAAAATCTCAAATATAGCTTCATTGTCGTTTATATAAATACTATGGAAAACAAAGTTATTTGTGCTGGCGGCAAAGTGTCAGTGGAACATATAGTTAGTCAAAGATAATGGGTATGTTAAGTGGATAACTCTACTACGGAACCCTTAATGAGCGAGTCTGAATCGCTCTTGATTTAATTATGGATATTTTTCCGTCTTTTGTTAAGTACGTTACCCATGGAAGAAACAGAATTCCCTAAATGCACACCTGCTACTTTAAGTGTTAGCCCGTCCTTGAGCTTTGTTAATTGTTATAGCAAAAGCAGCGTTCAGGGGAAATTGGACTCTTTTAAACTGGAACGGCAAATCAGTGGGCATAATGGGTATGCGGGGATTTAAGAAATTTTCACCTTTTGCCGTCCCAGTCATTATAATAGCTTTTATAATGTTTTGTCCTAGGTGTTTTACTTGTAGCCGTTTGACATTACATAGTTTTGATGCATTAAGATGCCGCATTAACAGGACAGGAGCAACAATGTTCAGTCTCAATTGTGTGAAGGCACTCCTGATAATTTTAAAGAGTTTAGAAACTCTATAGGATACGAAATAACTTGGTCAGTATCCATGACATTATCTACCGAAAGGTACTACTCAACAACATCACCTTGTAAAAACAGTCAAATGTCAAAGCCATGGTCCAGTAGGTATATGTCCATACACACTTTCGCATTTACACCCAATATTAGTAGGGATTAGTCAAGACAGTTACAATAATTATATTAGTATATAAGCGAACGATGTAATGACAGTGCACAATATGACAATGTATGATGAGTCAGTACTGACGAATATATACGGTAGCACATGTGCAACACTCAATTATTACAGCGCATGCATTCTTAATTTCAATAGGTAGATTTATGCCCTACAAACTTCGACCCTCCCTACAATCCCTCCCAGTTTAATTTTTGCAACTAATGCTCCTACGTGTTTTTCCTGGTTCTAAGCTACAACTCCATCAATTTTCAGCCAAATTGGTTCAGCCGTTCTTAAGTTATAAATTCAGCAAAATCCGATTAGACTAATAAGCGAACCCTAGGTTGAAAATGGGATAACGCCAGTGGGACGCCACTATATGTAGTAAAAACTTATAAAATTACCTACTAACTAAATTGTCCTTTTTCCTCTGAGCCTCGGTGCATAAATGTAACGCTGCCGCCGCACTTTACGAAGATTCGTAAAAAACGAATGTCGAAACGAACAAAATGTCGAAAAACATATCAACCAAATGAAACTATAACCTGCTTACTAATTTACAAAAGCACTTTAACAAAATAAATATCTCTAACAATAATTCGTAAAAATCGAAAGACGCTCAAATCTCTAGAAAAATATTTACACAGAAAAATCAAAGAGAAGAACACGAATTAAAGTTTAAATGAAGAATGCATTATGCCAGCATTGCTTTTATAAAGGATTGTTTGTTATTATTTTAAAAACAAAATATCGTGTAAAGAGGTAACGACCTCCTTACATAATATTTTGTTTTTGCTTTGATACGTTTACATAATTATGCTAATGTCATTATAAACTAAGCTATAATCATAAAAAATAATCTAAGTCTCTAAGTTCCCAATAAAAAATTAAGGAAGCGGACAGAGACGTACAACAGGGCGCACGTAGCTCCCCTTCGCGGTTTTCACGGTAACAACGCGGGTTGTACCGTTCTTGGAAGTATGCTATTTCTCTACGATGGCTAACGGCCATGAAAGCGGCGGAGCACTATCATGTATTATGACGACCAACGTACCCTCCTGTATAGGGGATGCAGGACTATTCCACTTGGATCTGGCCTGAAGCTGGTGTAGATATTCCGCACGCCAGCGCCGCCAGAACGACTGCACGAGTTTATCCAGCAGAGTATGTCTCTGGAGCAAGCTTGAAGAGTCTGCTTCAGGAGCCGGAAATGACGATAATGGCACTGTGTTTAGAAAATGTGCAGGGCTTAACGCGGATGGTTCTGCAGGGTCACTACTCAATGCCGTGAGCGGACGCGAGTTGATCAGTGCCTCGACTTGTGCAAGGACAATTAAAAGCTCTTCGTAAGAGAGGATCTGTTGACCTATTACTTTGAAGAGATGCGTTTTAATTACTTTGACCGTGCTTGCCCAACATCCACCGAAATGTGGTGATGCTGGTGGAATAAACTTCCAGTCAATATGATCTATAAAAAAGTTCTTCCTGAAGACGAGTACGATAACCCGCGACGTGATTGGAACAAGTAGCGGGAACAAGTTCAATCGATTTACTAACGCGGTTGGCGACAAAAGTCTGCCAGCGGTGAGGAGAAGAATGAATCCAAGCGAGCACTACTTTGGAGTCAGAAAATGCGTATATTTTATTAAAAGGGTAGTGGGGCAAAACTGTGTCTTGAACCTTTCGGGGCAACTGAGACAGCAGAAGGGCCGCGCACAACTCCAGTCTCGCAACCGAAATGGTTTTAACAGTCGAGACCTTAGACTTGGCACATACTAACTGCACCGAGTAGTTAGAACCAATGCGGACTTGCAGATATACGACTCCGCCGTAAGAACGCTCGCTGGCGTCAGCGAAACCTATTAAGTTGATGGTACATCCATCTACCAACTCAAGATGACGCGGAGTAGTTATTTGATTGAGCGCGGTAAGCTCAATACAAAACTGGCCCCAAGCGGCGACAATATATGGTCAGTGGGTGTTTCATCCCACTCACACTTTGATAACCAAAGCTCTTTGATCAAGAGCTTGGCGTACAAAATTGTGGGAGCCACAAAACCCATTATGTCCCATAGTCGAGCCACTGTGGACAGCATAGTGCGTTTGGTGCACTTATCATCTGGTGGTGAGACGTCAAACCGTAAACTATCACAGGATTTGTCCCAGCGTAAACCGAGAACTTTATGCGGTACAGACTTTTCAAACTCAATGTCTGGAGAAGCTTTATAAGAATCTGGTATGCGTGCGAGAACCTCCTTAAAGTTGCTTGTCCATTTGACAAGATCAAACTGTCCTCGCTTGAAAAGCTGAATAAGCTCTTCACAAAGCGAAATTGCTAGCGGAGCGGATATGACACTACAGGAAATGTCATTCATATACAAAGCGGAAGTGTAGTATAGTATAGTGTAGCGTAGCGTAGCTTAGCATAGCATAGCATAGCGTAGCATAGCGTAGCATAGCGTAGCATAGCGTAGCATAGCGTAGCATAGCGTAGCATAGCGTAGCATAGCGTAGCATAGCGTAGCATAGCGTAGCATAGCGTAGCATAGCGTAGCATAGCGTAGCATAGCGTAGCATAGCGTAGCATAGCGTAGCATAGCGTAGCATAGCGTAGCATAGCGTAGCATAGCGTAGCATAGCGTAGCATAGCGTAGCATAGCGTAGCATAGCGTAGCATAGCGTAGCATAGCGTAGCATAGCGTAGCATAGCGTAGCATAGCGTAGCTTAGCGTAGCGTAGCGTAGCGTAGCGTAGCGTAGCGTAGCGTAGCGTAGCGTAGCGTAGCGTAGCGTAGCGTAGCATAGCGTAGCGTAGCGTAGCATAGCGTCGCATAGCGTAGCATAGCGTAACATAGCGTAGCATAGCGTAGCATAGCGTAGCATAGCGTAGCATAGCGTAGCATAGCGTAGCATAGCGTAGCATAGCGTAGCATAGCGTAGCATAGCGTAGCGTAGCGTAGCATAGCGTAGCGTAGCGTAGCATAGCGTCGCATAGCGTAGCATAGCGTAACATAGCGTAGCATAGCGTAGCATAGCGTAGCATAGCGTAGCATAGCGTAGCATAGCGTAGCATAGCGTAGCATAGCGTAGCATAGCGTAGCATAGCGTAGCATAGCGTAGCATAGCGTAGCATAGCGTAGCATAGCGTAGCATAGCGTAGCATAGCGTAGCATAGCGTAGCATAGCGTAGCATAGCGTAGCATAGCGTAGCATAGCGTAGCATAGCGTAGCATAGCGTAGCATAGCGTAGCATAGCGTAGCATAGCATGGCATAGCATAGCATAGCGTAGCATAGCGTAGCATAGCATGGCATAGCATAGCATAGCGTAGCGTAGCATGGCGTACCATAGCGTAGCATAGCGTAGCATGGCATAGCATAGCGTAGCATAGCGTAGCATAGCGTAGCGTAGCGTAGCGTAGCGTAGCGTAGCGTAGCATAGCGTAGCATAGCACAGCTAATTAGTCTTTTATCTTACACACAGTTTTAGCACAGTTTTTAATCAAGGTACCTTGATTTCTTGAAGAACAGAACAACAACAAGACGTAATATAATGAGAAGTATGTAACGTACGTACGGTACCCATAATCACATACCCAAATACCGTCTCAATAGTGGGCGGTAAATCATATCGCTCACTACGTACTATTTTAGTTAGTAGCAAGTGCGGAAATATTGAAGCTCCGATCAAAAGATCAATGTCTGCCGGATTCGCAAACTCCGCGTCTGCCAGTGGCAATGACTCGAGGTGAGTGAGTGATGCTAGGTCTACATTAGCGTTCGGCAATGCGTCCGTGATAGGCTCCACGATAAGCGAAGAAATGTTAAAATGGATATCCCTATCAAAACGCGAATGTATTTTAACATCTACTGAACCCTTGCAATGTTTTTCTGAACCGCCGATCCCTTTGACCACTGAACTAGTATTTCTAAAGTTATTCCACAATCAGAGGTGTTTGAAACAATCCAATGTTATTAAATTGGTCTGAGACGCGCTATCGAGTAGACAACGTACCATGTGCGGCGAGCCATTAACATCATAAACGATAACTTGTGCTGTCGCTAACAGTACCGTCTTGGACACCATACACTGCGTTTTGGCCCCGCGCGGATCATTATAGATGCGCGAGGGCCGTCCGCGCATGCGCGTCGCCCGCGCGATGGATGTAGTACACATTTCACTCTGAATCGTGGGAGGCGCAGTTATCGAAGCCTGCACCTGCGACGTAAGTGTGTCAAGGTTAGCGGCTTGGTTTGACAACAGACTACCTTTATCGAAGTGCAATAATGAGTGGTGTCGTTGATTACATGAACGACATCTCGTCCTACTAGAACAATCACTCGTTTTATGCTTTATACCTAAGCAATTAATGCATGCTTTGTTATCTTTCACGCACTTGAAATGAGCAGTCGGATTTAAACCATTAAAGGCGGGACACTTGTAGAAATGATCGTGCACTATATTACTGCACAGACACTTCTGTGAATCATTATTATTAGATTCCGAGCATGTTACGTAGGATTGCGAATTAGAGACCGAGTTATTATTACTATTTCGCGATTTATTCAACCTTTGTTTGCTGCTGTTAGTGTTAGACGGGCTAGGTGAACTAGACTGCGTATTATGAAATATTCGACACTGATCTTTGATGAACGAAATAAAACTATCTAATGTAGGTATTTTATTATTGCGTTCCGTCATCTCGAAAGCATGAATTGTTTCAGTGTCAAACTTTTTTAAAGCGAGTTGAAGCAACATAAAGTCGGAAAGATCTTCCAATTTTAAGTTCCTACAAGAATTAACCGCGGTTACGAAGTTATCTATAAACAGCTGGAAATTCGCGACAGACGCGGCACCGGACAGTTTAAGATTTAAAGCTTGATCAAAGTAGGTAGACGCCAGAACACGAGTATCTTGATATCTATCAAGTAGTGACTGAAATATGACCTGATAATTCTCAGCACTGGGTGTGACACCTGCAAATACGGACTGGGCCTTCGGTGACAGTTTACCTATTAAATAGTACAACCTGTCAGCATCTGTCAGAGAACCATTATCGTGCACTGTGGACTTAAAACTCGCATAGAATAACGGCCAATTTCGTATATCTCCGTCAAACGACACAATCTCGATTGGCGGTAACCTCGGCTTGCGAGCCACTGCAACGGGCTGTGCCGAATATTTACCCTCCAATTGCGATTGTATACGCTTAATAATACAATAAAGGTCTTCGAAAGAGGTGTACGCCTGATAATTCGGTTTTTCATCAGGATTAGTAGAAAGCAATCTTGCGTTATAATCGTCTAACAACTTATGAAAATCTGTTCGAATACTATCTACTGTTATACAATAGCTGAGAAATGACTCCCTATTACTATCAGAAACGGCTGCCCCATACTGAGATACAATATTTCAAGATGGGTTGACAAAGAGACGTGTAAACCATTTTTATTACTTTTTTGTCGGCTATGTGACGCAATCTTTTAAAGATGGATATTAATTTCCGTGTTCTGGATGTGAGAAGGTGGTTATCAAAATTCAGAGCACTGTCTAGCATAACACCGAGATACTTGATATGAGACGTACATTACAGGTGGTCACAGGAGCAGGCGTCATAGGTTAGTCAGGTGTGCGCTGTGATTGAATAGTTTTCAAGTAAGTCAGATGGAACTTTTTTTATTGCGAAAGGAATATATTTTGTTTTTGTCACGTTAAGTGTAAGACCATTGTTTTTTAGCCATAAGCATACTGTATTAAAATCCGATTGTGCAAGAGCATAGGTCACATTCCAAGTATCCTCATGGAAGACCAGAGCTGTGTCGCCTGCGAAAGTAACAATTTTCCCATTTTTAAGGTGAAGTTTGCACAGATCATTAATGAATACAAGGAAAAGTGTAGGGCCAAGTACGCTACCCTGCTGCTACGCCAACGGTAATAGGTAGGTCGTCGCTAATCGCACCATCGACTCTCACTCTTTGGTCTCTGTCAGCCAGGTAACTGGTAAATAATTCATGTTGTGCATCCCGGATACCCAACCTATGCAACTTCTCCAATAAGAGTGGGACAGAGACCATGTCAAAAGCCTTAGCTAAATCTAAGAATATTGCAATTACTTTTTTCTTTGTCTCTAGTTTGCAGACAATATGGTCAACTAAAGAATGTACAGCATCATTTGTTGATTTCCCAGCTCTAAATCCAAACTGTGCGTTTGACAATAAGTTGTTAGTCTCAAGGTAGTTAATTAGTCTTTTATTGAGTACTCTTTCTGCCAGTTTAGATATAGTAGGTAGAATAGAAATAGGCCTGAAATTATTGACACAGGCACAGTGGAGACAGATCTCCACTCTTATGGATGGGAACTACTTCGGCAAGTTTGAGCTCCTTGGGAAAGACTCCAGTACAGAACATTAGATTAAATATGTACGAAAGGGGGTTCGCTAGAATATGGTGATAACGTTTCAAGAGCACGCCTGAGATATTATCCCGTCCTGTGGTATTGACTTTTTTTAAATTCAGTATAAGGCTGCGCAACTCTGCTTCAGAAGTTGAGGACAGGACAAACGAAAAAGGTTGCGAGTCAATGTCAGTTACACGTAGCAAGCTATGGCTAAGGGCTTTTTCAGCTAAGTTTTTACCTATCGAATTGAAGAATTGGTTTATGTTATTAATCGAGGAAACTGGATTTGAGGGAGACAATAAATCTGTAGCAGGATTAGTACTTTTGTTATAATGGGTCACTTCTTAATGGTGTCCCATAACGACTTACTACTAGTATTAGCTGCTGTTTTTAATAAATTGGATTCGTAATCTTTTTTTTACCTTTTTTAATAATGAATTGCAAAAAAATCGGTATCTTTGGTAGGTTCATTTTATAATCTCATTATCCGGATATTTCTTTAGTTTTATATGTAGTTTGTCTCGGTTCCTCATACATTTTAGCAGACCTAGGGTTATCCAAGGCTTTTTAATGCGCTTACGATTTGGAAGAGAGACAGCTCTTGTATTAGATTCTATGACAGTATTTAGATTAGATAGTAGTAAGGAGGTGGCAACTTCAGCATCATTTGAACCGTATATAGAACTGAAACACATTTCACTCATATCAATATCTAGTCTATCATAGTCTATTTTCTTTAAAGTAAAATATTTTTTTCTGTTCTACCGATCGTTTCAATACAATAAACACACAATCGTGATCAGTTATTGAGGTTTCCGCAACATAGCAAGAGGCTGGTAAAACAGTTTTCAACATGATGTGGTCTAAGCACGTTTTGTTGTGTGTAGGTAGTAGATGTGCCTGTAGTATACTATGAGAGGCTAGGAGGTTCAGGTATGTAGAAGAGTTGGGGTCTTTATTATTTGGTATTATATCCACATTTATATCTCCAATAATGACAATATTAGAGGTTTTTAAGGTAGCTAGTAACGCATTAAGTGATTCGAAAAACGGTGTGATATCCTTATAGCCTGGCGGACGATATAAAGCGACTATTGATGTATTGCAGTCGGTTTTTAGCGTTATGCAGTAAGTATCGGCAATGTTACTTGAACAACAGATAGTTTCATGTTATTCTTAAAGTAAACAACCACGTCTTCGTTTTGCGAAAGATTATTTTCACTCTGTACATAATTGTAACCCTGGATCGATGGTATATAGTGAGTGTGACGTAACTAGCACTCAGTTAATATGATCAAATTCCAATCTGTATTAGATTGCTCTAGCAGTGTTAACAATCCTGAAAAGTTACGGTTAATACTGCGGATATTTTGATGAATAACTTTAAGGCTTAAGTCGGAGTTGTCTATTAGTTTTGAGCAATCATCCATTTCAAAATTTACCGAATGTGCAACATTATAGTTGTGAAGGAGACCGTTTCTTTGGTTAGTATTATCGAATTAAGGAGTTTAATATAAGATGGTGAAAAATACAGGTGCAGTGATGTGCAGGTATGGATAGCGAGAATATAAGTTTAAGCATCACATAAATCCAGATACGATAAAAGGTATAAAGGTATAAGGATCTTTTGCAGTATATGTAGTGTACGGGCAGTCTACTAGTTTAGTGGTATTTTTCGATCAGTATGTAGTGCAAGGGTAGGGTTGTGGGTAAGGTAAAGTATAGAAATTTGTGTGAATGTATAAGGGTAATAGCGTGTGGGTTATGCAATGTACATAGCAATATATATTATATTTAGAAGTAATTTTTGTATTGAAAGTTGTGTATCGGTTGGGGTGTTGTGAGTGAAATGTTGTAAAATTATAAGTGTATAAGGATAACAGTAGCGTTGTGAGTACAGTAATGAATAAGTGTAAGTGTGTAGTAGTAGTGTAAGTGTATAAGAATAACATTGTGTGAGTTAATTTCGTACATACCAACAAATAAAAAGTTCAGTATTCATGTTAAGGTCGTAACATATTTTGTTGATATTAGCTGCGTAATGTGTATAAAAATGTAAATAAAAAAAGAATGAGAAGTATCAACTACCAACAAAACTAAAACTTTGCAAATAAAATTAGGTATATAAAAACATATTTTGGGCGTAGCGTATCTAGAGTAGGTAAACATTATGATAGAAATTTCACTGGTCCAACGATTTTATATTTGTCTGATCAATACACCAGATTGATGAGAAGATTGGTGCGATCTGGTAGCTAGGACTTACCGAATTACTTTTTAGCTTTTAGTTGTTCTATAATCTGAGACATAACCTAACTACATCATTTTTATTGTTATAAAACAGTATAACTTAAAAAAAATACTGCAATAGGCTTGCCCCCTATTACGTGGGACCTAAAAATTCATGGCGAAATGTGGGTGTAATATTTGCAACTCTGCCTACCCCTTCGGGGATATAGGCGTGAGACTAAAAATAAACAAAAAATATTTATGTTTTTTACAATGGGTATTCTAGAGTACTTTTCAAATTGTTTTCAAAATTGATAGATCTATTGCCTTTAGTATTTAATGTAGATGAACTTTGTATTTTACAGTAAGTAGTTTAGACAAACAGTTTAAAAGTTATCACGATATATTTGACCTAAGTGCAGCGTCATTAAAAGCAGCGGGGTGGAGAGACGGTCTGATATGTACTTTGTGGTAATGCTTTCAGTTCTTATTTTTGCTGCTGTTATATTCAGTAGATATATTAGCTCTTCTTCACTTCAATAATATACCTACAAACTAGTCTTTACTTAAAGTTCGACGATTATGAAAACAAAAGTAATTTTTAAGTATTATCTGTTAATATGTATGCTACACGGCTAATCTGCAGAGCCGTTTGTGATGAAATTTGACATGGATAGTCTGAAACCCGGGGAAGTACAGAGGGTACTTTTTATTAAAATTTCATGCTGGCGAAGCCGTGGGCGAAAGCTAGCTTTAATATAGAGTAGCCTATGTCCTTCTCCAAGTGTCAGACTATCGATATCAACTTCAGCGGTTTAGAACTCTGGATTTTTGCCGACTTTGTTGATACTATCCGTAATATTATAGCTATATTACACAAAATTCTTATAAATTGTAGCCAATGTGTTATTTTGATGTATAAGCTGTATTACTGTAAAGTTTCATCCAAATCCGTTCCGTAGTCTTTGCGTGAAAGAGTAATAAACATCCATCCATCCATCCATCTATACATACATCTTCACAAACTTTCACATTTATAATATTAGTAGGATTCATTAACGTTTCACTTCCTAGTCAATGATTTGACTCCTTTGTATTTCATAACGGTTGTAAATGGCCGCCTCGGCACTGCTGTAGAATTGCATCGCTGAAGAGGTTGTGGGTTCGATTCTCACCAGTGGAAACAAGATCCACTAAACATCAAATGGATGTTCTGAGACTGGCTGACCCAAGTATTTATACCTTAAATAAATTAATTGTACGCGATTAAGACCCGCTAATTTATTTTGTATGGCTGACCTTTGCTTTTGTTGCTTATATGTATTGTTACAGAGTTTATATGTTTTTGCTGTACAGAATTTTTCTTAGCAAGAGGATAGACATCTTTAAAAAAAGAGAAGCACTTGGTTTCACGAGGTCACATTAATAAATCAATGTACACAAATTATGCTCAAGACTACTAAGCACCATAGCAAAAATATTTTTTTGAAAATTGGATCAACACATTTGGCCAAAACTTAATACAACTAATTATCTCGCTGCGTGTTACGAGAAAATTCAACGAAATAGCATTTGGAATATCATATTAATTTTGTGTACTAAACTAATTAGCTTAGTTTACCAAATAACTGAGTCTATATAGCAGACTAATACAGATAATACAAGTAAATATGCCTGAGACATTGTACTTAAAAATATGCGTCTGTCTGAGCGGAGTCTGCGAGACATGTATGAATCAATTAGTGTACTTGTGCCAATGAAACTGTGGCGCAGACATATTCCAGCCTCTTAACCTATTAGATACGGAGATACGCCTTGAATATTGTGATACTAATCATATGTAGTATTATGTTCTAGTCTTGATTGTTCTTAATTCTATTGTATATCATATTCTATCTACATTTATAGTTGCAGTCGGCATTAATTATATCAGCCTTAGAACATAAATATGAGTAGATGTACAAATCTAGAAAGCATCATCGCATCAGACTAACCTATCATTTCATTTGTTTAGACATGCTGACCTCGTGGTGTCACCAGAGTGGATTGTGGTTTAGTTCATTGAATAGAATACAGTTCCTAGTTGTGAAGGATTACTAACGCGTTACCCAAAAATGTCACTTGCCAGATGCAACCAAAATTACTCCTAATAATTTCAGCTAGGTTTTGCAGCTTACCTGAAACAAACATACAAAAATACATGAATAACTGGCCCGCGATATTAGGACTTTGTAAAAAGCCTGAAAAATATATTTTGAACATAAAGTATACTGATTTTTTTGCTATTAGGTGAAGAAAATAAGTACAAAATGTATATATTTTGATATAACACTTGCAAAATATACATTATGGCGATGTTTTGATTTCCTTTTAGTTTTAATCATATTAATTAATATTTCTAGCAGTAGCAGTAGGTTGGTAGCAGAATACGTCGACCGCATTTCATTTAATCGAATTCGTTAACAGATTGTGTCAGTTTACATCCATCGGTCACAGAATGCGTTTCCGCGAAGCACTATGCGACTTGTGAGCGTACACCGACCTAATAATAAATTATACCAAGAGGGTCGAAAATAGGTGTTGACCTAATACTGTCGACCAAATACCAACATATAGGTATATAATATTCGTACACCGCAAACGAGCACATTGAATACGGCCAAAGCGAATAATGTAAATGAAGCATAATTTGTAGTATTAGGTATAGGTATACCTAAATAACACTGCAAGAGAAGGAAAACTTGATATAAATCCTATACCAACCCGTTTGGCCAGCGTGATATAGTAGGCCAATTCCTCCTTTCAAAGGTGAGGCCTAGTACAGCAGTGGACTATTGAGGCTGATATGATGATACCTAAATAACATATTTGTTGTTACCATCATAAATATATCAAATATGTATAATGAAGTATTAAAGTTTGCTTCTGATTTTCATTTTTAATGACTCTGTTGATTGAAACGATAAATAATACTGGTGATTATTTTCTATATTTTTCATCCGTGCTATTGAATAAAAAGTGAAGTTTAAACAATACACGTCAGTTTATATTGGGTTGGCACTGCAATAAAATAAAATGTACCATTGGTCCTCGCCTGCTTGTCAAGACTGACTGACTAATAAAAATTCCAATCATTGTAATTTACGCTTTGTCAGAAATCCGATATTGTCTGTGAAATTAATGAACTCGGGCGCCGAAGCTGACACCAAGAAAAAGAATGTTGGCGTTTTCCTTTTTTTACATTTGTTTGACCTATCAGTTATATGAGAATGAGTTTTCGAATTTTTAATACGATACGGGTTTCCGTTTGGAAATTTTCCTTTCATTAAATATTCAACTGACTTTTGTAACAGCCAATTTTGTGTTCAATATCGAGTAAACTTTTTGGGTTCGGAGTCGAATTACTACTGCATAGATTGATCGACGTACGTGCTTTACATACGAGCATGTGGTAACCGTTCGTTCTTCGAAAATCGTGTTAACCCTACTAATCTATAACAACCATTATAAATGGATTAGTTCCAATCGAAATACAAACCTTTATTGGGTTGGATCATCAAGTAAGTATCTTTTTGCAAGCTTATTTTCAAAACGTTTTCTTCTCTAGTTTTTCGTGTGATGAATTCTTAAGCCTAAAAGATATTTTGTGCAAAATTATTCAAATGCCGTCAAATATTTCTAATTATTGGTTTAAGATAACACATAATTGCCACCATTTGATTAAGTCAATAGTCTTCGAAACCACAAACCAAACTCAGCATAATCTGTAGTTATCCTATTTCAATGCATTGACATTAAATTGCTACCAAAGCTACAAACAGGTAATCGCCATTACTTTTAATATTCAGAACAGATTGCCAATTCGACAGAGATTTTATCTGATGAATAATTTTCACACTGTATACATTTTTGTAGCAAGCTGTATAAGTGGCAAAATCAAACATCAACATTGGTATTCAGCAGATATCCGTACACGACCGACCAATTTTAGAAGTAAAATTTTCACAGCTAATTAATTCAGGGGATTAAAAATGTTCAGTGTGTTTACATTTCAATTTTGCAAGTCGGCGTAACATAGAAGTTGCAACGTAGACAAAATCCCGCCAAATTAAAGTATAAACACAACGTATCCCGTTGGACTTTTGAAAAGGTTTTAACCGAACGGACAGACTAGGCTTTTGGACATTTTTGCTTTAAACGTCGCACATGTCGGAATGAAAACTACGTTTATTCTACATTTTAAACTCAAATTGTCGGCGAGACGTCTAGCTATTTATACAAAAACGAATTTTCGTTTTACTTGGTACTTGATATTTTACCTGCACCGTGTAAGAGTAAAGCAGTTTATTTAACTTTAGTATGTTTCCATAGATCTATATTTTGAACACCAAAGTTTTCTATTAATTTGAAAAAAAGCTGTTCAATATTCTAGTGGGTAGTATTTTTTTGGGTTAATGCGAATGTTACCCATTGTATTGCAAGATTGAAAACATAGTGACTGCGGATTAAGGATGAATGGGTTACTCGTCAAATGCCTCCTTTATGTTGATGATCAGTTAATAATTGCATCTTCAGCGGAGGAGTTGCAGGAGATGGTAACACTCATGCATGGTGCGTTAGAGAGGAAAGGAATGAAAGTAAATGTAAGTAAAACGAAAGTTATGGTTTTTGAAAAGGAGGAATGCGTTACGGCTTGTAATGTTTTGATCGATGGACAGCGAGTGGAACAAGTGAATGAGTTTGTTTACTTAGGTACGTTGTTTACAAGAGATGGTAAGAATGAAGAGGATATTGAAAGAAAGGTTAATGCAGGTAATAGTGTGAATGGAGCTCTGAAAGCGTTTATGAACCGTCAAAACGTGTTCAAAAATAGTTTTCACTACCGTACCTAAGGGTAGTTAGTGCCTAACTTTACGTATGGTAGTGAAAGTTGGGTATGGCAAAAGAGACTTGAAAGTAAAATAAATGCTGTAGAAATGAGAGCACTCAGAAGTATGTGTGGTGTGTCTTTGACCGACATAGTAAAGAATTGTGTGATAAGAGAGTGCTGTGGAATAAAAGAAGATGTAGTGACAAGCATCGAGAAAGGCATGTTAAGATGGTTTGGGCACGTGGAGAGGATGGATACGAAAGACTGACAAAGAAGATATATAAGACAAGTGTGAATGGGACAGGACGAAGGGGAAGACCTAGGCGGACGTTCCCTGACCTGATTGGAGACATCCTAAAAACAGGACAGGTTAGAAGCACCCTGAACAGAAGAGCATGCATGAGGAATCTGATGGGAGTGAATGAAGCAAGAGAGGTATGTCAGGATCGTTGCAAATGGCGTTCCGTAGTCTCTGCCTACCCCTCCGGGAAACAGGCGTGAGTCTATGTATGTATGTATGTATGTTAGTTAGTTCTGAATTTCTGATAATATTTTATATTTTATTCCATAGGGTAAAAGTATCGTCGCATCAAGAAGTCAAAGCGCTGGCTGAAGATAGGATTACAAGAAAGAGGTTTAAGCTCTTAAATTGAAAAAAAGGGTATCAAAGAATGGCAAAAGAATAACCGCCATTAAACCAAGGCACAATTATTTTTTTAATTAATATGGTTATAAAAACGATAACGATATAATTAATATGGTTTTATAAATAGTACCTACAATTGTATTATTATGAGGTTTATAAGCAACAGCAAAATAATGAATTGAGTTCAACCACAGATTACTAAATAGTTACTTCCTAACGTTTTAAGATTTGCAGACGATATCGTTATCGTGGCTGAAACCGAGCAAGACTTGCACTATATGCTGAGCAGCCTAGCTGATTCTTCTGCTAGCATCGGTCTCCGGATGAACTTGGATAAAACCAAAATAATGTTCAATGAACATGTCTCTCCAGAACCGATTATCCTAAACGGGGTCCCTCTCGAAGTTGTTCAGGAGTACGTCTACCTTGGGCAAACCTTGCAGTTGGGTAGAAACAACTTCGAGAGGGAGGCTTGCAGAAGAATACAGCTTGGCTTGGCTGGGCGGCATATAGGAAACTCTGTCGAGTCTTTTCGTCATCCCTACCGCAAAGCCTTAAGACAAAAATCTTCAACGAGTGCGTCCTACTCGTTATGACTTACGGAGCCGAGACGTGGACACTGAACGGTGCGACTAGTCCACCACTTTAAGGTCGCTCAGCGAGCTATGGAGAGGGCTATGCTCGGAGTTTCTCTGAAGGATCGAATTCGTAATGAAGTGATCCGACAGAGACCCAAGCTAATCGACATAGCTCAGAGAATTAGCACGTTGAAGTGGCAGTGGGCTGGTCACATCTGTCGCAGAACCGATAACCGATGGAGTAGCCGTATTCTAGAGTGGAGACCGCGCCTTGGCAAACGTAGTGTAGGACGCCCTCCGGCTAGGTGGAGTGACGATATACGCAAAGTGGCTGGCAGCGGCTGGACACGAAGAGCCAAAAATCGGGCTCAGTGGCGTGCCATTGGAGAGGCCTATATCCAGCAGTGGACTACAGCAGGTTGATGATGATGATGATGATGACTTCGTAACAGATACATCACTACCATACAAAAGTGTAAATACGTACGCTATAATCACCTACAAAATCTTAATAATAATAGCCGTTGTTCGCAGTGAAGAGAAATGTACCCTAGGTACTCACGCAAAGAGTTGCAGATTGCGTGACTGTACGTACAAGCGCGTCATCGAACGAAGGCGCTAGGGTTGTTCTTATGATGATTTTGGTAATAAAACCAATGTTGCGAAATAACCATAATTTTATTTGCTAAATACATATATGTAAATAAATATTGTTAACATATTTAATAAAATTAACAATAAGTAATATGTTATAAAAGAAATAAAATGTATAATAATCGTACATAGTAGGGGGCCTATTGCCTATTTCCGTTAACTGGGCACAATACTAGGTAATACAGTAAGTACGTACATAAGATTCTGACATTAAGTAGATTTTATTTAATAAAAACAACATTTATATACTATTAACCTAAGGTTATCAATTTACGAACATTTATATACCTAGTATTACCTTTCTTACCTTTGCTCTAAATAAAATAAATGGTGTCAATTGGTAGATGAAATTGTATATAAGTACCTGCTTATATCAAATCTTATATCAATACTTACTACATAAATCATTGTTTGTCCTTCTGCATTGAAAAAACAACAAGTTTTCATTTGTTTTGTGCCTTTAACACCCATCCACTGCACAATAACTTTGTTGTTTCGGCATTTCTATAAGAAAGCGCGGGCAACGTGCAGTGCGTGCACGCTGCCGGGCGTGCGGCTGCCCTCTGTCGTTTGCACCGACAGCGGTACACGTGGTAGGTATTTATCGCGCGAATTTGAGCCTGTGACGGGGGCCTGGTTCAACTACGCATATTACGAAAGGATCATCTGTTACTAAGTATTTACTACATTTATTTCTACACCATCTAAAAACCAACTGGTATACAGGGTAACTTATAATTAATCGCGTTCAGTTCTGGAGGAGCACTAGTCATTATAGGTCAGCCTGTAGTTATAATGCCGTAAGGCAAACATTCTAACTCTACCTACAATTTTTTTGTTTTTTTTTATATGTGTGTAATCATCATTTATGCATTTTACTGGTTAAAATCAAAGACCCTCGCCTTAGAGCCCAGCCCCTGTTGTGATATAAATAGGTATTTACCTACTATTTATATGCTGCATTTTACCCTTCTTATGGCCCAATTAATAATTTAACTCAAACGCTCCAAAGTGAAACATCCTACTACAATAAGTTTAAAAACTAACCAGTAGCTGAAACGATATATTACAATCAAAGTCGATGTGGATGTCGGAATTTTGTTTATCTACCAGATGCGCTTTGAATTTCACAGAATAAACGCTACAAAAGCATCACAAAAGATATTTCCTTTTATGTCTTTAGAATACCCGTCTTGTACCATTATTTCGGATGGGAGGGCAAACAATTAACATGCCGATACTAATTCGAACATCAACATTAACCTATATTTTTTGTTTTTAGCTGAATAATTTAATGCTATTGTTTCGAGTGAATCGTTGCACTTAAGTAATAAAAATGTCCTCTTTACTAACCGCCATTAACGATATCACAACTTTTTTTGAGGGAACATAAATTATTTCAAACAAAAAATTCGAAACAAGTAAATTGCAACGGCCCAACGGTCACATCAGGGACGCCATTTTGATATCACATTCTGTTGAATACATTCATTTGACTGACGTCTGAGTGTTATCTTTATTTATTTGTTTTGAGACAAGCTGTAATGTTGTGGCGATTTTATTGGACTGCTAAAGATATTTGATAAAAAAAAAGATACGTATGTAATAAAATAAAGTGTTGGCCACTTATTGCAGTGATCTAACTTAAGGAAAAATAAAATATTTACATAAGAAACAAAAAAGCACATTTATAATACCAAATGCAACATCAACAAATCATAATTATGTGAAGGATGATGACATTTGTGAATTTTATTCAAATACAACCATAGACAATCTATGAATACCTACGTAAAAGGTACATGCCCAAACTTTGGCACTTAGACTCTCCACATAACATATAAACACTATTACGTGTGGTCAACAATTCAAGTCCTAAAACTAAGGACGTTACGGTCATAGCTACACAACTGGAGCAACGTAACAGTCCATCATAATTATATGTCACAGAATATTTGATCATAACATGTTAAGGTATACATGAGCATAATTGCAAAACTTTGTTATTCACTAGAACACACAAATGCAACGGTTTCACTCGTGCCGGAATATCAGATTATACTTTATCTAGATAAATATCATTGTGATTTGTAGGGTTATCACGACAAAACTTTGTGGCGTATTTCACAAACATGTACCATTCACGACCAACAACATCATTGTATTTGATGAAGCTAACAGAGAAAGTATCATATAACCAAAACAGAATTAAAGGCTAAAATATGAAGTACCTAATTACGAACGGCAGCTAAATGTACATCGAGAAGAAATAATTGAATATTTGGATACACTTTATTGGTTGTCCCTGATTAAGTAAAACAAGGACCTCCTAAATTGGGATGTAATAAATTGGGAAAACTTAGCAAATACATGGAATATTGGATCCAATATTGGTACAATGGAATGAGAGTTAATTACCGTGAAGTAGGTGGTAGGAGTGGTAGCCCTAGTGAACAAAGTATTGGCAAAATTATTTACTCCTTTCTCTTTCGACACACAGTCAATTTATGTTTTCCTTGGCCGGATCTTCCTTTTCGTGCCTATACTTTCATATTTACACTGTCTATCCATTTTTTTTCTTTTAACACCCTCTTGCTTTTCGTCCCTCTTCTTTCGAATTCATTTTAGACTGCATGATTGGCGTAGGCGTTTAAAAGCGGCCGCCTCGTCACCTGATACTGCGCAAGTATTGTGGTTTCTATATCCACACAAGACAACACTTCATGTCATCCATGAATTATTGTTTCGAGTACGTGTACTTTGTGTCCGTTGATTGTAATGTCAAAGCCCACGCGACAAAAGATTTATTCTTAGTTCGAAAGTAGTCTCTTAAACAAATAAAAATATATTCACTTGTTCTTGTCCATACAAATAATCTCTCTTAATTCTCTTTACTGGCAGTGTTCAGCGCTGCCTATCAAAGAACGTAATAAGAATGAGGAGGTGTTTGTATAGCATTCCTACTAAGTGGGCGCAGCTGGGTTCTTGTGCATTGAATACACACTAACTAAAACTGCCCTTCGCTCGCCCGACAAGTCCACACGAAACACTGTCAGCGCTGCTTCCCACCATTGCACTGCAATACGTCACAACCGGTCGGCAGCACTCCCGATTCGTTTAGAGACTATACTAATGCGTGATGACGTTTCATGACATCTGTAATTCCCGTACTGACGTGAAATATTATAGTGGCGCTGGTAACGCGCCGTCACGGCCAGACTGACCTGCGACCGTCCTCGGGCGCTTAATTTTGCAATTTTGTATCGGTCACGCAAGTATCTATAGCTAACCTTGACAAGCAATCCGCTCGTCCAACCTGACATATCTATAGCTGACAAGTAATTATGGCATGAATTCTAACTCTCAAGTACTCGCTTCTAGCACTGTCCTTTCGACCAGCGTAGCTACATAACTCATAAGCCTGGACCGGATGGGTGTATCCTTTCGACCAGCCCGCAAGGGCCTGGACCGGATAACACTATCTTTTCGACCAGCTTAACTACCTGACTCATAAGCTTGGCCCGGATGGGTGTATCCCTTCGACCAGCCGCAAGGGCCTGGACCGGATGACACTATCCTTTCGAACAGCTTAACTACCTGACTCATAAGCATGGACCGGATGGGTGTATCCCTTCGACCAACCGCAAGGGCCTGGACCGGATGACACTATCCTTTCGACCAGCTTAACTACCTGACTCATAAGACTGGTCCGGATGGGTGTATCCCTTCGACCAGCCGCAAGGGCCTGGACCGGATGACACTATCCTTTCGACCAGCTTAACTACCTGACTCATAAGCCTGTACCGGATGGGTGTATCCTTTCGACCAGCCGCAAGGGCCAGGACCGGACGACACTATCCGTTCGACCAGGTTTATCCATATCAAATCTTTACAACAGTTCAATTTAAATCACCAAGCAAACTTTTGCATGTTATAATATGATCAAGCAAGTAATAATGTAGCATACCGGAGGTGTAGTCAAACCTACGCCTAGCTAAACTAAACCTACGCTACGTCAAGCCTAACTTCACGTACCTAGCAGTTATGGACTGTCTTGTTCGCGTGAATTTGAACTTGGTGGTCAATTGGCTCAGGTCTGAGTTGATGCTAAGGGTATCTGATCCTTCTGTGATCGTATCAAATGCTACTGAAGTAGTATAAGAACCTGCAGATTGTGTTATGTATCTACCGAGTTTATGAGGATAATCCTCACCGAGTTCTACAACAATCACCGCCATCTCGCCCTCCCCTTCGTTCAATAAGCTAGTACTAATTTCGACTTGTGGTGTTGTAGTTTGTAGTGGAAGATAGAAGAGAAAGATAGTTCACAGTTGAGAGTTTAAAGTATATTACACCACACACCATAGTTCACATTGATACACGTAGAAGAAGCAGAGAATGAGAATGAGAAGGAGTACACAGTCTACAGTTTATACAGTAAGATGCGGATTTACCTACTACAGACTAACCCATCATGACCCTGACACTTTAAAGAACATAGTGATGTCATCTCTATTTGCTGATCGATTGATCGTTAATCGATTTATGTGTCATCCTTTCATCATCCTTCATCAGTCATCCTTCTTCCATCATAAAACCATTTCACTCGACAACCTTTAACCAATCTCCCTTAATAAACTTCCTCCAATTTAATTGCCAGAAAGCCATGTAGGCTGTAGCTATACCGATTATAAGGCACCTAAAAGCCGCGCACAGGATGCGCACCATTCACGAGCCGCGCACCGCACACGCGTACTAATCTACCAAATGAATTTTACAAGAATTTTTTGTATGGTATACCCATTGAATGGAGAACCTATTTCTTTCAGACCAATTCGATATCCGCACATCGAAATCCTAAGTGATTATCAAATTCTTTTACAACTTCACTTGGTGCTTGGCTCTTTTCTCAATAATAAAGATGTTAATAACGCAACTTTCAATTCTTCATCTTTTCTTCAGTACAGCCAAACCTGATTTTTTTTACGCTAAGTACGCGAACGCAACGACTACTAAGATAGTCAATCGACTGTAACGACTTCTTTCCGATTCTTGCAACACGCTCCTGTCACACAAAAGAAGCCAAAAGACGCACCAATGACAGACAATTTAGCGATTAATATAGAATCAGTGAATATAAATCAAATTAGAGCCATTTGCGTGGCAGTGTATCCATGATTACGTGCAACCACCACATGTTAATGCAATTCCTCTAGTAATGCCGGGCCACGCTATGGTCCTCGCTACAAGGCTAGACCCGATTATACCACCCAGAGCTATCGCTTTCCCGAACTACCCCGGACTCTACTCGAGTAGATGCCGCTTTCTAGGGGCAATTTTGCTTGCGACGCGCATCACGAAGACAATACCATTTAACTCATAAGTTATTTCTTTACTATGTCAGCATTATTGGTACTTGAACCTCAGAAACCTTCCTAATATCATAAGCGTACTTGTAGGTACGCTTGTTTGACAGCGACTTCACGTTCGATAACAATTTCAAATTCTCAACACTTACCAGCAGAATCGTCATAACATCAATAGGCCCGATTCATTCTCATAGCCTTGTTTGTTAGATGGGCTCTTCTTATAAATCAACTCTTGCAAGTATGCTACTAAATGAAATAAAAAGAGCTTTAATGTCAACCTTTGTATCTCTTTACATAACCGCTTTCTAAAAGGTTTATGGTTTATAACAATTAAACTTCTGACCTGCTCTTAACTGAAAGGCATAAAGCTATCGCGGTGACAACTAAACTCATGGTGAATTCATCAATACGTATTCGCTATTACAGAAAGGACACCAGAACGCGGCGTTCAAACAATGCCCGTATTATCTAGTTTAAACTAAATGGTTGATTCTAAAATGCGAAATACTTATCCTAACCCAATCATTAGTGATACTATGACAGCGCACCAACGCAACGGCTTGTCTTATTTACCAGCCAATGGAAACTATGGCTAACACAAAGGCTTGTCTTCGCAAAGACGAGGGTAGGTAGCACAAGACCATCACAACAACGACTTACAAGGTTCGGGTCAAGCAAACGATCATCACTAAGGACCACTCACCTGGTCCTACCTTAAATGAAAATGAAAATCGCTCAAACTGATTATCATGATACTACAATGATAACTCAATAATTTTCTTCTACATTTGATAATCGAGTTTAACTGCTTCTACTAGAAACCTTGTACTGAGGTATCTTCTTTACTGAATCACTCTTAAACATCCCAAACATAACTTGGATTTGGCTGGAGAAATCAGGGGCACTGGGTAAAGATTCCCAGCGTATCACATGAATTTAAACAAACACAGTAGGTAATTTTTACGCGTAAAATCTTAAAAACCAATTTAATTTTACTAGTGGTGCCATCTATTAATCACAGTTAGGTAACACCAAACAATTTTATTAGTGACACATCTAAAGACATGTTTGCGTACAATAAGAAGCTGGTTTAATTGTAACACCGAGATTCGTCTGTACAAATCCGAACCATAACAAGCAAAAGTACCGCTTTTAACCTAGGCTCTAATCACGTTCAAACGAAAACCGTTAGGCATTATCAACAATACGAGTCGGTAAAATAATGGCGCCAGCAATATCTTTCGACTAGGGGCGGTCAGGTTACACTCCAACCAACCAACTACAAGTCTGACGTTCTAAACAGCACTACAGGTCACACGTCTATTTAAGAAATTAACGCTACAATCCGTTCCGCACAAAATCAGCGCGGTCAGCCGCAACAGTTCAGCACACCCTTACACTATGAACTTAGTATGTACGATATGATTAGTCAAACAACTTTATACGCGAATCTACCATTTAGCGCCACTGCCCTGCGAAGGACAGTCTAGACCGGAGGTACTGTTCCAGATTTAGCAGAAAACTAACCAAAGATGTTGGTTCTAAATCCAATATTACAACTGCGCTAGAACAACAACTAGCACGCTTCACTCAAACGCACTTGCTTGGAATAATACAAGTCGGCCTGTACGCTCAGTCTTGTTACTTTTACATACCATGCCCACAAACGGCTGCACGCGAGACCATTTGCCCTCCTAGGCAGGCAAGCATACGTTCACAAGGGTCGTGATCGCAAGCCACCCTCACATAATAATTTATTAAGAAAAAGAAAGACAATCGTTTTCTTTTTACCTTTATTATCGAACCCAAAACGTCTTTTCGATATCTACGCTATAGCTAGGTCACAGTAGCATTCAGACAACCCTACGTTAACGTAAAATACAGCAATGGTAGCAATTTAATCATTCGGTATAGTACCCTTATTTTTTTTGTTTCGTCTTTAAGCTATTAAACAGTAGCCTATTCAAGAGATCATGTCACGGGCAACACGACACCGCCAAGGTTCAACGGTTTCATAGTAAAAGCCTGTTTAACCACAACTTTGTGTATCATGTAGGAATCGAACCCACGACACTCAGTGCGACGTGCTGGCGACGCACGTCACCACCACAACCATTTTGACATTTCCAAGGTTACTAAACGTGTAGCAGTCTTCTGCTAACCAAAATGTTTTGCAACTACCGTCTCTAAATAAAGTTTGCCGATAATTTTACCAATAAAAAAAACAGATAAAATACGCTCACCACGGTCGCAGTTGACAGATCAACTGATTTGCCAACACGGCAGCAGCACTATCGCTCTCACTCGCGTCGTGTGTGTACGTTTCATTGCACAATTTTATCCCACTTCTGATGTAGGCGGGTAGCTAGATTGTTGGCCGATATAATCACTTCAGAGTTCCTACTAAGTGGCCGCAGCTGGGTTCTTGTGCATTGAATACACACTAACTAAAATACACTGACTACTTTAACACGAAAGGCACTATCTTAACAATTATAGTCTAACACTTTCACTTGCAAGTCTATTAACAAACCGAGGACAGATGCATGATGTACTGTCAACCAGGCGACTCGACTGAATGCCCTTCGCTCGCCCGACAAGTCCACACGAAATACTGTCAGCGCTGCCTCCCACCATTGCACTGCAATACGTCACAACCGGTCGGCAGCACTCCCGATTCGTTTGGAGACTATACTAATGACGTTTCATGACATCTGTAATTCCCGTTCTGACGTGAAATATTATAGTGGCGCTAGTAACGCGCCGTCAAATACATGCACAAATGTTTGTTAACACAATAGTGTTTTGATGTTGTTCGTTGAACTGGAGTAATGTTGTGTGTGAAACATTTAGAACAATTTCAGTACATTTCGGTGTAATCGCCACCAAATATATTAGAATATAATGCTCTCAAAATATCAAAAATGAATGAGATCATTCGCTTTTAAAAAGCAATTAACGTGTACCTACAGGAATTAGTTTACATTAATATCAAGGCCTTCAAATAAGTTGGGGTAAAAAAGTTGTACACTAAAACTACCAATCAGTATGTCACCGTGTTTTTTAAATTGCTAATCTTTTCGACTTTTTACGTATTCTAAGCCACTTTAATAATTACTATTCCTACATACATACATAAATAGACTCACGCCTGTTTCCCCGAAGGGGTAGGCAGAGGCATATTAAACGCCCACTTTTCGCCAGTGTTTTGATCCCACGTAATAGGTGGCGAGCCTATTGCTGCTTATCGGGATATATATACTATTCCTAGTAGTCATAAATGCACTATCAGGCGTTTCCTTTGTATTATGTTGATTTCCGTCATAATTAATCCGCAGACGCTAAATGAGGACGATGACGTCACTCGGATTGATAACTATAATTAACCCTAGATTACGAACCTTCGTCGATTCGACTACGCGGGTCTGTTTAAATCGTGCTTACTTTTGTGCGCGCGATCGCACTGCTTACACACTTTAGCTAATCTCAGTCGACCCGTTACCCACCCGACTGACGGTAGTGTTTTGAGTGGGGGGGCACCGTGAGCGCCGTTCCAGCAACCATGGCTCGTCGCATCGACGAAGGTTAGTATTAACGTAACATTTTGTCTTACTTAGTTGGTGAACTCTTGCGTTTTTTTTT
Organism: Euclidia mi; assembly: GCA_944739405.2. NCBI lineage: Eukaryota > Metazoa > Arthropoda > Insecta > Lepidoptera > Erebidae > Euclidia > Euclidia mi. The sequence continues at coordinate 57,123,704 of OX123181.2, forward strand.
TTTGTTTTTTTTCTTTATTTTATTTGCGAAAATAATGCGACTGATGTACCTCCTACCTAAAAAAGGAAAATATAAGCCTTGTGTCTCTCCGCAAAGCGAAGGATGACTAAAAGTAGTTGCACCCAGAGCAATAAATCGTTATGCGGGGAGCACAAACTTGACGTTTGTCACAAATGTATAACTTGATAGATTATTACCAAAATTTTTGTTTCATTTCTTTATTTCATTCGTTATTTCTAATATTTGAAAATTATTTTTCACAATAACTTTAAAATAATACTTTTAAAAAATCTTTTAAAATGTTACCATTGTTAATTTCCCATAAAACCTACGACCTCATTTATAAGGCTGAATTTCTAATAAATATGCCGTTTTGGTTTATGTAACTTTATTAATCAATAAGAATAATATAATAAATTTATAATAAAAATAAAAGATATGCATGTTTAATTCAAATAAACCCACTATCCCCTTTATTAAATACCGTAGTCGAAAGTACGAAGGTTAGTAATAAGCGTTGAAAAATAAGGTTAGTCATCTAGGGTTAATTATACTACTCATTGAGTACTCAGGACCATATATTTCGGCGCCGTGGCACCATCGTCAGGACACCCCCAGAGGATCCACAAATGAAACCACACAAATTTACTGAAAACTGCATTATATTCTTGACATGAACTTCACGATACAAATGTCCGAACAAAAGTGTCATGGCCGCCCGCCGTCGCATCAAATTTACTTACTCAGTATCAAAACATTATACTTTTAATTACGTTAATTAAAGTATCGTATATATGAACTTTCAATTAATCTTTATAATTAAGAAACAATATAGAATTCCAATTATTTTAGCTAAAGCGTCGAAATAAGTCTTGATCAATTTAATTAGTTATAAAATTACCGAAATGTGTTGGCGGGCGACAAAGCTAAATCAAACTATTAAAGACGATATCAACCAATGCTGCGTTAAGAAATATATGTAAATACAGAAATGTAACAGAATATACATAATATTAATAACAAGCAAATGCAATAAATATTTGACTGGTTATTTACTTAACATTATATTAAAAATAATATTAACTTCCGGGTTTAGGTATCGTTTAGTTATCATTTAGTCATCTAGTTGGCTCTGCTCTACGTTTATGCCTCTACAATATAACAAACCATATCACTGCGCCCATACGGCCATACTGACAACAAGCGCGCTCTCTGCGCTTGAAAATTACAAATTATAAAGATTTTATGACTCTACATTCAGGTGGGTAATTGACAAATTACTGGTGTGCGTCTTTAAGATATGTAGTTATAATCTTATCCTGTCACAGTATGCTAGAGCAAGCACCAAGTTACTATCACAATATAATGTTATCCAGTCACATCATGCTAGGGCAAGCACCAAGTTACTATCACAATAACATCCTCATACAATGACAATACAAAAATGAATTACAGGTTGTTCAAAAGTCTAGAATAAACGAAATAAGTAAACAGTTTAGACATCAACACACAGTTATTATCAGTGAAATGTTATCAGCAGACAGTTACTGTCAGTTACCAATGTAGTAACAGTAAACAATACAAAATCAGCAATAGTTCTCTAGATTTAAACTACTAGTTAATATAGTGATCACAATAAACAAGTATTGCAGCTTTAACAAAGTACTTTATAAACAAAATGTAAACAACTTTAACATCAGCAGACAGTACAATATTATCAAACGGTTATCTCAGTTGCAATTACATGTTTACACACACACATAATAACGAAAGGTAAATTATAGCTTGCATAAAATGAACAAACAGAGATGGTAACAACTGAACCACAAGGGACAGTTTAATTCTCAAACAGATTCTCACATTAATAAACATACTATTCAAACAAATAGTTTACACCATTAATAACAGGCAATCACTCATCTCGAGTCTAGCCTTCCAAACTACAGGCATCATCCACCTCGGATCTAGCCTTACAAACTACAGGCATCACCCATCCCGGGTTCAGCCACCGAAACATCAGGCATCACCCATCCTGGGCTATAGCCATCCAAACATCAGGCATCACCCGTCCTGGGCTATAGCCATCCAAACATCAGGCATCGACCATCCTGGGCTGTAGCCATCCAAACATCAGGCATCGCCCATCCTGGGTTGTAGCCATCCAAACAACAGGCATCACCTAGGTTGTGCGGGTTCTGGCTCACTGATTTGATTTGTAACTGATTTGACTGGTCGAGGGGCTGAGCTAAAAAAAAAAAAAAAGATTTTGGGGGTGCTCTGATCACGTTTCGGCGGTCCAGTTTTGTGTAGGATGCACGGTTCCGGAGATACACAAATCAATTAACAACAGTCTAATTGATTTCCGGTGCTATCAGCACCCTCATTAGCGTTCCATTGTTCGCCTAATCATCTTATCTATTGTACCGAACACCCTCATTACGGTTGCATTCGGGTCTTCTTTATCTATTACCCATTGTTAATGCTAATTATGACTGCTAATGTTCTACTGTCCATGGGCAAGCCTGCTTTCTGAATCATTAATAATACAAATCCCTTCATTTTGTTACTATTTTATTTCTACATCTGTGAACTAGAATTCGCACTTCATCACTACTACTATATTGCAACTACTTGGAAGTAGTGGTTGGTCACTGTTCTAACCTAACTGTGAGCTAGAACTCGCACTTCATCACTACTACTATATTGCAACAACTTGGAAGTTAACCTAACCCATTTCATGAAATATATGCTATTCTGAATCATCAATAAAACACATACACTCATTTTGTTACAATCTTTAATTCAATGTATCAAATATTAACCGAACATCTCATCCACTAACATGTCGTTGTACAGTGTGTTCCCTGTAAATATTTTTACAAAACTATGCATTGAACATCCTCGAAACTTACATAGCAAATACATTAAGCAATATTCACCACAAACTGAAGTCCAATCGTTCTGAATCCTATCAATATTCCAGTTCCATCTTTTACAATTCCTTTTTAAAAACTCAAGATGATATCGCGTAGGTGTTCGCTGGCTCGTATCACCGGCTCTACCAATCATCTCCCCGACGACACATCACTCAACCGACCTACATATCCCGCACACCTCCTACACCCTGCACACCGCAATCCACATCAATACCACACTGCAGACACATAGGACAAACTCGATAACCTACTCACAAACCATTCACACACACATCACATTTACACTGACGGAAACAAACACAATGATCAGGTGGGAGACAATCATCACCGAGCATCACAGATTACACCCATCATGCACTGTGTTTCAAGCCGAGCTCATCGCAATCAATCAGACATGCAATTGGGCTACCACGCAAACCCCTCCCATCGCGGCGACCGTCACCATGTCCGACTCAATGTCTGTCTTGAAGGACATTCAAAACACGAACAGTACCCATCAAATAACCAGTAACATCCACCAATTTTCACATTATACTCAAATAAATGTCACATTCGTCTGGGTCAAGGCACACACAAATACTACTACTACTAAATACATGGTAATGAACTAGCAGATAATTATACTCGTAGCTGCCAAAGACGCTGCAACAATGGAAATACCACTCACCTTCTCACAAGTCCCGCTAAGCCACTTCAAATGCCTACCCAAAATGAAAAGCTACACACTCGCCGCGGAGACGTATACCAACAATCTCAAGAGCTGTATCATCAAAACTTGTTGCCCCACACTCACCCATCTACATAAACTCATTAACACCACAGGTCACACATTTGCACTTACACAGCTACTCACTGGACACGAATATCACAAACAGTATTCACACCGCTTCCACATAACCGACAATGACACATATCCCTCCGACAACACGACCACACAAACATTCATACATCTTTTGACACAATTTCCAAAATACACACTCAAACGATAACACCATGAGCAATACTGCCACTTCATGCAACTTACACCATATGACCTAGACTCCATACTCACAGATGCAACAACCACCGACACATTCATGAAACACCTAACGCACATAGTCGATACACTCAAACTCTTCAACAACACATAACCACGCACACACACAAACAAAAACATCGAAATTTTTTTCCTTTTGCTGTTTATATCAATTGTTCTTCCTCTTTAACTATTTCTGTATCTAATAGCAGGAATTACGCGCACAATGTCGCATTTAAACTCCTTTCGGGGCGGTTTTTTAACACGTTCACTGCGGGAGCTCAAAACCCGTCTCAAATTCGAATGCGTTACGAGATATAATGCGCCCCGTAAGGTGCTACTACATTGTGCGTTACGGGCATAAAAGTGCCCCGTACACCCTTATTGCTTTCTTAATCTATAAGTGGCTGAAATTTTACGTTAACTTTTATTTTATTTTATAGTCTGATAGATTATGAAATGAACTATGTTACAGTCTTTTCGCCAGTAGATTTGGCAAAATTTGATGAAAATAAAACGAAAACAAATTGTTCGGGGTCTGGGAAACCCCGTACCGCACTTGAAATAATAAAATACGGGACTGTACTGCCCCGTAACGCACAGAACTCAATTATATCGATAAAGTTATAGTGATGGGAAATAAATAAAACTATAAATTTCTTGAATAAAAACATTTATTTCAGCTTGGGAACACATTTTATAGGTACATATTTGAATAAATAAATATTAAAATGTTAAAATTAAACAGTTTAGCTTACTAGAGAACATTATGCCACTAAATTCAAACATATAGGTATGTATATTAATATATTGAAACCGAATAAAGTTGTATTAAGTTTATTTATTATTATTATAATGAAAATATGATCTAGGCACGAACATTTTAATTTTTGGCAGTACCAACATACGTCGCGATCGCTTCACTATCGATAATTAAACACTACGTCTTTTGCTCATAACAGCACTAATGCTAACGAGCTCAAGACCCCGTACGGGAACACAATAATTTAAACGGGGTTTTTTGAACCCCGTATCGCACTGGAAGGTATTTTTTGCTCTCTGTTCGTAACGGGGTTTATTAGACCCCGTATGTTTTTAAAATATCAACTGTTTCAATAATCGGCGTACATGAAAAATATATATTTATCTCTCTCGTACAGTAATTAATTATATAGATACAGCTCCCGAACCAGCGAGTACACCCTATTTTTTCCGTCCGCACTGAACTACAGCACTGTACGAGGTTGAAAAACCCCGTAACGCAGTGAACGTGTTAATCAGATCACATGGTGCTTTGATGAAATGCAACCTTTAGGTACATAATTTACCGAATCGTCGTTGTGGAGCGAAAACTCACTAACTAACAAAAAAGAAACTTTGAGATAATCGCTTCTAAAATATTTTGAAGCTTAGAACTTAAATATCTCTTAAATTGTTAGGATTAGAAAAATGATGTCTATGAACAAAATAGAGATAATCGCTTCTAAAATATTTTGAAGCTTAGAACTTAAATATCTCTTAAATGGTTAGGATTAGAAAAATGATGTCTATGAACAAAATATGTATGATATGTAAATAAAATGAAATAAATAATTTAAAATGTATAAATTTTACATCTGCTTTAGTAATTCGATTATATTTGAATTAATGATTTTTCGCATAAGGTAAAAAGGTGTAATTGGTATTTAGTTATTTATTCACGCATTAGTGAATTACAAGTCAAAACATGTTCCAACGAAAAGTAATTAAGTACGTTTGGTGACATCGCAAATAAAATATTGGTACTAGTTTGCCTAAACGATCTAATATGAGTTTTAACCAAGTCTTTTAAATTACTTTTCGTGTAGATTGTTCCCATTGACTGAGTAGTTAGGTAGTTATCGCATTATTGTAACTCCGAAATTATTAAAACAACAGTCTTAAATATTAATTTAGAATGTAGATAATGTACTTTTAGACAGCTTGACATCAATAACTAATTTTCACCAATAATGTTACTTAGTGAGTTTTCGCTCCACAACAACGAAATGTTAACTATCATCAAGGAATTCCAAATTTTAATATGTCTGATGTTGAAAACCCACATTTTATTATTATTGATGATCTAATGAGAGAGTCTGATGGAAGAATTGTGGATATATTTACAAAAGGTAGTCATCATAGGAATTTTAGTGTATTTTACTTAACACAAAAAAGCAAAGTGGTTGCATTATGGGGTTGGAACTTAACTGGTTGGAAAATGACGGTCATATTAGTGCTGTAATACGTTTAAATAAAATTTTAGGATTTGCTGAAGATTACAATAAAGTTGTTATATATTGTAAGCATGAACTTATATTGAACAGAAGTAATTCTACTTTAAACAGTGTGATACTCACTGAAGACAATGTCCATATACAAATAACTATAGAAAGGATGCAGTGGAGAGTACCTCATAGAAAAGTATCTGATCGTGAACGTCTAGCACTCTTAAAAACTTTAGTAAAAGACAAATCTATTCAAATGGCATATAGAAATTGGGATTTATATGAGTACCCTTTACTACATAAAACCACAAAGCATTCATGGTCAGTAAAAACTGCATCACAATTAGAGAAACCTAGATACGTTATTTTCTGTTTACAAACTAACAAATTGCAAGATAGTTCATTATTTGATCATTGTAATGTGACGAACGTAACTCTTTTTTTAAATTCCCAGTATTATCCTTACGAACCTTTAGGCTTAAAATTTTCATTATAAAAAAATTACAAACCCTGCAAACATCATGAGTGTTCACAAGGCACCTCCACTTAACATGTTACTGATTAAGATGAGTTTAATAAATATATTACACAGTCATAAAAAGAACAATAATACTGAATTTAAAAAAGCAACTAGCCCCATGATATCTTGTCATCTAGAAATTCTTTAATAGTGTAATAACCCCTTTTTAAAAGAAAATTCCTAGTAGTGGTTTTAAATGTGTGTAGAGGTAAATTCTTTATTTCCAGAGGTAATTTGTTGAAGAATTGTATACCGAACCCCGCAAATGAGTTATGAACTTGATGTAGACAGCAGTTAGTGCCCACTAGTTTATGCGTATTCCTTGTGTTCACTTTGTGTAAGTCACTATTTTTACGGTAAAGAGTTAAGTTTTTCTTAACGTACATTAAATTAACAAATATATACTGCGATGCAACTGTAAATATTTCTACTGTAAATTTATCTCGTAAAGAATCTCGAGCACCTTACTTATATATTGCGCGTATCGCCCTCTTCTGAATAACAAAAATTGTCTGAATATCGGCCGCCGTACCTCATAACAGTACCCCGTAAGACATTACACTGTGAAAGTAACTAAAGTAAACTAGTCTAGCAGTATCTACGTCTGTGAATTGTCGAATTTTCCTAACTGCAAATGCTGCAGAACTAAGTATAGTATATTAATACGAAATGTATGCAAAATGCCGTCAGTCGTATTACAACTACTCGTTGGATCCCTGTTTAGTCTAAAGAACTTTAAAGAGAAAGTGTTTTTTTCCTCCTTTGTTTATCATATATTGTTCAAGGCAAAACGATAATATAAAAACAGGACTAGTAGACGTTTGATTAGAAATTGAATGTTCTGACTCAATACCAGATAATACTGCTGCATACTGTTTAATTATAAACGATCGACTTGTTGAATATAAACCTCTGAGCAACATTGTGCGCAGGTTATCATGAGTGCCATTGTAGATGTTCAAGGCTTCAAAACAGAAGCAAATGAATTTATACTAAAAGAGATTGCTATATTTGGTAGCAAAAAGCTGCAAGTGTTTTTGATTAAGCCTCCATTCCAGATTGGAATGAAGGGTTTATACCTTATTCAAAATCATCATCATCAGCCTTTAACAGTCCACTGCTGGACTAGGCCTCTCCTTTGAAAGGAGGAATTGGCCTACTATACCACGCTGGCCAAACGGGTTGGTATAGGGTTTGTATCAAGTTTTTCCTTCTCTTACAGTGTTGTTCTCTGCATAATATGCTCCCTCTGTCGGCTCTTACGACACCCATGGGATGATATGGGGTGGTGACATTTCGTATTCTTAATCCGTCACCACACGGACGATTATATTATTCAAAATATCAATATTTAATTTCAGATATCTTAAGGGACAAGTGTATATACACTAAAGGATATGAAAAAGTGTTGTGGTTGAAATCAATTTTAAATAATAACAATAGTCGTGTGTTTAATTTAGAAGATAAAAATTGTCCTAATTTATTAAGTCTGTATAATCAATATAAACATTCTGAAGATTTGTATAATTGTATTTATCATGACAAAATATGTGCTTTAAAAAATGTTTTATGTTTAAATAAATGGTGTATTGATAATAAATTATTTCTTTAAAATACTTACTGCTTCTTTATTATTCAAAATTTCTAAATATTTATTTTTAATTTCACTATCTGAATTTGCTATATTTTGTAACAAAAAGCTGCAAGTGTTTTTGATTAAGCCTCCATTCCAGTTTTCTGATTTAAAAAAGCAAGAAAGACGCTAAGTTGCAAAGAATGAACGTAATCGGAAGATATATTGGAAAGCAGGGTTTATACCTTATTCAAAATATCAATATTTAATTTTAGATATCTTAAGAGACAAGTGTATATACACTAAGGGATATGAAAAAGTGTTATGGTTGAAATAAAAAATGAAAATGTTTTTGTAAAAAATATGTATATATTAGTAAGATAAGATTATATAAAACATATAATTGATGAAAAACAAAAAATAACTATTATACACATGTATCACAATTTCACAATCTTCTTAAATTTATGTTCACAGTTCTATCATTAGTTATATAACATTATTTACAATCGAATAATTATAGCTCGAACACAATTGGTACATCAGAATTTTATAATCAATACAAATTTTGTATATACACAGAAATAAAAGTAAAAAGTCAACATCAACACTAAAGCCTCGTATGTTTTATTTCAAAGAACAACAAAACTGACTTAGTATAAAATTAGTTCTTCTGTTTATAATAGGTATATGTTTAGATTCTAGATAGTGTATTAGCATAGTCTAGTTTAGCTAATTGATACAGTCTGCTAAATTGCTAACGACCGCTAAAATAATAGTATGGAGGACTGCGAAACGACGCTGTAGTGGAAAATACCAATGATAAGGCTGGGTGTCCACTGAAGTGGAGAAGAGCTGAGCTTTAGCTAAAACTTGAGGAGCTCGGTTTTTTGGATGGAAGCGCATTGCAAAAAAGTTATCCCACTCGCGGTGTAGCTTCAAATATGAAAATATTTTTTTTTAAATTTTATTCCGTACACTAATTAGAGTTCTCTGCAAACAACTATTTGCGTAGCTACTACAGCCTCCCCGCGATCTCTGATATAAGATGAAACAATGAAGTCACGCACTCCACTTCACCATTCACTTTTCTACCTCATCACATTAAATTGCCCCAGTGTTGGTGTAATCCCAAACTCTATTACAAAATAGGTCTCGGATTGAATAATTTAAGTTATTATTTTTAATTTTTTGTGAAGCAAAAGCTCGGCACCCGCCATTTGGGAATTACTTCCGACATCACTTGATTGCGCTAGCTGGCAGAAATGTCCAATATGAAACGCTTTTAATGTACGCTCCCCCCTAAAAAGCCAATATCAATATCAGTCTGCAATAAGAGATTAAAGTGTTCCTATTAAACAATTTCTGAACATCATTATTTTTCGTCATCATTCAAAACTTCTACGAATATAATTATCTCGACGTGACTACCTTAAGAGGTCTAATGCGATTTTAGACATTCATTGAACCGTAAAAGTTATATTTCTGCTTGAAGATATTGTTTGGGAATTTCTCAAACATGTTGACAATATGGTGTCTTTTCGATTGAATTAACGGTGCGGACGAAATATCGACGGTATTTTCTCCGTGACCTTCCAAGCTTATAATCTGATATTGCTTTTTGAAAGGAGTAAAAAGCAACAAAGCAACCATAAATGGAAAGACATGTGCTTATAATTCTCGCACGGATAAATTTAAGTTTATTAAAGTCGTGATAGGAAGTGCGACTTTCAGAACTGAAACACTTACCACTTTGTCTCACTCAGCAATTGAATTAGGGCCTCTGCGAACATAAAATATTTACAAGAACAACGCTTGCAGTAATACGCAAATAACTCATTGTGTTCTTGTTGCAAGTAAACGTTGGTATACAGTTTACTGTTTAGTTTAAATGTATACACACTAGCTATTTAAATATCGAGCTCAAATAGCTAAAGGATACATTTGTATACATTCGCTCCTGAGACGGGAAGCGGAGTGCTCTCGGCTCTAAAAAGGCCACGTTAGTCCGTACCTTGGCGTCCTTTGACGGCACTTGAGCGCACTTCGTTAGTTAACAGAGTTATGATACTCCACGTCCCCGGGTCGACTCTGTTCTGAAGTAGTCTTTGAGAGCAGAATTATGACTGCATATGACTTAAAATGCAAGAGCTTGTTTCATTGTTTGTGTAGTATATTATATTCGACACAGTTGTGTGAATATTGAAAATCCAGGGTAAGCAAGCAGAAATTTGTTTTTAATTATCATTTATCACAAACTAGTGCCCGTCGTTTTTACATTATATTAATGACTTTTATTATTATTGTAATACTCCGTTTAAAATTTTATTCAATTAATGATTTGTAAAATATAATATTAATTTTAGGTGTATTACGGTTCATAAAACCACAAACATAATAATTTCTAATTCATGGAAAGCGTTAATATACATAGTGAATTAGTTGAACTGGGACCAAATTTGGTTTGATCAATGGTACGTATCGGATCTTATTTCAAAAAGGGGCCAATTATAGTTCCTATTTCTATAAACAATAAGATAATTATACGCAATAGTAATATTGGCACTTTGTAAATATTAGTAGTCCAATAAATATGTACGTAGAATTAAGATCTGGGTTACAATAAACAATCGTGACCCCTGTTAAATATCTCACTCGTTATCTATAAACTGACACAATATGCAATGCTACAATATGCAATTTTTTTCTGAAACATTAATAGACGGTACAAAAATGTAAATCACCGGACGTACAAAAGTTTACACATACACGTACAATGAAGAATTTGTGTGGGTGCGCAGAGGCGGCGCAAAAACAGTCTGATCTATCAAGTCCAAAGAAACACGCTATAGTTTGCATAGCTCTTTCTGAAAACACTACTATTACATTGGGACTGAAACATAACTGGCGAAGTGTGGGTGTGTAACACACCTCTGCCTACCCCTTAGGGGATAAAAGGCGTGAAGTTATGTTATGTTATGTTACTATTGAAGAGCAATATTTCATGAAAGTACAAATTACGCTGGCCAAGTACCCACTTAGCGTGGTGGAATATGGCCTTGCCCTTCTCATAGTGAGAAGAGGCCCGTGCCCAGCAGTGGGACAGTAAATAGGGCTGATGATAATGACGATGATTTCATGAAAGTGCCGTTTAAGTGTGATATATTCATATATTTAGTTAGATTTATCCTTATTGGAGGCATATTTCAAAGAGTTAATTCGAGACGTTTTAAAACGGATTTTGATCAACTGTTATCATCGATATGTTCTTTGACCTATATCCAGTAAACCAGCACATACAAGTCATTATTTACAAAAATGATAATACTTACCTTAAGATTTTAAATCAGTTCTTACGAAAATTAGAAACAAAGCCAAAACCTAAGTAGGTTATAAACTTTACGCCGAAACTATGTCATATAAAGTAAGAGAATTAGATATTCAAAAGCTTGAATCCGACTCTACCCTTTCAAACACAGTTTATATTTAATATAAAGCCTTAACAAACACGTAGCAAAATTCTAAAGGACAATTCAGGGTCACTAAGCAGGTGTTCCCACCGCGTATGACTCCAAAGAGATGTGAAAGCAGACGGGTACACTCAGAACGCTTAAAAAGACTTTGTAATGTTAAATCTAATTTACCGTTTGGAGTTTAAATTTGAAACATACCTTTGTGATCCTTTACCAGTAGATAAAGTTAATATTGTCTGATGTACATAAAGCTTTATTTTCAAGTGTATGCTGAACTGTAGTTGTGTGGGCTTGAAGTTTGATGACAGGTCAGTTTGTTGTGGTGGTTTGATAGTCATATATTTTGCCGACTCTACTAGTACACCTGTTACGAACAGTTCAGGACTTATGTTGAAACGAAACGTAAGCCCTTTTGGTTTTTGCAATTCAGAGAATATATATTTACTAGATGTTGCCCGTGGCTTAGCACTTGTGTGGGTTATAGCGAGCTAGCGACAAAGTTTGATCAAAATTCGTTCAGTCGTTTTCGCAAAAAGTGTTGCGTTTATTACAGTCGTAGGATGCCTCTTGGCACGCAGTTACTCGTATTAACCGAAGACTTTTGAATACTGTATGACATATGGCAAGTACAATCTTGTTAATGTAATATAATCCTCTTTGTTCTAACATTTTAGTTCGAATCTAGATTAAAATATAACATGACCTCTTCATAATTCGTTTTAAAATACACGGGTAAATACTGACGAAAATGTGCAATCCTGTCTTTTCAGTCCTCCGGTGATAATTTCCAGAAAAACAGAAAATTGTAAGTAAATTCAGTAACTTGACCATTCACCGAACGACGCAATCTAGTAAGGATAGTATAGTCTATGCCGAAACCTCGGGGCAAATTAATATGAAGGAATTCATATTTTCTTTAAAATATTATGCGATTGTAACCAGTTAGTTATATAAATAAAACCTTATTTTCTGAATAAACATTATGTAAAAGCTCAGCACACAAATCTTCGTCTTGTAGGTCAAATGTGCTGATTTTAAGATGTTATTTAAGATCCACTTGATTTCCCAAGGGTTTCAACCGTATACTATGACTGTATAATAGAAGGCGGATCAGAGAAGTTTCCGTGCAAAAAATATTACGTAATATATATTATTTCTTCATACTGCTCTTCCCTGAAGGATTAGCTAATTTGCTTCATTTATAACTCAGGTAATAAAGGGCAAGGTCGTTGACCTTTGAGACCTCACTTCCACTTAGCGTTACGTACTTAATTCTTCAAGATTGCGCAGAAGGCGGTTACTGCAAGTTTTACTTTATTGCCATAGTTAATGAAGCATGCGAAAGATTTGCTAACAGCTTTAGTTCGATAAAACACCTTATTTATGCTATCAATGGTGATATAATAAGGCAAGTAGGTATAAGGTTTCAGTGTTTTTTTTTTATATAGACTCACGCCTGTATCCCCGAAGGGGTAGGCAGAGGTGTAATATTACACCCACATTTCACAGGGGGCGAACCTATTGCCGTACCGGGCACATTACCAGACTCTGTGCTGCTACTGAGAATTTCCTAACGGAAAAACCCAATAACAGTGGTCTGTTAGACTAAATAATGGAAATCAGTTCGTAAGATTTTCTGAACAAATCAATTCAAAGCATTTCGTATACCTACTTCTCGGTTTTTAATCCCTGCATATACACACACAATGTACACATTTTATTGAAATAAATTGTGATAAACAAGGATTTAGGCAATCTTGGTCCCACAAAAGTAGGTTTATTGTTTATCCTGTGGTTTTCAGCTACTTGTTTAGTGTTTGTGTATTAGATAAACATGTGGTTTCACGTATAACATTCTAAAAAAATACTAGCAAATATATTGCACAAATCGGCACTTGCAATAAAACTATCACAGCGGTGTTTTTTAAAGATAACGTCCGCAGTAGAAATGAATCCTGTGTCACGTAAATATTGTGTGGAACTTACACACCACAATACCTACACATAGCGCAGTGTTCAACGGATGCATATAGCCTTGTGCCCTTTCCCATCATTGTCAGTCTAGCATTATCCCGGACTATCGTAAACGGGCTTCCTGTAAGAATCTTGTTATAACGGGTTACTCGTTTTAAAGCCTAGCTCTGAAAGAATATTTGCTTGTCCACGGAGTGATAACTGTCTGACATTGCACGAGAAGTGCAGCCGTTTTCTATGGGTTGTGGTGTGCCCACGTGCCAAGGCACGGTTAGGGAGAGATTTTAATAAAATCGCAACACATCCGTACAGTTCAAAAGTCAAGTTTTATTGCTCGAAAAATATAACATACTAATACATATTGAATACCGTGGGTGTAGAAATACACCTCTGCCTAACTCTTCGGGGTTATAGGCGTGAGACAATGTATGTATGTATGTACATATTGAATAGGTACCTCGGTAAATGCTGACACTAATATTATAAAGGTAGTTACTTACTAGTTTAATACATATAAGGTAACATACACACTACATCATCCCCCTAAAAAACAAAAAAAAATCACAAATTACATTTTTTTTTATAACCTTTACGTACTAAATCTTAACTAAGAATCCTTATATAATTTTGTTCGTTTCTTATGAACTAATACATGTTTACCATTTATATTAATCATAACATTAGGTGCACGATCTACAATTACAATAAACGGACCCGAATACAAAGTATCAAGTTTATTTCCTGTTTCATTCTTTAATAACAATTTGTCGCCTGGCTTATATGTAATTGGATTAATAGACATGTCATACTTAAGTTTCCTACATTGTTTACTTATAATTAAATTACGTTTTGCATCATTTTGAGATTTTTGGAGTCTGTATTTTAATTCTAAAGCATGATTTTCAAAGTTGTATCTGCTCTACGTCCTTACACAGATTATTAGGTAATCTACAAAGTTTACCGAACACTAACTCATAAGGTGTGTACTTTTTCTCAGTATGCACAGCAGTGTTATACGAAAAACACCAGTACGGTAACCATGAACTCCAACGGGATGGATTATTGTCAGTCTGTATTCGTAAATAAGCTCCTAGTATTTTATGGCTATTCTCCAATGACCCAATGCTTTGATGATGGTATGACGTAGCTATAGTTTGAGTAATATTTAAAATTTTACACATATCTGACATTACGTTGGAAACAAATTCAGTACGCGCAATATCGCTTGCAATTTCTTTTGGAATACCATAACGTAAAGTAAAATTTTCCGCGAATGCTTTAGCAACTTCGTGTGTTGTTTTAGTTATTAAAGGATATGCTTCGACATATTTACAAAGCTCACACTGTAAAGTTAATATGTAGTTATAGCCTAAATCGTCTCTATCCAATGGACCAACTATATCAAGGAAATTTTTCTCAATAGATGATGATGCTGTAGTTGTTATAGTCAATGGCTCTTTGTGAATTTTTGTGTACTTTTGTTTCTGACATTTCTGGCATTTTTCCACATAGCACTTAACGTCCTTTTCTATCGATGGCCAAAAATAATATTTTTTAATATTAGTTACCATTCGCCTAATTCCTACGTGCCCACTACTTGGTAATAAATTAAAATCGTTAATTATTACTTTTTTCTCGCCATTCTTATGAATTCTTTGAACGTCTTTTACAATACATAAACGTGGGAAACTTTTAATATTATTTTTTGCAATAATATATTTAGCTAACCTTTCTATAAACACCTTATTTTTCTTGGTTTTAATAACCTTAACCTCTTCAATATTACATAGTTTGCACAATAACGCCATTTCTTTCAGTAAATCGTCTCGCGAATAGACTGATAAAGAACATGACTTGGCAATTAAATGTTTCTTTCTATCACAATAAACATAGTTTCCTTTTTGTGAAAAATATAAATTCTCTCTATTATCGTTTTTTAATATTCTACGTACAGTTTTTACCGGTAATATAATAAATTCTACATCAGTGTCACATTTTTTGAGAACCTCTACAACTTAGGTTGATCAGGCCTATCGTCGTTCGAAGTCTCCGAATCTATCGTATTCGATGTTTGTTCACTTATCATCTTTCGCTTCTGCGCCCTAGTCATAACACATAATTGTTTGTTACTCATCTCTTTTAATTCATCTGAAGTCAAAATGATTCTAGATAGTGCATCCGCTACTACATTCTCCTTTCCTCTGACATACTCTACTTTAAAATCATATTCTTCTAATAAAAGTGCTGAACGAGGGAGGGCTCTGTATTCCTCCTCGGCGCGAATGGTCAGCGGCATCGGGTGTTGTGCTTGGACGACCTCAACAAGATCAAAGGCGCAGATCCAGAGAAGCCTGCATTGAAGGTTACTGCTGCGAAGACCAAGCGGACTGCAGTATCGGAAAAATAGGTTTCCTTCTTGATTTTGTTTACATGACCGGGTGCATTTACATTTCATAGTTTCTACCTTCTTTCTAATCTATTATTTTTATAATTTTTATTAACCTGCTCATATTTTTCACTTTGACATATCTCATGTCAGGAATGTCACTAATGTCACCATCACTTGTACTTCTTGTCTGTCTTATTGTTTCAACTCCCTATCTGAATCTCAGGTTTTTATCTTTCTGCCTCTATCAAATATTTATAAGAAATCACCTGGTCTAAATCATATCTCTCTGTTTTTTCGTTTCTTCAATGATATGTGGTGTTATAAACAATAGTAGTACTTTTTGTAACACGCAACTGGCGGGTGGACATTTTGCTTTTACATAGCTTTAATACATATTTTTATTTAAGTTTAACTTACATATAATTAGTATATTATATAAATATATATATATATTTTTTATTATTATTTTATTAATATACTTATATATATATATATATATATATATATATATATATATATATATATATATATATCTATATATATATATTTATATTAGACATATTATACTAGATACAAGTAAGGACGATGACAGCTCTTTAACTGCTAGCAGTCTCAATGACAGTTTAAGTAGTTTGCCCTCACTTGTAGAGATTCTTCAGTCTCAGATCTCTGACGTCGCGGGGAACTTTAATGAAGTCCATATAAATGCTCAAAGTATTCCAGCTCATTTCCCTGATATGCTGACAACCTTTGACTGTAAGAACATACATGCTATTCTCGTTTCAGAGTCATGGCTCAAACCATGTCTGCCATCAACTTCATATTCTCTTCCGGGGTTCCGCCTAATTAGAAATGATCGCGCGGTTGGTGGTGGTGGCGGTGTTGCTATATACCTACGTGCTTAAATTCCTTTCCGTATAGTTAGCATCTCATCGCAACCACCACCCTCGAATGCCGGTGAGCATCTCTTCTTAGAAGTGGAACTCAATCATTCTAAAGTTCTTCTAGGTATATCGTCTATATTCTCCTTCATTACGTATAAAATTTTTTCCTTCTTTCGAACATCTCCTAGAAACTTTAGTACCTTCTTACAGTCACGCAATTATAATGGGTGATTTTAACACCTGCATTATAAAACAGGATAATCGTGCCACAACCCTCGAGCGTATTGTACATTCGAGCAATCTATCTATTCTTCCTCTCAATCCTACACACCATTTTCCAAACTCTGTACCTTCTCTCCTTGACCTAATTTTCGTTTCTTCCCCTACTTTTGTATCCAAACATGATCAGTGCTCTTCAGATGCTTTCTCTTACCATGATCTAATCTATCTTTCGTACAAAATACGCCCACCAAAGTAAAACCTAAAATTATTATGCAACGCAACTTCGATGGGATGGATCGTTTGAAGCTCTGCGGAGATGCCCGTAACATTGATTGGTATCCTTTATACTTATCAGATTGCGTAGATGACAAAGTCCAAATTTTCACAGATAAGTTAACTCACCTGTACGACGAGCATGCACCAATCCGTGCCATTAAATTAAAGCATTTACCTGCACCTTGGCTTACTGACAAAATTAAAATTCTTATGTCAAAGAAAGCGGCTGTCAAGGCAAAATATAAATGTCGTCCAACCCCTGCGAATTTGGAAAAATACACAAGTGCTAGAAATCACTGCAATAAGGTGTGTAGGAAAGCACAACGCCAGCATATTCACAGTTCTGTTGAAAACGGAGACCCAGTAAAAATCTGGAAATTTCTTAGAACACTGGGAGTTGGTAAGTCTCGCAATGACACAAAACCCATAGATATAAATATAGATTCGCTTAACGCACATTTCACTGCTTCACCCAACTTTGATGGGATAACAAAATCAAACACGTTACAAGATCTTTCACGTATCCCAACTCCCAGATATTCACCTTTTGTTTTCGAGCAATTTGCCAGTTGTGATGTTAAAAAGAGCATCACGTCAATCTCATCCAATGCTGTTGGTAATGACTGCATCAGTCGCAACATGATTCTACCCATCCTAGATGAAATCCTCACTGTCCTTTGTCATATCCTAAATTACTCAATTACCAGCGGCGTCTTTCCAACAACGTGGAAAGATGCACAAATAGTTCCAATACCTAAAAAATCCAAACCCTGTTCCCTTACTGACTTCCGTCCTATATCTATACTTCCATTCCTTTCCAAAGTCCTTGAGCGTCTTGTTCATACGCAACTCTATACTTTCTTTTCCAAGAATGCTCTCCTGAATCCTTTCCAATCCGGTTTTCGTCTCGGTCATAATACTACCAAAGCATTACTTCATATCACTGATGAGATAAGGCTGGGCATGGATGGTGAAAAACTCACACTGTTGTTCCTGCTTGATTTTAGCAACGCATTTAACACCGTGGATTTCCACATCCTGCTTGCCATACTCCGCTCTATTAACATATCTCCAACGGTAATTGACTGGTTTCATAGTTACCTGTTTGGACGCTGACAGCGTATTCGTGTTGATGAGTCGTACTCTTCGTGGTGTAATACAACTGCCGGGGTACCGCAGGGTGGCGTGCTATCTCCGTTACTTTTCGCAATTTTTATTAATTCTATATCCAAACAGTTACTTTCATCCTACCACCTTTATGCAGATGATTTGCAGATATATTCACAGGCACCACTAGAGTCAATTTCAACGGCGTTTTCTAATATAAACACAGATTTGGCGCATATCTGTACGTGGAGCAAAAATTATGGTCTTAAGGTAAATCCGTCAAAAACACAAGTGTTGGTACTATGAGACTGGAATTCGAAATGATACACCGCACTCAAAACGAAGTCATTTATTTCTGTTTTTCCGCAGGCTTATATACCCCGGCCGGTAACGAAACCATAGCGCGATTCAGCGGAACGGCACACCACCATCTATGAAGCATGAGTGTAAACTTAAAAACTAAACATACCGCCCACCAAGGACCTAGTCCTTTCCAACCGCCCACCGTGAAGCTAGATACATTAAAATAGGCAATTGGTTGCATGTTTGGTGTGTGTGCCTTTGGTGCTCAAACAATAATGCATATTCTTGATTAGATAGTACATATAACAATAAAGTTTAATAAACTGAGACTTAGTCCCGCTGAATAGCAATATTCGAATACATGATAAAAACATCAACGGGATATCGATAAATAGTGGACTGTATCTTAAAAGCTTTAAACATGAATGATAAAATACACAAGAAAAAACAACACATAACCATACACATAAACATCGATGTATTCGATGTTTATGTGTATGGTAACATCAATCACATAATAATCTTAAAAGTACAATGGATGGGTCATACTAGTACACCATAGTACGACTTAGTTACAACCATCATCATTTACTGGCAAGATGCATAGTTTCGAAGTTGGACGTTTGATTCGCGAATCCTTGCACTGAAGGGTCACGACTCGAACTAGCCCATCCTTACCAGGATGAGATTCAAAAACTCTCCCGTATAACCATTTAGCTGGTGGTAAATTATCCTCCTTTACAAGGACAATGTCACCCACTTTCACATTCTGCGTTCGGTTAGCCCACTTGTTTCTATGGAAAAAGCCACTTAAGTACTCTTGAGACCAACGCCGCCAAAACTGTTGCAACATTTTTTGAGTTAATTGCCAACGCCACAAATGACTTGTTGGTGTAAACTCACTATTAACGTCGGTTACTGTTATGATTGGCTGTCCGACAAGAAAATGTCCCGGTGTTAACGGTGCTAGATGCATTGCATTTGTACTAGGTGGGGATAGAGGTCTGGAATTTAAACAGGCTTCTATTTGTGTCAGTAATGTAGACAACTCTTCAAACGTAAGCGTAGACTCACCTATAACCCGTTTCAAATGGTGTTTTGTGCTTTTTACACCTGCTTCCCAAAGGCCTCCGAAGTTGGGAGCATGCGGCGGAATAAAGTGCCATTCTGTACCGGTGTTAGCCAACGCAGCCGAAATTTCGCATGGCAGACTGGCCTTTTCATTACGAAACATAGCTCTCAGCTCCTTGGAAGCTGCTACAAAGTTTGTGCCATTATCACTCCACATATGAGCGCAGTGGCCTCGCCTAGCAACGAAACGCTTAAAAGCTAACAGAAAACCATGCGAAGTCAAGTCGGAGACTGCTTCTAGATGTACCGCAATACAGCAATAAATCATTTTTCATTTTTCATTTCATTTTTCATTACCGCGCGAGTTGCCATGCATACAAATAGGCATATGTAACCTTTATAAGATTTATGACCCCGGCCCTTAGAAGTTCTTATCTGAATGGGACCAGCGTAATCCACTCCTGAATGGAGAAAAGGCTTACTAGGAGTAACTCGACAAGCCGGCAGCTGACCCATTTGTTGATTACGGGTCACAGCTGCATGACGTATACATGGGACACACTTACGTATTTGTGCTTTGACCAGATTTTTAACTCTTATTATCCAATATTTACACCGCAAAAAGTTTAAAGTCAACTGAGGGCCACCGTGCAACACCATTTCATGGGCATCAGCGACAATTAGCTTAGCTAAACTTGATTGATGAGGGACAATAACAGGATGTTTCATATCTTCGCTTAGTTGTGAGTTGTGAATCCGACCACCAACCCTCATTAAACCCTTATTGTCTATAAAGGGGTTTAAAGCAGTCAAACCACTGTATTTGCTAGAATCCTTTCCAGCCTGTACTAGTTTAATGTCCGATTGGAACCAAATATGCTGACATTGGTGTAGACAAGTCTCCATGGTGTCTCTTATTTCAGCAGCAGTTAGATATGATGGTAATTTTGCTTCTCCCTGCTGCACTCCTTTGACTTTTAGGAAACGCTTGCACCAGCTAAGTACCCTGACCATCCTGCGCAGTGATGAAAATCTGGACCATAGCATCTCAGTTGGATTTTCTTCTGTGTTTACCACAATATGCACTTTGACAGGCCTTTCTTCCAGTTTTGTTATGGATTTCGGCCTAGTATATTTTATGACGTCACTAATCAACCATGACGGTCCTGACTTCCAAAGTGAATCAGTCAAGAATGCTTGTGGAGTTTTACCTCGAGAAGCACTGTCAGCTGGATTGTCTTCTGATTGTACATAATGCCATTGTGAGGAATCAAGAATGTTCAGAATTTCTGATGTTATATTTGCCACAAATGTCTTCCATCGACTTGGATGGTCACTTAGCCAGGCCAATACAATAGTTGAGTCGGTCCATGCGTGTAAATTGCATTTAGGGATGTTTAAAACCTGTGCTACCTCTATCAGTAGTTTTGAAACTAAAACGGCTCCACACAATTCAAGCCTCGGAATTGACACCTGTTTTATTGGAGCGACCTTTGTCTTACAAGTTACTAAGTTTGAATGCACAATACCATTAGAATCAATGACTCTCATATAGATGACTCCAGCGTACGCTACACCCGAAGCATCTGAAAACCCATGCAACTCTACTGAACGATCATCATCAGTTCTTTCAACCCATCTCGGAATCCTGAAGTTCTTGAGACTTTGTAATTCTGATCGATATAAATTCCATTTTTTCAGTAGATCCATCGTTAACTCATCGTCCCAGTCTAGGCCAGCAATCCACAACCTTTGTATAAACACCTTGGCGGTAATAATGCAAGGGGCGATCCAACCTAGTGGGTCGTATAAACGTGCAATCTCGGAAATAACGTTTCTCTTAGTCACAGGTGCTGTAAGTGGAGGAGTCAATGGTAAAGAAACAGATGGTAAGTTTACTGTGTATTGAAACTCATCACTACTGCGATTCCAGGTAAGTCCTAAAACTTTAGTAATCTCATTTTCTTTGATCTCTAGATTTCTTTCGGTGTCTTCTTTCATTGCCTTTACTAAATCTCTTTTGTTGCTTGTCAATTTCTGTAGTTCAAAACCAGCTTTGCTCAATAAATCATTCATTTCTTTGTATACTCTAACAGCTTCTATTTCAGTTTGACAGCCAGTCATCAAATCATCCACGTAAAAGTCTGTCATTAATCGGTTTGCAGCCAATGGATACATATAGCCTTCGTCACAAGCTATTTGCTGCAGTGCTTTGACCGCCAGGTACGGAGCGCTTGACGTTCCAAATGTTACTCTCAAGAGACGAAATTCCTGTATATCGTGATGAATATCATCTCGCCATAAAATTCTTTGAAAGTCCACATGTTCATTGGAAACCTTTACTTGCCGATACATTTTGACGATATCTGCCGCGAGGCATACAGGATGTTGACGCCATCGCATCACTGTATGGCGTAGATCTAATTGTAGGGGTGGTCCTACCATTAAGGTATCATTAAGGGAAACCCCATTGGTTCCCTTGCATGATGCATCGAATACCACTCTTACCTTGGTAGTTGTCTTGTCCTCACGGATCACTGCATGGTGTGGTAGATAGACAGCGCCAGCTTTGTTTTTGTCATGCTCACTGGTAATCTTTTCCATGTGACCCAGTGACAAGTATTCATTTATGACTGCTGTGTGCTGTGTGTATGTCTGACTCTTGAAAGCTTTTTTTCAAGGCTTGCAAGTCTCCTTGTCGCTATTTCTTTGGTACCGCTTGGTGGTTCGCTTGACTTCAATGGGAGTTTGACCACGAAACGGCCACATTCGTCTCTGTGCGTGTTACTGGCAAAGTGATCTTCACATGCCTGTGCCTCAGGAGTGAGAATGTGCTTGGTGCATAATGGCTCTGACTCTATTTCCCAAAATCGTTTTAGAATCTCATCTTCATGGGCTGTAGCGTGCATGCCTACTACGACATTGTGACAAGATTTGCCAGTCTCTCCAATGTTGATTTCTCCTGAAACGATCCAACCCAGGTATGTATTTTGAGCCATTAATTTACAATTGGAGTCCTTCACGAGACCCGCTTTTAATATTTTGAAATAGATCTCAGCTCCTAACAAAATATATATTTTTCTAGGTGCATTGAAATATGGATCAGCTAAATCCATCTTACTGAAATCTGGCCAGTCAACTATTGTAAACCTGTTATCGGGCAATACAGAAGTTACCTTACTCAATACGTGAGCCTTAACTTGCAGATGAATTGTTGGGTCACGAAGCGACTGAATATTGACAGTAACTACGTATCGAGAGTTTATACCACTCTGACTATCACCTACGCCTGAAATTGTTGTTTTAGTTGCAGTCTTTTTTAAGCTGCAACAACTGAACTGCAGCCTCGGATATAAAAGATGCCTGTGAACCCTGATCAAGTAAGGCTCTCAAGTGTTGAGTAGACCCATTTCGCGATTCAGCCTTAACAATTGCTGTCGCTAACAGAACCTGTGTGTTGATGTGATTGGCGAAATGGGTTGCAATATCAGACTGGTTGGCGGTCTCGCCTTGAGCTGCATTGACTAACTGTGGTGTATCACTTTGAACACTTGTGTGAGCTGAAGAGCTAACGTCTACATTATCCTTTGCAATATGCAAAAGTGGGTGGTGTTTTTTGTTACAAAAGCGACATCTAGAAGGCACACGACAATTAAAAATTAAGTGACCGGAGCGAAGGCAATTAAAACATAAACCGAGCGACTTAGCTACATTACGACGCGTTTCAACGTCTAGTGTAGAAAATGCTTCACAATGCCACAAGTTGTGACCTTCCGAGCAATGCGGACAAGACATGTCGGAAACTGAATATAGCACTTTTCCACTACTGACTTTAAACTTACTAACACCAGGCTTAGTGTCGACAAATTCTAATGCACGGAACCTAGTTTCCAAAAAGTCCTGAAACGCTTTGAATGAAGGTAGATCATCACCTGACTGGCTGACTTGCAATTCCCAGTTTTTTCGAGATTCTGGATCCAACTTCGAACTAATTAAATAAACGATGATAACATCCCAGGTGTCTACTTTAATGCCTAGGCTTGACAACTCATGTAAACAATCAGTTGTTGTATCTAAAATTTCCTTTAAAGCCTTGGATGATTCTACTGACATATTACTTTGGCCAAGTAGACGCTTGAGAATGCAGGTTGACAAAAATCTTTTGTTGTTATAACGGCTTTCTAACATATTCCAACACTTTTTGTAATTAGTTTGCGTAATCGGTACGTGCCTGATTAGTTGCTCTGCTTCACCTAATAGTTGGGACCTTAAATAATGCAAGCGTTGTACATCATCAAGGTTGGGATTATTATGTACTAACGACACGAACAAATCCCTAAACGATAACCATTCCTGATATTGACCACTGAAATGAGGAATAGTTATCTTAGGTAACTAAGCCATAGACGTGTTCTTAGAACAATTAGGTGAAGCATCATGGAATTCACGTAATTCAGACGTAATGTTGGATAATGTACATTTTAACGCTACTTTATAACTTAGATAAACCTCGTAAACATTTTCAAAGACATCATTCATCATATAGTCAGTGTTCCGGAGTTGCCTATCTTCGTAACATTTAATTAGCTCCTCATGACTTC
Source organism: Euclidia mi (assembly GCA_944739405.2). Classification (NCBI taxonomy): domain Eukaryota; kingdom Metazoa; phylum Arthropoda; class Insecta; order Lepidoptera; family Erebidae; genus Euclidia; species Euclidia mi. Next base: position 57,148,294 of record OX123181.2, read on the forward strand.
TGGTGAAAGTATTGAATTGCTTTTCTAGCACCTCCAATCTGGCCTCGACGTAAGCTTCGACAAGCCGCTCTTTTGGAGCCTTCTTAAAGTTAACGTGGCCTTTCTCTATTTGACCTTTCAGATCAAACAATAGTCTTATCTGTGCCTCCATCTTAATGAAAGACGCAGTTCAAGGCTCTAATTATTGTGTATCAGTTATGCTTGTAGTAGCAGTATACAGATTTAGTATAAGTCTTATTTTCATAGGAATAATCTGATTGCCAAATTTTTTAAGTGTTTAGACTTTATTCTCTTTCTGGCGGAAATCGGGCATGGATCCCCCGTCAGATCACTTTTTGGCAAATATGCTATGTCCTAACTAAATGATAACACAATTATTTTTCTATGTCCGAACTTTTTGCACAGAACTTTTCTAAGTTGACAATTTTCTTTTAAAATTTCTTTGACACTAAATATTTTTGACAAAATGTACTCACAGTTTAAAGGTCCACTTGATTTTGACACACTTTACTCACACACACTCCGCTTGCTTCCTTGACAAATTCTCAATTATCCTCTAGATGTTGCTGCGTTCGCTCTGGATGAGTATCTGTCGTGATAGTTCCAATCAGATCCGTTCTTCTCCTCAGCTCCGAGATGTTGTGTTTCCAAGCCTCACGCTTATAGGTGGCGCTAAATCCGTACTGGTGCTGAAAATCTAACAACGTGTCTGTTATACAAAAATAATGTATCCGACTCGGAGGACCAAATTATGTTGGTACTATGAGACTGGAATTCCAAATGATACACCGCACTCAAAACGAAGACATTTATTTCCCTTCCGGGTCTTCTCACGATTCCCCTAGGGGAACCGGGGGGAAACTGATACAGGTTGTGTACTGTTTCAGTGGTGTCAGCCGCCGCCTGCAACTGCAGACGGGTCACGGGGTTGTGGTCGTTGCCACTGATGTCATATCCGGGCGTCTTGTCCGGATGTGCTTCACGCTGCTAGCGAGACCTGACCCCACCGGCAGTATTCCCAAGAGGGGAACGTCCGGTGAGCGATCTACGAGCCAGCGGCGGCTCGTTCGGTGGGGGCTACGCTTACGTTGGCGAGGTCGAGCTTGCCGGGGGAGGCTCCCGACAAGCGCCCGTCAGCCGACGTGAGCGAGCTGGAGTCAATCCGGTGTGGTTGCTGCGGGGATTAAATCCCGCGGCAGTGGTCGGTCCGGTGGGCGCCGATGGTAAGGCGCCAGCTCCCGCAGGTGGCGGAAGGATGACCCGTCAGCACGGGCGAACATGTTGGCGCTCAGGCGACCGATGAAGTTGTCGAGACTCTCTATGCGTAGGCCCCTGGAGATGACGTCGTTCCTCACGTAGCGAGGGGCGTCTACAACGGCGCGTAGGGCGAGCGACTGCTGCGCACGCAACCGTTTGCGGAGGGTCTCCGCAGCCAGCGCGTACCACGCTGGGGAGGCATAGGTGAGGCGGGTGCGGATGTATGCCTTGTACACAGCCAGCTTCGCACGGAGGGGAAGTCCGGACGCCAAGACAGGACGCAGGAGAGCTCGTGCGGTTCGCGCTTGGCCAACAACGTTCTTGACGTGTGGGGCCATCGTGAGACGACGGTCTATGGTCACGCCGAGGTATTTCACCGTCGGGGACCAATCGACGTGGTGTCCGAGCATGGTGAGAGGCGGGGGCAGTCTCCGTCCACCCATGGAGATCGCCTGGGTCTTCGCCACGTTGACCGTCAGTCTCCAGTCTTCCAGCCAGGGCGGGAGTGCATCCAGTGCGCGCTGCATCTTAACCGCCGCGTGAACGGGGTTAAGGGAGGTGGTGATGTAGGCAGCGTCGTCTGCGTACAGCGCCAGCATGGCGCCTCCAGCGACGGGGATGTCGTCCGTGTACCTACTGTAGCACACGGGCGAGAGGCAACTCCCTTGAGGGACGCCGGCTCTGATGGGGCGCTCTGTTGACAGGACGCCGTCAACTGTCACTTGAAAGCGCCTGTCTTGAAGGAAGGTGGCCACAGTCTTAACTACTCGGCGGGGAGTAGTAGACGTGGACAGCTTATAGACCAGGCCGGCTCGCCAAACGCGATCGAACGCCTTCTCCATATCGAGAAGTACTGCGACAGGGCTCTCCCTCTTGTTGAGGGCCACCGTCATGTGGTGCAGTACTCTCGCGAGCTGGTGTGTCGTGGAGTGTTCGGCTCGGAACCCGAACTGCTCGTCGCGTGGCTGGATGTGTGGTGTAAGATGCAGCAGAAGAAGCTTCTCGAAGACTTTCGAGAGTGTCGACAGCAGCGTGATGGGCCGATAGCTTTCGGGCTTCAGAATGTTTTTCCCGGGCTTGGGCAGCATTATGACTCGGCCGAGTCTCCATGTTGCGGGAAAGTTGCTTGTGCGGAGGATGCCGTTGAATAGCTGCGTCAACGACGCAATTGCTCGCGGAGGTAGGTGACGCAGGGCTTCATTGGTGATCCGGTCGGGACCAGGGGCTTTCCGTAGTTTGGTGCGGCGAATCATTCGCTGCACCTGACCTGGGGAAAAGACTACTGGGTCTTCCGTGGGGGCTATCGGCGATTGGAAGTAGTACTCCAGACGCTGCTGGATAGCTTCTACATGCTGCATGTTGGAAGCTGGATTCGGCTGGAACTGGGTCTCCAGGTGGTCGGCAAAGATCTCCGCTCGGTCCTCGGGGCGGTAACGTGGGGTGCCGTCACCAGCCAGGAGGGGCCTAATCGGAGGTTGCTTCCCGGAGAGCTGGCGGCACAGACGGTGGATGCCTGACCAGTCTTCACCTGCTCGCTCGATGGTGCGGTGCCAGGACTCGGTGGCGACTGTCTCCAGTGCACTCGAGATCTTCGCAGCCAGAGCGTTGAGCTGGGACTTCATGGTCGGGCATCGGGTGCGTTGCCATTGGCGTCTCAGCTTCCTCTTCCTCTCGATCATCGCCATGATGTGAGCCGGGAGTTGGGGAGGTCGACGTGTCGACGCAGCGTCCAGACGCGAGACTCGAAGCGCTGTGTTGATAACAGCGCTGAGTTGCTCAGCGAGTGTGTCGACGTCTGCGTGGGTCTCGATCCGGCGATAGGGCGCGTGCTCCGCCATGTAGTCGGCGAATGCTTGCCAATCCTGGCGGTGACGAGAGGGTGGCGTCACTGTTCGAGCCGGAGCACTCGACAGTGTGAGGAGTACAGGTTGGTGATCCGAGAGGAGGTGGTCGTCCAGGACGTCGATTGATGGTGCGGTCGGCAGGCCGCAGATGACCGTCAAGTCGATGACGTCTGGTGTGAGGGCTGCCTGGTACGGGTAGTGCGTCGGGACTTCTGGTCCCAGCACGTCGTAGCCGTTGCGGTCTGCATCGTCCAATAGACGGCGGCCGTCAGGGCAGGTGGTGGTGGAGTTCCAGGCCGTGTGTTTGGCGTTGAAGTCGCCCGCGACTATGGTTGCGTTCGGCGAGTCCAGCAGGGCGTGAACATTAGCCGTCGCTAATCTGTTGTTGGGCGGCTTGTAGAAAGCAAACACACGGATGAGGCGGCTGTCAATGCAGACTTTTACGCCAAGAGCGTACGACGACTGCAGCGTTGGTACAGGCAGCGGTTGGTGGACGATCCTTCTCTTTACTAGGACTGCTAATCCCCTGTACGCAGTCCCAGCTGGAGAGATGTGGTCCTCTCGGTAGACATGGTACCCTGGCATCTTGAAGGAGATACTGGCCTTAAGCGTCTCGTTGACGAGGGCAATGTCAACCTGCCGCTGGGAGAGCAGCAACCTTAAAAGCCTGGTCTTTTCGGGGGACACTCCGTCGGCGTTCCAGTAGACAATGCGTAGGCTACTAGCGGCCATAAGCGCATAGTTCGCCTACGCATTTGAGGATGAGCGGGACCGGATCCCGCCCGTCCTGCAGGGCCTGTAGCACGGCGTTGAGCGCGCCGATGGCCATGGTGATCACCGGGTCTACTCGTGGCGGCGCTGGTGTGGTGGACACCGGCGCTGGCGCTGCAGCCTGCTTCGCCTTCGTCCCCCTCGAGGGGGCAGCGACCACAGGTGCAGTAGACTGCTCCTTCTTCTTGGTCTGCTGCGTGGATGTCGCAGCAGACTTGCTCCGGGGTCTCCTTCGCCTCCTCCTTTTCTTACCAGCTGCCCCCTGGGCAGGGTTGGCAGCGGCCATAAGAGAGCCGGGGGCGTTTTCATCGGCAGCAACGGTAGGCGTTTGTTTCGTGGCTGCAGAGGTGCGAGCCACTGTGCCGGCTCGTTTGTTCCGCGCCTCCTTGCGGAACACCGGGCAGGCAATGTTGTTGGCCGTGTGAGCACCTCCGCAGTTCGCGCAGGTGGGTGGCGACTCAAGCGGGCGTGGGCAGTCCTTCGCGGCGTGCTCTTCTCCGCAGCGCACACAGGCTGGGGGCCTGTGGCAATTGTGTGAAGAGTGCCGGAACAGTTGGCATCTATGGCATTGCGCGGGGCCTTTCTTGCCGCGCCATGACTCGATTTTTACGCCGGGCATACAGAGTAACTCGGTGACGTCATATATGCCCGGCGTGATGTCTGGGGTCCGCTGCAGCTGCGCGTGATACAGGCAGCCGGGACGGCCGGTGCGCGCCCGTATGGCGCGGACGTACTCCGGGATATATCCGAGCTCCCGGAGTTCCCTCTCGATGTCCCCGGGGTCGGTATTGGAAGGCAGGCCTCGTATTGCTACCTTCACACTCTGCTCGGCTGGGAGGGAGTAACAGTACCAGGATATCCTGGTCTCCTTCTCCAGCTGTGTGAGGTAGCGTTGGGTGGTCCGGTATTCGGCCTCCGACTTCGGCATGAATCGGATGCCTTTCCCGTACGCGCGGCTGTTCGGCGCGTACCCAAGCCGCTTTTTGAGCTCCTTGAGGTGCGTCGGCCAGTCCGGTAGTACCTCTACCACGAGTGGCGGGTACCTGGTCTTCGCAGGAGCGGTTGTGGTGGTGGTCGTCGCAGTGGCGGTGGTGGTGGTGTTTGCCACTGGGGTGGGCAGCGGTGCTGCGGCAGTGGTGGCGGCAGTAGGTGCGGCAGAGGTGGACGCACCCGCTGTGGTCACGGTGGCAACGGCGGCGTAGGATGGCCCGGTCTCCATGGGGGAGACCGAGGTCATGCTGGTTAGGCTGAAGGGCGGCGTTGTGAAAATCGCCTGCCTCTTCTCGGCCATCTGGGGGGGTGAGGGGAACCTCTCCGGAGAGATGGTCACCGGTGGCGCCGTGTATCGCGGCGCGCAGAGTGGCTGGTCCAGCCTGTCCGGTGGTGGTGGTGGTGCACTGGGTGTCAGCGGCCTCTTCTCTCGCCGCTTCTGAGGCGACATCTGCAGGAATGCAGCAGATGTCGCCAGAGGGACGAGGTGCGGTGGCAAGGCTGTGACGCGTTGGTCGGGCGTGACGCCCGTCGCTGGGGCAGCAGTGACAGCGGCAGTGAGTGCCGGAGCGGCGCCGGATGAGGGCACGGAGCCGGACGGCTGCATTTCACCGGTCGGTTGCCCGGCGCGGGACGGTGGCGCGGCGCTGGTGCTTGCCTGCGGCCACATAAAAGGGTGCGCGGCACGGGTGAGCTGCGCAGGTTGCGGGGGGTCGGCGGTCGAGGTGCCGACAATCGGAGGCATCGATGGCGCTGAGAGCCTGGGTGGTACCGGTGACGACCTTGGGGACGTCCTCGGCGTCGGTGTCGGCGTTACGGGCAGTGGGCTGCCCGCAAAATACTCCTCACCCCCAAGGCCAGGTGTCATGATGAGGGGAGGTGGGGTGGTGCGGGGCGCTCGGCTGACCTGCTGGTCATTGATCATGCGCTCGACGCCCGCCTGGATGGCGGCGAGCGGAGCGACACGCGAGCGCCATATGCTGCGTCTCGGAGGCAGCGGGCGGGTTGCCTTCCTCGATGGAGGGTATTGTTGTTGGGATGGTGGCGGCATCTTTCAACGGCACATCCTTACCGCGGCGAAAAGTAAACTCCGCGGTCGAGACGCGGCGGTTGAAACGCGGCGGTTGGAACGCCGAGCTCTTTTGACGGCGCGGCGCGGTGATGCCGCGGCGCGTTAGCACGTCGCGGTCAGCCACGCGACGCGGAGGCGACACGCGGACGGCACGCGACGGTCGAACGCGACGCGGTTATGAACGCGGCGCGGTAATGCACGTGGATTAGGATGGGGGGCTGTCGTGCGCGGTCTCTGCCGACTTCCTCGGCACACGACCCCCACTGATACGGCCCCCGGGGCTTGCCGCTGGTGGCAGACCGAGGACCGAAATCAGTAGTGAGCCGTGTGATAATCCTTAAAAGTCGGTAGGTGCACAATAATATTGTAAAATTATAATGGCGTCCCCGCGTGAGCGAGATGTGTTGCACACGGAACTATTATAACGCGAGACCCGAGCGCTGCGAGAAGCGACGACCTCTCGCTACGACGGCCGGCGGGCTACATTTATTTCTGTTTTTCCGCAGGCTTATATACCCCGGCCGGTAACGAAACCATAGCGCGATTCAGCGGGACGGCACACCACCATCTATGAAGCATGAGTGTAAACTTAAAAACTAAACAACAAGTCATTCTAATTGGCAGTTCCAGGATGCCTTCCAAGATTAATTGGTCACAACTGTCTCAGATTCGGCTCGGTGGTAACATCCTACCAATCTTAGACTTCTCACTCTTTTTGGTTTACGCAAATATGATCATATATCTGAATTTCGTTCCAGGCTCAAGTGGCTCTTAATTCGACTTCGCCGGAATACTCATATTGTTATGTTACTGTACAATGTGTTGTTCAATCCTAATACATATCTCAAAGAACGTTTTAAGTTCCGTCGTTGTAAGTTTTAAGGTCATCAGTGGATCTGAGACTGCAGATGCCAGCACATACCTGTACCCATACTATGAAGCACTATTTGTCATTGTAAACATACATATACTATATATATATATATATATATATAATGTATTTATTTATATATTTAGCACCTATCATATCTATTGTATGTATGCCTGTGATAGATTTGTTGAAATATATTGTAAAGATATTCAAAAATATATCAAAGTAAGTACGTCTAAAGTATGTGTGTCCCATTTGTAAGTACCTATTTATCATCCCAGCAAAAGCTCGGATATCAAACTGTTATAAATCTCGCTAGAATTTATATCATTGTTATTTCTACGTCGAGTTTCAGGTTAAGTTACTCTAACAAGATATAACCATATATATGTTTCTATAAAATGTTAAAACAATTATATTTTAAGTATAAAATGTATTATGAATTAGTTTTGTAATAATTCAATCTGCACGTGGCGACGAAACGTCATATCCCCAACTTGGTGAGGTGTTTGTTCGCTAGTATAAAAGTCAGATCGCTACGGAGCGACACTCAGTTGTCTCCCGGCAGTCGAAGTGTGAACATCAGACGAACAAGTGTTGCCAATTCTAAAATAGACAAATTGGTTTGACGTTTTGGCATTTGACACTATCAAACGGATAAATAGAGTATAAAGACAAGTGTGAACAGACTCTGTTCAGTTTCGCTCCGGCAACGGCTTACTAAGGTACGATATAATTCTGACTATTATATTCATGTGTTTCACGATTCTATATTGCTTCTGTGGTGTTATTTAGAGTATTGTCAATAGAAATAATGCAGAAGCAATGTAATATAGCGTAGCTATTGTATAATTGATATTGTGGGTGGTTTTGTCAGTTGTGAGATGTTATAAGTAAAAAAACTTGGGATATCATATAATAAAATCGATTCATATGCTGTGAAACAAGCCATATCATTTATATGTACCTGTGGTGAATATTACAGTGGTAAATATTGAATATACCCATAGTAAATATACCTAGAATAATAATAAAAGATATATCTGTGGTCAATATTACTAAATGAATTATATTGTTGCTAATCCGTTGTATTAATGTTATATTTGATATATTGAACTACCCACAACCTTGCTACCCAATATTATAAATATGTTATAGTTTGTACTGCTTTTATGAACAATGACTATTAAAAGAATGGCCAAGAATGTCGGTAAATATAAATGTATCTTTATCTAAGATATATTCTTGTGACAAACTGAATAAATGAAAGTAAGAATTGATAGTTGTCTCTTTTATTTTTCAAACCATTGACAAATATAACTAAAATACTACATATAGGCCATATGCTTTGTACCTTTACATATATATAATAACTATTCTATTACCTGCGTATGTATGTTTATTGAATTATTGAACAAAAACAATATCTAGTAATCGATACCCTTAGTTAGCTACACATCAAAGCTTTTTGTCTTTTTCAGTCTGTCTATCCTGAGGTTGCCTGTAAGAGATCGCACTCTGCGATAAGGCCGCCCTTGTGCATCTGATACGTATCATTAATTAAGTTATTTAATTACACCGAATGCTAATGCTATACTAAGCGACTCGATGGATTAGTCATATTAAAAAGATAAAGCAATGGTCTATGATTTGTTCTTATTATTAATTTCTTACCATATAAATACGGTCTAAAATATTTTATTGACCAAACTATTGCAAAAAGTTCCTTCTCTATTGTAGCATAATTTAATTCAGCTTTGTTCAAACTACGACTAGCGTATGCGACAGGTTTTCCATTAGAATTTGATAAAGCACTGCCTATTGCATAACCAAAACTATCTGTTTGTAATATAAATTCATTTTGCTGTGAAAAATTGGGATAGTCTAAAACAAGAGGGTTACAAAGCAACCCTTCAAGCGTGTCGAATGCATTTTGACATTCAGTAGTCCACTCAAAGTTAACTTTTTTTCTACATAACTTGTTTAGTTGCAAAACAATTCCTGCAAAATTACGAATAAATTCCCTATAATAATTACTAAAGGCAACAAAACGTTTGACGGCATCGACGCATGTCGGTGTCGGATAACTTGCAATGACGCGATTTTTGTCAGGGTTGGGTAAAATTCCTTCGGCTGATATTACGTGGCCTAAATATACAATTTGTCGTTTTAAAAATTCACACTTTGAAGGATTGAGTTTTAGATTTACTTTACGGAAACGTGTAAATACTGACATTAAATTAGTATTGCGTTCAATCAAATTTCTGCCAAAAATTACTAAATCGTCTAAATATATGATACATTTATCGTAATTAAGTCCCGACATAGCAACTGTCATTAATCTACTAAAAGCAGATGGGCTAATTTTTAACCCCATCGGTAACCGACACATTTGATATTGCCCGCTGTCAGTAGTGAACGCAGTGTACTTCCTGGAATCCTGCGATAAATTGCATTGGTAGTAACTACGACTCAAATCACAATGGCTAAAATAAATGGCACCAGATAACGATTCTAATATATCGGTGATATTCGGTAGAGGCAATTTGTCATCCTGTACTCTCTCATTTAATTGTCTATAGTCAATGACTACTCTCTAGTGACGTTTACCAGTTCTACCTAATTTTTTAGGCACTAGTAACAAAGGACTCGACCATTCGCTACTAGTTTTTTCTATAATTCCCTCTCGCAACATATTATTGTCTATCTGTTCATTGAGTTCCTTCTTCTGCGTAAATTGAATTCGGTATTGTTTCCTATACACGGGGGTAGCATGCTCCTTTAAATAAATAGATTGCTCATAAACATTAGTTAAGCTTAACTTGTCACCCGGTAAATGAAAAATATTTGAAAATTTAGCACAAATCTGTTCAATAGACAATTGCTCTTTTTTATTTAGGTATGACCCCAAATCAAGCAAAGAAAATAATTGACGAATCCTCTCTACATTTATATCCGGTTTCTCAAAATTACAAATATCATAATTCTCTAATTTGTCTACCTCTAACTCGCTCAAGCACAAATTCCTCCTCGGTAGTATTTAAAATCCTCACAGGCATTTTACCATTCTTAGGCCTTGCTACAACACTAGCTAAAAATACGCCATGTCTTATCCCTTTGGGATACACAACACAATCATAATTGATACGTGTAGGTATGTATTCAATATCTTCACATCGCGGTGTGACTTTTAAAGAATAGCTATAATAATGTAAAGGTAGTGTGACAATACTTTCCTTGCACTTAGGGGACAAAGTATCGGTCCCATAATCTACTACTCCACAGTACCGTTTTATAAAATCTTGACCCAGTATACCAATTGCTTTACATGTTAAACTTTTAAATACATAAAACTTATGTTAAAAAGATATGTTTCCGCATTGCAACGTTAAATAGACAAAACCTACTGATTTCAAACTTCCACCAATTCCATATATATTTAAATCACACTAATGTAACTCTAACTTAGCTAAACTTAAAACTTCATACTTAATCGCTGATAAGGAGGCCCCCGTATCTACTAAAAGTTCTAATTCTACATTATCTAAACTTAAAGTTACCCAATTAATACTATCACTAACTAAAATTTGATTGGGAACGAAAAAACTTGCCTAAATTATGGTCACCTTTCTCGTTACTATTTATCGACGTATTTGAATTAGACGTAAAGTGATTTACGAGTAATTCCTATTTGCATAATTGCCACGATTATAATCTCCACGTACATACATCGAACTTGATACGCCTCGTGCCTGTGCCCGTGCGACCGCTGCGCCCGCGGCCGCTTTGAAACGTGTTCGATGACGTGCTCGAAATATGATGCGGTTGCGACACTTGCCTGTTACTTTGATAACAATTATATGAATTACGATTATGAAATCCTTATCCTCTATTGCGAAAATAATTACCAAATCCTCGTCGCGGTGGCCGGCGACCTATGACATGACCTGATGCTCCGAAGTGGAACTGGATCACCCTCGTCCTCAGCGACTCTGATAGCATCCTTCAATGAAGTCAAATTCCTAGCCGAGATAATAGTACCTAACCTCTGGTTCCTTGATCCTTCTGAAAAACATTTTATAGCGTTTCTTTCGTTAGCGGGGCGAAATATCTTATAAGCTTGTTCATCACCATTAGCTTGAGAGATGGTTAAATCGACAAACAACTTTTCTATGACCTCACCGAACTCTTTAATAGATTTGTCTCCCTGTCTAGCCTTTTGTAACTTCGCCTGTAAAGCAGTGTGTGATTTGTGAGTCAGTAAATGCCTACGCATGTCTCCTAATAGTAAATCAACCGAACTATAAGAAGCAGCTAATCGCATTTTGGCTGCACTTGTTAAACGGTTTTTTAAAACAAATTTTATCAACATCTGCTTATCACCATCATCAATTAGACATGACTCATATAATTCAATCGCATCAATTAAATCCTGAGTTGTCTCCTCGTTACCATTCATCTTCGACAAAAGACTGACAAGCCGTTTTGAAGCTAAACTTTTCACTAGCCATGGTTTTTAATTCACTACAACTACTTAAACTAATAACTTTCGATTTTTCTTGATAAGATAAAATTTTCTCATAACATTTATCTATACGAGAGCACAATATTACTATATCTCCATAAATCTCTTTAGGTAAGTTATGCAAAATATTCTTAAATGATACATATAAATTCTTACATTCAGAAATTTTATTCTCAAAATTAGAACCTATCCTTCTGCGAGGACCCAACTTAGAAAAACTACTTCTATATTGATTTAATTGTTCGTAAATTTTTGCAATTTCTAATTCTAAATTCATAATAGTAATGAAATAAAATCATAAATCAAATCCCCGTACATAATTATCTTAATAATTAATATGCTATTATATATATATATATATATATATATATATATATATATATATATATATATATATATAAATATATATATATATATATATATATATAATTAATCAGTATTCTGGTATCGTACAGTGTCCTAGTTTTTTTAACTAATACGCACATATAGCTCACGCATGTTTCACACCTTCGGTTCCGAATCTTCACGATCTCGAAGTTCCCTGCGACGGCGGTAGCTCACGCGAGACAGCACGCGCTCCAGTGCATCATTCCTCAGTTCCCTCTGCATCCAGCCAGTGTGATATCCCTTGTACAGGTAGCAGAATCCAAGCAGCACAGCCAGCAGCATACACGCGCATATTATGGACAGGGAGCACGTTGTTGGTTTGCAAGTGTTCAGCGGTAGCCCGAGCGTGATTGTCTCCGCCTGCAGCTTGCGCAATGATCACCTCTTCTTTACTTTGCGTCGCGTCGTCCCCATAGCCTTGTTTGTCTTCTTTTTCGGATGGTATTATCAGCGAGAAGTCCAGATGCAACGATAGAGTCAACCAAGATGAAGCGAGTATGGCGGGTCTGGCAAGGTCGCCATGTGGTGTGCCCACGTGCCGAGGCACGGTTAGGGAGAGTTTTTAATAAAAACGCAACACATCCGTACAGTTCAAAAGTCAAGTTTTATTGCTCTAAAAATATAACATACTAATACATATTGAATAGGTACCTTGGTAAATGCTGACACTAATATTATAAAGGTAGTTACTTACTAGATTAATACATATAAGGTAACATACACACTACAGGGTACTGGGTATGGGTACTGGCCGTTTTCTATGGGTGACTCTCAGATTATTTCATCCGTACCATCAATGATTAGATATTGCCTCGGGTGGCTTTAATAGACCCAAGGGAATCGTGGCTTACGTAAGCATGGGAATGAATTAATTTGTTTTCTTGTTGTGTTGTTTTTGAAAATAGGTCGATACAAGATCCTCGACGTTCTCAAGTTTAATCTTGTTCAATTTTCAAATTTGAATGTTTGGCGGAGTAATACTCGAGAAAGTCCTTCTTTATAAGGTGGCGGTTTTTTTATCACTTTAGTGTAACGTGATAAAGGATGTCGAAGATCATAGAAAGCTGCCCTGGATATATAGTTAATAAATAAAATTTTAATAATGAAATCAACGTATTGTGTTATCGTGTGTACTAATTTGATAGTTATGATTCTTCTTAAAATGTTATATATATATATATATATATATATATATATATATATATATATATATATATAATATATATATATATATATATATATATATATATATATATATATATATATATATATATATATATAATTAATCAGTATTCTGGTATCGTACAGTGTCCTAGTTTTTTTAACTAATACGCACATATAGCTCACGCATGTTTCACACCTTCGGTTCCGAATCTTCACGATCTCGAAGTTCCCTGCGACGGCGGTAGCTCACGCGAGACAGCACGCGCTCCAGTGCATCATTCCTCAGTTCCCTCTGCATCCAGCCAGTGTGATATCCCTTGTACAGGTAGCAGAATCCAAGCAGCACAGCCAGCAGCATACACGCGCATATTATGGACAGGGAGCACGTTGTTGGTTTGCAAGTGTTCAGCGGTAGCCCGAGCGTGATTGTCTCCGCCTGCAGCTTGCGCAATGATCACCTCTTCTTTACTTTGCGTCGCGTCGTCCCCATAGCCTTGTTTGTCTTCTTTTTCGGATGGTATTATCAGCGAGAAGTCCAGATGCAACGATAGAGTCAACCAAGATGAAGCGAGTATGGCGGGTCTGGCAAGGTCGCCATGTGGTGTGCCCACGTGCCGAGGCACGGTTAGGGAGAGTTTTTAATAAAAACGCAACACATCCGTACAGTTCAAAAGTCAAGTTTTATTGCTCTAAAAATATAACATACTAATACATATTGAATAGGTACCTTGGTAAATGCTGACACTAATATTATAAAGGTAGTTACTTACTAGATTAATACATATAAGGTAACATACACACTACAGGGTACTGGGTATGGGTACTGGCCGTTTTCTATGGGTGACTCTCAGATTATTTCCGCTCTTACCAACCATAGTTTACTAACGTTCTTGAAGAGAAAAATAGCCACATTTGAAGCTTAATTCTATTTACAAAAACGAAGACTTAAATCTTCATTTTACCTCTTAAGTTTATAATCATATTCATTTCAGGCATTACTGTGTTTTGTTGAATGCAATATTCCGTGGAGACCCACTTTACGAGCACAAACACGTCACAGATATGATAACTAATTAAAATGTAAATGAAACCGACCCACTCAGTCATTTGCCTAAACTAAAATATGAAGGTCTCACAACAACGTGCATGCCATGTCTCGGAATAATTACTTTGATATAAAGTAATAAACGTTTTATTTTCATGAATAAATGCAAGAATTAGTTTAGTCAAATGTAACATTTTACCTGCTACGTGACCTTAGCAGCGTCTTGTAACATGTTACCTTTTTTATGTTTTCAATTGGATATACTTGTTAAAAAAATCTATGTTTTAATGGTAGATAATCATCATCATTAGCCTTGTATATATACTGTCCCACTGCTGGGCACGGGCCTTTTCTCACTATGAGAAGGGTAAGGTCCATGTATGGTAGATAATAGTTAATTGTATATGTTCTTAATTAGCCTAACCTAACACTATCAGCACTTTCTTAAATAAAATGTTGTCATTGAGATCCCAAAATCGAATAACATCCTTCAAAGGACCCGCAAGTAATATTAACCTACAAATAATCGTCCAAAAGTTGGTAGAACTACCGTATCAAATCTAGCATTACAATGTATTATATTTTAATACCATTTTGTATGAAGTAACAAAAGCTCGCCTCGATAATTATTACTGAAAAAGCTTCGTCTCAAAAAGCTTATCATATGTTACCTGAGTGTAAAATACATACTTACGTAGTATCTAAGCCGATTGAAGTATTCACAATTTTGTTTAGGTATGAGACTTCAATGTGAAATATATTATGTAAGGCAATTTATTATTCGAGAAACCAGTCAAACGTCCGGAATAAAACAGAACAAAGCAATAGAAACAATTTCACAAATTTTCAGGAATAACATTTTAAGAAGAATCATAACTATCAAATTAGTACACACGATAACACAATACGTTGATTTCATTATTAAAATTTTATTTATTAACTATATATCCAGGGCAGCTTTCTATGATCTTCGACATCCTTTATCACGTTACACTAAAGTGATAAAAAAACCGCCACCTTATAAAGAAGGACTTTCTCGAGTATTACTCCGCCAAACATTCAAATTTGAAAATTGAACAAGATTAAACTTGAGAACGTCGAGGATCTTGTATCGACCTATTTTCAAAAACAACACAACAAGAAAACAAATTAATTCATTCCCATGCTTACGTAAGCCACGATTCCCTTGGGTCTATTAAAGCCACCCGAGGCAATATCTAATCATTGATGGTACTCAGGCATTTACATATTATGTGATTAGCGGCGCTGAAGTATTCGCTTAGCAACCTGCGATTCAATTAGTTAACATGAATATCTAAAATGAAAGTAAGAGGTAATGCCACAACGATGTTTACTATAATTAATCATCCATTTGTTTTTTTTTTATTTGGAACTAACGACTCAACGTGATATCTATGTTATTTTTAGAAACCCTAAAAATAACAACGTGATCTACAAGAAATGTTACAGATTCGCTATGTCTTTGCGGCAGTCACCAATAACCTCGAAAAATAAAGGCATTAAACAGCTAGAAGAAAATGTTCATCCAACCTACGTGCATTTTTGACAGAATAACCAGCAAACCCTATATATTGTTATCTGCGTCCAAATTTTGTTCCAATCAATCAATCAGCCTATCGCAGTCCACTGCTGGACATAGGCCTCACCCAACACGCGCCACAGTACACGATCGTCAGCCTTCCGCATTCAGTCAAAAGTCAAAAAGTCAAAAATCATTTATTCATCTAGGTCACAAGGTGACGCTTATGAACGTCAATTTTTTAAAGTAAATTACTAATGCTTCTATATTAACATTTACTGCCTTGTTCGCAAAGCAATAGGTAGAACCACGAGAAAGAACGGGCAATAAAACTCGTGGCCACTCTTTTTAATCGCCAGTGTTATGGTACATATTTTGTTTTTGTAAGGAGCTGCAACTGTTCCACATTGTAATTAATTACTTGTAAATAGTAAATAAGAACATACATAATACTTAAACAAATATGCAGTTACTAAATTAAGTGCTGTAGTAGTCTTCCAATGTGAATGTGTGTCTGACCCAGCCACCCTTTTCAGGTCAAAATTTTGTTTAAATGTGACAAAAATTTATCAAAGAAACCAACACTTTTGAGATTAATACATTCTAAAGTAAGTACTTCTTAAAAAAAATCTGGCAAGTGCGAGTCTGACCCGCGCACCGAGGGTTCCGTACGCATTTTACCTTATTTGAGGTTGGTGCTAATTACGCTAGTCCTCTAAATCTGTATGAGCGCCCATACAACTTAGAGGAATATCTTAAATGGAATCTACTATGTATGTATGGGGACACCCTTAAATTTTCCACTTTTTTATTTCTTGTAATTTTTCCTTTATTTGTGCTGTAAGACCCTGCTTTTGGCCAATTTTCGTGATTCTAGTTCAACGGAAACTACCATATAGGTTTTCGACCCAAAACCTATAGGGTAATTACGGTTCACCTAGAATTGTCAATTTTGTTTATAACCAAGGTCTTATAGCACAAGTAAAGGAAAAATTCCGAAAATTAAAAAAGTTGAAAATGAAGTTTAATTTTGGTACTTACAAGTTTTCGCAAAACCACCATATTGACCATATCTTTTTATCGGGTTGACCCAGGAACCTGATTTTTATATACCTTATAGGAACCATAGACTTCAGTATCTGGTATAAATTTCAATTTGCTAGGTCCACCCGTTTCTGAGAAAATCAATGGTGACACACGGACAGACAAACAGACAGACAGACGGACAAGAAAGTGATCTTATAAGGGTTACCCTTAAAAACCCTTATAATATCACGGGATTTTTATCAAGGGTTCCGCCCTAAAAACATGGAGCAGTCCAGTAACAGCTGATTGCAATGGAGAATAATTATATTCCTGTTACAGCATCATATTAAAACTCATCTCATATTGGTAACATCAGCACGTTGCCAAATACTGTGGTTTCCAGTTAAGCATAAATATTAGGCAATACTAAGTAAAGCTAGTAGTAAAAAGAGTTGTTCACGTACGAAAATCCCAACCACAATCCGGTGAAAAAAATATTGTAGCGATTCTATTCATCGCTATTTGTAGACACTCCAACTTCTTTCAAAATAAATGACAATTATTTTTTAAGATTGATAGCGTTTAGATTATTTATCAGGCTTAAAATCAAGCGCCGTAATATCTCAGCTTTAAAAATCTAACTTGTCCGTGTGGTGACGGATTAAGAATACAAATTGTCACCACCCCATATCATCCCATGGGTGTCGTAAGAGCTGACAGAGGGAGCACAGAATGCAGAGAACAGCACTTTAAGAGAAAGAAAACTTGATACAAACCCTATACCAACCCGTTTGGCCAGCGTGGTATAGTAGGCCAATTCCTCCTTTCAAAGGAGAGGCCTGGTCCAGCAATGGACTATTAAAGGCTGATGATGAGATGATAAATCTAACTGTCACAAACAGTTTAATTCATCAGATGACATCGGACTCGCGAAGTAATTACTGACGTCCCGAGTGATGTCGTCGTAACCATGTCCATACACACGGACCACCTTTGTTACTTAGAATAATTAGGTAATAAGATTACTGTACACATATTTTCCTGGTACTTGATAAAAGGAAGACATTATCATTAAGTTTATAGCCCTTTGTTATTAGAAGTAGAGATAAGCTGTTGTAAGATCTTTAATGTAGAATAAATGTCAGTCTTGCTCTGCTCTTCAAGCAGAACACACCTACAATTTGCTTTTAAAAAAACCTTTTGCCTTCGCCCACTACCTAACTGGCGCAGTCGGTACGTCGTGATCTAAGTGGTGTAAAGCTTTAAGCGTATATCTTAAAGCAAGTATCCGCGACGCGAAAAAGAACCTACAGTGAGTGATAAACGTGGCAAAAGCAGCAACAGCAGCAGCAGCAACACCAGCAGCAGCACCAGCAGTTTGAAAAACAGACAGACTCAAAGCCTCTAATTCGGCAATGCTCGTGGAGTAAGCATACACTCTGTTTATTCCCAAGATTCTTTAATTATTTCCATATCGTACTCCGAAGCATCTTGGGGTGTACCTAGTGTGAAAGTCTAGTGTTATATGACTAACACACTTTATCGCTGATTTTTTGTGAATACATATCTTAATCCAAGAGATTATCATGGCTCAAGGAAATAGTATGGTTGACGAAAAATCCCTTATATTTGAAGAGAAGAAAATAGAGACTGAGTACTCTGCTTTCGCAAAACTCTTACCCACACACGATGGGAATAGGAGCATAGCATTAGAACTAATACACAACACCGATGACTTGAGCATCACTTGTTTAATTAGGAATAATTTAAAGGGTAAAGCTGCTGAAGCACTTTCGGAAAACCCAGGTGTAAAATCCTGGCCAGAAATCAAACGGGTACTTGTTAGAAAAATCGATGAATTCAGAACAACAACCCAACTTGTGCATGCATTAACGCATGTAACAAGAGATAACACATCGTTGGACGCCTTTGGCGACAGAATTAAAGTTCTTATGACCGCGCTCATTACAGCCGAACCTGAAAAACAAATACATTACGAACAAATTGCATTAGAGACTTTCTTAAAAAGTTTAAATCCGATAACATCCTTATCTATTTAAATAAAACACGTAGAGAACCTAGAACAGGCAATCATACTAGTATAACAAGAGGAAGTAGACCTCAGAGCTAGACGATTGCAACAAGGTAAAACCAACTTCTCTAAAATCTCTAATAATAAATCTAATGATAGGTCAGGCAATTTTATTAAAAAGGATAAAGATAGCTTCAACAAAAATAAAACGGTACAGAATAATTCTGAACAAAATAAAAAGAAAATTCACTTCCAAAGCGAATTAGATGAAGAAAACGAAGACGGGGAGGAAGAAGAGCAGGATAATGACGATAGCAAAACCGACGATAGCGGCGGAAATTTTCAACTGGATTTACTAAAACAACTAACAATATAGTATTCATGAATAATATAAAAAGTTATAGTAAACTCCCTTACATTTACATAAGTGAATTAGGTGGCAGATTTTTACTAGATACAGGCGCTTCTCAGTCATTAATTAACCCAAAAGTGTTACATAAAATTCAGATATAGACTATGAAATAAAAAAAGAGTTTCACTTAATTAAAACAGCTCACGCAGTATCAAAACATAATGAAGTGATATATATTACACTACCAGAAAGATTATTCAAAGAAAAAATAACACATAAGTTTCTTATCTTTAATTTTGACTCAGATTTTGTAGGATTATTGGGACTAGGTTTACTCGTCCCATTAAATTGTAAAATAGACATAAAAAACATGAAACTGCACACAGACAAAACTGAAATACCTATTAGGGACGACATAAAATCATATAGCAGAATAGAACCTAAGTGTGAACAAGTCATCAACTTACTGTGCAACTATAAAGAAGGCGAATACTATTCAAAAGGTAAAACCACAAAAAGTGCCCTAATTTTTCCACCAGCTTTAGTAACAGTCAAGAACGGAAATGCCTTAACAACGGTGATAAATGCATCAAAAAACGACATTGTCTTTAAAAACAGTCACCACTTAAATGTACAACGCCTTAGCGTAGAAAAGAAATACCTAAACAAAAAAAATAAACAAAACGACGAAAATATAGATAAATTCCTAAAACAAAATATAAAAAGACTTAGGACGGCACACATGAATTAGGTAGAATACCGCGAAATTAAAAAACTTTGCTGTAATTATAGAGACATATTCCACTGCGAGGAAATCCCATTAACTTTTACTCACGAAATAAAACACCAACTAAAATTATCCGATAACAAACCAATCTATGTTCGCAATTATAGACAGGCACTAAAACAAAAAGAAGAGATAAAAAACAAGTAAATACACTTCTCGAACTGAATATAATACAGGAAACTAACTCCCCATGGTCCTGCCCAGTACACATAGTACCCAAAAAAGTAGACGCAACAGGCGAACAAAAATATAGACTTGTAATAGACTACAGAAAATTAAACGACAAAACAATTGAAGATAAATATCCATTACCAAACATAGACGATATATTAGACAAATTAGGACGAGCCCAATATTTCACCACCTTAGACTTAGCGTCAGGTTACCATCAAGTGGAAATGCACCCTAAAGACATCGAAAAAACTGCATTCACAATCGATCGAGGACATTACGAATTCCTCAGAATGCCGTTTGGTTTAAAAAACGCCCCAAGCACGTTCCAAAGACTGATGGACTCAGTCCTAAGAGGCATAGATAATGTACTGACATACCTTGATGACGTAATAATATATTCCACATCCTTACAAGAACATCTAAATAAATGCAAACAAGTATTCGAAAGATTCAGAACTCACAACTTAAAAATACAGCTAAATAAGGCAGAATTTCTAAAAAAACTGGTAAAATTCTTAGGACACACCCTAACAGACAAGGGCCTTCAGCCAAACGAAGCCGTAGCCGAATAAAATAGCCGCAGTAAAAAAGTTCCCGGTACCAAAAACACAGAAAGAAATTAAATCATTTCTAGGACTAGTAGGTTACTACAGAAAGTTTATACAAGATTTCGCGAAACTAACCAAACCCTTAACCAAGTGCCTAAAAAAGGGTAGTAAAAAATCAATTTAACCCCCGAATACATTCAAGCATTTGAAAAATGCAAGGATGTACTAATTAACGCACCTATATTACAGTATCCAGACTTCGAAAAACCTTTTATACTCACTATAGACGCTTTAGACGTAGCAATAGGCGCAGTACTATCGCAAGGAATAATAGAAACAGATAAAGCAGTCGCTTACGCCTCTTGTACACTGTCGGACACAGACCAAAGATACTCTACGATAGAAAAGAACTCCTAAGTATAGTCTGGGCAATAAAATACTTCCGCCCTTACCTATACGGGAATAAGTTCACCATATACACAGACCATCGCCCTCTTACATAGATTATGTCCTTATATTCTTACCAGTCCGGTTTCCATTCCGGTCACAGTACCACTTCTGCCCTTGTCAATATTACGGATGATATCAGGTCAGGCATGGAGGATGGCAAGCTCACAGTTCTCTGTTTGCTAGACTTCAGTAACGCTTTTAATACTGTTGATTTTGATGTTCTCCTTGCCATTTTACGCTCCCTTAACATACGAGTATCTCCATCAGTGATTGACTGGTTTCGTAGTTACCTGTCTGGCCGCCGGTAACGAATCCGTCTGGATGAAACGTTTTCATCTTGGTGCGACAATTCTGCTTGTGTACCACAGGGCGGCGTTCTTTCTCCTTTGCTCTTCTCAATTTTTATTAATTCAATCTCCAATAGCATTTCTTCTTCCTACCACCTTTATGCTGATGACATGCAAATATATTCGCAAGCTCAACTTGAAAACTTGTCATCTGCCATCACTATTATTAATAATGATCTGGATCACATATCTAATTGGACGAAGACGTATGGACTGAAGGTTAACCCCAACAAAACACAGGTTTCAATTATAGGCAGTTCCAGACTTATCTCAAGGGTTGATTGGTCGATGCTTCCGCAGGTGTCCTTTGACGGTGTACCATTTGATTTTAGTAAAGAAGTGAAGAACCTAGGCATAAATATTGACAGCACATTCTCGTAGACTGTCCAATTACAAAGTTAGGGTAACTTTGTAATTGGATATTAGGGTAAAAGGGTACTTCGTCGTTGGCTCTTGTCTGCGACGGACGCGTGCGCGAGTCTCCGCCGAAAATTCGAATATTTTATTCAATTTTCGCAAATACGCTTTGTTCGTGTTTTACCTAAAACTCGGTCCCTCCTTGTCTCGCCTGGGCATTCTTCCATAAGAGGCAGCGGCCATCTTAAGAATTGTTCGGCGTAGACAGGGAGAGCGAATCAGTTTGACGTTTTGTGTGACAGTGACACTTGTGTTTGAAGTTTGTGCGACAGTGACGTTTAGAGGTTTTACCTCACCCCCGCGCTTTGTGACGCTTTACCCCCCGCGCTAGTGACGCTCTATCCCTCCGCGACAGTGACGCTTGCCTTCCGCGACACGGACGCCTCTGGAGGCTTTATTGTGAACCGCGAGTGCCTGTGCGTCAGTGTGACAGCTCTGCGGCCACCCATCCACGCGGCGTGTGCGACCGGCGTGCTTGACCGCGTCGCCCGCCGAGACTTAGTCTCTGCTGCGTGCGAGCGTGGTGCGAACCCATCCGCGCGGTGCGCGCGACTTCGTTTCTGCACACCCATCCGTGCGGCGTGTGCGGCCCGGTGCCTTAACCTGCGGCCGCCACCCATCCGCGCGGCGTGTGCAGACTAGGACTCATACCAGGGCCACTGTTCAGTGGCCCCGGGTAAGTGACTCTGTTGGTGTGTGTCGACGGCCCGTGCACCGTACTTGTACTTGTTTTTCGTGTATTAACACTTAACAGTACGAGTGTGCAACGGATATACCGTCGGCGGACCTTACCGAAGATAGTGACTTTTACAATTTTTGACAATTGCGTTTTTATTGATATTTGTGTGTGCTGTTATCGCTAGAAAGTGTCCCGGACCTGAAAAATAAGACTAACATTTTTCAGAAATTTCGCGAAATTTTCTAAGTCCTTAGGACTTAGAAAAATTTTCGATCAATTTATAAGTGAAAAATTTTCTAAGTCCCCGACACTTATAAATTACTCCAAGTGTTAGACTAGGTGGTTAGTTGGTATCAATAAAGAGGTGCCATAATGGAGGAAGAGGACGCCGATCGCCAGCGGCGCGCGGACCCTGAGTCCGCGCCCGCGAGTGAAGCTGCGGCGGTTTTTAATCCCAGAAGCTCGCTCCTACGTACGCCCCCGGGCTTGTTTAGCACGCCCTACGCCTCGCCAGTCCAGACGCAGCCCGCCGTGCACATGCCGTCACAGGCAGGTGGTAAGCGGCTGATGACCTCGCCTCAAGAAATGCCGGAGCAGACCAGGCGCAAAGTAGCCCCTGCGCGCAAACAAACGACAACCCAGCCAGATTTGGCCGCGGAGGCTATCACCACTGCGGCGCCACCTACAACACCGGTCACCCCCGTGCCTGCATCCTCCGCCACTTCAGCGGAACTTGTCGACCTCGCCACAGAAGCTACCGGCGGGATTATGGAGGCCGTCCGCTCCAAGACCAGTAAGCTGAACAAGGATGAGATTGCGGCCATAGGGTACTACGTAAACAACGTAAGCTCCGTAGTGATGCACCTCGTCGCAAGGCTCGCGGCTGCTGAGCAGCGGGCTGCGGTAGCTGAGGAGCGCGCCGCACAGGTGCAGGCATCACATCACCTAGTTACATCCTCGCCGAACATCGCTCAACACTATGGGCCGGCTCAAGTAAGCTACGCAGGCGCTTTGAAAATAGGCAGGAATACTGAGCCGGTGCCTTTGCCTACACGCCTGGGTCCAGCAGTGGCAGTCTTCCCCGCAGAGGACCAGCGAGAAACGATAAAGACCGCGGAGGAAACCAAAAAGGTACTGAGGGCAAGTGTAGATCCTGCTGCGCAAGGCTTCCGGGTGCATGGCGTCCGGAAGATGGGAGGGGCGGGGCTCATTGTGGAGACCCCGTCGGAAGAAGACGCACGCCTGTTAAGAGCGGCAGTACCGGCAACACTTAAAGTTTCGGAACCGCGAGAACGCCAGCCACTCATCTCCCTATCGGGAGTGGACGCCGACCTCAAGCCCAATGAAGTACTCGCCCACCTCCAAGAACAAAATCTTAAGGACCTAACGATCGAAGAGGTTACCAAACAGATACGACCACTGTTTAACAGGAACCGGCGCGGGAACCGAAAAATGTGGATCTGTGAGTGCGCTCCAGCGCTGCGGGAGAAACTCGTAGAGCGTGGGCGAGTATACATCGGATGGGATGTGGTGGAGGTCAATGACCACATCGAAGTAACGTGTTGCCGCCGTTGCCAAATGTTTGGACACCCAGACAAATACTGCCGCTCCAAGACGATGACGTGCGGGAACTGCGGGGAGGACGGGCACAAAAACTCGGAGTGTCAGGCGAAGCAGTCGACGTGTGCGACGTGCAAAAAGCTGGGGCGCAAGGGCGCCGACCATAGAACGAACGCGCGGGACTGCCCGGCTAGACGCCACGCTGAGGGCCGCAAGCTAGCAACCACCGACTATGGCCAACAACAACATTAGGATGGGCCAGCTGAACCTGCAAGGATCGGCGGTGGCAACAGCGGAGCTGCCCTCCATAGCGGGGGGACTGGGGCTGGATGTGGTTCTTGTCCAAGAACCGCATTCCATGCCTCACCTCATCACCACCGCCGCCGGTCCCATCTGGATAACTGCCGGCGAAGAAAACAACATGGAACAACAGCACCCCAAGGCCGGACTCCTACTGCTTCGCCGCGACATTCCGTGCGTTCGACTTGCTCACCTAAGCAATAGCCACTGCACCGTGTGTCACCTAGACCTGAGCCCGCACACCTCAACAGCACCGGACACGTCGCTGTATCTCGTCAGCGCCTACTTCCAGTACTCGGATGACATCGCCATACATCTGCATCACCTAAATAAGGTACTGGACGCCCTGCGAGGTCACCGAGTGCTGATAGGCGCTGACACCAATGCGCACTCACCAATGTGGCACTGTAGCCCGCGCAACTACCAAGGCAGAGGAAGTGACGTGAATAATAGGAGACGCCAAATGGAAGACTTCATCGTTGGCCGTGGCCTCATCATCAACAACACGGAGGACCAACCCCACACCTTCTCCACGGTCAACGGTGAGTCCAACATAGACCTGACTCTGACGACAAGAGGCGTCACGATCACGGATTGGAAAGTGCACGAGTTTGTCAGCAGCAGCGACCACAGGCTGATAACGTATGGATTGGGTGGCACACGGTCTACGCCTACATCTGCAGCCGCGGAACCGCTGGGGGAGCCGAGGAGGTTCCGCGAGCGCGGCGTGGACTGGGGACGCTTTCAGACTGCGATCCACGAACGTGTGGGACGTATTGACTGGAGGAAGCCTGTGAGTGTGATTAGCAAGGTTTTTACAGACATGATTGCCAGTACTGCTACTGAGTGCTTGGGTGAATGTAGCAATAGTAAGAAAGTTAAGGGATACGAGTGGTGGTCTCCAGCACTGGAGACTGCGCGTAAGAAAGTTAACAAAGCGAGAAAAGTATGGCAGACAGCTCGAAAGAAAGGTATGGGGGTCTTTGAGGAGATTGCGCGCAAGGATTTTCACGAGCGCCGCAATAGCTACAGGGCCCTGATGGGGAAGGCGCAGACCGATTTCTTCCGGGGACTTGCTGGCGACGGCAACCAGGACCCTTGGGGACTGGCCTACCGGGTGGCTAGTGGGCGGGCGAGACCGCCCCCCAACGTCATCAACGGCACCAGGTTCTCGGAGGGATTTGCCGGGGGCGCGCGGACCGCCATGGGGGTTCTGGTCAAGGCCCTCTGCCCGGACGACGACCCCAGCGCGGATAGCGCTTACCACCGCAAGGTGCGCCTACTGGCGGCCTGCGCGCCCTCGGGTCGTGACGCGCCCCCCCCATCAATGAATGTGGTGGGAAATATAGTCAGGGACTTACCCAACACGGCACCCGGTATCGATGGGATCACCGCCCGCATAGTGAAACATGTGTGGCACGTAGCTTCCTCCGAGCTAACGCGTATTTTCGGACTCTGCGTTGAGGAGGGCACCTTTCCAGATACGTGGAAGGACGGCCGGCTCATTGTCCTGCCGAAAGGCAACGGCAAACCGCTGACCGATCCTAAAACGTATCGCCCTATCACGCTCCTTTCGGTCCTAGGTAAGATCTTGGAACGGGTCATGCTCCAATGCGCACCTTCCATCTCGCGCAACATCTCGACCTGCCAGCACGGTTTCTCTCGAGGTCGCTCAACGTTATCTGCACTACGGTCCCTTCAGGACGTAGTTGCCTCCAGCCAGGCTAAATACGTCCAGGCATTGTTCCTGGACATCTCAGGCGCCTTTGACAACGCGTGGTGGCCCATGATCCTGCTGAAGGCGAAGCAAGGCGGGTGCCCGCCCAACATCTATCGGATGTTGGTCGGCTATTTCACCAACCGCCGGGCTGGTCTCTTCGTCGGCAGTGGGGTTGTGTGGAAGCCACTGACTATGGGCTGCCCGCAGGGCTCAGTTTTGGGACCCTCTCTGTGGAACCTACTCATGGACGATTTGTTTCGGTTACCATACCCAGACGGAGTTCAACTTGTCGCGTACGCCGATGATGTTACAGTCCTCATTGAGTCTAAATCTCGCGCCGGCATCGAGGCTTCAGTCTCATGCGCCATGGACCTCATTAGCCAGTGGGGCCAGCGGAACCGGCTGGGCTTCTCCCCCTCAAAGTCATACTCTATGACATTGAAGGGGAAGATGCCTGGCCGCCCGCCGACCATCAGACTCAATGGGACCTCAGTCAAGAGCGTGCAGTCGACAAAGGTTCTGGGTGTGGTAATCGACTCAAGCATGTCCTTTAGGGAACATGCAGAGTCCATAGGGGAACGTGCCGCAGCAGCGTTTGGAAAGATGTCGCGAATATCCGCCTCCTCCTGGGGTGTGCGTTATAGGGCCCTCAAGGTCCTATATCGCGGCACCTATGCCGCGATACTGACGTACGCCGCGGGGTGTTGGTGGAAACGAACGACCACGTTCATGGTCAGAAGCGTGTTGTTAAGGACGCAAAGACCTGCGCTGATTCTGTTAACTAAGGCCTACAGGTCCGTTAGCACCGCGGCTCTCCCCGTATTAGCGGGAGTGCTACCAGCTGACTTCGAGGTAAGCCGGGCAGGCAGGATCGATGATTGTCGACACCTAGCCAGAGACGACTTTAGGGCCGAGAGCAGACAAATTTCGCAGGAGGCTGTTGCCGCATGGCAACAGAGATGGGAAGGTGAGGAGAAGGGTAGGGAGCTCTATCGGTTCTTCCCGGACGTGGCGGCCCGACTCAAGTATACTTGGGTCGAGCCGGACTATCAAGTCTCGCAAGTTTTGACAGGTCACGGATGTTTTAGAAAGAGATTGTATGACATGAAGCTGAGTGAGGAAAGCGTGTGCTATTGCGGCGAAGAGGACGAATGTTTGGACCACATTTTGTGGCGATGCCCCCTTTACGAGGATATTAGAAAAGAGATGATGGATGGGATCACCAGTCCAGAGGGCCCTCCTTTTTACGCCGAGCTCGTGAACTCCGAGGCGAACTTCCGGCGGTTGAGAAATTTCGCGCACCATTGGCATAGGACGAGGAGAAGCCTCGAGGATGAGACTTGGACCCAGGCCGACGACGAAGCTGTGAATGTGTCGACAGCTGTACTAACAGCGCCTAGCCTACTCGCATAGTAGAGCCGCCCCTGAATGGGGAGAGTGGCAAAGGGACGTAATTTGTAGGGAGTTTACAACGGGCGCGCGGGAAAGAGCA
Source organism: Euclidia mi (assembly GCA_944739405.2). Classification (NCBI taxonomy): domain Eukaryota; kingdom Metazoa; phylum Arthropoda; class Insecta; order Lepidoptera; family Erebidae; genus Euclidia; species Euclidia mi. The sequence goes on from OX123181.2 coordinate 57,175,644, forward strand.
TACAGCAAGTACCGCGCGTCTCTCCCATGATTCGGTCCATATACCCATATGGGTGGTGGGACCATGAGGTGGAGGAGGGAATGTCCAATTACAAAATGTCAGTCGCCGATTCTTTGCTGCTGCAGGTTCACTGCGCAGACTGCGTAACTTTCTGCCTATCACCACTAAAATTGCACTTGTATAGTCTATTCTCCTACCAATTCCTGACTTTGCCGATGTCAGTTATCTAAATCTAAATGAGGTCCAGCTAGATAAACTTGAGCGACTTCAGAATTTTTGTATAAGATTCATATTTGGTTTACGTAAATAAGATCACATCTCTGAATTTCGCAACAAGCTCAAGTGGCTGCCAATCCGCTTTCGACGGAATACTCACATCCTTTGTTTTCTTTACAATATCTTATTCAATCCCTCGTTTCCTATGTATCTCTAAAGTCGTTTTGAATATCTCCATGAAACACATTCGAAGTACTTGAGATCATCAGAAAATCTTAAATTAAAAGTCCCTCCACGTTCTACAGTTTTTATGATAAATCCTTTGCAGTTCAAGCTGTACGCTTGTGGAATACGTTGCCACTAAATATTAAACAGGCTAAATCCCTAAATCCCTACCAATTTTTAAAAACCTCGTCACTCAACACTACTTGACATTTTGATCATTACTGTTATTGTATGTATAATGTTAATTAAATAGTAAATAGTTTCTAGTAATGGTTTATTATATCATAGGGTATTTAAGTATGTATTATAGTGGATATATATATATATATATATATATATATATATATATATATATATATATATATATATATATATATATATATATATATATATATATATATATACTTTTATATAAATATATAATTATGCACATTATATATTATAATTATATATATCATCTTTTATAGTATATATAATTAGTATAGTATTAATTATGTATGTAGTATTGAGTATATATTATTTATGTTAAAGCTATTTACTACGAAGATTATCTTTACAAAAAATTGCTAAATATTATGTAGTACACCACTAGCTACCCGATTTCACTTATTATAATTGAATATAGTCCATCAGGTTGTCTGGAAGAAATCGCAACCTGCGATAAGACCGCCCATGTACAACTAGACCTAAGTTTGTAAATATTTTTACTGTAATTGTTTTGCCTCTGGTGCACAATAAAGCATTTTCTATCTATCTATCTATCTATGTCCATAAAAGACCCTAACTCAAAACTTACACGTTGGCGTCTGAGACTAGCAGAATATAACTATGACGTTCAATACAAAAAAGGCAAAGCTAACACAAACGCAGACACTTTATCAAGAGTACAAATAATACACCATAATGAAATAGGAACACACACTAATAACCCCAACCTAGCACATCAGCGAACGACATAGACCTAGAGAATATAGACATTAGAATATTACTGGACATATCAATCACTCCCGATAATATGAACCAACCCTAAGAGACCGAACCACAACCTGACATTTCAACAAAGCATCAAGAACAAACACAACCTTTGCAAACAGAAACTGCACTGAACCCAAGAACTGATAATATACCCAAAATAGAAGATGCTATTGATAGACAATTAAAACAATTCCACATAAGGAAAAGACCGGGAGACACATACAGAATAAACGATAGGTCAAAAGGAAAAACAATAATTAAAGATGTATGGATTCCAATAAACAATACGAGGGAACAAATCATACGATTCCTAAAAGAAAACACAATACCAGATAGAACATTTCACTGTTACTTCCATCACGAAGAATACTTTGCAATATTCTGCGAAGTATACAAAACAATATTTAGCAATCGGGGACCAAAATTAATTAGATGCATGAATAGAGTCACATTAGTAGAAAACATTTCTGAGCAAACCGAACTAATCAGAAAATATCACGAAGGTAAAACTATACACAGAGATATTCAAGAGACATACAAACATATTCACAGAAAATATCACTGGCCTAATATGCTAACTTCGATTCAAAAGTTTATATTCTCAGTTTATTCTCAGTAGTAGGAGTACCTAAAAAGATAACAACGGATTCCGATTCAAAATTCGATAATGAAACAATAACAGACATATGTGCAATTCACAATATACACATACATTTCACCACACCTTATAATCCCAATTCTAATTAACCAATAGAAAGATTACACATTGTGTGGACTAGCAGAAATCATTAGAATACAGCGTTTGACAGACAAAGACGAATCAATCAATCTCATGAAATACGCAATAATAGCCTATAACAACACTATCCATTCCGCAACGGGCTTTACCTCTTTTGAACTTCTATACGGGCACACAGACATCAGAAACCCACTAGAATTACACTGATCCAAAGAGTTCTACCAAGAATACCTAAGTAAACATAAACAAATTATGGAAAACGTTCTAAAACTAATAAACACCAAATTATCAAACGAGAAACAACAAGTTATAGAAAAAATCAACAAAGATAAAGAAATTGCACAATTCAAAGTAGGTGACATAGTCTATAAACGGGTAGCCAAAACCGCAAGAAACAATATACTCGAACCAAAATATCTAGGACCCTATACAATAGAACGTATACACCCAGAACAAATCGCAGAAATCGTAGGAAAGCATGTAAACGCTAAAACAATTAGAGTCCACTTCCGCTTATTAAGTCACCCTGAAAATGTTTCAGGAACGCCATCGCCTGCTTCGCAGTGCTCGAGCTCGCCACAACAACAGCGATCATACAGCCAATAGACAACCATAATGGCATTCTGGTATTAACCGAAGCAAAAGCTCAGTATCAAATTGACACGTATCACCTAGCCGTTATATACAACATCACAAAACTTAGAGATATATACGAAGATATATGTAGCAATTACTATACTATAAAACTAAAACAAAATAGTTCAGTAGACTTAACGACTACCTGTAAGCAAATAGACTACCTTGTAAATAACATAGAAAGTAAGTTACTTTATTTAGGATTCGATACCATAGGTTTTAAAACAAGTTACCGCCAAAAACGTGGCTTAATAAACGGGTTAGGTTCAGTAATAAAATCAATAACTGGAAACCTCGACCAAGAAGATGCTATTAAAATCAATAACGAAATAAAATCAATTAAAGCCTCGCTTAATAACAATAGAATAAATCATCGTAAAAGCATAAATATTGTGCCGGACTTCATGAAAGACTACGAACGTAAATTAAATGTAATCAAAAATAATAAAATATAAATTTACAGGGCTATTATATAGATAGATACAACGCGCAAAAGAATGAATTCGAAACCAATTTTTTAACAACAACCATATTCAACCAAATCGAAAGTTCACTTCAGCAACTTTACGACCGGCTAGAAACCCTAGAAAATGCAATAACGTTTGCACACCTAGAAAAGATGCACCCTAGCATAATCGACGTTTCTTATCTAATCGAAGAACTTAATCAAATACAAAACGAAATTAACGGTAATTTAGCATTTGCCCCGAATATGAATAATATTCACTTGTGGGAAAAAACTATTAAAGTAAAAGCATACAGCACTAATGAAACACTGAACTTCATACTAGACTTGCCTATAGTTGCAGAACAACCATACAATATCCTACACCTATACTCTATCCCTAACAGCAACAACACTATCCTAATACCCGAAAACCCTTACCTTGTCCTGGGAAATAACGAGTTCGCGTATCCCCACGAGCCTTGTAACAGCATAACAGAAGATGAAGTAATCTGCACACACCTTGAATGGAAAACTTTGCTACACTCCAACGATTGCATAGCTCAACTTATTCAACATCAAGAACCTCATAATTGTACGTACGTCACAGCAAGCTACGAGAACAACATCATACAACAAATCAAGGACAATGGCTGGATAGTAGTTATGAAACACGAGGAAGTCATAAAAACTATATGCAACAAGGATGATCAATACAAACTCAATAAAGGCACTTTCCTTATAACAACAGACAATAGCTGCAAAATACAAATACAAGATAGAACCCTATCAACTCATCAACGATACATCAATATTAGAGAAACTGTACCACTGCCAGGTGCATATCAAACACCGACCGTGGCATCAATCAAGTTAAAACTAGATAACATAAATCTAGACAACCTCAAGAACGCTCTACACCACTCAGAAGATATTATTATCCCCGAAGAAGACACAATAACTATACCATCAACACCTAGTTGGCCATCCATAACAATGTACACCTTGGTATTCTTCACTGGAGTCGGAGTAGCAGTCTACAAACTCTGGTGGAAACCTAGATTAGCTCAACAACAACCTGAACCTGAAGAAATCCAGCTTCGGTCGCAGCCGCCATTGCACCTCCATCTTAAGTGGGGTGGAGATATGTCGTCGTAACCTTTACCTTACACAAGGACCATCTTTGTTACTTAGAATAATTAGGTAATAAGATTACTGTACACATATTTTCCTGGTACTTGATAACAGGAAGACATTATCATTAAGTTTATAGCCCTTTGTTATTAGAAGTAGAGATAAGCTTTTGTAGAATCTTTAATGTGAAATAAATGTTAGTCTTGCACTGCTCTTCAAGCAGAACACACCTAAAATTTGCTTTTTAAAAAACCTTTTGCCTTCGCCCACTACCTAACTCCCACCCGAACCACTCAGGCCACAGACTATACAGCCACAAGTCACGTGCTTGCGAACCACAGATAATTAATTAACGCTACCGGTTTATAGATGTCGCTTGCATGCGCCGCTGCCGCTTGGTGGCACAACACGGTTACACGTGTGCCTTTTGTTTACAGCAAAGCTATTGAAATTAAATATTATGTTCGGTGAAATAAAAGCTTTTCGTAACATACTTGCCCTCATGTTTGGACAGGTGATTCAAATTTGAATAAGATACAAGATACATTTTTTTTCATTTTGTAGGTAATTTAAGCGTAGTCTATAAGATGAAGTTCGAATAAAATTATATCGTGAACTCACTACAGACTTAGAGTAATTAAAAAATTGTCTTGAGACGTTGGTATCAAGCACTTCTTTCAGTTCCAATATTTTTTGTTGTCTATGAATGAAGAACCTGTAGTGTCGCTCTTCTTCAAACGGAATCATTAGATATGCTACTTAAAATATAAAGAAAGACACTTGTTGACCCACCAGTACCGATCATAACATATTTTTACAAGAGTATATTATTAACTACCCACATAAAAAACACTCTTATCTCTAACTCAGTGTTCTCATATCTAATAAATCAGAGCATAATTTTTCAACAAAACTTACTCTTTAGAGTTTGGCTAGAAAGCTGGGAAAGGTTTGCAAAAGACAGTGGAAGCGATTAATTCATCCAGTCTGGTCTAGCCAAGGCAAGGATCTAAACACCTATGTACTGTGTTCCACAGCGATGAATTCAAAGTAATAAGTACATGTGCAAATTTACCTGGGATATCCTGGTGATGTACTTGGGTAGACCTATAAGACTACACTCATAATTTTGGCCAAAATAATGACGAAATCGTTATAGCTACCAGGGTACAGTTCGGCGTCCTTCTTCAGAACACGATACACGTTGGGGGATTCACACAAGTTTTACAATGTTCAGTATGTTACAAATGTCAATGTTCACAAATTTTAACACAATGCCGGAAATAGATCTAAAGCGGCTTTCACACTGGTTCCAAACTCACTTCTATCACAATACGATTCGCGAAGCTACCAGGATGTGCTTTCCAAAAGGCGATATATTTTCACGAGACGAAATCACACAAATTCAACGCGCGTGTCAAGGGGTTGATTTTCAATATATCACTAACTTTATCAATCGCTCGCAACTTCGTCGGACAAATTCATATAGCGACGGTTGCGAGGTTGTTAATCAATATAATTACTTCCAAAACGCAAAATTACAAGACGGCGTTAGCGCAAGACAAATTTTTATACCGAACACGACAAAGAATCAAAGAGAGTGAATGAATGATTTGACAGTTCCTGGTGTGACCATAGTCAGAAATTTTCAATAGACAAAGTAACACGCTACTAAACTGATATACTCGAATAAACAATATTTCTATTTCAAACACTTACGATTTCAGAGATAAATCTGAAATACCGCAGCTCGTGTTTCCGTGAATAATACTGGATTTAAAGTTGAGGCCTGAATAAACGTTGTGCAGGATAGTCGCTGGAAATGCATCCATATCTAAAGCCGCTGGCTTTGCTTGCTATTTTCTTCCTGTCAGACCTAAAACGGATTGTCCATCTAGTAATTTGACGTGAGACTGTATCTCAAATCTAATTTGAAACGAATCCGTTTTGACTTGAACAACTGATGTTCCATTAATTTCACTTCATAGGGCGAGACGGAAACAATTTATCATGATTACGTTTTAATAAAACCAGAAGCTTAGGAATATTCGCCCACCATTGGATTATTTTAGTTATTTGGTTGCCTCGGTGGTTCTGTGGTATTGTAAACGACTGAGGATTATGAGACCTTTGGTTCGATTTCTAGGTCAGCCAAGTCATAGTGAGTTTTCTCTCACCAATTACCTATAAGTACACCGAATCCATTACAGTCGTTGGTGTTGGATCTGCACCCTATATACCTCCGATCTTATCAGAATGTCAACCCATCAGACTTTGAGAGGGAGGGAATAAAGTGCACTTATGTTTGCACACTCACTTGTGTACCATTATACGTCCCACGCAGTAGGCTGGTCTCTATTGAGACTGGCCACCGTGGTCGAAAATTCTGTCGGGAAGATATCTTCTTTGGTTGATTACGAAATGTTATTAAAACTTACAATTATCAGTCTTTGCAGTACAAAAAATCGTTAATGCTATCTACATTAACTAAACAATTCAAACAATGGTCAAAACGGTCTTTGCATGGTTTACAAGTCCAATATCTGAAGAAGAAATTTTCAGTCGAAGTACTTAATTAAGAATCATGTTAGTAGACACATATTTTCAAAGTCAACATCCCAAATTGTCTAATTGGAACAAATTTTACATATTATTTACACAAATGAAATAACTTATTTAAAGAAATAACATTCAGTCACTTTATTAGATCTTTTGATCTTGCCGCAGAGCCATAATAACATATTACAGCTTAATTTAGTGTACAAGCACAATCAAAGCTATCGAAGCTTCTTTGTAATAAAGCCGACTGGTAACTTTCATCGTAAAGTTTAATAATTAATTTCCTATCAGAAAATATGCAAACTACGTGTTTTAATTAATATCAGAGTTAATAGGTTTATAATGAGGGACTGGGATTGCGAGTGTTTTGGTATTTACCGAGCACAGCTATACAACATATATTAGTAAACGTAAAATGAAATGTAGTTTTGGGATAGAAATGATAAAATTCATGAATCATTAGGTAAATCATTTATGGTCTGAAAGAAGTCTAATGAGTGTTTGTACACTCATTAGACTTCTATAATGCGTGAGCCTTTTTCCCAGCTTACCTTTGAGTAAAGATATAAAAACGGGTAAGGATTTTATAATTAATTTATAGAGCGTCTACATAATACATAAATATAATTCTGTAATAGGTCCACTTACTACACCATTGGATTTGTGATCTACCTTATTTCCTCCTGATAATACAGTGTTAAAATTCAAATTATATTAAGATTACAATATCAATAGTAAATTCTGAATCAGGTCAAACAAATTGAACATAATAGTCTTCTAATATAGTATTTATTTTCAATACGGGAGCTGAAAGAGATTGATAAGAAGAACAGATTTAACCCCTCGCATGCCCCGCTCTAAAATGCATTTTCTCCGGTAGTTTCCAGCCATTTTGAGGATGTAACGTTTATAAGATCCTAGGTTATAAAACTTTAATTTTCTCGCGTTTGGTTTAATTATATGACGTTAATTTTAAACCGTATACAGTTCAAAAGTTACTCTATATGAGAATTATATTAAATTAGCTTACCTTTAACCTTTTCATATCGGAAAAAAATATAAATGCAGGTCACTTTGTTTTTTCTTACACCATGTGAAACATTTTTCTAAAATACACATAAATTATTCACGAAATTCCCTTTCTTACTGCACTAATATTAACACGGGTAGACGACGCGACGGTTTTATACATGAATTTAGCAGAGTTCACCGATATTACTTCACAATAACCATTTATTCATAGCAGCGAAAATATTTGCGCCATTTTGACGATCCGACGGAAAACATTTCTCACTTACAAAACATGTTTATACCTATTTATAGTAAAACAATACAAAATGTCTTATTAACAATGGATTCTAAGACAATTTTTTTAAAAACTTATGTATATTTTAGTAAAATAATTAATAAATACTTACATATAATCATTTAAAATATGGAGGACGGCTAGCGGCCGACGCCCGAAAATTGCATCACAAAACTTACAAAAATTTTTTTTGTAAATGTTTTTATAACTGGCTAAAATAATATATGAAACATATACTTCACTAAATTGTCAATAATTTAATATATGATACTAATACAATCACTTAACGTTTATGTATGTGTTTACGTAATTGTCAATAATTTAATATATGATACTAATACAATCACTTAACGTTTCTACTCAATTTAAGGTGCTGATTGGATATATTTAAAAAATTGCAAATTGTTTCTTAATGAGCTTTCAATCAGACGGAACATGGGGATTGGGTTCCCCTGAGGCAAAACATGCTCACAATACAAATTACTTGATGTTATGCGTCTGATGAATGAATTTTTAAAATAACTGCGTATTTTTTGCACAACTAAATCCTTAATGATGAAGAATTATTTTGAGCCTCCAAGTAATTTGTTTACGTATAATAAGTTTGTTGTAAGAATTTAATTTTTAAATCAGTATAAATTTATAGGTATAAAGTTAGGTTGAACACAGCCATCATCCAAAGATACTTCAATTTCAAACTTAAAGTTATTTCACTTCCATTAGTATTCTATCTGTATTGGAAAATAATTTGCATTTGATAACATTAATATTTATGGAAGCAGTGGGTAGCTATTATTCCGAACAAAAGTTTATAATATTGCTTCGTATATTCGATTCCCAATAAGCGTAGGCAATATCTGTCTAAAAAGATGTCGAACACAAATTGTGCGATTTATATCGAACGCGGTGAATCTCATCTACCTACAAAGGCGTGATCAGTCAACCTTGCACAACCTTTGTATGAATTCTGTTGAATATCTAATATTACCAGCACCATGAGAACCAGTAAATCATCAGAGACAACAGTTTTACATTTAGTTCGATTTAAGTTCAGCAATCGCACAAAAACGAGAAGACGCTTTATCAAACCCTTTTGACTCCACTTCTTTGTGAGATTCGCTAGAAGCTTTTCATTTTCATTCCAAATCCCAGGGCCGAATGAAAATTCGTTTGCATAATATAAGACAAGCCTAGTATCGAGACTAAACGCAAATAAATGGTTCCCTCAAGTTAAGACGACAATTTACCGGGTCAACGGAGCCAAGATAAATTTGAGACCAGACCTTACCGAATACAAAATCTGTCGCTTACCTACTCTTTTTGATTTACATACCTCCGAACGTAAAACGAAGAATTATTTTGAGCCTCCAAGTAATTTGTAACGAGAGGTTACGAATCCGTAACAGCTGTTTATTATTTACGCCGAAATTGATGGTGTCATCAATTTTGTATTTACAATTTACCTACCTATTTGTTACCAAGTTTGGGAACTTGAGCAAGTAAAATACGAAGTATATTCTTTCATGACATTCTGCAAATTGATTACATATTAACAACGAGATGTAATAAGTTGTAAACATAAAATATTTATCATGAAAATAAAACATGTCTCGTGGTACTCTTATTTTAAAATGGTGTCCATTATCTATATAGAACTATGCGCATTCAATTTCATCTTTGAAAAAACTCATAGATACACATAAACCAAACTAGTTTTATACCACAATCTTCTTTTGCTTTGAGTTAGTAACGCTAAAGCGGATGAAAGCTGCACTCACCAAGATTGCGGGTGCAGTCGTTCGAACCTTAAATTTCAGTCGACTGATTCGTGCTGATACGATTTGGGCAGGGTGATAAGCAATCGATATCGTTTATTGAGTTTTCGTTTCATCCCTAGACGTCGTATCGCTTCGTCCGCGATAAAAGCATTATATGTATTGAGATTTGGCTCCACCCGCCTCGTGTGCGGGATTTGTACAAGGGATGTATTATTGAGATCGCGGGCAGCTCATTCCTAGATGACAACGGACGAATAACACTTAGCTGCAATCACTCACACCATGTCTAAAGACTAAGATTTGCTACTTAACATCAGGTTTGCTGTATCTTTTTCTTTTGGTATTAAAATTATCTTATACGGCACTTCAAGCGCATGCCCTAGTCATGATAAAATTCGTACCAATTTCGTAAGTCCTTAACAGATAACACATTATACTTAAACAAATAAGATGGCGAAACATGAACCAATATTTCTCACCCTCATTAGGAGTGGGCGTGGGTATATTTGTAATAAAGAGGCCTTTTTTGTTCTTATAAGTAAATGTATCTAAGAATTTTTGTAATTTCTATGTGTCAAGAAGTTGATTGTGGGAAAATATACTCTGCTGATGTTAGACTTCAACTTTTGTAGCAGCATGTTCGTAATAAAAACTGCCAATTCTAATTAATATTATAAATGAATAAGTGTTTTTGAGCCTCTCTTATGTAAAACACCTGATTCAAGTTGAATATTTCAAAAGTAATTAATTAATAATGATGACACAGCTTTAAATATTTTCACGTGACTATAATAATAGGTACCAAAAATTTTATTTTCACGAAGAATTTTAACTACTTACTGAATTCATGGATCGACTCTGACATTAAGTAAGTTTATGTTTGTAGGGTAATTAGCTTTTTGTAAAGTAGATGTACGTTAAAAAGGTCAATATCAACAAATAATAGCTGTCTTCTGCTTCGAAAATTACTAAAAAATATGACATGTCCATCGGTTTGGTTTCAAAATATGTTTCTACTTAAAACGCATACTGACTTTGACTAATCTTGTACCTAACACTTCTCTAAAGCGGCTTCGTAGTTTGTATCTAGATTTTAATTGAATAAATGTCAGGTTGTATACTATCTTATGACATTTGCAACGAAACGTAAGCCAACGCGCGAAATACACGTTTACAAAACTTTTAGAAAGACGTAAAGTTTATTTTGATTAAATCTCAAAACATTTGTAATAAACAATCATAATTCTCAAAACTCAATTCATTCGTTTCCTGTTTATCTTTGCTCTTAACAATGAGTGATCCGAATTAAATTAAGTCGTATTCTCGAGGGAAATTAAAAGAAACTTTTAGTTAGTCGCAATGTCTTTAGTGAATCCACGTCGCGGAGTGGTTATTTCTTAGTGGAGTTAACGCAATCGGTTTAGCGAAGGCCGGGGCCGGCATTGTACACTGTGTTTGCCGCTGGTTGGAGATAAAGCCACGGACACACAAAGCAGCTGCCCCTCCGCCTCTTGCCTTCGAGGTCCCCTCTACTCTCTGACTAGGGAGAACGTTTAAGGCAACGACGATTGCCCCTTACGAAAGGCAATCGCGACACCCACCCGTCCTCACCCCGCATATGACTGCAGAATGGATTCGAAAGAAAACCAAATCTCATTCCGTACAGGCGCTCATTGTTTGAGAAGCTTTCACAATTGCTTTTTGAATTTAACAATCTCTTCAACTACTTCTAGTTTTGTCTGCGATTTATCAACCGCTTGAGACTCGATTCTATTATTAGAAGTTTATCTATAAACCGAACAGACGACTCATTAATACTGCGGATGTGCGTGCTAGCGCATTTTAAAGACATACCGCTAAATATATAGACCCTACTCGCCAAGGCACATATAGATATTATATAAACTTTAGCAGCATGTTTTATACGAGTTAGTATTAACCCACGAGAAAGAAAGCGTAAAACTTACTTTTACTAACCAATTGTCACTGTGTTCTCATAGTTTTCTTTTTCCAATCGACAATCAAACTACTATAGAGTGCAATCGTACAGAGAATAGTATTGTTGTCGCAAAAAAAACGAACTAGTGTAACGTGGCAATCAGCGTAGCTACCAAAAAAAAAACACTCGAGTCGAACTTCTTTCGTGGAACTTAATGATACTAACTTAGCAAATTACTCACTGCTGTAACTTTAAGAGTCTTTAAACCACTCTGAAAAAGGCGCTGACTATTCTGAACTTACCCAATTAAACTAAACGTTTAATGCATAATTAAAATTCATATTTATTTCATAAGATAGTAACTAGCATAGTTTTACAACAAATTCTTGCCTCAAAATATTATAGCAATTGTATACTACCAAATTATCTTTTTATTTGCTGTGCATTATGCATACCACATACAATGCACAAAACGCATTGTTCCACTCTACCTATGGCTATTTAAGCATTCTTAATTGGCAACGCGGTTGAGTTCATTGTCATCCAGATTCAAAAAGTATTTAACCTCATTTTTATGGGTGTGAATGACTGGCACAAAGCCGTGTTTCCGCGGCTTGCGTAGAATGACGGTGAGTCTCCGAAACGGTGCCAACGCATTTTGGCAAACAGCCGACAAGATTTGATGAGTGCATGTTCTGTCCGCCACTGCGATGTATAAGGAAGTCGTCGGACTATAAAAGAAAGAAAGGAATGAATCTCGATACGGAAATTTCCTTGTCTTCATCGCTTTTATTCTTGTTTTATTTTCTTGCAAGCTTTTTAGCCACTAGTATAAATTTACTTTACGTGAAATATAAGGGCCACAATATTAGTTATAGAAAGTAGGAATAAAATTACAATGAGCACTTTAAAAATAATTTACAATCCGCTCGCTCAGACGCCTGTAACATATCTTACACAAAGACACATCTCACACGCGTCTACGCAAAACAACTACGAAGTACTGCGGTTAGGGTAAACAGTCCACACGCAACACTAAATGCGCTACTATAAACCCCAAACTCACTACTTACTCGAAAAGAACACGAAATATAAAAACTCTGCAAGTCACTTTGCACACGAATATTTAGATATGATCCTACATCGTATATCCGGGCAATGATAAAAGAATTTACTTAAGGCGAAATTGGGTGAAATAAAATGGTGTTGAAATAATGATAATACACATTTACGTAATTTACTACATAGCAAATTAATAACATGTATACTTTGAGCGGAACTCTACCAAAACTGCACCATGCCATGTGCCATAACCATATATTAACAAAATTAAAAAAGCAGCATTTGGAAAGCCACGCTATAAATGATAGTCCGATGTTAAAAATTATACGGATACCGCACTATAGTGAATATCCCTTAAATAAATTCACCGAATAACGTAGTTTCACGACAGCGCATTATCTCTTAAGTGTCGAAATATGTTTCCATCAGAGAATGCTCCATTACCCAAAAATTCCTGTCAGTGGACAAGAACGAAATCACTCAACATTATAACACATTATGGATCAGAATATTCTGAATTCACATCCAAAAATATGTTTATTGCTCTTCGCTAACACTTGAAGTTAAGTGTGTGTGAAAAACCATTTAAGTATGAAATGTTGCGAAATGTTATGAAAATAAAATTCAAAACGAAAAGTTTCTTACTTACATACATACAAATTATTATCGTCACGCCTTTTATCCCCGAATTTTCGCCAGATATACTTTAGTCCCACGTAATAAGGGGCCAGCCTATTGCCGTACCGGGCACATTTCCAGACTCCGTGCTGCTACTGAGAATTTCGTGACAGAAAAACCCAATAACACTGCCCGGCCCAGGAATCGAACCCGGGACTTCCCGATCCCACGCGCACATTTATGCCACGAGACCAACGAGGCAGTCGTATAGGGTTTGATGTCGAGTTTTCCGTCTCTACGTATAGATGGTATTTGCATCGTATTATCCCTTAGTCGCCTCTTACGACACCCACGGGAAGATAGGGGGTGGTGACACTTGTATTCTATGCCGTCAACCACACGGCTTGATTGGTTTTGAATTTTATTTTCATATGTATAGAGCGTAGACTCCTTAAATAAGTTAAAGTAAATTGATACACACACTTTCCCTATAAATATAGTTTCTCTTTTTGTGCAAGTCAAACAAATCTATAATGATTCATGTATACTACCAAAATGTAAACAGAATACGAAGTAAACTCACACAGTTTTATCGAAATGTATTGAACTGTAACTATGATATTATTTGTCTCACGGAAACTAATCTTAATGAGGGAGTATATGATAGAGAAGTTTTTGATGATCGCTATAATGTCTTTAGACGAGATCGTGCGAGTACTAGTTCATCAAAATCCGAGGGAGGGGGTGCCCTTATCGCAGTACTAAAAAAGTATCAAATTGTTCACCAGACTTCATGGCAGACCGGTATGCAGGATATCTGGATTACATTAGTTTCTGATAAGCATAACGTACCTAATTTAAATATTTGTGTCTGTTACTTACCTCCGGATATAGATATTATTCAACTTGATCAATTCTACAATAATTGTCAAAAGATTTTGTTGCATACGCGACCTGATGATAATTTTTTGTTAGTCGGCGATTTCAATACTCCTGACTTCTGTTCCAGAACTCACACAAATCTTGACTCAAACTTAGCCGGTACGTTCTCCAAAAAACTATTGTTACTTGACGAATTTATGACACTCTGTAGTTTAAGTCAGTTTAACAACATTACTAATGCGAACGGGCGTCTTTTAGACTTAACTCTCTCAAATTTCGATACCATCAGTGTAAAAGATACTTTTTCCCTGAGCTCACTGGATAAATATCATCCAGCCCTTTTAATTGAAATAAAATTACCATATGAGGTGTAAGGTCTTACAAAGTGCTTACGCACAGTGTTACTGTTTTCTAAATGTGACATGCAACAAATTAAGGCGGAACTAGAGTTAATCGATTGGAATAACTTATTATCATTGCCTGACGTAGACACAAGTACGGATATTTTCTATGACATGCTATTTGATATAATAAAAAGGCACACCCCAGTGATAAAATCTACACCCCAAACTTACTCGATCTGGTATAGCAAAAGCCTTATAAAATGCAACGAGGAAAAGAGAAAATATCACAAACTATTTAAAAAGTTCAATAATCCCCGCGATTATGATGCCTTCTCTTTGCTTCGTTCTAGATGTAAAAGACTAGCCAAAGAATGTTACAAAAGATACTTATCTTCTAATGAAAATTCTATTAAGAAGAACATAAAATTTTTCTGGAAATTTGGAAACAACAAAAAGGGTCAAACCTCAATACCTCGAGTTATGTCGTTGGGAGCATATAATTCATCTAAGGGTCAAGGTATTTGCGAACTCTTCTGTAATTATTTTGGTTCTGTTTTTGAGACTGACAACCTACCTAACTCGCCATCCTGTCCCAATCTGATGACCGTTGCCTCTGGATTGTTAATGTATTGTCATCGGTGTCATTTAGCATTAAGGACATTACTGGCAATGCGTCAATTGGATAAAAACAAAGGCGCTGGTCCTGACTTGCTTCCACCTTCTTTTGTCTGCTCATGTGCTGCACAGCTAGCAAGTCCTCTTTGCATTATATTTAATAAATGGGTCATTTTCACAAAAAGTGTACATTCGGGTTTTGGGGGTGTCCCAAAACTTTTGATAAATATTTAACGAATAATTTCCGCATTTAAGAAAAACAACACTAAACATGAGGATCGATGGTTAGTTTTTAACAATATTATATGTTATTGCTACATAAAAACAGTCATATAATACCGTAATTTCCAAAAATACTAGTAGAAGGTACCAATTTTAGCGCTGTCCCACTACCAATTACACTAAAATAACATAACTTTTATACATTTTGTTGACTTATTTATACTAATATGATTGATTTTTCAGAAAGTATAGTTGTTTACGATTTTCTTTATACTTGCAGAAATAGTGTAACATTACACAAAATATTTAAATAATTGTATTTATGTGAGGACATAAATTAGCTAAGGTGGAAAATTCTCTTCCGAAACCCCATTTTTTACGAAAGATCGCAATTAAAACTACCACTTATACATATTTTTTGTCGATTAGTAACATTTGTAAGGCTGTCATTGGTTTTACCACAATGATTCGTCCATTTTTACGGCGACCAGCGGACGATGAAACACGCACTTTAGTAACGGTCAGTTTTTGATATTCCACAACCGCAACCAATTTCAAAGTAATTTTTCAATTTTATTTCTTGCAAATTATTTTGAAATCTTTATAAACTTTCAGTGAACCCAATTTAATACCAAGCTTGTTGGTCTGATGTGTAAGTTAAAAATAAATTAAACAAAATGTTTAAAGGTAGACTTCCGATACCACCGTTCCGTTACCAAAACGCAGGTAACGTAGAATTGGAACCAAAAGTTTCGGAATGGAATTCTTAGGAAAGTGGTACATTATATTCATGTCACTCACTCCATTCCGCTACTGGAACAGTCAATTCCGTGACTGTCCTACTATATATTTAGATTTAAATATAATTTTAAGAGCGAAATCCCATCTGATTGTCATCAAATTTTGATAATTTAGAGGGTAATAATTTTATGAATATAAATTAAAAAAGAGTTCTTATATTGTTGCCTAATTGAGTAAATTACGAAAAAGAATTTAACTAATTTCGTCCAAAGAGTAACGTAATGGAAAATAAATTGATAAAAATTTATGTTTTTTATTAGTGATTTAATTTTTTCTTTATTTTATATTGAAGTACAAACCATTACTAATAAACAATACCAGTTGATTAAATCCAAGCGTGTTTTATTTTATTTCTATAACCGAAAGCTTATAGTTACGGAATGGAAGAATTTTTGTTTCCCAAGGGCATTAAATTACCTATTTCTAATTAAATACTACAGAATAAGGTGTTATTTTATTATTTTCATATATTGCACGAAATACCACTTGTGAATGTAATGAAAAACAAACGAACTAAACAAAAAAATAAATTTCGACATATTTGAAACAGTGTACAGTTTTTGTGAAAATGACCCAAATCACTCAACAGTGGAACTTTTCCAAAACGCTGGAAAGTGGCGCACATAGTACCCATTTTTAAGAACGGTGATAGGTCGCATTGCGAGAACTATAGACCAATAAGCATTTTATCTTGTTTTGCCAAGTTATTCGAGTCGCTTTTATACAATTACTTGTATAATCACATCAAACCCATTCTCTCGGAACGGCAGCATGGTTTCGTTAGGAACAAATCTACCATCACCAATCTGTTGGAATACAAAAATTTCCTATGTAAAAGCTTTTCAGTAGGTGGTCAGGTAGATGCTATCTACACCGACTTTTCAAAGGCGTTTGACAAGCTCAACCATAAACTACTATGCAAAAAACTTGCCGCCTATG
The DNA here is from genome assembly GCA_944739405.2 of Euclidia mi. Classification (NCBI taxonomy): domain Eukaryota; kingdom Metazoa; phylum Arthropoda; class Insecta; order Lepidoptera; family Erebidae; genus Euclidia; species Euclidia mi. Next base: position 57,193,079 of record OX123181.2, read on the forward strand.
GTATACAGGGTAACTTGCTTCGCTGGATTTTATCATATTTAGATATTCGGAGTCAATTGGTAGTCTTAAAGGGGTACCTTTCTTTACCAGTGAGGGTATATTCCGGTGTCCCTCAGGGATCCCATCTGGGCCCCCTGTTCTTTGTCATATTTATAAATGACTTAATTGAGCGTCTGTCCTGTCAATATCTCCTTTACGCTGATGATTTAAAAATATTTGCCAACATAACGTCTTTGGCCGATTGTCAGAATTTGCAAAACGACCTACACATACATACAAACATAGACTCACGCCTGTTTCCCAGAGGGGTAGGCAGAGACTACGGAACGCCATTTGCAACGATCCTGACATACCTCTCTTGCTTCATTCACTCCCATCAAGTTTCTCATGCATGCTCTTCTGTTTAGGGTACTTCTGACCTGTCCTTTTTTAGGATGTTTTCAATCTGGTCAGAAAACGTCCGCCTAGGTCTTCCCCTTCGTCCTGTCTCATTCACATTTGCCTTATATATCTTCTTTGTCAGTATTTCGTCATCCATCCTCTCCATGTGCCCAAACCATCTTAATATGCCTTTCTTGATGCTTGTCACTACATCTTCTTTTACCCCACACCACTCTCTTATCACACTATTCTTTACTCTGTCGGTCAAAGATATACCACACATACTTCTCAGTGCTCTCATTTCTACCGCATTTATTCTACTTTCAAGTCTCTTCTGCCATACCCAACTTTCACTACCATACATAAGGGTAGGCACTAACACCCCTCTATGCAAAGCCAAACGTGCCTTTTTGGACACGTTTTGACTGTTCATAAACGCCTTCAGAGCTCCATTCACACTATTACCTGCATTAACTCTTCTTTCAATATCTTTTTCATTCTTACCATCTCTTGTTAACAACGTACCTAAGTAAACAAACTTATTTACTTGTTCCACTCGCTGTCCATTGATCAAAATATTACAAGCCGTAACGCATTCCTCCTTTTCAAAAACCATAACTTTCGTTTTACTTACATTCACTTTCATTCCTTTCCTCTCTAACGCACCTTGCATGATTGTTACCATCTCCTGCAACTCCTCCGCTAAAGATGCAACTATTACCTGATCATCAGCATAAAGGAGGCATTTGACGAGTAACCTATTCATCCTTAATCCGCAGTCACTTTGTTTTAAATCTTGCAAACAACTGTCCATGAAGAGGTTAAACAGCCACGGCGACGCTACACATCCTTGTCTAACACCTTTCTCGATGGTAAACCAGTCAGTGTATGCCCCGTTTATCCTCACACAAGCTCTAGAATCCTCATAAAGGGATTTCAGAGCTCGAATGAGGCTGCTGTCTACCCCATTCATTGACAGCACCGACCACATTTCATTCCTCACCACTTTATCGTAAGCCTTTTCCAAATCCACGAATGCGCAATAGACCTTTTGACCTTTGGCCAAAAACTTTTCGGCTACGTTTCGCAAGAAAAAAACTGATCCATGCACCCCATACCCTTTCCGAATCCCGCTTGTACATCCCATATTTTCTTGTCGGTTACTTGCATAACTCTTTCAATCAGTACCTTTGCATACAATTTGCCAACAATGCTGAGAAGGCTAATGCCTCTATAGTTTTTGCAGTCTTGTTGCGAGGCTTTTCCTTTATACAGAGGCAGAACTACAGCTGTGGCCCAGTCATTAGGTACTCGGCCGGTATTCCAGCACAAGTTATATAACCGCTGCAACTGACCAACTATGATGCCCTGTCCAGCCTTCAGCATTTCGATTGTAATCCTATCATATCCTGCAGCTTTTCCTACTTTCATACTTTCCAGTGCCTTCACGATCTTATCCACGCCAATAACGCTTTCATCATTGCTATCACTACCAATGATTTCATTGATGGGTGTCTCTACCGCCGTTCTTTCAAACAATCCTTCAAAATACTCCTTCCATCTCTTCAGCACGCACGATTCACCATTCACTATCCTTCCATTCTTGTCTCTGATTGATGTGTATTCTGTGGATTGAGTTCTTCCTCGAAGTGCACGAACGGATTTTCAGAAAGACTTAATGTTTCTCCGGAAATCGTCAGATAGTCTGCTATCAAACTCATCTTTCTTTTCCTCTTTTTTCCTTTTAACCATTTCTTTCACCATTCTTTTTGACCTAACAAACTCCTTTCTTGCTTCATCTATGTCCTCACTCGCTGCTTTTCCCATTCTTTCATTTGCTCTGGCAGCCAACCAATCTAACAAAGCTTTCTTCTTCTCTGACACTGCTGATTGTACATCCTTGTCCCACCATGTATTCTTAACCTTTCGTATTTTCCTTCTCTTGATCACACCACATACTTCAGATGCCACACATACTACATAAGGACTGCCATAATTCATTCATATCATTTATGCCATCGCACCTCTCAAATCTAGCTATCAATCTTCGTTTATATTCATCGTTCACATCTTTCTCTTGCAGATTGTCTACTTTTATTATTTCCAAGACTCTATTTTCATTATGCTCTCGGTGTCGCCATCCTTTAAAGAGCCCACTTATCCGGCTCAACACCAAGAAGTGTTCTGTGTGGATGCAGATCCCTCGATACACTCTTGTATCCATCACATTCTTTCTCAGTCGTTCATCTACTATTACAAAATCAATCATACTTCTTCTAACATTTTTCGCCTCACGCGTATACATATGTATCGTTTTGTGATCAAACATGGTGTTTGTCACACAAAGGCTCCACCCCAAACAAACCTCAAGCAGTGCTTTTCCGTTTTCATTCACACTCTCATCACCAAATGCACCTAACACCCTTTCAAATCCATCTCGCTTTACTCCCACCCATCCATTGAAATCCCCTAACAAAATCAATCTTTCGTTATCCTTACATTTCCTCAAAATATCTCTTAAACTCTCCCAAAACTCCTGCCTTTCGTCTTGCTCTTGCTGTGACAAACACGTAACAATATTTACCGGGGCGTACACCCCTATAATAAAGACACGAGTAAGTCCTACTTTCATTCTCATCCAGTAGCCTAGCATTTACACATTCAAACTCTTTTACACACTCATTCATTCCCGCAGATAGTATTACACCAACTCCCTTGCAGGCTCTGGTGGTACTATCTACCCCAGACCAATACGCCGTATATGTGCCATGCTTGGTGGTGTCACACCCTTTCCTTTTTGTCTCATTCACACAAAGAACATCAGTCTTTCTATCATCCATCATCTGACAGACTTCATTCAATTTGCCGTCCATCCCTCCTCCAACATTCAACGTTGCAAACCGACTTGCCGTAGACCGCTTTTCGCCCTCGCGGGGAACGAGACGTGACGAGTTGCGAACCGCGTCGCCGCCGTATGGAGAAGAAGAAAGTTTTGTTCCCATAGCGCTCCCACGAGATTTAGGGATCTAGACGGTCCTTCCCCGCAGAGCCCTTTACGGGGGTAAGGCGGAATATCAGCTGTGCCCTGTGACCGCCAACACAGGCACCCTCCGTTTACGACCAGCTTGCCCTCTGGCCACGAATCCCTCGGCACGGGTCGGTTCACACCTTAGATCGGGGTTTTGTGTCAGGTATGCTCCCTGAAAGTTGGTTTAATTTCGGAGTTTTCCTTCTCCTAGACAGGTTGCCAACCAAGGCTAACGAGGCCCATCTCCCCGACCTACACATTGTTTCAGATTGGTGCAATACGAATAAAATGTATTTAAATATCAATAAATGTTTTTCAATATCTTTTTCAAATAAACGCAACAAAATTTTACATAATTACATTATTGATGGACAAGTACTTAATAGGTTTAGCGTTGCCAAAGATTTGGGTATACTCTTCGACGATAAACTTTCTTTTCGACCTCACTACCAACATATAATCTTGAAAGCCAACAAGCTCCTATGTTTCGTTCTACGGACAACAAAAGGTTTCAAAAAAGCTCAAAGTGTGACATTATCAGTAAAGTGTGCTCACATTATCTTTACTATGCTCTGGTAAGAAGTACCTTGGAATATGGCTCTCCGATCTGGTCACCATATTATAGAGTGCACATTAACGACATAGAGCGTGTTCAAAGGAAATGCCTTAAAATTGTTTGTTACCGCCAAAAAGTTGGTCGTACGTACTTGAATTATGATAAGAGGCTGCAAAAATTCTATGTACAACCATTGGAAGGTCGTCGCAAATATTTTGATCTGGTTTATTTATATAAAATAATTCATTCAATTATTGATTCACCCGAATTACTTTCGCATATTTCTTTTAACATTATATACAGTTTACGTAGATCGAACCATGTTAATCTCTTTGCCTTGCAAATTTATAAAAACAATATTTCTTATTACAATCCGCTGGTAAGAATGGCTAGACAATATAATGAATTAGTTACAACAAATTTACAGTTAGACATTTTTCATCATAGATTTTACACATTTTTAAATATTCTAAAGGATATCCTTTATCCCAAATAGAAGTAAAATAGTTAAATATTTCTTAAGATATAGTATTGTTGTTGTTGTATTGCGAAATTAAACCTATATTTTCTTATATGTTTAATTTCGTAACACGTGTATGTTTGTACATCTCTTCTGTCTGTTAACTTGATGTTTAATTTTTTCAATGTATGCACATGTATTGAGTTGCAATCTAGATCTAAACATAAGCTTTGATTGATTTTAATTTATAATAAGATTGTAATTTGTTTTGTGCAATTTAAAAAAAAATAAAAAGTATAATGATGTAAATATGTGAGAATAGGTGGAACAGAAGTGTATCAGACACTTCTAGATTGAGCCTGCTTAACGGGTCTCTTTCGGAATTTGATGAAAGTCAATTGAATTATCTCCCTACCACAGAATACTTATCTTTATGGTAGAAAACCTCAATATTATTTAGACTAACCCAGACCGTGCCCAGAACTAGAACCTGACGGTCAATATTTGCGTGCACGCCCACGCTTACGTCACTAGACGACGAAGGTAACCTATCAAATTCATCTTTCTCAAAAGACAGGTGTCCTATTTCGAATATCCATAGAATATCGTACAAAGATTGAAGGCTAGATTAGCTTGCAACGTTTCGCCACCGAGTTGACAGCGGTGGAACGACCGCGATGCTCCGCAATACATCGTATCTGCAGTTCATAGTCGGCTAAACTCGTGTTACATGATTAATGACGCTGTATGCCATACTGGGTTCAACACATGTCAAAGTGATGCAACATCGCAATGCAAAAACCGACGACATGGTCACGAGACAAAATATGAATTGTACCACGCATATATGTAGTGTTCTGACGATATGTTGTCACACTAGAATGCATTACTTCTTAGAACGGACGAAGTGTTCTCGTTTAAAATAGCAAAGGACGATGCGTGCAGCTATGTACACGAGGAGATATAAGGTTAGACTTATTCCTGCTTATATCTAGAATCGCCTGTTATTACGCACATAGAAACCTATGAGAGTAGGCAGAATAATGTAACATAAACCTGTTATATTATTCTGCTTTGTAATTAAGTAGGTCTGCCAGGATTTAAGCAGCCACTGTGCTGTCAGAGGTAATTAATGCACTCTTTTGTGCATTGCAATTGAGAAATTTATTTTTGACAAATTCAACGACACACAGGCCAAAATAATATCATATCCAATTATTATATCATATCCTATCTGTATAGGTTTATCAACTTGTCTAGTTTTATTATTTAATTAAAGCCTGCTCTTCAACTACGTGTGCACTGTTACATCACTCTATAGACTATGACGCGTGGCACCATGCTTTACGACGCGATGTCGCAACACTTCGCTAGATTTTGCGATGCAATGTCGCGTCGCATCGCTGCGCTTCAATGTCTACGGGCCATCACTCTATATGTCTAATGTATCGTATATTATACAACATGTGCAGGCACTTAGAATAGCGAAATTTTTGTACGTAGAATTATTTAAATTATAATTTTATTGTGAACTATATTTGAAATTATGAATGAATACCCCGTTGTTTCATTTCCTTGAGCGTGAGTAATTTCCTTTCTTAAATGCGAGTCCGATACTTTAGTGGTCTTAGTGCACACGATTTTTTAATTGCCTTCGGTGACGACGACCAACGATGTATGTGCATAAATGTATTTCGCTTAGTTCAAACCCTTTCTCGAATGAGCTTATTGAATAAATTGCATAGGCTGAGATATCGTCTGATTCGTCCATCACGATGGAGCGTTTCGTAATCTCTTCCTTGGAGTTCTAGAAATACAATTCTCCTTAAATCAATTTTGGAACTGGATTGCGTATTCCGTTATACGCCGAAGTTTGTTACGATCAACTAGATATTTCTATCTATATTTGTCACCTACCTTTCACGCACATGCGGAGATCCACAATGAGAGGTCAAATTGTGCACGTAATAACCATTTGACAAATAAAATAATCCAAACGGTTGCGATGTCCATGTCTCTAAACTGCCGTACTAAGGAAGCAAGCAATAGATTCACAGTTAGCCTACATGCCTAATACATTTTAAGATTTATCTGCAAAGCTTACCAGCATGCAACCAAACGTGTGGCAGATATAACCAATTGTATCAGGAATATTTTACCAGAAGATTACAAAACATTTTGTGGTGTCGTGTTTTCGAGCTTGATTCAAGGAAAAAGAATGTCGCATCACGTACTGGTTATAAGACCTAACAGAATACGGGCGAGTAGATTTCGTCGTATTTTGCACATGCTAGTACATACAAGCCATCGATTTAAATACAAAACACAGCATACTACAGATAGTTTTGAATGACTTTAAGTTTTAATGGTACAGCATTTCGGCACCAAAATGTTGAGACATTTGAGTCGTGCAAATGGTACTACGAAATATATACTACAGATGTATTACATGTGTGTGTGTGAGTATGTAAGTGTGACAACATACGAGCCGTCTGTCACATCTCGTCTAGAGATAAACGTTTAGACGAAAACGTCTGCCATTTAAAATTTTCAACACTCCTATGATGTAGTATTTATGATGTAAAAGACATTTACTTGCGATTTATTTTACATTTTTTTTTGCTTTTATGACGCATATGAAGTTCTTGGCACCTTGTGTGGCGTTAGGATAGAGCAAGGCGTATAGGTATACTTCTTTTCCAAGTAGTTGATAAACAATCTCCTGGATAGATAATAGGAGTTCAAAGACAAAATTAGACTGATATCCCGTACTTTACAAATCGTCAACCCAGAATTGCAACTTTCTAAAGGTAGACAATAGTGCAACAGACGCTACCATTTTCTTTATTTATACTAGGTACGATATTTCTTCGAGTAAGGTATTGCCTCATTTACATATTAAGTTTAAATGATATAATTATGTACTTACTTAGTTCTTACTTAGTAACTTACTTAGTTACTTCTTATTATGTACTTACTTAGTTCCTAAGCTGAACACTTGTGGTAAAGTATACAAAAAAGTATCATTAGCAACATCCTCACTGATATGTCGATCCGCCCGTTATCACTGGAAATATATTATTCAGAAGATATTTTAACCACATATTTTGATGCATTTTTAAATAAGCCTAGTTCCATTTACGCGAATTTAATTAGGTAGCTATGTTTTATATTGTCACAATATACATGTTAAAAAATCAATATATGATGATTATTAAAGTCCAATTGAGGAATAGCACTAATTCTTTTGTTTTTAAAGTACTTGCATTCAGTTCAGCAAACTCAACATAATTACACAAACATACATGTACATATATTCGTTACGAAATATAACAGCAAATATTTTAACAGATACTTACATACTAAATGAAATGCAAATGTAATAAGTAAATACATGAAATACAATGGCAGTTTCCACTTTTACGGGAAAACCTGAATAGCTAAATGAAAGGAGTGATTCACAAAACGACATTACATATTATTATGGATGATATATGTATATTGTTATGTTTTAAATAAGGTTTTATTTAGGACATACATTACTCAATTAATAAACTAATATAGATAACCATAAACTTGTACTGTACGCTATATGTATGTATGTAGGTATTTCATAATTACTTTCTTAACAGGCACTTGTAGTAATAGAGCATTAAGTATTACTGTGAAAATGATTATATAATCATACAATGTAACCAATTATATAATTGGTTACATTGTTGACATATTATGTAGCTACTCACATTAATATGGTTCTCATACTCATTAGCAGTTGGTAGATAGGTATAATGATATAATTTTGCATCAGAGGGTTATGCATTTACATCGTTTCTATACATTACCGTCAATGACAGGAAGGAAAATACTTAACACCATTCTAATAATAATATATAAAATCCTTGCGTTACTTACTGACTGACAGACACGCTACAGACGAAACTATTGGGCGCAGGAAGTTGAAATTTGGCATGAATGTTCCTTGAGGACCGTAGGGGTGCACTAAGAAGGGATTTCCCGAAATGCCCACGAGAACGGCCAAAACTGGTAAATTTAAAAAAAAATGCAGGCGTCGCTGCTGGCGTCCTCTAGTACAAAATAAAGGAACGATTCTTCCAAAATCGATATCTCTAGCCAACATGTAGCGCCTTACATACTTATCCCCTAACGATTTTCGCTTGACTGCCCAAGCGAGGATGACCATAAGACACACATTGCCGCATTCCTTAATGACACTTCAATTTTCGGCAGCCATTACAAACAGAGACGATGAAGTCAAAAATGATCATATCTTCACAGAAAAAAAGACAGTGTAAACCATGGATTACAAAACATATTAAACACATGTTAAATACTCGAGATAGGCTTTTTAGAACGTGGAAAAATACACCTACTGACATGAACTTACGAGAACCATATAATATTTATAGAAATAGGGTTAACAAATATATCATTAGAGCAAAAAATAAATACAAACGAGAAGAGATACTGAAATGTAAGAAAAATGTTAGAAAGATTTGGGCCACAATAAACGCTTGGACCGGTCAGGAAAAAAATAACGTTGATAAAATGATATTAAAATATTTAGGAAAGATAGACAGTATTGTCAATATATGTAATCAATTTTCAAATACATTTACAGAGGAAGTAATAAAAATAAAACATGTATGTAGTGAAAAATTCTTAGATAGAAGTAAATATGTAAATTGTAGTGATGTGTCGTTAAGATTCCAAAAAGCCTGTCCGAAGGACGTAACCAAAATTATAAATAATTTAAGTTGTAATAAATCGCCGGGTATCGACGGCATAAGAGTAAAAGATGTAAAATTTTTAAAAGACCAGCTTAGCCCAGTAATAGCTTTATTTATAAATTTGTGTGTCGAAAAAGGTATTTATCCCAAAAAATTAAAGTCGGCGTTAATAAGACCTATTTATAAACAAGGGGCCCATACAGATTACACTAATTATAGGCCTATAGCAATATTATCTGTTATTAATAAAATAATAGAAAAATTTATTGTAAATCAAATGTGTATGTTTTTAGAAAGCAATAATATATTGTCTGACACGCAACATGGTTTCCGACGGGGTCGAAGCACGGGGACGATTTTAGCTCAGTTCACTGACGATGTCAATGAAGCCTTAAATCGCAGGGAGCAGGTGGTGGTGGTCTACATTGACTTCAAAAAAGCCTTTGATACCCTGGAACACCACCAGCTGCTCCAAGCTATGGCCGAGTGCGGGATTGAGGGCCCATTGAATAGGTGGTTACGTGTTTACCTCACGGACCGCTGCAAACTGTAATTGATGGCGTGAGTAGCGAGCCGGCGCACGTGACCTGCGGTGTGCCGACCGGCTCCGTCTTCGGTCCCGTCGGATACATCAGGCATGTTAACAGCATGTGCAATGTTGTTCATCATTGTAAGTTATATATGTATGCTGATGACACTTGTCTATTATACGCAGATAAAGATATAAGGGTCATTGAAAGTAAAATCCAAGAAGATTTCACAAATATTATCAAATGGGCACACGATAATGGTATAATAATTAATATAAGTAAAACTAAATGTATGCACATAAAATCTCCGTACCTTAAATATATAACAGACACACTACGCATAGTGGGGCATAGTTTCGACTGTCTACACAGCGCTAATAAAACATGTAACTGCGCAAGGATTGAGGTGGTGGGAGATTACAAGTACTTGGGCCTCACTATAGACGACAATCGATTTTAAACTTTCGCGATTTGTATACATCATACAAAATAAATTAGCGGGTCTTAATCGCGTACAATTAATTTATTTAAGGTTTAAATTAAATACCTATTTGGAAACGTCGGAAACAAATAGGTATTTATACCTTAAATAAATTAATTGTACGCGATTAAGACCCGCTAATTTATTTTGTATGACACAGACGACAAGCTTTCATGGAAAATACATATATCGCATTTATGTCATAAACTTCGGTCAGTACTTGCAAAATTCCACCATCTCAGTTTCGTACTAGACAGAGCTACATTGTATACCGTGTACTTTGCGCTGGCGGACTCGCTACTTTCTTACGGGCTTATAAGCTACGGGAGAACATTTAAATCTTACTTGGATAAATTAAAATCACTACAAATACGTTTCATGAAACTATTAGTCGATAAAAAGACGAAAAAGCAGTGTAAAAGTAGTAACTACGAAGAACTCTTTATGGAATGTAAAATGCTTGCCATCCATGAGAAAGTGGTGATGTGTATAGCCTTAGAACATTATAACAGTGATGAATTTAAAACATACAAGAAAAGCAATAGGGTAAGGAGAAGGGATGTGCGTCTGGAAGTGCCTACTTGTAACAATTACTTTGGCGAAAGAAGTAGAAAATATTTAGTACCAACTATTTATAATGAAATAATGTCGTCTTGTACAAATTTAGAAACACAAAGGGCTGTTTAAAAAACAATTAAAAACCTATCTTTTACAAATTTTTTTAGATAATATACAGAAATGAGTATACCTATAATTATAATAAATAAAACAAACAGTATTATTTATATGTATCGTATATAGTGGGTGGCGGGTTTGATCATATTTAAGTTTTAGTAATAAGTATTAGAATAAGGATTGTTGAACTATTATAAAATGGGAGCTACATCTGCCAATAAACTGTTATACAGTTTGGCAGGAGTATAACACTTGTTAATTATTGTAAAACAAAACGTGAATAAATACTTATTATTATTATTATTATATTCCAAAAAGTATCAGTGACAAAAAGATGCCACACAGTGCAAGTCGACCACGAAAGCCAGGCAACATGACATAGCTCCAACGTCACTCTTTGTATGGAACTGACATCACACATGAGATTGACATCATACATAGGTCTCGTACAACATGCCATTTTGCTATCGGATACATGAAAGGCTGGCTCGACTGACAGTGCCCTTTTGTGTAAACCTCAATGTTCCTCAAAACATGTATTCTTCTCTCTCCATCGAACTAACATTTTGTTCATATAACAATAATTCTAGGACAGAATTATCAAGGCATTGTTGATAGCATAATGCCTGAACCTGCAAGTTTAAACGTGCTCTATTGTAGTTTCATGACCAAATTTCCACACTGTACATAAAGCAAAAGCGTTCAGACAAAGATGCATTTTGGGACGTCAGAAGCCGCTTAAATGACTCAGAATATTTACCAATTTACTTAATAATGTAATTTAAGTAAAATTTAAGTTAACATCAGAAAAATAAAGTCTAAAATTACAATAGTACTAGCTATTTTAGTCACGACTGCACTTCAAATTCGAACACCAAATGTAATAAATGATCACCAAATGTAATAAATGATCACCAAATAAATAGGTTACGTTAGGTTCTCCTGTGCTTAGTTTATTAAAGTAGGTGGTGGAACCAAATCCAATTTATGTTTTGGTATTTCATACTACTAACAAAAAACTTTGGTTATAATTTGACATTAAAATGCTGGTTTAATTTTGGTGATCATTTACTACTTTTGGATTAACAATTATTTATTTGGAGTCATTTTGCTTGAATAGGATAGCAACATGGTTAAACTTTGGTTATAATTTTACATTAAAATGCGGGTTTCATTTTGGTGATCATTTACTATTTTTGCCTGTTATATGTTACTATATCTGGTGGAAAGTTAATAATAAGCCGAATTAAAGCTCGTTCAATAAAATGACGTTTATTATTTTGCTTTTACACCAAGTACTTTTTAATAAGATGTTAATGCGACTTGGCTCTCTTTCTAAAATGGCTGTCTATCTAGGTCGAGTTGTATTCAAATATTGTCCAATTACGCTACAAAAGACAATCTATTGACCCGAAACAAAGCCTCGTAAATTTTTATAACTAAATTTCTCCTAGTTAACGAAATATATGAATTTCAAATCAAACGGTACTTGTAACATGAAAGAAAAGGTCTTAATGAGAGCTTAAAACTAGAAGTGGAACAAACAAATGCTTTTAAACGCATAATGGCAAAACTTTCCATCCAATAAAAACTGGTGAAAAGAAAAAGCCGTATACCATTGTGGAGTCAAAACTGGTCAAGGAGTTATCTTCACGAATCGGTATTTGATTGTTCCGCAAAACAATAGCCACGCCGTTTATTTTAAATCACTCAATGTTAGATCAGTAAACTCATAGCCTGACAATGACCCTTTACCGTAGCGTATTAGAGCTCAAATCCGGTTGGATTTCTATTTCATTGACATCAAAGCTAATCTGATCATCAAAAAACACATTGTTCTGTAAATGATATGGATGTGTTGCATAATGTACACATCAGTCATTGAAAATAGCTGGCAATACAAATCAGGGAACATTATAAATATGACTTTATATAGTGCTTTTGTACAACGTGCCCTCTATTGCTTTGAAGCTGTATTTTTTATGCGTGCATAGGGTATTAACTATAAACAATCATAAAAAAACTACACTAATTGTATATATTCCCGGGACCACACACATCTTATATTACCATAAAATTTGATGAGAACAGACTCGGATGGACCTGTCGGCTCCAAGCGAGAATCATATTTAATATATGTACAGGTTGTGTCTAATTGTATGGTCTGCTGTGCGACTTATATTTTGATATTCACTGCAGTCAGCAGCGCAACCGATGAAAGCTTTTCAGGTTTGCACAAAAAAATAGTTTTAGGGTGTGACGTCAATCCTTGACGCATCACTCGGCCCGGTCGACCCCGCCGCCCGCGCCCTGCAACGGGCTATAAATATGGAAGCGCTGGCCGCGTTCAGCCCTTTTGCGGCGGCTACAGCTCCGAGTTAAGTCAACCAACTCTCCTGGACGAACCGGCAGCGGGATTCTCAACAAAAACTCCACCCCATCGCCGAATCACGCGACCCTGTGTAATTTTTTATTACTTCCTAATTTTTTCGCTTGCTAAATGATGTCTAAAATTAATCGAGAATTAAATCAATTTTTATTGTAACATTTAACCACGTTTCTCATTTAAACACACCCTAGTAGGGATAACGTAACAGTGGACACCCGAAAGGCCTTTTTTACGTTACAGTGGCGCCCACGGGAATATTATAGGTAGGGTTTTGTTGAGAATCCGCTGCCCGGTGAGTCTTTATTTTTATTTTTTGCCTATGTGTGAAATCGTTCCAAACCACTGTGTGATTATTTTAGTGGCATATATTGTTTCTTTTTGCTTGTTCTATTGTGCTCGGGAAGTCGGTGGTGTTGTGCTGATCACAATAGACATTTTCTCTTTTTGTTCTGTTGTGCTCGGAAGGTCGGGCGTGATGAGCCGGTCACAACAGACAAATTTTGTCTTACTACGCTTGGTAAGCATTTCTATATTATAACTATTTCTGTTACCGCGTGTGATAATTATTGTGTATCAACCGCATAAGTAACGAGTTATAATCGTTCGACTGCGGCCACGTGTCCTCTAAAGACGCGCTAGGGTCACATTCGTCGATCGCATTCTTTGTATTTTGCGATTTATGGCCTCATGTCCACTAACGACGTGCTAAGGTCACCTTCGATGATCGTACGCTTCGCGATTAACTTTTTTAAATGCCACTAAAGTAATTAAGTGCTACTGGTAATTATTGCTAATAATCTGCTTTGGCTGACTTATGGAACGAATTCACACCCTTCTCTTTTTCATTTCTTTCCATTTTCTACTATAACCTTCTGCTAGTGATTTTGTACGGCGATATATTTGTATATAGTCGGTATTATTAAATACTTTTACCGCCTACTATGGCGATTATCTTTTAATAATAACTATTCTTTTCTTTCTTACTAAGAAAGTTGCATCTTTATTATACCACGTGTACCTAACATAGTTGGACTGGCTGAGAATGAACGTACCTAAGATGCTAGCGTATTAATTACTAGGTATCTAGCTAGAATTCCGCGTTCATTTATTAATAAAATGTACACGTGTCACATGCAGGTTGCTCACTAACAATAATGAACGAATGTAATTATTGTCTATTTGGTATAGAAATACGAATATCATCGTAGAATTATTAGTTGTTCGTTTTGTCAAATGTTTATTATGCTACAATCGTTGTTTTTGGTCTTCGATTTTATCTCCTTGTTACTGCCTATCGGTATGTCATTTGCAAATGCATCTATTTATGCATTTACTGTTCATTGTGAACTCAAACATAAAATTCCTGCGTCGCAATTATTGAATTATGTTCTTTTTGTAATGTTTTGTGTCGCTAGGATTGTTCTTTCAATGTCTGGTTTCTATTGAAATATATAAAATATATAATGATAAATAAATGGTAAAATTAAGCCGCTGACGGCCGGAAAACTACTTAATTGTCAATATGTAACTTGTTTTCTTTTTACTAAATGCTATGCATCTGGTTTTACTAGACCAGTTTAAGTAGTGGTTATATTGTGTTCTTGTGTTAACGCAAATGTTATTATATGTAACTGAATTTATCAAACTTAATTGAATTGAAACTAACTTTAACTAAAGTGGGTATTTGCACATAAATTGAATCAATAACTTCTATTCTTGATTAACTAAGTGGTTATTTACATATGAATCAAATAAATAATATTTATACCTCATTAAATAACTAAAGTGGCTGTTTACACACAAATTAATTAATAATTTCAATACTTAAATAACTAATGTGGGTACTTATACATAAATCAATAATTTATATACTTTAATAACTAAAGCGAATTAATTGATGTACAAGTTTAAGAATACCCTTTCGTATTTTTCAATCAACTATTTTAAACCCAAATGCTGAATAAAATAATTAAATTTTATTCTATTATAGCATCAATGTGTTTATAATCGATTGGGTACAGTGTCATTAACAACAATGTAAGACGCATAACTATACAAAGTTATAATTACCTACATAATTATTTGTGAAGGCCAACAATAGTTATAAAACACATAATTTAGTAACTGCATTAATTACTTAAGTATTACGTCTGTAACTAATACTATTTACAAGTAATTTAGTACAATGTGTAACAGTTGCAGCTCCTTACAAAAATAAAAATATGTACCATAATATTGGCGAATTAAAAGAGTGGCCTCGAGTTTTATTGCCCGTTCTTTCTCGTGGCTCTACCTATTGCTTTGCGAACGAGGCAGTAAATGTAAATGTAGAAGCATTAAGTAATTTAATTTTAAAATTGACGTTCATAAGCGTCACCTTGTGACCTAGATGAATAAATGATTTTGACTTTGACTTTGAGTTCTTTTGTTTCCGAGTCGAAGCTCACAAGTTAATGCATTGTGTTGTGTTAATGATGTATGTAAACATGCTAACATAAAATGAATAAATATTTCAGTTATAAATTGTAATAAAGTTTATTAAATTTAATATTGTTACAAAGAATCTGTTATTTATCTAACTAATTATCCAACTATCTGATAACTATCTAATTTCACATAACTATATAAACATCAGATATGTTTCTCTTGGTGATTTCCATATAAAAGATCTTAAATTAACTCACTACAAAGTTTAAGAATGTAATGATTAATGCTCATCGCTAATGAACGAATCACTAAAATAACCTAACACTTCGTTACATAAAATATAAAAATCTTTAACTCCTAATTACAGCTAAATCATGTACCCATATATCTTGTTACTTATAGCTTTGGTAATGACTGATCGTAATATAATAAAATATTTTTTTCCCTTATGGCTCAGTGGCTGAAACTTATCGAATATGGGTGGTCAGGTGGTGCCTACCAACATAGACTGGGTGACTATTTGCTATAAAACTCACGTATAATACCTCTTCGCGCGTCGTGTATTATAATGAATGCGACTCGCATCGTGAATGATTGTTGGCTTGTTCATGCGTATGATTGTGTGTAGGCCTTTTTGAATGTGATGAATTTCAGGTTATAGGAACGTTCAATGCTTGGTGACGTATGAATGGCCGAGGGTTATACTTGTTTTTTTTCCCTCTTTCAGGGTTAATAGTTGCCTTGTATTTAACCTACTGACACCACTACCACTCATCTGTTTCAGGGTCCCGGAGTGCAGTTGCCGCCTACCAGCCACAGAATTTTCCCTCTGGGAAAATTCTGGCCTAATGGGGGGAGTGTGTGACGTCAATCCTTGACGCATCACTCGGCCCGGTCAACCCCGCCGCCCGCGCCCTGCAAGGGGCTATAAATATGGAAGCGCTGGCCGCGTTCAGCCCTTTTGCGGCGGCTACAGCTCCGAGTTAAGTCAACCAACTCTCCTGGACGAACCGGCAGCGGGATTCTCAACAAAAACTCCACCCCATCGCCGAATCACGCGACCCTGTGTAATTTTTTATTAATTCCTAATTTTTTCGCTTGCTAAATGATGTCTAAAATTAATTGAGAATTAAATCAATTTTTATTGTAACATTTAACCACGTTTCTCATTTAAACACACCCTAGTAGGGATAACGTAACAGTGGACACCCGAAAGGCCTATTTTACGTTACAAGGGGTTATGCATAAAATGTTCTAAAATATAATAAACAGCAATAGTTAAATCAAAGCGTGGATTTTGAACGGAATTTTAATAAAGGCTAGCTAAATCCATATTTGTTTTACGTGAATGAACTACATTTATGAATAGAGTATATACAACTGAAGCTACAAACAAATCCAAATGAAACATACCTTCCGTGAAATAATTTTCTGAGCCGTCTTTTTGTGAGGGATATATGCGGATGCGTCAGAATTCTTCATTAGGATTTTATAGACGTTGATATACGGAAAAATACGCTAAAATACCTTGTGCAAAACAGCAAGGTGCTCTACAAAGTCGTAATATAATATAATTTACATTATTAAATAATGAATATGTTTCCAAATAACATTACATGATTTACTTATACATTATTTATGCGATTGAAACATAAACACGAACGAAGCAGTCTATGAGAGAAAATAAGTAGTTGACGTACTAGCATATGCAGTAAGGTCGTACCTCTCCAAGGTTGATGAACCCATGGTCCCTCGCCACCGCGTCTGCGGCTGCCTTCGCATCTGGTACGTGGACGGCCCATGTAGGCGTGTAATGCTCAAACGTAGTCTCCAATAATGATAAAATTGACACCAAGATGGTCGACAAAAACAAAGCACCCCGAGCCATCGCACGCACACACATACACTCACCAACTAATACTTGTCAGCATGGCACATACACTTAATTGAAAGAATATTCCTTTGTTCCCACCAGAGTTTAGTGATTGTGTGGATCGAATGTGCGATAATGAATCCCACAAATTAATATTAATATATTTGTTCTCGAATTCAATATTTTTGTTTCATGTAACGTAGAAGTAGATGCTGTCGACTATTTATCAAATAGCTCTGGGCATGGCTGTCCTATTAAAAAGACTAAAACATGAGACGTTAAAAGAAATTAATATTTTGCAATATAACGACCCTACATGTCGACGTGAGCTGCTTGCATTATTAATTATACAACCAACGATATCCTTTAAGGTTACTTGTACACGAATTCACAAAGAGCCGTAGACTCGAATAAAAAATCGTATTAAGATCTCAATTACCAATGGGTGCCGTATTGGTATATGCTGACACCACACAGCGTTTCCTAACAAACATAGCCATACAACAAAATTAGTAATCAATCGGAAATCGGTTTTCGGCAAATTAAAACTTGGACGAGCGGACGGCCTTTGGCAATACTAGCACAATAAGTGGGTCAAGTATAAACATGAAGGATAAACCTGGAGACCCCGACAATAATGTAACAAACAATAATGTTTGTTATGCCGTTTTTTTTATTACCGTATCACTGGACCACAAGAGCTCGGCTCCTAAGCCGAGAACATACATATACATACCCCGAACGATATCAGCACTGCTGCTGACCAACTTTTGTTCTAGAGACCTCACCGCCGTGGGGATACAAACAGGGCCCAGCGATCAGTTGCTGGTACTAGCCTCGGTCTACATGCCTGGAGATGAGGAGATCCCATTGAAAGAGCTGGCCGAGCTAGTGCAGCACTGTGAGGACCACGGTTGGCAGATAATACTGTCGGCAGATGCCAACGCCCACCATCCACTGTGGGGAAGCCCCGAGGCAAATAGACGAGGTGAGATCCTAACTGAATACATCTTCACAACAACCCTATCTGTAGTCAACAACGGCTCAGAAACCACCTTTGTTAGCTCCAGATATCAAACCATAGTAGACGTTACACTGGCATCGGATGGGGCGCGGCACTCGTCACGAACTGGCATGTGTCCGCCGAACCATTCTTTGCCGACTACAGACGTATCTGCTATGACATACAAGTGCAAGAGAGGGTCCTACAACCAAAGCGCAACCCACGCAATACCAACATTGCGAGATACAAGACCCTGCTCTAACAAGAAATAGCCATGTCAAATTTCAATGACATGACCGACAGCACTGCACACATAGAACACAACACTAATTTATTAACGAAATGCATACAACGTAGCTATCAACAAGCCTGCTTCACCACACTACTAAAACCCAATGGTGGGGATCCGAACTGGAGAAACTCAAGCGTAATCTGAGGAAACTCTTCAACCGGGCCAAAAACACAAGGAAAGACACGGACTGGGACAAATTTAAAGAAGCCCAGTCGCACTACAAGAAACGCATACGATTCCGCAGGGGAGAGTCCTGGCGAAATTTCTGCACCAACATTAACTCCACATGCGAGGCAGCCAGGGAAAAAAAGATCCTATCCCAGGACAGCAACAAGACCCTAGGCTCCGTCAAAAAGCCTGATGGCACCTACGCAGTCACAGACATGGAAATAAGCCAAGTGTTAATCGAAACACACTTCCCAGGTTGCACTGTGACCGACGATTGTGATTGGGAAGAATCAGAACACAGACCACCGACCCAAACAGACTGGACGATAGCCAACAACATGGTTACCGTGGATCGGCTAAAATGGGCAATTGATAGCTTCCAGCCCTTTAAATCTGCAGGCCTGGACTAAATAACACCAGCACTTCTAAAATGGGGCTGCACAACGATGGTGCCACAGCTACTCAGCATATACACAGCATCTAACGCGCACAATTACATACCACGAAGGTGAAGTAAAAGTCATCTTTCTCCCAAAACCGGGCAAAACGGATTACACACAAGCGACATCGTTCAGACCCATCAGTATAACCTCCTTCCTGCTGATAACGCTGGAGAGGCTCACTGACAGATACCTGCGGGAAGGCGCACTGCTACGCAGACCACTACAGCCGCAACAACACGCCTACAGAAGTGGCAGATCAACGAAATCAGCGCTTCACTCCGTAGTGGGGACCATAGAGACAGCGCTATCTGACAAACTAATGACCTTAGGCGCCTTCATTGACATAGAAGGCGCCTTTGACAAAACTAAATTCACCAGCATTAGCCGAGCCCTTGACAAGTTCGGAGTTGAACAAACCGTCAGTGGCTGGATCGATTAACTCCTGAAACAAAGGGCTATTCAATTCACGGTTAACACCACCACAAGGGGGATAGTAGCAAAAGGCTGCCCACAGGGAGGTGTCCTATCACCCCTGCTATGGAACATAGTGGTAGACGATCTGTTGAGAAGCCTGAATGACAAATGCATCTACACGGTTGGCTACGCAGATGATATAACCATCCTAATCAAAGGAGACTCGGAAGACATGATCCAATATCGGATGCAAGCAGCCATCAGGATCATGGAGTAATGGTACAACCACCACGAACCGACGGCTAACCCAAATAAAAAGGAGCTAGTACTTTTTACCAATAAAAGGAACACCCGTGACCAGAAAACTAAAACTTTTTGGCACGGAGCTCAATCTATCGAGTGAAGACAAATACCTGGGCGTAACACTCAACCATAAGCTTAACTGGAATAAACACATCACCACTCAAACCACAAAAGCATGCACAATCTTTTAGCAGTGCAGGAGAATAATAGGCAAGAAATGGGGTCTCAAAACCATTCATCACCCTCTGAATCTACACTGCCATAATATGCCCCATGCTCACATACGGTGCAGTAGTGTGGTGGCCACGCACTCAACTAAGCACAGTCAAGAGCAAGCTACAGAGCATACGACGCCTCGCCTGTCTGGCCACAACAGGCTGCATGAAAACAACTCCAACGGCGGCATTGGAAGTGCTTCTTGACCTGCGACCACTGCACCTCATCATCCAGCAGGAAGCGGGTGCCACCGCGATCCGGTTCGATAAGGTCGGGCTCTGGAGAAGAGATGACCAAATTATCCATGCACGCCAGAAAAGGACACTTACTAGCGAAATCCCGATGCTAGATCAAACGTGTGACCTCATACCCAAAACCTTTGTCTTTGCCAAAAAATACCGCATACAACTGCAAGAAGAGCACGAGGATAGCTCTGGTATACACGAAGTTAGAGTATACACAGACGGCTCAAAAACTAAGTATGGAACGGGTACTGGAGTATTCTCCCATGACTTGAACATCAATCTCTCATCATCGCTTGGTAAATTCAACACCATCTTCCAAGCTGAATGCGTTGGGTTGCGTGCGGAAAACACCTGTCCAACTAACTAACTAACTAATTAACTATCACCGGACCACCATTAATCAAACTGCGTTTCATCGATACACTTCAACTTACTTTGCCAAAGTATTGTTACCGCTGACGTTTGCTTTTTTATAGGTAAACAAGAGATAGATCATTTTTGCTCGCCCGACCCCCCAAAAGACTTGCCTGCTATTTGTTAAAACTTAGTAAGTATATACATACAGAAATCTCATTGAGTGTTTTTCCCCGTTTGTTTTTTGTTAGCTACATAGTATGGAAATGCGGTTTGCATCAGTGCTTTGTGTTATATTGTTATAATGTATCTGTTCCATACAAAGAAGATTTGTTTTCTTCATTACCTACACGCTGTCCAAGCCGAATTTTAGCTGCATAGAATTCTATGTTTTGGAATTTTGCTGTGCCACCGTTTTTATTGTATAAGAATTGATTAAAAAAAATACAATTTCCTTTATATATTTTACTTTACTTTTCCTACGGTAGCATCCTTTATATTTTGTTTCTATTGTAGCTAGGTCTCTATTTCATATAAGTAAAGTAATAATTTTCAAGGTGTGGAAAAGCTGGTTTGTGTGTACGTCACTTCTAATAGAAATAACAGCCACTCCACTTAGAGTATTAAACAATTTAATTAGCAAAATCGAATCTTGACAATATTGCGCTTGGCCATTATTAGGTCAAGCTGTTTATGTGCGAGCGTTAAAGACTCGTTAAATCGAGTCAAGAGAATGTTTATTCGTTACTTATAGATAACCTCATTGCAGTGCATTTGATATATTATTGTGTTGAGTTATTATCCTCTGTAGGTATTTTTGGTGTAATATGTCGAAAAAGGGGTTATTACCCATAACCGAGACCGATGGTTTAACGTGCTCGCCGAGGTACGAGGCAAGCGATAATTAATAATCTAATACGCACGTAACTTCGAAAAATTTATTATTTATTGAGACCGCTGACTTAGTAGTCGTATCGTAACATTGAGTAAATTTGTGTTTATGTTTGCAAGAATCTCGTCCTGAGGCAAGTTTTCTCTCGTCGGGAAAACAATTTTCAGTGGCGCATTCCCACTCGTATCATAAAGCCTTAAATCGGTAGTGTAGGTTACCAAATTTGCTTTTACATGAGAAGAGCCACCCTAAGGGAGTAAATAAGGGGTTGAAAGTTAGTAAAATAAAAGGGCACCACGTAGTCACCTTTGCACTAGACTTCACTAGCGGAATAAATGGGGGCTCAAATCTGTGCACCATATCGATAAAAATATATTCGTCTCAAAGTTTCTTGTACTTTTAAAAGTGGAACAGAAAATCTCGGGTTGTCACAGGGTACACATCTCGGGATCGCATGGCACGTTGTGACTGGTTAATAAATAGGTCAATCGATATAACATACTCCTTGGGAGCCGTGATTATAATAACAATATTATAATCACAACTTTTTCTACGCCAATCTCTACACCAACAAATAGGAAGATTCATTCAAACTTTGATGGATTTGTTTTCGATATTTTTATAACTGGGTAGCTATTTCATTTGGAATTCGGGGTGAGATTGTTTTGGCAATTTCATTTAAATAGGGCGGGCATAAATAGGGGGTGATGCTTTGAAGGCATCGGTCAGCCCTTCTGTGAATTAGGACATTTAATTAATTTATTGTAAAGTATGAACAAGTGACGTAATGAAAATCGTTTGAATGAGGATTTATTTCAGGACAAATATATGACGATGCTAATAGATAAATAATCTGGAGGCGACATTGTTTTGGTTATGGTAACCAGTGGCTATAGCAATTTTGGCAGAGGTCTGTTAGACGAACACATGACGGTAACCGTTACCAACTCCAATAGATCTTTAATCAAAAACCTGCACTGAGCTAATCTAGAGGCGTTAACGAGGATTCTTGTTAACAACGCCTTTGCAACTAAATGTTTGCTTATACAAAAGGATTGACCACCGAGGGCTAATTATAGTAGATATATTGAGTATATTGTATGCAGTTGATGTCACGATGGACACCTAATCTCGCCGAATCCAGAATGTTCAGAACACACACACACAGTTCAGAACTAAAGCTCTAATGGTTACAGAAAATCAAACATTATCATCATCAAGTTTTTAAGTAAGCTTACTTCTTATGATCTTTGGCATTTAAAAACCATTGGCAGATATGCGACGGATACTTGCTTTTTGATTTTACAACTGTTTATTTATTTGAGGAGATCCAATAGCTTAATCTAATTTTACATTAAATAAAATGCACGAGAATAGCATTGAATCACAACTCTGGGTCACAGAATACACAATCAGCAACCGGGCCATTACAGAAGAAGAAAAAGCCATTATTAGTTAAGATGTCAAATTCTGTCTTTCCGACACCACAAGTTCCTATAAATAATTTTAATAACTTTTTATATAAATCAATTAGGTACAACGAAAATAATAGACAAACAAATATTCCATAAACATTAGAAACTGCCGCGAAAGACAAAGTTGTCGTTGTCGGAGTGTCGGTATGATAATGTGCGCAATAAAATAAATCATCAATATTAATGGTACAATAAATCTTAATGTTATTAGCAATAAACATTCTGTTTTGTTTATTTCTGTAATAAAACTATTATTGCTAAGGATGTCCTATATTCAAACTGTTTGTATTGGGTATTTTGATTCCTCATCGCTGGTTATGTGTAGTCACATTGTAGGCACTTTGTATTTATCTCTTTATAAATGTAATAACGGACTTAAAATTCGAGTTTAATTACTGACACTTACTCTTAAAAATTCTGTAATTTACCTGCAGAAGTCACGAAACCCCGGTCGGTACACTAATACTGCATGCAGACAAATGAAACGCATCACTGATTTTTATAAAGCTTTTTTATTTTTTTTATTTATAGACTCACGCCTATATCCCCGAGAGGGTAGGCAAAGGTGTAATATTACAGGCAGAGGTGTAATATTTTATAAAGTATGTGCCAATAAAATTGTTAATTGTGGCTTGCTGCGTGTCTCTGAAAATACTTTAGCTTACATTCAGCTCACTTGCAGGATTTTTACATAATTTAATAACTTAACATTAAATAACTTAAAAGTGGTCTAGAATACTACCTACTAACTTAGAATATAACTATCTTAATAAATTGTTGTAAGCTCGGCTTATGTTAACTACTTAAATTATGCAGCAGGCGAAATGTGGCCTTTTCTCTCTTTTTTACATCCTTTTGGAGCTAAACTTATAAACTACTAGAGGACGCCAGCAGCTACGCCTGCACATTTTTATTAATTTATCTGTTTTGACCGATCCCGTGGGTATTTCGGGAAATCCCTTCTTAGTGCACCCCTACGGTCCCCAAGGAACATACATGCCAAATTTCAGCTTCCCGCGCCCAATAGTTTCGGCTGTAGCGTGTCTGTCAGTCAGTCAGTAACGCAAGGATTTTATATATTAAGATAAGTGAGTAAATAAATAAAAATCATTTATTACCAAAGAAGCTATACAATTTGTTGATATCCATCGACCCCACACCAGGCAAAGCCTGTCCTGTGGGTGCGTGTTGCGGTTCACAATTTCCGGTTTTGTAGAAGAGTAGCTCGGTCGACATTATACGATTTATTCTATAGTAGGTACATTTTACACTTTTGAATAACAATTCATATTATATAAAACCAAAAGACTGTGGTAATGAAATGATTTACACATAGGACAAAAATAAAATTGGGAAGATGAATACAAAATAAGAGTTTGGAGAAAGGACTATTTTATACTAAGTGTTTAAGGATTAGGTACTTACTATATCACATTAAATACATTATATGCCTTAAACATACATAATATACATATAAGTGTACTCATATGCAGGTGTTTAAATGTACAATAATATATAAATATCAGCACAAATGAACAAAAAGCTTTTCATTTGCATCATATGACAATGATAGTAGCCACCTCATGATTTTGAGCTTTGCTGCCGTAATGTATACCTATATTTATTTTGACGTAGACGTATAACCATCTGAGGTTTGATACCTATGCGTAACAGAGAGCTCGACTGAGCAATCCTTTGGGATCAGTTTGTCACAGTTTAGGAAATTTACTAATATCTTATTCATCTTGCATCAAACGGTGACTAGCTGGTGGATTATGATTCAATAGCAACATTGCTATCATATGAACAAGACCTAAAGCAATCATCTAGCAATATAGAAAATCATATTAAGCTAGATTAAACAGCTATGTCAACGAATATTATTTTGAATATATTACACAACAACATAACGTGGGTGTAGTTGCTGGCAACGACAAGTTTGATGAATTCATCAAGTCATATTATAAATATATATTTCCATCTCGTGTAAAAGTAATTATACTTCTTTTTGGCAATATGCCAGCTGAATATACCCGTGTACGTACCAATTCTTTGACACAAAACCTAAAATTATCCATTTTCCTATTCAAAGCAGTAAAATATATAATATAAACGAATACGTATTGAGAAGGGCATACCTCACTACTCGTTCGTATTACCAAAGTTATCCTGAATAAATTATCGGCATTCTATAGGAGAAACACCTTAAAAGTAAATTAGGCTTGGATTACGTATCCGCTCTGTGGAAATCCGATGACGGTTGGGTGGCGCAAAGGAGGCTTTTCGGGACAAGAGGCCCAGATATCTATTCGCCAATCCGACGTCCACGCTTGAGGTAATCTGGCTGAGTCTTTATTTTTTGTCAGTCGTACGTATAGCTTTGATCTGGTGAAGTTTTCGCGGAATTATGTCAAGAATAAAAACGTGGCTAAACTGTTTCATTGTTCTGTACAGATTCATAAACATTATTTTGCTTTGTTTGATCATATGGATTGTTCCAGGCCTTTTATTTTTTACAACTGATAAGTCGTAAAAATAAAAGGCCTAGAACAATGGTCATGCGAATCGTTACTAGTGATTAGTTTAGGATTCGAACACAATACCCATACCAATCTACATACATATTAATTTACTTTTTATTATAGAGAGTGTTTGGCGCATGGACCGACACATTTTTTGGGGGTTAGGGGAGGGCGGATATGCCCTAAAACCAACCCGTGTTCCTCATGTTCCCGTGTGTCGGAGGGTAGGGATTCGCATAAGCATTCGTCGCTACCCCCCGACGGGTATTGGCCCGCCAGATGGTCAGGCGGGCCCCGAACAAAACCCCCTTGGCGGCGGATTAAGGTGTTGGGCTCCGCCGCCAAAACACTCAGCGGTTGCAGAGGATAGGGAGGACGGCAACGCAACACCGCATCTCCTCTTCCTCTGCGGCCCCACCGCGACGCATCGAATGGTGCGCCCCCATTTTGGTCGCGAGAGATAGGGCGCGCGGCAACGCAACACCGACACGCCTCTCCTCCCGCGACCGCATCCGACTGCGAGGGACAGACAGAACTGTCCCCCGCACCCGCACCGTTGGACGCATCCTGCGCAGGCCCCGTCAAGCCCACGCGGAGCGTCCCCTCCTGGATCCCTCTTAGCTTCACCGCGGGGTTCCAAGCCACGGTTACTGAGCCCCCCACCACGACAAGGTGGAGATCCCGCGGGGGGGAGGGCGGATATGCCCTCCCCTAACCCCCCATAGCTTTCACTCCAAGAAACCCAGGTCCTAAGTGTAACTGTACTCGAGATACGATGTATTTAATTTTTTTTTCTGAATTATCACATTTAAAACGATATAACTTTTTAGTTTGTAGTCATATTTGCACTAAATAATAATAAATTTTATAGGATTCCCTAATGTATTATTATTCTTAAAAAGACATTAATTGTTGGGAATAAATGCAAAAAAGTAATTGTCGAGCTTCAAAACTCTTAAAAATGAAGTAATGAGTGCAAAATAATAAATTCTAAATTAATTATAAAAAAAACTAAAAGCTCTTTTGAACACCGATTACTTAAAAAAAATCTGTACTTAATACCCTTTCTAACGATGTACAACATGGCCTTAAAATCTTTCAATATGTAATCACAAAACAAAAAAGACTACCTTGCCAGGGTCAGTATAATGAAATAACAGTTTAGGTTTTAAAATGTTTTTATTGAATATGGTTACAAATTTTGTTCGAACTGACTTCCTCCGTTGCGAATGCAAAGACTACCTAGCCAGGGTTAGTATAATGAAATAACAGTTTAGGTTTTAAAATGTTTTTATTGAATATGGTTACAAATTTTGTTCGAACTGAATTCCTCCGTTGCGAATGCATAGTTATTGATTCTTGTTGCTGTACATCACGTAAGGTAAGAAAAGCAAATTTATGAAATATTTTCAAATTAAGCAACGGCAAATTTATGAAATATTTTCAAATTAAGTTCCACGCGTACAAAGTTGGGTACCAGCTAGTTCTAAAATAAGGAAGTACGGCTTAGGTACATTAACTCTATGTACCTACTAGAAAATCAAAAGAAACAATTTTGCCAGGAATCCTAAGCGCGTGGACAAAATCCTGATTGCTCAACTTACTTATCCGATCTTAACCAGAGTATGAAAAAACCTCATTTTATAGAGCCTTCACACGTAACGTGATGAATACAAAAAGAGAATTCTGCCTGGCGGACATTTTTTGTGCCAACACTTGGAGATCGTTTTTCACTTTTTCTAATGACGTTTAAAATATAGCATTCGAGAATATTTTGCTCCGTGATAATTATGAGTTACATACCTACGCAGCGTGCGACTGAAAGGCGTATTTCCCAGTTTTGTTCATTAATAATTGTTTCTTACTTACATATCTTAAATACACTTTATAATTTTATACGTGAGGACTAGTAATTTCCTTGCTTTTTTTGCTTACCTATTTCCTTACTACTCTTCATAGACTAATGATTGGTATCGCTTCGCTATACTAGACACCACACTGCCAAAGAAAAATATGTCCATAAGTGAGGCAACTCATTATGACAGTGTGTGTCAATCAAAAGCACCAAGACGCATGCGTGAAGAATTGCGTTGTCAGCTTCTCAACAGTTACCCGAGTTAATAGGAAAATATTTTATACTGTGGTCTATTGGATAAGTAACTGGTTATAAATGTAGGTAAAAAATTTACAATTATTTAAAAGCATCAATTTATTCGTGTATGGGTTAGGCGCAGGTTTCATCATCGAAAAAATGGTGGGTATATTATCCAATGATTTGATTGTATCCAACTAGGTTGTTACATATGATATTTACAAATTATTACGTATTCAAAATAATCTTATAGGTTATAAGTTATTTAGAAAATTATTCTATTTTATTCTATTTCCATTTCCATTCTATTTCCATTCTAGCCGTCAATTGTTAGTTACACATTATTTAGTATTTACCTTTACCAATTTGACCTTTTAAGTTTTACTAAGGTTTATTTACTGTTAATAGTCATGTAGACACCAAAACTCACAAGTAACAATAGACAATATTAACAGACTGCCATGTAGACGGTTTCGAGTTTGAATCTACGGCGTGCCCGCGTGCACTATTGTCTTTTCAAAGATATGTGCGTAGTAAATTGTTAACAACTCACTACGATCTTTGAAATTCTTTACGGGGAGTCAGTCCCCTCAAATAAACTGATACTGGTCTAAACCCATGGAATATCGCTATCCCTTTGGGTTACGGAGTCAGACAGCAGTCGATCTGTGGGAAAGCAGATATTCTGTCATAGCTGGATGGTCTAGTATGTAAGCGGACCCCGGGCTCAAAGTCGCAAGGTCTTGGATGCAACTGGGATAACGCTAGGACGATGATGATGGTGAATGACTGCGATACGTATATACCTAATTATTATAAAAGCATCTACGTGTGATGAGTAGCTGTAGGTATGTGAGGCCCAAAAGATATTTATTCTGTAACCACGAGAAGATACTGCGTAAACTGTTGAACTTTTTCAGGTTTTTTTACTGATAATTAAAATAGATAAAATTGTTCTAGGTACCAAATTGTGTTGAAAGATTTTAAATTACTTTTTAAGGAATCTTATCTTATCTTTATTGCTTAAAATGAAGTCCACACGCATGCGCGACCTATCACTGCTGTTACTTTGTAAAACAATATGAGCTCACATTTGTTCAAGATGACTGCCTTATATATTTACTTCAACACTTTATGTATATAAAATACGCTATCTGTGAAAACTTTTATTTGACCTTCTTTTTTTGTATTCGATTCTGTTTAAATTAAAATGTAGCTGTAAGTTTTCCTAAAACTGTAAAATAAAAAATAAAATAAAAATAAAATATAAATTACTAATGTAGACATTAAACAATACACAAATATGTTAAATAAATAATAAGGTTAGATAAATGCAATAGATTATATTATAAAATACAATAACAATACATTTATATTATAAAAATCTATACGAGGAAATTGTTCTTCTACACGCAGCAACACTGAATGAAATTTTTGGTTTAATGTAATTTTAGGGTGAAATTTCAAATTTATTTTTTTATTATTGTTATCTTATAGATGGTATGTGATCCCAGAGTCCTTCTTATTGCTTGCTGACTTATTTTTACACGGGATAAAAGCGCAACTTGGCATTGTACGGCGATTTATTTGCGTAATTAATTTGGTGGATATATGCACCTGACACACCGCTGTCAATGTGACAGCCTCAAACCATGCCAGCTGGCATGGTTTTTTCTGCCTCACTTTACAAGTATGAGGGCTCCGTCTAGTAGAGCAGAGCGAGACCAATCATTAGTCTAAGCTACTCTTTTTGTTTTGATTGTTTAGCTGTAAGTCTTCCATGATATTTAAATAAATAAATAATTGCTGCAGTACCTAACATGTAAAACAATATTAAAAAATATTGAACTTCTAAATAAAACTTTTAACTTATTCCATAAAAATATTTAATAAGTTAGAAGTACCCTTAACCGAAGAGCATGCATGAGAAATTTGATGGGAGTGAATGAAGCAAGAGAGCAAGAGAGATATATAAGGATTGTTGCAAATGGCGTTCCGTTGTCTTTGCCTACCCCTCCGGGAAACAGGCGTGAGTCTATGTATGAATGTGTATATTGAACTTCTCATGCCTAATTTAAATGGACAGGTCGAAATTGAATTTGCGTGTTTCTTTGTCCATCATCATCTGCATTTTGTATTCCACCGCTGGACATAGATATTTTCTAATTTGCGTCACAATTCCTTGAAAAACCTTTTGGGAACGCTTCTCGCTGCAGAGATACAAAACAAGGTTTCAATTTTATTAATCAAGATTCAATAAGCATATCGTTAGTGAAGCTCCTTTATTAGTTATTTTTACACAAAAACATAAAAGTATGACTATATAGCTGGTTAAAGTCTTCACGACAAAAATATTTGTGTTACTGCTATGAAAAAAAAAGAACATGCGTCTCTTTTTCCAATGTTTCTGTTAAAGTATGCCTCCGCTTAGCCATTATACTTATCTATAAACAAAAAAAAATGTTTGTATCTATAAAGGTATGCGCAAAACCTTTCTTTTACTAATCCCAGCACATGTTATATAAGACGTCGCAAGTCTAACTCATACATTCACATAAAGGAGAACTATGTGGCAAAGTACATTCGAGTACTCGTTTGTTTAGTCGCATAAAATATGCTGTAATAAACGCTGAGGGAAAGGAGCCTGCTGTTGTGTCCTAAATATTATACTTAAAAGTCACAATAAAAAAACGAGTGGATCATTCATAGTAAGAGTCAGTTCTTTCATTTTATTGTTATTTCCCCGGGCGCGACTGCGGCATTCCTCTCCAGGGTAGGTTTGATAAGATTTTGTATAAATATCATTCATCTACATAGCAATATCACCTGAACTTATTTG
This sequence comes from Euclidia mi, assembly GCA_944739405.2. Taxonomy (NCBI): domain Eukaryota; kingdom Metazoa; phylum Arthropoda; class Insecta; order Lepidoptera; family Erebidae; genus Euclidia; species Euclidia mi. The sequence goes on from OX123181.2 coordinate 57,223,885, forward strand.
CGAAGGTCTCTACTTTACATAGACTACATCTCTATGTAGGTTGTTTCATGCAGTATTTATTCATATTCTGAAGCGGTTTTTAATATCTGATCGAGATACGTCTTAATCTTGAAAGATATTCTGGAATTGGGTTTTTACACATTTGTTTATACGTATTTAGGGTTCCGTAGCAAGCCATTTGAAATGCTCAGAGCTTCGGAATGTCTTTCCGTCTGTATAACAGTTTGTCTCTAGACTCTAAAGACCTGTTTGGTTGTGGTGTAAAGAGTTTTGAAAAACTCTTGATGGATAGCGTCCAAACAGGCCAATCTGAAACATTTATTTTATTTACCTGGTATCGATATACGGTTTTACAGTTTCTCCCCTGTATGGTGCGTGACCGGATACGCCCTTGATGAATTTTACTTGTTTAGTTTATTTTTAAGAGCATAATTACAGACATCCTTATGCTTTCTTACATTGATGCAGACTCTCTTGCATAACTATTTTGTTACTGGTAGTATGGCACCTAGGAACAAATGACTCCTTGATCCTGATTTTGATCTGTGTATGACATCACTGGTTAAAATATGTGCTTTAATAGTCTGTATATATTTTCGTTCCAAAAAGTCAATCGCATCTGATTTTTCAGTAGGTTTGTTATAACTTAGCCTACTTTTTGCAAGATGGACAAAATGCAAGAACATAATATTCATATATAAGAACAACGAACGTAGCTGACGGCCTTCGTTGCAAGTACCCAAACGCTTATATAAATAGTTTAAAAAATTATTCATGACGGCAAGATTGGCGATGTCACAGAAAATAGGGCCTGAACATAAGTATGATACATGGGACAGCTCTGTCCCTCCCATTATAAGGGAGAAGGGTGAAGGGGGGGCCGGGGGCTACCCATGACATATTATATCATGGTGTGTGTAGATTTATGAACCATCAAATAAATTATATGTACGAAGCTTTATATCACATTAGGGTGTTTAATTTAGGTCTTTCTTGGATTATAAGCAAATTACTGACTCTCGAGACGGAATATGTTAATAACTGAATTATTTCGTAATATAGGAGCAAGTTTCTAGCGAAGCTTGTGAAGCGAGATACATGTACATTGTACCTAATGCTGCGTTTATCTAATGGTATAAGATTCATTTTGTTTAGCAAAAATATATAAATCGAGTAATTAACGTCAAAATTTCAGAGGATAATGTAAATTTATTACTATTGATGGTAGAAATGGTGGCTGGTCAACCATACGAATTAGACGACTGTTAAAACATGATTAAAACGAATATGGTGGCTAAGGTGGGATACAGATGTAGAGGCTACATTCTATCCGAAGATCTAAATGGCCTATTGAAATATTATTATTTTGGTTGCTGCTTGTGTCAAATATGTATTTCTAATCTCCAAATCCATGGAAAGATCGAATATTGAAACCTGCCGTAAGACAAGCTATAAATCTATCTATCTATCTATTACATTTCTATGGAATGTATGTAATGTATAACTCGTTAGAGCGCCTCTTACTCCAACAAACTGTTAAGCCGCTTGACCGCTAGCGTCAATTCGCTGAATTCGCTCGACCGCTCACGTTCTAAACAAAATGACGCGCCGCCGCTCGCCAGATGGGCGCGCTAACATAAACATTTATTGTTGATAGGTCGGTAACGCGAGTAAGTTGAAGTGATGTTTTTCTTCAACCTTATGAATGACTCGTTCAAGTCGTATGAATTATTTGTTGATATTTAGTTTCTAATTGATTATACTTAGCAGCGAACATTGACTATCGTTGAAAAAAACACTTTGTGTATTTTAAACAGGATTATTTTAAAAAGTAAATGACATACATATTTCATGAGTTTTTACTGTAGAGGGATCCTATCTACACCGAAATAAATAAAAAAAAACTTGTATCATAGTATAAAAATATTTAATTACACGCATACGATTAGCACGTAATCACGGAGCGCGCGAAACAAAGAGTGGCATTTGACATTATTTTTTCGTTCCGGGTTAACGATTTTAAGACTCGCTTCATATTTTTAGCATGAAGAAATGTTCAATGATTTGAATATAACAGAGAAAAAGGAATTAAAACATTACGTAATAGAAAGAAACAGTATATTCAGACCGAGTATAGCGCTGTAACCAAAAAGGGAAAATAGTCACTTGTGCGCGGTCTACGGAATTTCGATAAAGGGAGAATAGTCACTTGTGCGCGGTCAAGCGGATATACAGTTTGGCGTTTTTGTATTAGTATTTAACTGTTTTTTTCTGTGAAATAAAGAAATTAAACAAAAATACTTAGAACTTACTAAGACCAGATTTTGCCTCGAATGGTGGTCAACCTAGCTATTACCCGCCTCTAATTGATTAAGACGGCTATGGAGCCTCCAGTTATTTAGACATAAAACTTTCATTCAGACCCTATGCTGATTTCATGAAAAATTAAAGCATATTTGATAGAAGCAACTGTAAAACTAATAGTATGAGAGCTGGTATCAATTTTGGGTATTTATTTTAAATTTTCTTTTGGGATATATACCACGTACCTTTGTATGGAGTATTTTGGCATATATTTCGGCATTGTTGCAAGCGCAATGTTCACGTCCAAATGATGTACTCAATTTTGGGTTTGTATTTGAGGCAAGCTATTACGTGGGTCCAAAAATTCATGGCGAAATGTGGGTGTAATATTACACCTCTGCCTACCCCTTTGGGCATACAGGCGTGAATCTATAAATAAAATAAATAAATAAAATTTGAGGCAAGCACAAAACTTGTCTCATACCTCTCCTATTATACCCCGACACGGAACTGCAGACCCGGCTGGTGAGAAGCGAGGCTAAATCAACTAGGTACTACATTTTTATCATGTGGTTTCCTAGTAGCAACACATTATCTTAGCAAAGATAAATGCCATGCGACTATTACTATTCTTCCTGCTAAATGTTCTCTACAGGAAACCTCCCCTCAGGATAAATTGCCAGAGCTATAAATCGTGATCACTAAAAAATAAAAAAGATTTTAAACTGAAACGAGGGCTTAATATAGTTAACTAGAGAAGAGAGACTAGAGCTCGCAGCTACGTCCGCACATTGAATTTTAATTTAACAATTTCTGCCCGATCCCGTGGGAATTTCGGGCAATCCCTTCTTAGTGTATGTACCCCTATTCCAAAGAAAATGCATGCCAAATTTCAGTTTCCAGCGCCCAATAGGTTTGCCTGTGCGTTTTCTGTCAATCAGTTAATAACGCAAGAATTTGATATATCTATACAGATAAATAGTGAAGAACTCTAACACAGACGGTAACAAACTAAGCCACAAAATAGTGTAAAATGGTCAAGCACGAAACTCACCACCAACCTAGAGCATCGGGTTTTGTAGGCACTCAATCACAATATCAATTAAATTTATGGTCCGCAAAAATAAATCGAGCGAGCGTTACTCGTTAATTGTTTGAGCACAATTAACTGTTGTAATTGTCCTTTCCTTTCTTTTTTATAAATGTTACTATTAAGTATAGTTTTCACAGAATCAAATATTACGGTTTTGTTGGTAATAGGTGGTGATAGGTTTTGATGATTCATGCTGAATAATTTTCAAACAAATGCCTGAATAGACTTAAACTTAACGTGTTTAAAGAATTACGTAACGATACTACTCTCTCGAACTATATCAAATTTAAAAATATAATTGTCCGAATATTTGTGAATTATGTAGGCTTGGTTAAAAACTACGAGTATCGTCGTCACCATCATACAGCCTTTCGCAGTCGACTCCCGGACGTAAGCCTCTCATACCCCGCTGACCAGGTTAGTAGGTATAGCTTTTGGTGGTAGGATTTCCGTCCTTTCACAAAGATATTTTCCTGAGACGTCTCTAACAGCGCCACGAAATGAAAAGTGGTAGTGACACTTTGTACTCTTAATCCGCCTGGCCGGGCATGTACAACTTTGATAACTTCAGTTTTCTAAATAGGTATAGACTCCAAATCAACCGCGGCCGGACGGTCATGTAAAATTGAAAGTATACCCTGTATTTACTACGGAATTCTAAAAACACAAATAATTTACTCTAAAGTATACTATTGGTTTTAAGTAAGTCAGGGTGACGAAATTGTGGAATAAGCAAATGTCTAGATGTTCCAAACATATTTCATAATTCATGCGAACAGACCGCACATCCATCAAAGTCTAGCTGTTAAGTCATTGTTATAGCTTCACAGTTTATAGACAGGAGTGCTACGTCTGTTCCAGGTAGGCTTAGTTTTGATGGATTGTAGGTCATTGACTTCATGTGAGTTGACGTTGTTCATATACAAAGACTAAGGAGAAATGAGAATATGGTTTAGGTTATAGATATGCTATGTTGTGAATGCGGTAGCAACACGCACCAAGCTTATGGCAGTAAGTAATTGCTTGGTCATTTTATAAAACCCTACCGTTCTGTATTTTATAGACTTCACTAACATTCAACAAACAGACAAAAATAACACCCAGATTCAGAACAACAAATTGTGGATCACATAAAGTTTTGTCGTCTTAGGGATAGAATACACAACACACGGAGCGCTGTTGAGCGCCGAGGCGACCATTTAATTCAGTAAGCCTAAGGGGCAATATTTTTGTTTATTTTTTATTATGTTTATCATCATCATCATCATCGTCCTAGCGCTATCCCGTTTGCATCCAAGACTAACACGCCTTGGAGCCAGAGGTCCGCTTATTGGTCTAACCAGATAATATGACAGAACATCAACTTTTCCACAGAGCGACTGTCGTCTGACCTCCGCAATCCAAAGGGATAGCGATATTCAATGGTTTAGACCAGTATTAGATTGTTTGAGGGTACTGACTCAAAACTCTTCATGACAGCTGGGACCGACAGTTTAACGTGCTCTCCGAGGCACGAGGCAAGCGAAAATTAACAATTTAATACGACCATAACTTCAAAAAGTCAGTGGTGCGCGCCGTGGATTCGAACCCGATACCCTCTGCATGGCAGTCCGTTGGTATCTCCACTAGGCTATCGCTGCCTCTTGGCTATCGCTGTCTCTTGCTTTTTTATTATGTTTATAAACATAATTATTAGACGCCGTAGGTGGCACACCACGAAGGATAACTAGTTTAGTGTATACAAATATTTACATAGTAGTTAACCTTTCAGTGTTCAACCTAATTTTAATAACGTATGTAATTGTTACATAAAATCTGTAATTATGTTTATAACTGAACATTGTTTACACAAAAACAAGAAAATTCTAGCAGATTTATATCTATGACTGAAAGAAATACTAATGTATTTTCGATCTTCGCTCTTCTTTGTGGTTATTCAAGTTAATTAAATTGATTCGCAGTCTAGGTTTTCTAAATATCCACGGAGGTTTATTTATTAGTTCACTTTTCAACAAAGATGAATAGGTACGTTTCGAAGAAGCAATAAAAAGGCTCTAGCAAAACGGATCCAGGTTTTTTGCTCCGAATGAACAGAACAACTTAAAAGGAAAGTAAAGTAGTAATGTCGTCATATTTCTACAAAATCATCGGCCCTTTTTACTGTCCCACTGCTGGGCACGGGCCTCTTCTCACAATGAGAAGGGTAAGGCCATAGTCTACCACGCTGGCCAAGTGCGGGTTGGCAGACTTCACATGTCTTTCCAGAACATTATGTAGAACTCTCAGACATGCAGGTTCCCTCACGATGTTTTCCTTCACCGTTAAGCAAGCGATAATTAACAATTTAATACGCACTTAACTCTGAAAGTCATTGGTGCGTGCCGTGGATTCGAACCCGTGACCCTCTGCGTAGCAGTCTGTCGGTCTCTCCTTTCAGCTATCGCTGCCTAAGGATTTTATATATACAGATTATTGCGTGCGTCTCTTGTAAATGTTGAACTATAGACATCATTCTTTTTATATTACGTGGCCATAAACTATCCAGTCAAAGTAGATAAGAAAAAGTGTCTCCAAACTTTCAAATATACTACTTAATAGCTTCACTTAAATAAACACCGTACTAATTAACTCAAAACATGCAGACGGATAAATAATTACAATAGTTTCTGATTTATTTGCTGTAGGGGTCGAGACTTCATAAATTAAGCGCGGAGTATCAAAGTGCCTTAAAAGCAATAAGGTTCTACAACAAAAGAGAGAGATCACAGTGAATTTGGTCGCAGCCTTAGTACAAGTTTGACAATAAAACTCTTCCTGAAACATGATTTCTGTTTTCACTCAAAGTTGTTTAATTTAAGGCGAAAGTAGACTAGCTCTTTAGCAGTGAAGATAAAGTTATAAAGACGTATGTGCTCAAAATAGTTTCAACCCACTTCAAGTAGGTTCTCAGTTCGGTTGAATTTTGTATCTTTGTTGTCTTAAAACTTATTCGTCATTTATGAACCGATTTCTGAAAATATTCGCAAGGATGAACTTTCCATCCAAGTCTGTGGAATGTAATTTGAAGCTCTTTTGTTTGTTTCCTACTTCCTCTTCCTTTTCGCTTCACGTGCTATATCTATCTGTTTTACTTGACCTGAGTATGTGTACATAAAGCCTAATATATTTTGAAGACTACATCATGAAGCTGACTCTAACTTACTGAATAGAAAATGCAAATTTAGAATTAGAACTCACCTTGGTATCATGGGTTAAGATTTAAAAAGTCAATATTATAATGCACACACACTTATAGAATAGATGTGTCTTGTATATTAAGTTAAGGACTGTCACATACATATGTTCGAGTAAAGAAGGGTCCCAACTTAATGGGCCCTCAGCGGCAAACGGAGGACCCAATAAACTGTGGCCCCCCATGGCACACTTGGGAAATTAGTGTTCATTTCGGAACTAACCCTCATTATATAATAGCGCAGAGTGGAGTGTCAATTAATGAGCGAGAGACAACTAATAGATAACTTTGAATAACGCCCTTTAGCATTTTAAACCGCCATAAAAAAGGCGATAGTTCTCACTTGGGTTGTTCTATTTATATTTTTTTGCCTCAGAACTTTATTTTTAAACTTAGAACCTTATTTGTTAAAATAATTTGCGTCAGTTTTGGCGATACTTAAATAGTATATAGTGTATTTAATTAATGAGAGTTTACGGTAAGCGTATGTACTGTGATAATTATTCTCATTAAATCTCGTCAAAAGAAGGGTACGAAGGATCATTACGTCCAGGAAACAACGCGGCTGGTAGTTAATTCTAAAGACGGCATTGCGTAGAAGAAATGAATGCTGAGAGTGAACCATGTGAGATGCAGGGTCTTATACCGTAAATATTTTCAACACTGATTGCGTTTATGGTTTCTTCCATGTGCTCCGATTTTTGTAAAGGATTTACAAAAAATGTAGCAATTTAAAGTATAATAAATGCGTTTAGAACTCCAACTCCTCCATTATACTTCTGATTAAGATCGTTGTGGGTTCTAAGACAGTTACCTATCACGAGTGTCAAAATTCATTGTCGTCTATTGATGTCACTGCTGCTTAACATGGCCACACAGGTGACACAGTAGTGAGAATGAAAGTTGGACGAGTCACAAATAAAAATGAAGGAATGTTTCAAAATGTTTATAAGTGTAACAGTTTTAATAAGCTTTATGTTGCACAGAATGATAATATAATCAACCCTCGATAAGTTTTCTTGTTACAGATTGCGCCTACTCATCTAACAGTTAGGTAAATTTGATTATGTCTAATATACATTAGTACGTACGTACTGTCCGTGTGGTGACGGATAAAGAATACGGAATGTCACCACCCCATATTATCCCATGGGTGTCGTAAGAGCCGAAAGAAGGAGCATATTGCAGAGAACAATACTGTAAGAGAAGGAAAACTTGATACAAACCCTATACCAACCCGTTTGGCCAGCGTGGTATAGTAGGCCAATTCCTCCTTTCAAAGGAGAGGCCTAGTCTAGCAGTGGACTGTTAAAGGCTGATGATGATGATGACATAAGTACGTTTGATACATTAACGACTACATTGCTTCATGAGTAACACATGCTAGTAACATATTCATTCCTATTCCATTTTATAACTGTCACACTATTATCACTTTTTGCGTTGCACACTAATTCTGTTTTTATTAATACTACAACATAATTATCCATTTATGAATTTAACTTTTGTCTCTGCCCGGATGTGAATGTTTTCGGGTAACATAAAACAGAATCCCCACAATCCTATTTATAAGGCTAATACGAATATAGGTACAAAAGCGATAGCGTGTGCGATGTTTCTAATTTCTTAGTGACCTAGTAATATTATACTGGCCTATGAGTATTATATCTCAGTACCATGTTATCAACTTCTTTCTCTTAGCGCTATCCCAGTTTCAATCTGAGGTCCGCTTACTAGTCTAATCAGATTTGGCTGAATTTTTGCTTTTCCACAGAGCGACTGCCTGTCTGACCTCTGCAACCCGAAGGGATAGCGATATACCATGATTTAGACTATTCAGTTTATCTAGAAGGTACTGACGCCCTGTAACGACTGTCAAAGATCTTCATGACAACTGGGACCGACGGCTTAACGTGCTCTCCGAGGCACGGGACAAGCGATAATTAACAATTCAATACGCACATAACTCCGAAAAGTCATTGGTGCGCGCCGTGGATTCGAACCGGATACTGCATGGCAGTCTGTTGGTAAATCCACTCGGCTATCGCTGCCTTGTACCATGTAATCAACGACGATAATAAACACGCTAATTAAGTCTACTGGTGTACATGTTTATTACCATGGAATATTGTAATTACTTTGCGTATTATACGTCGATTAGCAAACTAATTTATACAATGAATGTTTTGATGTAGATATTAAGCCTTCTGAAATATTTAATATTCACCTGCTGATATTATTTCTTATATCTAAGATCAAAATTAGTATATAATCCTATTTACATCAGTCACTTGTTTGAATAATCAGAGTCTGTCAATCGCTGTTGTTCTAAAAAGCTATAACTTTTCTATTTCTAACTTTGGCTGACGTGTTTCGGTCAATTGAATTCCGGTACTTATTCAATACCGAAACAAGAATTCAAGATGCCCAAGTAATACTCATTTCTCGATCCATGAACGACGAAAACATTTATGTAGATTCAAAAGTTCGAGATTGACACGGAGTCAAAAAAGTTTTGTTGAATATTTTACATTCTTTCTGCTAAAACATTTTGCTGTGAGGTTTTTAATTTAGCTACGAAGTATTAAAGGGGAGGCTTACAAAATTGTAGTCAATACGAAGAATATTTTTCTCTAAATTAAAGATAAGGAATCAGTCGGGATAACATTATCAAGTAAGTGAAGCGTCATGAAATTAAAATGTTATTTATACAAAACGCGGATGGGGTGTTTATCAATCCGGGGTCAGAGTCATATGGTTACAAAATATGTTAATATTTTTAACGAAAGCTATTGACGTTGAAAACAGGTGACCGAGAACCTGAGTGACTTACAATTTTGTACTTAATGTGTACCCGAAATAAAGTATGTGAAGAAAAGTGTATAAAGAAATCAGATATGTGAATGGGTAACATGTTATAGGTTATGTGTATGGTATACGTAAGATTATTATAAATGCTTCTGCTGCCAAACGCAGATATATTTTTTGATATAATATTTTAGGCTGAGGTGTTGTATACTTAATTATATGTTTGATACGTCGGATGTTACAATGTTGGTGTGATGTTTCTGATTATGTATTATTCGAATAATTAAATGTTTTGAGTAGAATCTGGCTTCTGTTTGTAAGCTATTTTAAGTGATTGCTACAAAAATACCAGGTATCCAACATTCATTTTTATAGAGCCTTCTTTTCGTATTGACTGACGGGACTATTTTTGTAGTCCCGTCAGTCAATACGAGAACAGACTGTCTTCCTTTAACGTATATAGTATCGTACATTTATCCTTAGTGTTATTTGGGAGATAATTTTCAGTTTTATCGCTGGGCAGACAATAAAATATGATAGGTCGGCTTGACTCTAATAATATGTGGTAACCTAAAAAATATCTTAGCACTCCCTAATATGCCCAAAACATGTAATTGTAATAGATACGTCTACCCTTGAGAAAATAAGTATGACATACAATATCATAGCAAATTGACTAAACATGTATTAGACATCTTTATTATTCTTTGAATTTATCGCTCAAGTAATTCAATCAGCGCTGACCTCCGATGGGAGTGCTGTAATTAATTGGGGTCATAGGTCAAAGAAACCGATTTACGTCTTAACAGATATTAAAAAATGTTAGCCCTAGTTGTGCCCCACAGTTTTATCTACCTTTGACTATAGAAAATATAAATGAGATGTTACTTTTTCATCACGATTGGTGTGGCTTACAATCTGTCTTACTGCTGGGCAGAGGCCTCTCCTGATTATGAGAAGGGTAAATTCGTAGTCGACCACATTGGTGAGATACGGATTGGCAGACTACACATGTCTTGCGAGAACATTATGGAGAACGATTACCAAGTTAACAGGAACATAACTTCAAAAACTTCGCCGTGCGTTTGAACTCTCTGTGCAGCAGTCTGTTAGTCGTTTCACTAAGCTACCTTCAACAACAGTGAGGATATACCGTAGTTCATAGATCTTATTTCACTGTGTTAAGTTACTCGCTTTAGAGATTTTACTAACTTCTTGTATAGGAGTCATAATTATTAGGTACGGCACGAAGACACTCTTCCACAAGTAATCTCTGACTCTTCCTATATAAACTCACGTAGGTACCCGGGAACAGGTTACGAACAATTCAATTACTTACTACTATTTAATACAGAAAATAATGCAAAGGTCAATAAAATTTATGCCCACCTAAACATACATGCAAAAGGGTTCCAAAAACGATCTGCATTTACCCACAACGTTTAGAACGTAACCATGTTGAAGACGTCGTTTCATATCTTCCACCCTTTTAAACACAAACGGCTTTACAAGCTACAATCATTACGTAAGGCACCAAAAGTCTGCGAAGAGGAAACAAATATTCGTTGGTCGTATTCCTTTTGGAATATCTCGGAAACGCTACACTTCCTAACTACGCAATGTTATGTTTTAATTTTGCATCGAAATACCTCGAAAACAAAACAGTCGTACAAAAATTTTTTGTATGTATTTTACCCCGGCAAAAATACGTTGCTTGGAGCATCAAATTAGCTGAAGGCACAACATGCCCAAAATTCCCTCCAAGTAGTATCATTTAACCTTAGAGGCTATATTTTGCTAAGTGCTCCCTACCTGGGGTCTGTCGTAAAGGGAATTAATGAAATCCTGGCCAGCGTTTAATAAAGTGAGGGGACTAATGATATAGCTTTTACATTTAATTACTTTTCCAAATGCAATTAATTTCCGTCCATAATATAAAGACATTTGTATTTTATGTCGGATCGGAACCGGATTTAACTTATGGAATTTTGGAATTTGAAAGTACGATCTGGGTGTTTGGCAGCAGTTGTTTGTGCGATAGGATCAGTTCGATAATTCCGAGGCATACTTTAACATAATGGAAATAAATGAAATACTGGTGGACGAAAAAGGAGTTTAAGCCATAAAACTGGTAAATGTATGTGCGTGTACAGGGTATTCATATAAAGGTTGAGATGAGACGGAAATGGACCTTTATCGTAATAGTGTTTGCCTATTTAAGTTTTATGGTCGCTTAAAGCTGCCTCAGGAAATGTTTGGCCATGTTCATACTAACAGTACTCTGGAAGAAGTTGAATAGAGAAGCCTAAGTAAGGATGCTTTCGGCATGTAATAGAACATTCGACATGTTTAACAGGTAGTAGAGCCTTGCTGATTTCAGCATGAATGGGTCGGCTCGACCGGGGAAGTACTACCCTCTCACAGAAAATCGACGTAAAGTAACAGTACCTAAACTGTTGCGTTTCGTTCGGTGAGTGAGAGTGCCGGAGGCCCTATTCCTTCTCCCTCATCCCACTCCTTATCCTATCTGCTTTCCCAGCCCCAAGGGGCGGCAACGCATTTGTGATTCCTGTGGTGTTGCTTTTGTCCATGAGCGGCGGTAATTGCTTACCATCAGGCGATCCGTCTGCTTGTTTGCCGTCTATTACAAAAAAAAAAAAGGTCTGCATTGCACAGCAGGCGGCCCGAAACGAGGACGCCTTCACGGTAGATATTTCTCAGCTTATGAAATTGTACCTGCTGAATTATTTTGAATTTTCTTACAAAACATCTGTATTGAAGAACAATAAAATTTAATATTGGAGAGAAGTTTGCTTGGTTTATAAGCAATTGGGCGCAGTGTGTGTTTTTAGAGATACGTGCGATGATATGTCTGATTAAATTTAGGTTAACAACATTCATTTTGTTTAAAATATTTTTTTAAATTAGCAATGTATTTCATAAACATACACTTTGAATGTTGCCCTACATACCTTGAAACCATCAAACTGTATAAGATAAACTTACATATTATACATAAAATTGTTTCTCTCGCAGTTTACAGCTGGACATTAGCGTCACGATAGCATTGTGAATCAGTTGTAGGATTTAACTACGCAGGTCAGAAGGACTGCTATAGGGTTTGATGCAGAGCTTTCGGTCTCATGACTATTATCACAATCACTGCGTGATTTTATTAAAGAGGTATCATATGTATCAACCCATCCATATTCCCGATTATTTACATGCAATCCGTTTAATCAATCAGTTAGTCTGATCTATCGACCTTTGGGTTGGCCAAGAGTATGAGTATGCCAGTGCGGATTTGAGCCGCAGCTATAGCATGCCTGGTGGAACTTATCAAAATACAATGCATTATTACATTAAATGTATATCTGAACTTAATTGCTGGCTCTTTATCTCTAGCTACATAAAATGGTGTGTAGATCGTATATTTAGGCCCCTCTGTACTTTATTCAATTCTCAAAACAAATAGGGGATAATTGTCGCTTTCCTGTAATATGTTTCAAATGAATGTCCGTTTCAAAGGATTTAGACGTGTTTATTTTGCTTAACTTACTTTTCATATTTTTGGTCGACTTTTCTTGGTTTACTCTGTCCTAGATCATGTAGCTCCAATAAAGTATAACGTCGCAACTACTTAAAGCGCCTCCCTTTTCTATTGCGAATTTATTAAAGCAGATACGCTGTCGTTTCCTTCCAGGAGATATTCAGTTTGCTCGCAGCGGGTTGGTGTTTAATGTTTATTTTATTTACGCCACCCGCCCTGGCCCTACGTTACGTCATAGGAGGGATATCATCTCGCCATCAGTGTGCCTAGTTAATTTGAATTGTACGGTGTAGTTACGTTTGAACTTTTGTGTCATGTAGTTGTCGAATGTTGTGACATTTTTATTTGATATATTTTGAATGGAAATCTTTGTATATAATACGCTGTATAGTAGGTATATAAATTATACCGCGTAAGTAGTTCATTTAAAACTGTTTAAGATTAGTCTTTAAGATTTTAAAACACCCGTTGGAAATGGTGCATGTAAAATACACGGCATATTTTAGTAATGACTCTACCTCCGTAAGGACCCGGGCTCTAACGCGGCGTCCTACGTGAGCGGTTCACTGCGAACGCGATTGCGGTACTGTCCTACGTGCGTGCGACTCATTTAATTTCATCCTGCGCCGTTCTTTTGACATTATCAATTCAAATTCAAATTCAAAATCCTTTATTCATTTGGGTCACAATGTCACGCTTATGAACGTCAAAATAATAAATTTATAAAATAATTACTTATAGACTCTACATTTACATTTACTGCCACGTTCGCAAAGCAATAGGTAGAACCATGAGAAAGAACGGGCAATAAAACTCACGATCACTCTTTTTCATCGCCAGGTTTTGCATAATACACATAATTTACATTTTGTAAGGTGCTGCAACTATTACACCTTCTATATCACTTGTATATACAAGGTGTAAAAAGACCCTTAACGAAAACTGAAATCCCATTTTGTACCAATCACTACGAACATTTTTTACTTCGGCACCATACCTGGGAAATTACTGGTTCAGGAGATATTGAGGCTCAAAGTTAGTATGGATTTTTTCTAACTAGGTACAAAATCTGTGCATTTACCCCGCCCATATGTTCTTTAGAAGCCCTATAACCCTATGGATAAGTAGGTATTTCGAGCATTGGACGCGCGCGCTTTCAATTGCGGTTTAAATAATGTGAAAATGTAAAAAAAAAATGTTGCCCAGGTATTATTTTTGGTTAGTATGACTTGGCATGATGTCCACAACGAGTAGACCTCGGCTTGGTGATGGTTCTTGTGACACCCTGTATTTACTGTACATAATAATACTCAAGCATAATACTTTTGATGTTCATTTGGTTAGCCACCTCAGAATAGACATGGTGAAACAGGAGCATCCACTTACATTATATATACCAAGTAATGCAGGCAATCCGCGAAAATGATCAGAACCATTATGGAAATGATGCAATTAAATATTAAGATCTAAGCCCGCAAGACCGTCATCGATCAGTCATCGCAAGTAGCACCCGTTCATGAGTATGACGCATGTGCCAGCCATCATCCCTATAGCCATATTAGAGGGACAGGGATGACACGACGCCACCACAAGAAATGACATTTTAGTGAGCATGACGACAACGGTATACGAACCAGCAGTAAAAAACAATCTATTGGTATACTACTGACCATGACCGCCAATTACCTCCATTTTCCAGATCGTTATTATTAACATAAATTAGTGGAACGCGTGAAGGAATGCAAATGTAGAAAGAATTTTGTGAAGGTTACAAGTGAACAATGATATGATCAGGGATAAATAATGTTAAACTACATTCAACAAATCATAAAAATATCCAAATCCTGCAAAAATCATGTTTTTTTTTATAGCATTAGGCGGCAAACGAGCAGACGGATCGCCTGATGGTAAGCAATTACCGCCGCCCATAGACACAAGCAACACCACAGGAGTCACAAGTGCGTTGCCGCCCCTTGGGGTTGGGAAAAGGGATAGGATGAGGAGTGGGATGAGGGAGAAGGAATAGGGGATAGGGCTTCCGGCACTCTCACTCACCGAACGAAACGCAACAGTTTTGGTACTGTTACTTTACGTCGATTTTCTGTGAGAGGGTAGTACTTCCCCGGTCGAGCCGGCCCATTCATGCTGAACTCAGCAAGGCTCTACTACCGTATGTGTTCACGAGGAATAAAATTTGACATGGATATGACAGCTCATTTATTGGAAAATTCATATCTTAAGTATCAGATACTCAAGAATTATGTACGACACAGAAAAGTAATTACTTACACTTTTTTAACCCCTAAAAAATTCTCAGAATATTATTACACCTCTTCTTATTACAGCAAAATTATTTTAAGAAATTGCCTTTCCAGAAGGTTATTTTCCACTACAGAAATGATGATAAAAATATTAAAAATGCATAGCTGCACTTCAGCCTGCCTGAAACGTAGATGTTTGAGTAAAATAGTTAAACATTTCTATTAAATATTATAGAGGCGATGATAAAGCCACTTACCTTTACTCAATACGTCGCTGCCTTGTGCTGCTGCCGATGTGTTGCCGTGACATGACGACATGTAGCAGTTGCGGTCCCGTTGCCTTTGGATTACAAAGATTTTTGGCACTTTCACTAGAGGCATTGGCAGTAGAGAATATATTTAAACAATTGTAAGGACGATTAATGTACGATTAGAGTATTTACAATGCCGTCATATCTAAAGAAGGTATTTCAACACATTTATTCTATTTTATTATTATGTACCACATGAAATTACATGTCTATATTGCCAGCAGACCACTTAAAGTCATTTCATTTAGGTCATTGAAAGCCATTCTCTCTACAGTCAGCACGCAATCTTACAAGGAAACTGGAAGTAATTTATGTTAATGAGGTGTGTAGAATTGCAGATGTCCTTACGAGGTCAAATGTTCTGAAACCTTGTATTATGCGTGTCACTTGATACTTTAGAAGACAATACCGTAGCCCCTTATCAAATAAAGTATTGACAATCATGTTATGTTCATATGAAACAACCAGTCCACTTTAGATTTATGATTTAGATACTAGCTAAGCCTGCAATTACACCTGCGTTATTTATTGCTCCCCGACTCATAATATTTCCGTTTGGTTGGACGCCCATCTCAGGCTCTATTGGTCGGATTTGAATAAGTATTTTTGTGTTGGATAGTCCATTTATTGAGTTATATAGCCATAACACAACGTTACGAGCTATGGGTGCGGAATAAAAACGTAAAAAATTATGCGCATCCCTATTATTTTCAACCCTATCTCGATAGACACTTCGTAGAACTAGGTATAGGTGAAGATTATATTTTCCACGGAGCTAAAGCAAAGACAATCCAGTGTGAAGGCGGTATAAATTACCGCATGACGGAGTGTGGTTTCCAACTAAGCTCGGCACACATCTTCGAGTATAGCAACGCCGCGTACTTAAAGGATCGAGGCGTGCAAAGTCACGTATCAACTTACGTAACAATGAATGATCAGCAGATATCGCCTAAGGCAGAATTTCTTGTAACGAAATATAAGTTTGTGAAGTACCGTGTTTCGGAAGCACGTAATGCAAAGAAAAATGCATACGAATGCTTTGTCTCTCCTTCAAATGTAATTACAAAATATCTTTATTTCTTACAAATTAAACCAACGAATATAAATCTATGGTTTATGTTTCTGGAGAAGAAAAGTACTTCAAATTTCTACCTTCTTACATTCCGTTTCTTACAGTCTAATTCATCATTTTAAATGTATTAAGTGCTTACTTTGGAGCACTATTTAAAGCAACATGGTTTGCGTAAATAAACGTTTCAGAATGTATGATTTAAGTACAGTTTATTATTAACACATTACGCAATTTTAGGTTGTGCTTAACAGAATGTAATTATGCGTGGGAAGTTATGTTGTATATTTGTAAAAGGCTTTGCTTTCAATAGGATTTGTCTCATTATGATCATTAGACGCAATATAATATTTCGTGAATACATGAGAACAAAATAATTTTAGATTTGTCTTAAAAATATGTTATTTTCACTGGAGCATTTTTTTTATTGCTAATGCGAAAAAAATCATTTTATTTTATTTTATAATATAAATGCTAAGTAAAGGTTTTATATCATGGATTAAGTACATTATTTTCAGGGAAACCCTGACTTAATATACTGGGTGTATAAACAAGTATGTGAGTGAAGCCAATAAAGTAAGTAAAATATAAAGGTTTGTAAGTGTGGTAACAGAGAACAATCCATGTTGAAGGAACTACTTTAGGTTCGGTACGTGATACCCTAAAGCTGAGTAATCTATCGGAGCCCGTAATCCTGCGGAACCTCTATATGGGATCTTTAGTTTCAGGTAAACTCTACCTGAGTAGGTAGTTTATAGAATACACTAGTTTCTCGACTGGGTTTCTCCGTTAAATAAAGTAATCGAACATAAATGGATGTTTTTCTTTATCTTCAGTTGTCACTAGACTGCCGTAGCTCCGTCCGCGTGAATCATATACTTAAACTTTCCCCAGAAATCATACTATCTCTCAGTGAAAATGGTACGAAAATCTGTTCAGTTGTTTTTGAGTTCATCGCGTTCATACACACAGACAGGACAAAACCGGGACTTAATTTTATAATATGTATATTTATATATGTGACTTATACTGAGTTGAGGAAATTGCCTGTATTTACAATAATTCATCTCTACAAACGTAATTTGATTGTTTCCGTAATGCAAGTTTCTTCTTATATGTGTACGTTAAGAACAAAATCAATTTCTACTGCATGGCAAAACAAACAATGTCAATAGCTTTATGTCAATGACTACGTGCAAATAACTCAATTATCGCGACTAAGACCCGCTAAATAATATTGTATGAAGTACAGAGATGCTCAAGCTAGAGCCGTGGTCGCACCTATTGTATACTAGTGTACATATTGCTACCTGCCATGTTTGTTTAATGCAGGTAAGTGTTTCTGGAACCCACATTAGGTAGGTATACAATAGGTGCGACCACAACTCTAGCTTGAGAATCTCTGTACTTTGTCTGAATGAGCTATTTTCTTGTTTCGTCCTTTTTAGACCCCCTTTTTTCGTCGTCAGGGTCGTAGTTTTTAAACTTATTTTTAAAAATATATAAATGAATATAATAGATTCCAAGATTCCGCTACTTTTGATTTAAAGCTAAAGCTAAGTGTTATCCAACATAAGTACAAATAATGAAAAAGATTTAAGATGGCCAATTGTCATAATCATAATACTTTTCCGGAGCCACAAACATTTCGATATTTTAATAAAACTTTGGAAAAAAGCCGCATTTAAACTTACAAACCTCTCTTTATAAATGATAATATCAGCATGGAGTTCACTAAAGTGTAGTAGATTTATGTGCCGCACCAGAAAATATGCAAATGTGTAAGTGGGTGGCCGTGGCCTACATCTGCGTTCAACCACTAAGGGTCATTCGTTTTACTCGTCTCTTCATTTCCATTACGGACAGCTGCTCTGTAAAACCTCACGATTTTGAACCTTTTTGAGGTCATTTTCACACGTGTTTATTTTACTAGGGAGGGCGTAATAATAGCTTAAACGTGAAATGCGTGACGTTTTCGTCTAAGCAGAATCGCCTGCGATTTTTTCTCACTAGGAATATGTCTTGTGACGCAGGGGATAATACAAACGTTCAATCAACATACACAAATAATACTCAAACTCTAAACAAACATTTTTGTATCATGTTCTCACGAGTGGGCATCGAACCCACAGCACTAGGGGTCTACCCCTGGAGTGATTCAAGCGGCAAAGTGACCGCTTGAATCACTCCTACGACGACAGTTACTACACATTGATCAATAAATGATAAATGTTTAGTAATTATTGCTGTAGCAGAAAAATAGACTTACAAATCTCACCCTTCATCCATACATCCTCACATACTTATGCATTTATAATAGTAAGGCCTTCTCTCACGAAGCTATTCAAATGCTACGGGACTGAGATGAAAACCATGATCGAATACTGGTATGCCACTCTTTACCGCACACGGTGCTACGCTAATGAGACTATATTTTAGCATTTGAAGAACAACATTCATACGACGATGTCTAGTGACTCTAGGGATGAAGACAATTTTCTTCTGTATTTATATTACAAGAATAAACGAAAATATAAAAGAAGATTCTGGGTGCACCCATATATCAAAAAAAATATCAATTGTAGGGCATTTGTCGAGGGACGAGTCGTCATTTTTATAGAATGTGAATAGAATCATATTATTATTTAAAATCTTTATCTGAGAAATTATCTTGCCAACTATGTAAATAATAATCCCACTGCTTCGCTTCCTTGGCAATAAAATTATTGTGTATAAATTTAATGTATTCCTATAAATGACCTGTTATATTGTTTTTTTTTCTAAATTTCAATCCACGCCTTTTATGTAACATCTTTTGTTACGTACTCTGGCAGCTTATAATTATACAAACATGGAAAATTTTCTACCTCCTGCACAAAAATAATATTAAAAGTTTGTACCGCCGCCATTTTGTAATGCGACGCATATACTACTCGGGTAGCGTGCGACCAGCAAGGCGATAGCGTGCGACTGACATCAAACGCGTTGTCATAGCGTCTCGTCGTGTGCGAAATTAGCTTAATATGTATGGCGGCTACTCACAAGCGACGCGTAGGATACAGGTACAAAACACAAATCGTTTGAGAGTAGCTTCGTGAGAGAAGGGCCTAAGAGATGTGGCCTTCATTAGAAGGAAAAATTGGCTGAGTATAAGGATAAGATTCCGGTAAATCGAAAAATATTGAGTTTTATACATATTTTGGTTGTTCTAAACAAATAAACGGATGTTGTTGTAGATCGAAAGCTGTGCTTATATTGTTGAAGAGTTAACATGGTCGAACGTGTCAATATGTGTACGATTGGGCTGAGTGATCTATTTTTATTTATGTTAAAAGCTACGTCGTTTAGTCATGTAATATATTAAATATCTTTATAAATAAAAAGGCAGCGATAGCCTAATGGAGATAACAACGGATTGCCATGCAGAGGGTATCGGCTTCGAATCCACGGCGCGCACCAATGACTTTTTGAAGTTAAGTGCGTATTAAATTGTTAATTATCGCTTGCCCCGTGCCTCGGAGAGTACGTTAAAAGTACTCTCCGAAGCACGGGGCAAGCGTTGATCCCGGCTGTTATGAAAATCTTTGACAGTCGTAACGGCGAGTCAGTACCCTCAAACAAACTGATACTGTCTAAACTATAAAATATCGCTATTCCTTTGGGTTGCGGAAGTCTGACGACAGTCGCTCTCTGGAAAAGTTGATATTTTGTCATATCTGGTTAGACCAGTTAAACGTACTCTCCGAGGCACTCGCCTTGGGCTCCAAGACGTGTAAGTCTTGGATGCAACCGGGATAACGCTAGGGCGATATCTTTATAATTTTGAGTTCATGTTATGGATTTCTGCCGTTTTATGCATATTACACAAGCTAATTTTTAATGATCTGCTATTTATTTATAATCGATATTTTCAACCTGTCGACAAAAGTTAGACAGTGAAAAATACTCTGTGCTACGCTTTTAAAGTAAAAATGGTCCATAAGAAAAGAAGTTGTGGCATAGCAGAAGTATGAATGCAAAAGTACCAAAATATTAACTCTATTCATTTATATTACCTAGAGTGGATAATCTGTACAAGTTGTATTAAGCACACACAAATATAAGTTGTAGTATGAACGCTAGCCAACCATGCAGAAACTGTTAACGCTTAAGCGCCAACATTAGGAATACGACGCCAAAGTGACAACTACATTGGGTTTACACTCACTACCATATTAACATTACAGTAAATCCTGCAATGTTCTTATAGTGGCCTCAATTCTGTTGTCCAAAAACGAAAGTAAAATTAGAATGTTGCTATTTCTAAATACAACATGCGAACAGGAAAGGGGAAAATTTAATTAGCGATAAGACACGTGGATGTTTTACTAAAGTTTGCACCGATTGGAAAATGTTTACGACATAGGGCAGACTTAACTTTATTTTTACAATATTTTCGAGTTTTATCAATACGAAAAGGTCTTCAGGTTTAATTTGTGCTCGTATTTGTAACGCTGTATAGTAACTATTTGTATATACCCAAATAGGTATGTATGGGAGCTGTTGCAGTCTCTTTATGGTAGTATTACAACGAAAGCTTAAATGTTTTACATTTTGCTTTACTTGTGCTCACCAGAAGCTCTGCATCACTGTATATCTACTAATTACCGAAATAAGTATTGGGGTAGGTAATTATCACTGTCTCTTCTAATGTTTTATTAAAGAGATAAAGCCAACAACAATCTTAATTTTGTTAAGTTCGTGGCTACCAGAATCTACACTATCATATACCTGCCTACTAAAGACACGAATATGCGTAACAGTTATTACTGTCTCTTTCTATTTTTACCAAAGAAAAATAAAGCGAGTACTAAATCTTTAGTTTCTAGCCACCAGAATCTGCACCGCTGTATACATCTACCCAAATACGTATAGGTAATAGTAGTTTGTACGGCAATAGCTGGCAATTAATAGCAATTATTGGGGTTTATCGACGTCAATATTGCGAGGTTTGCATAGAAATTGGCTATTTGTGTTCAATTTGTTGTAATTATGAATAATTTGGGCACTGTAATTAAATATTACGAGATTTAGGGTGCTGGGCTTTTTTTTACGTTGGCCGTCTATATGTTTGTTAGATTTTTTTCAAGTTTTGTTGTTTGGACTTTTAATTCTTCATGTATGTACCTACCATGCTGAAGGTTTAATTACAATTTCTTAACGATTATCTCCTTCACAGTTTCCTTCAAAATAGCTCTCATAGCGTGATTTGAGTTGTCGTTCGTGATTGATTGGCAAAGTTAAGTAAGGTTTGCGCGGATCATTACTTGGAGGGATGACCAGTTCTGGAATTTTATCGCAGTGCAGTTTAAGCACGGTAGGTGCTTCAGTGGGCACGTAATGCCTGACTCAGGACAGTAATCGTAGCTGGGTCATTTTGAAGAGGGTCCCACGCCCTATCAACTTTTCCTTTTTCCTTATTACGCTAGAGTTGACCTCAAATTCACACGATAATAATAGTGAAAATATTCGATTGCGAGTAACTTTACATGTTAAAGCCACATTTAATGTGACCCACTATAGAAATACATACCTATAGCTACATAATATACCGCAATAAGTGCCAATCTTTTTGTCATCAGAGCATGTATTAAGTAAAATTTATGGCAGTAATAAAATTACTTTGATAGTCCAATTTCATGCCGTTTAAGCGTTCAATTTAATTTTAAGCTGATAATTTATTAAAGGCGAGTAAATTAAAACTATTTTATTGCGTTACAGCTCGTTGGACCTCATCTAATAATAATGATTTTATTTTGTACTCTGATACTCGCGTATATATATATATATATATATATACATGGGACCTAAAAATTCATGGCGAAATGTGGGTGTAATATTACACCTCTGCCTACCCCTTCGGGGATACAGGCGTGAGTCTATAAAAAATAAATACTTGCGTATTGAGTGGCATATTTAAATGTTGTAAGCTTTGTATTCAATGCCTTTGTAAAAATTGGTAATTGAAAGGAGTGGCCATTAATTTCTAACCTTATCCTTGTCATGTAAGCGACTCCTGAAATGAAGTTGTTGTTTTTTTTGCAGTTTTTTTGGTCATGGCCAATTGTGCAAGCACGGCAGTTCCCTCTCGACTATTTACTCGGCTTTTAAATTTAAGCATTAAATACTTCATAACGTCAATATAAAAAGCAGATGGCGGACTGTTTGTGCGATTACCGCAGCAGTGAAGAAAGCGCCGTGTTGAAGCTGTGCCATGATCGCGCATTACCGTACCGTAACCGTGTAGGTACCTAAGTGAAGACGCGGGCGTAATCTAGTTAATAAATAAATAAGGATATTACTATTATAGCGGCGATAGCCCAGTGGTGTACGTAACGAACTCCCGAGACGATGGCCTCGGGTTCGATCCCCAGTTACCCCAGGCACAGACTTCTAAATTTTCGAAGTTATGTATGTATTAAAAATGTTAATTATCGCTCGCTTAGAATGTGCCCGATGGCAATAGGTTTGCCCCCTATTACATTGGGATCAAAACATGACTGGCGATGTGTGGGTGTATAATATACCTCTGCTTACCCCTTTGGGGGTAAAAGGCGTGAAGTTATGTTATCTTATATTAAATGTGTGTGATTTACATACACAACAAACCTTACACACAGAAAGTACACGTGAATACATTGTACATATAAGTAATGAAATAATAAATGCCAAAATTGAAGTAAGGAAATTAACATTTTATTATTACAATTTCAGTCAATATCGGGATAATTATTTCCGCTACATATTGTATACAGAACTCTTACCGACATGAAATTTAAATTCGCTTAAAGATATTTTTAGGTTCCGTGACCACATGACAGAATCAGAGATGATGTAAAATTTAATGCTATGGGTAAGCTTTGAATAAAACTATTCAACACGTACTATTAAAATATAATTTTACAGTATACATAATATATTGTCGGTAAACTAATTATAGTCTACTTGACGGCACCTGATGGTAAATGACTAGATCCCAGTGTTGCCAACCATAGCAACGCTTTTCGTCCCCTAGTGCTCTCGATGAGACATTATAATAGAAATAACGCAACTTTCGGCCGTCGGAGTCTCGGGAACCTTTATACCACTGAATAGTGTTTTCCTTCTTTGCCTAAATTTTATGGCAACGCAAGTACCTAAAAAAATCCATTCTCATTTTTTACCAATATTGTACTTGAAAAACTCGTTTTATTTATCTTTAGATACGGAACTCTGAGCAACCGAATCTCATTTTTGCCTGGCACTATATTGACATCATTTCCCGTTAAAGTAATTACTTTACTCAACATTGCATTTTCGATTTTAAACTTTCACGATTTGTATACATCATACAATATTATTAAGCGGGTCTTAGTCGCGATAATTTACCGGAAGTACTTAGATTTATTATTAAATTAATTTTGTTATATCATGCATGAAAAGGAGTTTTTTGTTTTTATATTTAGGGCTAACATCAGGGCTACTGGGCTCCCCGTGTCTCAAAGCGTGATGTTATATATGTAGCCCATTATTCATAGCCTTCCATGATAAATGGGTTATCTAACATACAAAGGTTCGAAGGGAATCAGTAGTTCCTGGGATGAGCGCGTTCAAGCAAACAAAGGAGTTCATTTGTTACAAAACTGAAGAGTTCTTCAGCTTTATAAAATTATAGTATTGGAATATATTTTACATTATTTGGTCGTAAACAGATAAAGAGCCTTCGTATAGTGAGTTGTTTAGCTACCGCACTGAATATAGGAAGAATTGGAACGTATTTCGGCTTTACGGGCTAAATCTGCGAATTGCGGACCTCTAGACTGACGAGAGAGCTTGCGTTAAATATTGATCTATATTAGATATGAACTGTAATGCAGAATTCACATTAATGACCTCCAAATAGCGAACACACTATTTTGTACAATAAATCCAGAGAATTGTGCACACTCGAAGACTAGACTCTCCTAATTAATCGCAATCAGATGCATATTATACTAATTGCTGATATGTTTTAGTTTAACATGGCCTTTTGGTAACTCGTGAGATTACGTATGAAATATTGTGCTTTTAATAGAATATTTACCATGCAGAATCCAAGTTGATAAATGATTATATGTAAGGAAATCTCAGTCACGGCCTTGAACTAGGCCTCGGATCTTAAACTAACATTACTGATAAACATCATCATCCTTCTAGCGCTATCCAAGTTTTAACCTGGGCGCCGCTTACTAGTCTAACTGGATTTGGCTGAATATTAGCTTTTTTAGCAGAGCGATTGCCTATCTGACCTCTGCAACCCGAAGGGATAGCAATATTCCATGGTTTAGACTAGTGTCCGTTTGTTTAGAGGTACTGATATATAACGACTGTCAAATATTTTCATGACAGTCGGGACCGAGGAGTAATTCAATACGCACATAACTCTGAAAAGTCAGTGGTGCGCGCCGTGGATTCAAACCCATGGTAAAAAAAGTAAGATTACTGATAAACATACTTATATATTCTTTATTAAGTAAAATTTACATTCATAATAATATTACAGATAAAAATTGGAAAG
Organism: Euclidia mi; assembly: GCA_944739405.2. NCBI lineage: Eukaryota > Metazoa > Arthropoda > Insecta > Lepidoptera > Erebidae > Euclidia > Euclidia mi. The sequence goes on from OX123181.2 coordinate 57,249,088, forward strand.
CACTGCGCAAAGGATGATAATTATCACTGGTACAAAAAGAAAATGATTCCCTGTCAAGTGAAGTCTAAAAGATATGAAAACGAGTTTAATGTATGCAGTACTGCGCAAATGTATGGAAACGAAAATACTCGTACCTACTAGCACTTTTTTATTCTCTTTTAAACAGAGCACAGAATAAACATTTTGTGCGCGTTACGAAAATATCATGGATGTACGAAACTGTCAACTGAATTTTATATATGAGTATCTTATATGAATCGTTAGTTTCAATGTTGCTGAACCTCTGGGACAGTTAAAGTGTTATCTTTTCGGCGGCGAATAAATTTTAAAAGCCAGTTCACTGACTTTGATATTATCTCGATTAAACTTATAAAATTACTTTTGCTTTCACTTACATAAAAATGTTTAATTTCTGCGTTTGAAATGTCAAGAAAAATTAAAATGAAATTAATTTATGTCATTACTTTCAGATCTTTGCTTTCTCTGCTTTCATGCGTAACCGTTGCTTAGGTATTTTAGTGGCTACTAGTCTAGTAATGAATGATAAGAGTTTTGTTCTTGAAGCAAGAAACTCACAGATAACCTAAGACCAGATAAAAATATTTATTATGACATTAGAGAGCGGGTCTATAACTGATGGTGTCTGTCTTTTGATAAACTTAATACCGTCGAGAGCGTCGGACTACGTAGAGGACCGAACCCACGGCCTGCACCACTGATTCAAAGTTATGTACCTATGTTTTATACAAGAATTCGTCTATTACCACATGCTTCAAAGAACATGTTAAGCCTTTTGACCTTACTGTCAAGAAAATTTGACCACGCCAAATGACCTGTAAGGCTGCAGTGAAACTTTCGTGATTTCTATACATCATACTAGTTTATTTAATGAGTCTTATTCACCTACATCAAAGTATCTGTATATATATATAATCTTTCGTTACTGACTGACTGACGGATAGGCTACAGCCAAAACTATTAGGCGCCATAGGGGTGCACTAACTACGGAATTCAATATTCGAAATATAGATAGATCTGTAGATTTTAGATTCGTTTTTGACAGCTTTTGACATAAGCTCCATACAAAATATGTCAAACACGACTTTAAAATCTACAGATCTATCTATAGTTCGAATATTGAAAATGGCCGTAAGAAGGGGTTTCCCGCAATTCTTACGGGGTCTCTCAGAAACAGTTAAATAAAAAATGTGCGGGCGTAGCTGCAAGCGTCCTCTAGTTTAAGGTATAACTTCTGTTTGTATGACGTTTTGACTGACTTTGTAACGGTCGTGGTCGCGGAGGACGTTGCAAATCGTATGAGCTTCAGTAAAACTCCACATGTCTTCTGAAACCAGGCCCTTTGAGAAAACTATTGAAAAGCCTTTTACCTACATATATTTATATACATAATTCAGAATTTTCATCGCCGTATTTCGTGTCCACGCGCTACGGCACTATATTATTATATATGCCACTCTAGGGAAGCAGTGAGGCGATTTTACACATTCCTGAGCCGCAAGTCTATGTAAATAATTTATATAATCAAATATTCACATAGATATTCCTGCTTATTTTTATTTTTACATTAAGGGCTCTGTAGTTAGTGTCGCGACGTAATTGCAGCTCTAGGACTTATGTCCAACCGCTGCAGAAAAAGGCAGTTCATTAAGAAAAGTTCGGACATTCGACTCAGGGGTATCAAGCACCATGAAAGTCTGTCCATGGACACCGCATATAAATCGCCTTAAAGAGTTTGAGAAGAGACCCGAGCCCAGCAGTGGGACAGTTTATATACAGGGCTGATGATGATGATCAAAATGATAATGATGATGAGTTTACTATATAATAATGTCTGCGTGGCTGTACATCCGATTGTCGAAAAGATTGGGAATAGCGGGTGATTTTTGAATAATATTTATCCCTGAATAGTAAAAAATATGGGTATTATATGTATTCATTGCTGATGGCTGACTGCTCACACTTAAACGTTTCAATTGCCAAAAGACTCTCGGTAGACTGGAATGATCACATTATGTACTTTAACATAATATTAAAGCATTCAAATATATCGTTTTAGCTGAAGAAATACTGATCTCTGGAGAAACTGAAATAATACGGCTCTTTTGGGACAGAAAATAAACAGTTACGAGATTCAATTTATTTTCCTTATGGTAGATTTTACGTTTGGCAAATACGTGTGTGATATTAAAATAGAATTATTATTAAGCATAGTAGGCGTATTAATCTAAAATAATCTAAATCCTCTATATCTTTGTGTGATCGTGTTTTCTTTTGATAATAAGTCCGGTTAAATATGGGTAATAAACAAAACATACAGTAAATTTCCAGTCCAGTGGTAAATCACAAGATTTACCACTGGACTGGAAATTTACTCTACTTACTTCTTCGCAAGTAACACAAGTTACTTGCGTCTTTAAAATCCTTCAATTAATCAACACAAAGAATTTTCAGACTTGAAACAAATATCTTGTGTGGGATCGCACCCATGATACGCTTTATAAAAGCACGCGTCGTCAAGGTGTTTAAAAAAAGCAGTCTCATATCAATCTAGAACATAGAACCGACAAATGTGAAATTAAGCAAGTCACAAGTTATTTTGGCATACGGCAAAAGCTGACAGGGTAATGGTGTTGAGAACCATTTCTTAAAACTTAGCAAGAAGAATGAATAACCAGCATTTAACTTTACCCATTCCGAGTTGGTTTTCATTCTATAAAATGATAATTGTACCAGGTGCCTTTTTTTTGGAGTAACCGATATTTCGGCGCTGTTGCATTGCTGTTGCCACGCCATGTTCTCGGATGTACTGAATTTAAATGACCACAAAATTTTAAATTCCTATATTATAAAATGATATTACAGTATTGTAAGTACATAATAATTATATATTCTTTACCCAAAAGGACTTCATATAAAAATCACCAAGCATACATAATAAGTCAGCACATTGATTTATCGCCGAAAAAGATACAGTTTCAAAGGGAACCCGAAAGCAAGTAGAGGGTGAAATTCCAAGCAGATGAATCTGAGATATTGAGGCGGCTGTACCAGTCGTACGAACTAATATCAACTGCTTGAATCGATAAAAGTTTTGGGGTCTACATTATGTGAATCTGTAACCGTTGCGCCTAGGTCCCGGTTTGTTGTATTAGTTTTAAACTCGATAAGAGACCCTTTGCTTTACATATCAACATTGTTTATTTGATTTATGTCATGATTTCTATCAATAACTTAACGTTACTATAGGATTTATTATATTCAATAAATATGCGAACGTGCAATGTATTATTGCGACCGTAGACCTTGGATAGTGTCATCCAAGAGAATTAAAATACAAACTGCAGATCATATGTAAGAGTAGAAATAAATAAGCCACTACGCTAGTCATCCAGAGTATGAAGATTATTCGTCGTAAGGCGGAGAATACTATACTGTATGGTATATTATTCTAATGAGAAGAACATTTCACTTACTTAGATGTATTATTTCTTAACACTAAACTATATTGTTTATTATATTTACAAAACATATACATTGTTATAATTAAATATTTAAGATAAAAACTAAACCTAAAAGTAATCTATGATTAAGAAAAAAAGAACAAAAGAATAAATAAAAAAAAAATGTATATGCTATACTGCATCCAAGAATTCTTCCGCTAAGCTGTCTACTGGTAGCGTGTCCAGAAAACTGGTAGCATGGCCACGTTGGATGACAATGCTTATTCTCTCTGCAAAAAATAGGCCAGGCTGAGGCCGCCCAAACGAACTGGTAAAGTTGCTTGAAGCCACACTCGGTCGTTCATGTTAAGATTTAGAATTTTGCTCAAAGTGTTCCGAATCACATTATCTATGGTTTCCAAAAGAGGTTAATATTCCCAAGAGGGAGATGACTGCAGAAAATGAGTGAATTTTGGAGTGAAGAGGCAATGCCGCATAATTGTGTAAGCCGAACGTAAATTGATTTTACATAGCCGTACTGAAGATTCACAGAAATTTAGAATTTTCTCATTTACAAAAGTTTCAAAAGCTTCGTCAAAAATGGGGGACCTGAGAAGGCGAAAGAAGGATTTATTGATAAATTTTATATTTGGCGTCAAAGAATAAAATTTTCAAAGTACCGAAAAGTGTTCCAATTTGTCATTTATGAAAATTTCACATTTATTGGAATTAAGTTCTAAGCCGATGGTGCCAAACTGATCTTTTTTTAAATTCTAAGGCCCACTTGCACAACGATTCTTAAATGGAATTAAGATGTATTTAACGAGAAAAAAAAAATTAAACACCACTAGCGTCTTGCACAACGAAAAATTTGTCGAGTAATATGATTTAAGAACTGTCAAAATTAATTACCGAAAATCGGCTGTTTAGTGGCTAATTTCATTTAAGAACTGTCACACTGATGTTGGCATCTTGTCATTAGCGACGAAAATTATCAATAATTATACAACTGGACCGGACGACGCAGCAGAGGGAGGCCTATGTCCAGCAGTGGACGTCCCTAGGCTGACATGATGATGATGATGATATAACTGATAACAATGTACCTACTTGTGTTATTGTTAACCCTAGAATCCTACACTATTTGGCGCACATATTATTCCTACACTGGGGTGCTGGAACACCCCATACTAAAATGACTGTAATCCTTAAAATAAAGAAAACAATTCATGAAAATACGTTTTATTAAACATAATCGGTAACTTCAGATCACAAATCAGCCTTATTACACAAAGTTAAATGTAGTTTGAGCAACAGCGCTTGTAGGATTTGGTCCTTTTTTGAGGTTCCAAACTTAATTTCAAAACTGTCTGCTGAAACTTTATATTTGGCTTATTATTTGATCTTGAACACTTGTAAAGAACCCAGGAATTACAACTGGTCCCAACTTCTATTTCTTCCTCGCCAGATTTGTGGTCTAGAATAGAGCTTATTTCTTCGTAATTCAAACCTCTGACAGCCATCAGAAACAAAATAAATAAGCTTCATTGAATTTTACTTTCATAATATCAAAAAATATCTGTATTTAATTCATATAAGACTATTGTTTTAATAAATAATCAAATTTAATAACTTATTACATATAAATGCATCAATCGTAATAAATAATCTTACGATTTTACTACACTGGGGTACTGGCGTACCCCACAGCACTTATACAGGCGACCACACAACACGGTCCCTCGTCACGGTATTGACGTAACGCGAGCGGTTGATACCAAACTAAAATACTCCGACGCGCGAATTCGTGGATATTAAAAAAAAATAGATATTTAGAAAACAAATCGGTGTGGGGTGCACCTGCACCCCATGTAGGGTTCTAGGGTTAATGCTCAAAAGTTTCTAGTTATTATTTGACAATTGTCATTTCGTTGCTAGGCTACGACAATGCGTTTTGTTTTATGCTCAAAGTATATATAGTCTAAGGTTTTATGCGAAACCATACGCATAACATCGTTAAAATCGTAACAAAAAGGCTTCATGCCATGAAACAAAACGTAGAAACTACTTTACCGACCTCATAAAATGTTTAACTTAATCTAAGCGTTGTTGTCGTTGTGCAAGAGGACGCTAAATACTTTTAACTTAAATTATTTTATGCTGTTAATTCTGTTCAACGAATTTAAATTAAGGAGTGACTTAAATCAAACGTTACGCAAGTGGGCCTAAATCTTGGAGAACCGTGTCTACATCGCCCCTTAGAGTCCCATCGTCCAAGTACCAGATGTTTTATTTCGAATTTATTTGTTTTATAATGGGATGAAAGTCTAAACTAAGAAATACTGGCCCAAAAGGATCACCTTGCTGACAACCAACTGCAGATTCTAATAAATTGTCCTTATAAATGACTTTGGATGGATGCCTATAGCATTGCCAAAGATATTTGAAAATTTTGGGTGTTTCTTATTTCGCTTGTGACAGCAAGGTGTCACTATGCACTGGGTTGAAGGCATTCTTCAAATCAATATTTAAAATGATCTCACTTTCACCACAGCCAACGTGCGTAGACAGCGCACGTATGGCAACCTCAAAGCTTTCTTTTGAACCAAAGTCCAGTTGGATTGGCTGAAATTTATTGGCCAAGGTGGGGCAGTAATATTTGCAGCATAATTTGGCTGCCATGAATCTGTAAGTACACCCTACAGCAATGGGTCGGATGCCACCATCTTTCTTGCGTAGGGCGCACAAGTTGGCCCCATACAATACGTCGATGACATCTGTGACCACATTGCCGGAGAGCATAAGATTCATTAAAGCCGTTAGTCAAAAGTGCATTACCGGCCTCCCTGGCACTTACACATACGAGGTCTTTCAAGTGTTGAGGAGTCAAGTCATCAATGCCGCCAGCAGATCCACTTTGGAAGGAACATACGCCTTCAAGTACGTCCTTGGCTGAAACATTGAGGCACTCAGAACTGCCTTTCTCGTCGGGTATGTCAGGGAAAGAGAGGTCATTAGCTGGCGCTGGATGCTTGCCTTGCTCTGCAGACACACTCGCAGGTCTGCAGAGCAAGGCATATACCTAGACGCTCCCCGAATGTCACCTTCTCCTAATTTTGCTTCTACGCATTGATAAATTGTTTTATGTAATCTATTGGTGGTAAATTTTGGGTCAAAATTCGTAACAGAATTACTTCATTGCTCCTTAATTTGGCTTGTCAAAGATTTTTGTGCTGTTCAATTGTTCGTACGTGTAAAATCCTGTAAGGGAAGGTAAGCAACTGTTCCCAGGTTGTTTTGGAGTTCTTGTGGATGACGAGACCGATACAATCAGCTAAATTCTGAGCATTACTGCTGGTCTCGCACCACGTGGCACTCGCTTTAATACCGGAATGGATTTTTTTAAAGTACCTAGATGTTGCCAAAATGGAATTTGGGTAGAACTAGAATGTGGATTAGTATCAGGGCCAGGAAGTACATTTCGGTGTTTGTGCACTTTACCAAAATGACACTCTCAATCCCGGCTCACCTTTGTGGGCAGCGCACCAGGTTAGTCAGCGATGTGGCAGATTGATTTATGGCACTTCCTTCCGCATCACTAATGCCGTTACTTGTTGATTGCATATATATTCGAGGGGTGAAAGGCTATTTGTTTTAAGCGACATTTTATGAACTTTACAGGAGAGCCATTTAAAAATCCAAAATTTTGAATAAAAATCGTTATAAAAAAACTGCTGCTCATACTTCGAAGGGGATAATGTCTGTTTACTGAAAATTAATCCTGTGATATTTTGTTATAGTTTTTAATATAAAAACAGCTAGAGGTACCAAGATAAATGTCGCTTGATACAAAATGTTCTGTATTGCCTTTTTTCTGGAGTAATGAAAAATGATTCAAGTGCTTATATTGTTACCAATCAGCAGCAGGCAAAATAGTTTAAGTGACTCTGCAGTGCTTATCAGTAGAAAGCTAAATGATTTAATCGATGTCACTCATTGATAATAAGAGCAGGCTATTTTGTTTAACTACCAATTGGGTTTTTGCAGGGAGATAGGCTATTTGGGTTAAGCAACTATGAAAATTCCTAATAAGGTGTTTGATGTCTCATGTTTGAAAAGTGTTTTATAAAACTTTGGTTGTTGATACAAGAAAATTATATCAAATTTATAAATTAAAAAGTTATAGTATTTAAATGGGTGAATAATTATAATCAAGAGTAAATAAAAAAGTTCTGTAAATTAAACAATCTTTTATTACGTTTACCAAAAAGTAAAAACCTGAGATCAAAATTAAAAATAACGTATTCATTTAGGCGTGCGGCTCATTTGTTAATCATCATAGAAAGCAGCTGCATACACTTATTTGGAAAATTGTCTAGAGTTGACTAATTTATAAAAATAATTAACACGACAGAATATTATAAAATTACTATATAAAACAAATTATCGTGTAGTCAAAGTTCTAGATTATCACTAAACTATTTTACTATTTTATGCCGTGTGGTTGACGGCATAGAATACAAGTGTCACCACCCCGTATCTTCCCGTGGGTGTCGTAAGAGGCGACTAAGGGATAACACGATGCAAATACCATCTTTGCGTAGAGACGGAAAACTCGACATCAAACCCAATACGACTGCCTCGTTGGTCTCGCGGCATAAATATGCGCGTGGAATCGGGAGGTCCCGGGTTCGATTCCTGGGTCGGGCGGTGTTATTGGGTTTTTCTGTCACGAAATTCTCAGTAGCAGCACGGAGTCTGGAAATGTGTCCGGTACGGCAATAGGCTCGCCCCTTATTACGTGGGACTAAAGTATATCTGGCGAAGAGTGGGTGTAGAAATACACCTCTGCCTACCCCTTCGGGGATAAAAGGCGTGACGATATGTATGTATGTGTATGTATGTATTTTACACAACATTATAACTAATCAGTATTTTTATTTTCATAGAAAATTTCTCAAATTTAATAATTTCCATTAAAAAACTAAATGAAAATTACTAGTGTCCGACCGAAACTGGTTTTCCAGTCGAAACCGAAACCGAACTTTCAGCCTTGCTCATAGTTTCGGCCAAAACCGAAACTTACCTAAACATGTTACAAATTTCTATTGATACTTAAATCTTGTGTAAAGTACACTTGATTTTATTTTAATACCGTCGAATACGGGCGGATGGTGTTGCGGATTACGCCTAACGCGCCGTCGACACCGTTAATCTCACAAGCTCTTTACGAGGAAACGAATACATTGAGCGGAAATTGCACCCAGAAGAAGAAAAAGCCCTTGAAGGACAAAATATGCCAGTCAATTGTGACATCGGAGACGCAGCTCCAACGCTGGCATGAGCACTTTGATGAAATCTTCCGAGTTCCGGACCCTGTCACTCCGACCACATCCGAAAGTCTGCTCACACAGAGCCTAAACATTGATATTTCTCCACTGCTATGCAAAATAATCCTAGACAGATTATCGAAAGTCGTTGAACCTCTAATTTGCAAATAGTTGGCTGGTGTTCAGCCCAACCGATCTTGCACGGACCTTGCGCATAATCCTCGAACAGGCATCAGAATGTAAGAGGGAAATTTATTTGACCTGCGTGGATTTCGAAAAAGCCTTACGCTGAGGTGTACTTGAGGGATCTGGTACCGGCTATGTGAAATTGGGGTCTCCGAAAAAAATGCAAACCTGAATAAAGCAATCTATAAGAAATACTCTTGTAGAGTGACACACTATGGTCTCGTTTTGGGCGACATACCAGTTCACGAGGGTGTGCGCCAAGGGTATCTCCTCTCACCTATCTTATTCCTTGTCATCCTCAATGGCTTCATGCAGAAACCTACTCATACCAAGCGTCGCGACCTAGAGTGATGTCTGTCTGTCTGTCCAATGTCTTAGAAGACCTGGATATGCCGATTATCTCGCTCTTTGCCGTTGCTCATTGGCACAAATTCAAATAGCTCAGTTGCATAGTGTGCGAAACTGCAGGGACTGAAGAGGACATCACCTTTAGAATCGCAAAGGTAAGGTAAAGGTGCAACCCTCGCACGGCTCTCTCATGTATGGTAATCGTGGCAATTGATTAGGAGAGTTAAGATCAAGATATTCCGGTCTAACGTTAAGATCGTATTGCTGTTTCGATGCGAGATGTGGAAGGTCACAAAAAACATCTTGCGTCATATTCAGGTCGGCTTCAACCGGTGCCTTCGACATATTGTCGGTGTTTACTGGCCCGAGAAAATGTCTAATTTAGAGCTGTGGGAACGCTGCGGTGAGACTTTGATCGACTTCAAATCAAACGCCGCAAGTGAAACTAGATCGGCCCCACGTTCCGAAGGGACACTAAACATATACCAAGGCAAGCCCTAGACTGAAATCCCCAAGGAAAGCGAAAACGTGGCCGCCTTAAACAGACCTAGCGACGGACCATCATCGCAGAAGCGACAAACATAGGCAAGACCTGGAGGGAAACGAAGCGAGAAGCTTAAGACTGAACGGGATGGCACTGGGGATTCCTTCTGTCCCATTTAGTGGACATAGGATCTTAAATCAAGTCAAAATCAATCATAGCATCTACTTAAAAGTTTGGGAAATAAACACATTTAAAATACGATAAAAGAATGTAGTCCAACGAGTAATGACTATTGCATATTGACACTTAAATCCAAGTAAAATGAAAATCGAAATTGCCGTGTGGTTGACGGCATAGAATACAAGTGTCACCACCCCCTATTTTCCCGTGGGTGTCGTAAGAGGCGACTAAGGGATAACACGATGCAAATACCATCTTTGCGTAGAGACGGAAAACTCGACATCAAACCCTATACGACTGCCTCGTTGGTCTCGCGGCATAAATGTGCGCGTGGAATGTGAGGTCCCGGGTTCGATTCCTGGGTCGGGCAGTGTTATTGGGTTTTTCTGTCACGAAATTCTCAGTAGCAGCACAGAGTCTGGAAATGTGCTCGGTACGGCAATAGGCTCGCCACTTATTACGTGGGACTAAAGTATATCTGGCGAAAAGTGGGTGTAGAAATACACCTCTGCCTACCCCTTCGGGGATAAAAGGCGTGACGATATGTATGTATGTATGTATGTATGAAAATCGAAAATACCATTTTTATTTGATACTCAAAAATAAATCCCGTAGCTTTTTATTTCAATCATGTTATATGGATATAATATTGCTATTAAAATGAAATTAAAATAACATTAGTAACTAAAAGTAATTCAAAATATTACCTCTACTTAATCCGTTAACGATAGACGACGGCGCACTAAGCTGGCGGCGCGAGTGGGCAAGCACCAGTTATCGACGAAATTTTCTGAACGACGCTCGAAAATTTAAGAATACAGGAGTTTCGGCGCGGTCGAAAGTTTCGGCCACTTTTTGGCCGAAACCGAAACTAAAGCGGAAACTAGATTTTATGGCCGAAACTGGCCGAAACCGAAACCGAAACTTTCGGTCACTAATTTATATTGCCACGGCGTACGAAGAATATACAGATTTATTTGTTTGAAATAATGACATAAATTGTAATTGTCGTTCTAATATCGTATGGTTTAAAAGACAATCTGTTTATATTATGATATGGGAAAAAATATTTGTAATCCAAACACTTGTGTTTTACGTTTATCTTAAGTGTCATATTTAAAAAATATAGATACTAACAAACTGTTCAAGCGACTAATCAAGTTAGTTTTAAGAAAAGAAATACTGTTTGAAGCTCTAAACGAAGTGAAAAACTGTTGCAGCGAAATTGCTTGAACCGACATGCTTTATTGAATTCGGCTGATGGCAAATTAGTTGAAGTGACATTGAATTATGTTACTAGTCCACGCAAAATGTATGAAGGGACATATCATCAAAGGTAAGCGATAGCGAAAAACGCATAATCTGCCATTCTACTGCAATTTTGGGAAGAGAATAATAGTTCATGCTCCGTTTCTTTATTTTTGTGTATAGCTTACCTGAAGTCTTAAAAAAAATTGAATAATCAGATGTCGGATCATACATCGTCTCGCGGCGTGGAACCCAAAAAGAAGGTTGTTTTAAGCGCCAAAAAAGTGCTCCAATTTGAATGAAACCCGGCTCAATCGATGGAGAAAAATTCGCTGATTCTAAATATATATATATAACTCAATATCGGCCAAAATGTCGCTTCAAACCAGGGCTTGAAATACCGTTAAAAATTTGGTATCGTTACAGCCTATTGATGCAGATATCGTTAACTAAGAAATAACGTTATCAAAATTAACGTTAATTCTGGCACATTTTACCGTTAAAATTACGTAACGGTAAAAGGTACGGTATCGAAAATTTTATCGATATGACTTAGTTTTGTTACCGTCGCTCTCGTCCAATTGCAAAAGAATGTGAGACTACTTCGACGCTAGACTGTGCCGTACGACTATTTGCGTGTTTAATAGTCTACGTACTATCCTGAGTTTTGTTTGTTCGTCTATACCAGGTCACTCAGAAAGTATTGCGAGAAAAAGTTTTTATGTATACTATGTGAGACTGGCCAATTATAATTTATTTAAAAATATGATTACTTATAAGTAAAAATAGGTACGTTCTTGTACGATTCAGTCTATCGTACGATTCGTCCCCTAAAACCAGACGAATTGTACGATAATCTTCAAATGGCATTCATGGATGAAGGCAACCGTGTATCGTTAGTGTAATGAATTTAAGCGCGGTCGACTAACTTTGGGGGATGAAGAAAGAAGTGGTCGCCCTTTGACGGCTATTGCGGAAGAAAACGTCCTAGCAGTAAAAAAATTGATCCAAGACAATAGACGAGTTACATACCAAGAGATTCAGCATATACTGCAGATTGGATCAGGAAGCTTCTTGACGAGATTCTACACGTGCATCTACGGGTGCGGAGGATATGTTCAGAAGCAGGCAAGGGTGGAATGGTGCCATGATACGATAGACAAATTTGAGGCAGGCTCGTCTCGGCGGGTTTACGACATCGGTACAGGTGTTGAATCCTGGATTTATCAATACGATCCAGCAACAAAGCGCCAGTCGACGGTTTGGGTGTTTCAAAACGAATCAACGCCTACCAAAGTAAAGCGACCTAGAAGCGGGGGCAAGATTTTGATCGCGAGCTTTTTCTTGATTGGCTACTTGGTGACAATCCCTTTACGATTACTTTTTACTGTTTCTACGGGATATATACCACGTACCTTTGTTTTGAGTAACCGATATTTCGGCACTGTTGCAAGCTCCATGTTCACGGATATACTGAAGTATTGCGGGTGGATGAATGTTATAATCCCTTTACGAAACCAAAGAAGCATAATTCAAATTCAAAAATATTTAATGTGTTACATAGGTACATAAGTTAGAATGTTTGGTTATTTGAACATGCTATGTCCCGCCATTTACGCGTACAATAATTAGGTACATTTATTCTGTCATGATATTATATAAGTAATATAGATGTACATTGATGACATTGACAATTATTGAAATACGTCAACAAATGGAATACATTAATGCCAGATTAAGTATATATTGGAAATATAAATCATAACCATATCATTAAAATAAATGGCAGGATACATTTAAACAATTTCCTATTCTATTACGTGGCTTAAAATACATTATTTTTGGTTTATTTAAATTAATTTTTAAATTACTCTCTCTGAGCCGTTCTATTTTTATTTTTAAAGATGTATTAATGTCACATTCTAAATTTGATAAATTTTCATTAATAAATAATATGGTGCTGTCGTCGGCAAATAATGTCATGTTATGGGTAATTATTTTTGGCATGTCATTGACATAAATGATAAATAATAGAAGACCCAATATACTACATTGAGGGACACCTGACAACACATATTTTTCTTTACAGTGATATGTTTCTTCAATTTTACTTGGAAAAGTGAGTCTTTATACTTCCGTATACTGTCTTCTGTTAGTAAAGTATGATTCAAGAAGTTTATGGACATTGCCCCGAACACCATATGTATATAATTTATCTAAGAAGGAAGAACTCAATCCTCAGAACACACATCCATCAGAGACGAGAATGGAAAGATAGTAAATGGTGAATCGTGCGTGCTGAAGAGATGGAAAGAGTATTTTGAAAGTTTATTTGAAAGAACGGTGATAGAGACACCGATAGCTGAAATGAATGGTAATGATAGCAATGAGGAAAGCGTTATTGGCGTGGATGAGATTTTGAAGGCACTGGGAAGTATGAAAGTAGGTAAGACTGCAGAATATGATAGAATTACAGGCGAAATGCTGAAAGCTGGACAGGGCATCATAGTTAGTCAGTTGCAGCGGTTATATAACTTGTGCTGGAGCACCGGCCGAGTACCTAATGACTGGGCCATAGCTGTAATTGTGCCTCTTTTTAAAGGAAAAAGCTCGCAACAAGACTGCAATAACTATAGAGGCATTAGCCTTCTCAGCATTGTTGGCAAATTGTATGCAAAGGTACTGATTGAAAGAGTTATGGGAGTAACCGACAAGAAAATATGGGATGTACAAGCGGGATTCCGAAAGGGTATGGGATGCACGGTTCAGGTTTTTTCCTTGCGAAGCATAGCCGAAAAGTTTTTGGCCAAAGGTCAAAAGGTCTATTGCGCATTGGTGGATTTGGAAAAGGCTTACGATAAAGTGGTGAGGAATGAAATGTGGTCGGTGCTGTCGATGTATGGGGTGAACAGCAGCCTCATTCGAGCTCTGAAATCCCTTTATGAGGATTCTAGCGCTTGTGTGAGGATAAACGGGGCATACACTGACTGGTTTACCATCAACACAGATGTTAGACAGGGATGTGTAGCGTCGCCGTGGCTGTTTAACCTCTTCTTGGACAGTTGTTTGCAAGATTTAAAACATAGTGACTGCGGATTAAGGATGAATGGGTTATTCGTCAAATGCCTCCTTTATGCTGATGATCAGGTAATACTTGCATCTTCAGCGGAGGAGTTGCAGGAGATGGTAGCAATCATGCATGGTGCGTTAGAGAGGAAAGGAATGAAAGTGAATGTAAGTGAAACGAAAGTTATGGTTTTTGAAAAGGAGGAATGCGTTACGGCTTGTAATGTTTTGATCGATGGACAGCGAGTGGAACAAGTGAATGAGTTTATTTACTTAGGTACGTTGTTTACAAGAGATGGTAAGAATGAAGATGATATTGAAAGGAGAGTTAATGCAGGTAATAGTGTGAATGGAGCTCTGAAAGCGTTTATGAACAGTCAAAACGTGTCCAAAAAGGCACGTTTGGCTGTACATAGAGGTGTGTTAGTGCCTACCTACCCTTTTGTATGGTAGTGAAAGTTGGGTATGGCAGAAGATATTTGAAAGTAGAATAAATGCTGTAGAAATGAGAGTACTGAGAAGTATATGTGGTGTGTCTTTGACCGACAGAGTAAAGAATTGTGTGATACGAGAGTGGTGTGGGGTAAAAGAAGATGTAGTGGCAAGCATTGTGAAAGGCATGTTAAGATGGTTTGGGCACATGGAGAGGATGGATGACGATAGACTGACAAAGAAGATATATAAGGCAAGTGTGAATGAGACAGGACAAAGGGGAAGACCTAGGCGGACGTTCTCTGACCAGATTGGAGACATCCTTACCAAAGGGCAAGTCAGAAGTACCCTTAACAGAAGAGCATGCATGAGAAACTTAATGGGAGTGAGTGAAGCAAGTGAGGTATGTCAGGATCGTTGCAAATGGCGTTCCGTAGTCTCTGCCTACCCCTCCGGGAAACAGGCGTGAGTCTATGTATGTATGTATGTATAATTTATCTAATAGGATTTTATAATTGACATGGTCGAAAGCTTCATATAGAGTGCAATTATTGGAGATCTTTCATCAACTTTTTAAAATTGTATACTGTCAAATTTATCGATTGATTTCTCCTAAAACCATACAGACAAATTGTGAACAAATCATTCGTTTCAAAGAAGTTATATAGACACTCGTAAATAACTTTCTCAAACACTTTCAAAAATATAGGCAAAAGGGCAATAGGTCTATAATTCGTTAAATCTGATGTGCTATGTTGTTTATGGATTGGTTTAATTACTGCTATTTTTAGACTGGCACGATAGGTGCCATGTTCTATGCAAAGGTTCATAAATTCAGAGTCAAAGTCAAAATCATTTCTTCATCTAGGCCACAAAGCGACGTTTATGAAGGTCAACATTTAAATTAATTACTTAATGATTCTACATTTACATTTACTGCCACGTTCGCAATGCAATAGGTAGAACCACGAGAAAGAACGGGCAATAAAACTCAGGGCCACTCTTTTCAAACAAATATAATGGTGGTACATTTTATTTTTGTAAGCAGCTGCAACAAGCAGTAAATGATGTTCATATGTTAGCCTCCCAAAGTAAATATGGTGAAACAGGAGCATCCATTTACGTCTTTTTAATGTAGGTAACTCGCGAACATGGTCAGAACTATGGTAGACGTGAATGAAGCAGAAAGTAACGGTATATGAAACCAAAACAATCGACAACCTAATATGACCATAATATGACATAATGACATATTTTACAATGTGTGTGATGATGCCATCGTTTTTTTAGTGTTGCAAAACTTCTGGTTTTCCACCCGTCACGTACAGTGTGTCTCGCGAATCTGACTGAAACGTTTTCTTCAGCTTCAAAATGGGTAAGTTCAGTAAAATTATATTACCATTGAATATTTTGTGAAGCAAATGTTATTTAGGCGTACGCAGCATTTAAATTCAATTATTTTCCGTTTTATTTCAGCAAAGCGAAGTATGTTACCTGATGTATTTGCATTGGAAAAATGGAATAACCAATTCGCAATAGACGCGGCGCTTAAAGCGGCAATAAAGACGAAAATGGAGAGAAAAATTTAGCAAGATAAATATGCGAACAAGGAAGTAGCTGAAATGGTTACAGATGGTAAATGTGAGATCAAATAAATAGCTATATCGGTTACAGCATCCACCTCCGAGAAGGCCTGTTCAGATTGTGTTATATTTAATAATTGTGTTGGTAACGATGAAATTAAATTAGTGCAGTGATCAGGTGTCGTTAATCATGAGAGAGTAGAAAATAACTTTGTTTTCTTGTTCCTATCAAGTTTGACTATACAGGTTGTCGTTAGTAAGGTAAGCAGAAGTCCAGAGATAGAGGACCCCTAGAGGGGTTGTTCAGGTTTATCTAGGGGTCTTCTATCTCTGGACTTCAACTTACTTTTATATTTTTAAATGCTTTTGTTAAAATATTTAAAAATAAAAACAATTAGTTACCTATGTAAACAATTGACAGCCTCCGTGGTCCAGTGGATAGCGTATGCGACTGCTGATAGGAGGGCCCGGGTTCGATTCCCGGGTCGGGCAAAGTGTTACTGGGTTTTTCCGAATTCTCAAAAGCAGCCCGGAGTCTGATGATGTGCCCAGTAACGGCAATAGGCTCGCCCCCTATTACGTGGGACCTAAACATTCATGGCGAAATGTGGGTGTAATATTACACCTCTGCCTATCCCTTTGAGGATACAGGCGTGAGTCTATAAATAAAATAAATAAAACAATTAGAGCGAAGCCACTGCTCCGTTGCGTTGTGTTGTGTCGTCGCAACGTTGACATTAACCTGCGTTATTAGGTGCCACGTCCTAATCTTGCAAAGCAAACGTCGCAACGCAACGTTGCAGTGTGACTTCACCCTAAACGTTAAAACCTAATAAAGGAAATGTAATAATAAGAAGTAAGAAATATAACAGTAGTTTTCTATATATATAATTTAGATTAAACTAAGCGCGTGAGAGTTGGCAAGGCGATAAACGAAATGGCAACAGAGTCGGAAAGCGCGCGCGTGGCCACGTACGAGTAGGTACCACCCGCGCCTCCGCCACCGCCGCATCGCTGCACCGTACCGGTCGCGGCGGGCGGCGGCTTCGAGAAAACGGCAACGTCGCATAAAATAACCAAACTATACCGTGAACTTGTTACCGGTAATTTTACAAAAAAAATAATAATACCGTTATTTTTAACGTAATTTTTTTACCGCTATTATTACGTTATGCTACTAAATAACGCTACCAAATCGTACCGGTATGCCAGGTATCTCTTTGAAATACCGTTAATTAACGTTATTTTTAATGTGAATTGGTAACGTTTTCAAGCCCTGCTTCAAACAAATAGCCTTTCACCCCTCGTATTTATATATGTTCCGAAGATATCAAAAACTTAACAATAGTACGACATACATAATAAATTTTATATTATACCTAGTTTTTGACGTGTTTTATTTATTTTTCTATCGCTTTTAAAATTGTCTATTGTAAAATTTATTAATGTTAAATTTATAAATGTAAAATTTATTAAAATTGCACACTTTTTGATTTTAATGTGTTGTTGGTATTTATGGTTTAGGTGTAGTATTGTTGGCATCCTTTTTATAATTTATTTGTATAAATTTCTTTGAAAATCGCTCGCCATTTTTTATTCTCAGTGTGTCTTGATTTTGGTAGATCTGCAACTTATTGTAATTTGTGATATGCTGTTATTATAATTTCCTTGACAAATCTTGCTAGTCGTATATCTTGCTAGTGGTTATAATATCTATGTAAAGGAGTCGCAAGTTTTCACTTGTTTAATATTTTTAAATTATTATAAATTTTAAATTTACTTTTTGACAGTTACGCTCCGTTCCTTGATCTGTTATCATAATTGTATCTATTATCATAAGATACAATGATTATAATAATAATTATAATAATTGTATCTTTGTATCTATAAAATTCTTGCGTTACTGATGGACTGACAGACAAGCTACAACCAAAACTATTGGCCGCAAGAAGCTAAAATTAGGGGTGCACTAAGAAGAGATTTCCCGAAATTTCAATTAGAATTAAAATAGAAAAAAAAATGTGCGGTACGCCCGCACATTTTTTTTCTATTTTAATTAAAAACTACGAGAATGCTTTAGTACTAGTATAAAAATAAACAGTATGCTAAGAGTCTTAAATCTGTGCATATACTCGCAATTATGAATCTCCGTTCTCTTTTGTGGACTTATTCAAACATGAGTTCGTGTTATCTTTTAATGTTATTGAATATAGTTGTAGAAAATCTGATTACATATAATATTCTCTTGCGCTTCTTGAAGTTTTCAAACTAATTCATGTGTTGCTGGAATACTTCAAAGTAGCTGAGAAACACACGCCCTCGACTCTCTTTAATAAAGTATTATTAAAATGATTTAGAATTCAGATAGAACTTTAAACCTATTCAGTGGCCAGTAATATTAATATCGTGTCGAGAAAAATATCTTACGTGCTGAAATACAAAGCGGTTTGCAAGATTTTTAGCCTTGACAGGATTTTTTTGCCAATTCATTCGCGAGAAATTTTTGTACGTGCGAAATTTGATATAAACTACTTTTCATCCGTTAACCAGATCGGTGAAGGTCGCTCTTATACGGATCTTAGACTATTAGGTTGTAATATTTTATAATTAAGCTGTTAATGCATTACTTCTGTAAAATGTTGTAAGAAATATTTCTGTTTTGTTTTAAATCTAAAGTTATTTACACCAAAGTTATTACAGCCAAGCGGGAAACTTGGCTGGTTTATTCACGCGTGCGAAACTGGGAACAAAAGCTAGTTATGAACTAATTTCATGGGTGAAAAAATATGTAAAGGCACGACCGTTTTTTGCATCGATGCGTTTGCGACAATAGCGTTAGCGGACAATAAAGCAAATATAAATATGCATTACATACAACGAACCTACATACGTTTGTTGTGGTTAATCTACGTGTTATAAGAGATTTTCTGTTGGATTTAGCTGTGTTTTGTATACTGCTGAGTTCAGTATAACATCATCATCAGTTTATCGCAGTCCAGTGCTGAATGTAGGCCTCTACAATGGTACGCTACGCAGCTCGATTTTGGGCTCTTCATGTCCAGCCACCGCCAGCTAATTTGCGCACTCGACCAAGCTGAAGGGCGTCCTACTACAGTATTTTATATTGATTTATATTTATTTAATGGGTATTAATCGGGAAGTGTCATTTAAAAGAAAGGTGAACTACCTTAAGGTGTGGATATAATTATAGAGGAATCTTTATAGCGTAATCGTTTACGATATTGGTACATATAACATACATATACCCAACACAAAAAAACGCAAAATATCTTTTTCAGGTTACCACAGTAACTGAGACTCATAAATTATGGTTATTTCTGTTTGGCTAGGCTGATCCTAAATCGCAGAGTATGGTGAATTTCAATGGGTACTCAGTGAAAAAGGCACACTGGCCAATTCTCTATAAGAGGAATTAAAAATTTAGTTAGCAATATGCTAGAACAGGACATACAAAGAAACAACTTTATTACCTGTATGCATACATTTGTTGCTTAAATGCACATATGATTCCATGTAGGTACAAATTAGCGACTACAGTTTCGAGCATTCCCGGTGGCCAAAGTATCCTTCGAGAGGCTTCTAGCTAAACGGTCGCATCGCTCTCAGCTCAAAGTTCTAGTTCTAGGTAACGGATAAGTGGCACTTTACAAACTTATTACAACTTATTAAAATTAAATATTTATTTGATAACACTAAAATTCCAATTTAAGTAGGGTATATTTTTTTAAATAACAATTAAATAATATACCCACATAAAGATTATAAAGTATTGTCCTGTGCAGGATTCTAGATTTTTAATTTCAAAGACATTATACAAAGTCAAAGTCAAAATCATTTATTCATCTAGGTCACAAGGTGACGCTTATGAACGCCAATTTTAAAATTAAATCACTAAATGCTTCTACATTTACATTTACTGCCTCGTTCGCAAAGCAATAGGTAGAACCACGAGAAAGAACGGGCAATAAAACTCGTGGCCACTCTTTTAAATTGCCAATATTATGGTACATATTTTTGTTTTTGTAAGTAGCTGCAACTGTTTCACATTGAACTTAATTACTTGTAAATAGTAATTAGTTACAGACATAATACTTAAGCAATTAATGCAGTTACTAAATTAAGTGCTTTAGTTAGCCTGCCAATGTGAATATTGTGTAACAGTAGCATCCACTTACGTCTTATAATGTAGACAACTCGTGACCATGTTCAGAACTATGGTGGAAATGTATTTTACAGAAGTGACGGTATTTGAATACACAACATTACAAAAACAGTTAGTTTACAGCCCATGATCACGAGTTATCTTCATCTTACAGTACAGTAACATTTTAATAAAATTAGTGGAACAACAATGCAAATGTAAATGTAGTAAGTGGAATGACGTAATAATAAACGAATAATAATTTAAAAGAACTAGAAATGTTATATAATGATAAACTGAAAAATGCTAAGTATCTATATACATTCTAAATAAGTAGTAAATCATGAGTAGTCTAGTGTAAGTGACCATCTATCCTTATCACTGAAATAATCATTAACAGTAATAATAATAATAATACATACATACATAGACTCACGCCTGTTTCCCCGAAGGGGTAGGCAGAGGCATATTAAACGCCCACTTTTCGCCAGTATTTTGATCCCACGTAATAGGTGGCGAGCCTATTGCCGCTTATCGGGATGTTTTGTTTGCCAGAGCCTCGTCCGTTGATCGGCAGGTGCACCACTTGCAGGTGAGTTTGGCTTGGGACCCTAAGTTCTTGGTGGGAACCCTATGCACCCTCTTGGTGGGAACCCTATGTACACTATATAATAGTTTATTAGCACAAAAAGGGTACAGAGCTGTATACATAAACATGTTTTCTAAAATGATTAAAATAGGTCAAACAGATCTTAAGTATACAATATGAGCAATGTGGGGGACATTGCTCATATTGAGCTAGAAAATTCCTTTGTTACGGGGGACATTCAACCATCCTGTGATCCTATGTAATGTACTTGTACAAAAATAATTACACTTATATACAATAATGCAAATGCAAGTACGATGCTGTGCTTGGTAAACTATTTAAAAATAAAAGTATAAAAGTTAAGTTAAGTTTCCATTGTGCGTGTGCGTGTGTGGGTGTGTGTTTCTGTATCGTCATAATTGAGGGTAAGTAGGTAATCTCTAACTTTCGTTTTGCACTTATAAGCGTTTTGCATTTATAAGAGTTTAACGTGTGTATTTGTACCTTCTTGTGAATATTGTTATATAGCAGTACACTTAAAAACCGATAATGGCGTTGTGCGAGTGTAGTATAAGTGAAAACACTGGGACATATTGGTTTGGGTCTCCTGGCGAGTTGCTGATGGCTAGTTTGTTGTAATGATATGTTGGAGTATTTTTTCATTACTGTGTGAAGGTAGTACAGTTGGCGTACTGTAAGCACGTTAAATTCAGCGTATAATTCATGTGTGGGAAATCTTAAATGTTTTCCCATAATAACTTTCAGAACAGCGCGTTGGGCGCGTTCAGCCTGGATGTTTAATGTTTTAGCGGCACCTCTCCAGGCTGTGATGCAGTAGTTTATAATCGATTCACCTAAAGCCTTGTAGACCATATGCATGATATCAGTATGGGCAGAAGGCCTCAGTTTTTTGAATACGAAAATAAGTTTCCTCAGACGAGCGGATACAGTTTGTATGTGAGCGTTCCCGGAAAGACAGGCATCCACCTGCAGCCCCAGGTATTTAACCACCGTTACTCTGTTTAACGAGGAGCAATTGCAGTAAGCGCCTGAAGCCCTACAAAGGTGTGCTTTTACTGTGTAGGAGTTTGCGGGTGGGAGTGCGGAAGGTTTGGTGCCGAAAGTAACAAAATTGGTTTTGCTGAGGTTCAAAGTGAGACAGTTTTCAGCTAGCCACGCCATTACAGTAGTCAATATCGACTCAGATTTTTCTTTGACGGTTTTCCAGTCGTGGCTACTAGTCACTATAACGGTGTCATCGGCGTATGCTATTATACGAGAGAACGGGGAGTGAAGCTCACAAAGTTCATTCACATAAATCTGGAACAAAATGGGACTAAGCAGACTTCCTTGTGGTAGGCCGGTATCTAGAGCTATTTCATTGCTGACGTATCTATCTATCTTTACACATTGAGTTCTCTCAGATAGGAAGCTCTTTAGGAGATCGTAACAAGTTCCGCGAATCCCCACATGCTCCAGCTTCTTAAGTAGGGTAGGGATAAAGACAGTGTCAAATAGGCATTTGACACTGTCTCTATCCCTACCCTACTAGAAAGGTCCAAAAATATACCTAGGTATTTCTTTTTTTATCTATCTGATCAACTAGATAGTCTTATAAAGTGTTGACAGCGTCGTCTGTGGAAATACCTTTTTTAAAACCATATTGATGGTCTGATATTATTTTGTTTTTATTTAGGTAACTGGCAAGGTGTTTATAAATAATGCGCTCTAAAATTTTGGAAATGGCTGGTAGGACTGATATTGGTCTATAAATTGTTGATACTGTCTCTGTCCCCGGACTTAAATATAGGATGAACGATTGCCTGTTTCAGAGATCTAGGAAATACACCTGAGTCGATAGCAAGGTTACAGATGTGAGTTATTGGTGAAGATAGAATATTACTCGCGGACTTTAGGAGCTAAGGGGAGATATCGTCCCACCCACAGGCACTATCGGAACGCAACCCTTGTATTATACTCTCCACCTCTTCTGCATCAGTCTTCAGCAGTGCCAAAGATCGTAATGGGGGCTCGTTGTTTAACCGGTTGTGGGTTACAGATTGTTGTGTAATTTTGCTTGCAAGCGTTTTGCCTATATTCGCGAAGAAGGAATTAACTGTAACTACCGACTCAGATGGAGTAGTGTTTATTATTAATAGCTCTGTTGGTGTTGAGTGCTTTTTTGTTATGTGTGCCACTTGTCGTATAGCTACCCATGTTTTCTTTGGGTTGTTTTTGGCTTGAACGAAGACCTTCGTTTCATAATCAGTTGTAAGGTTCTTAAGAAGATTGTTACAGAAATTGCGATATCGTTGATATGTTAATTTTAGAGTTAAATTTTGAGGATTTTTGTTAAATTTCCTGTGCATATCGTCACGGTTTCGTATGCATTTTAGTATAATAACCTTTCCTAATAAGGCAGTCTTTTATTTTACTTTTAAACGTATTACTTAAATGGTAATTCTAAAAGACTAATTGGTATTTTACTTGGCAGGCTAATTGGTATTTTATTGGCAGCATATTAGGCCCGACTCTATTTTTGACATACATCAATGACTTATGTCAACTTGAAATGCGTAATTCTAAAATAGTTATGTTTGCTGATGATACAGCTCTTCTTTTCTATGGCGATACGTGGGAGGAAGTTTTCGGATACGCACAAGATGGCTTTAACAATGTTGCGAGGTGGTTACGCAATAACATACTTACCCTAAACGCAGAAAAAACTAAATATTTAGCATTCTCTAAAGCAATCGCAGACCCGCGCATATCTACCTACGGTGTCAAATTTCACTCATGCACAAATATGAACAACTCCGAGTGTCTGTGCTCAAATCTAGAGAGGGCAAACTGCATTAAATATTTGGGTATTATGATCGATAGTAGATTAAGTTTCCAGGAACATATTGATCTGCTAGCTAGCAGGATACGCAAACTAATTGTCGTCTTTAAAAATCTAAGACATGTGGCGGATGAAAAGCTGATCAAATCTGTCTACTTTGCACTCTGCCAATCACTTCTTTCCTACTGCATCACTTCCTGGGGAGGAGCAGCTAAAACCCACTTTCTTAAATTAGAGAGGGCACAAAGGGCGATACTGAAAGTGAGCTACTCTCTACCCTACCAGCATCCCACCACCGAGCTCTATAAAAAATGCGGGGTATTATCGGTACGTCAGCTTTTCATCCTATACACTATTCTCAAACAACATTCCTGCCTGTCCTTTGATCCAGATCTATTGAAAACTAGACGTAGGAATGATAGAGTATGTGTCAAACAAAAATGTAACCTTTCTCTCTCTCATCGTTTCTTTTGTTACCTAGGCCCCTATTTATATAATAAATTAAACCGTATCTTGTCAATCTACCCTCTTCATAAGGTGGCGTGCAAGACTGTTGTTTCCAATTGGCTGCTTGGCGTGGACTACGATTTTACAGAGAACCTTTTACACAACTAAACTGACTTTTCTCGTGACCATCCATACACACATACATACACACATACACAAACACCCAAATACACACCCAAACACACACACATACACACACACACTCTTATACACGCGTGCCCGCATGCGGTCACAAAGTGTTTTACAGTAAGGCTAATTAACAATTATTTAATCTTTTTTATCTTCTAATTCCCATTTTCATATTGCAGTTTTGTTTAGAAATTCGCATGTTAACGTACTTGAAATAATATTATGTTGGTTCCACAGTATGGGCCTGGTGATCTGTACTACAGGCTTACGCCTATTTCAGACACCAGTCCTCACTATCTGAGTTACAACTATGTATTTATATTATTGTACTTATATTATGTAAATGTACCCATTAAGTATGTGTAACTGTAAATTATGATTTGTGAGGAAAATAAAGATCATTATTATTATTATTATTATTTTATTGTAAATACAAATACCTAGCCCTACAAAAGAATTGTTTGTAAACGATGATAAAGGGCATATAACTTATGCCTGTTTCGAGTATTTATATTATGTATATCACTTTTTGTAGTAAATAAGCCTATATTTTGCCTAATATACAATAAATAAGCAAGTAACTACAATACCCACTCAATAAATTAGCAAATAGCTACAATAAATTAGCTACTGTTAGAATTCCTATACACTTAAAGCGTTCCCTAAAGCGCAATTCACGCAGAACGTGGGTGCGTGTCGGGCGCGGGTCGGGACAAGAGTACGGCGGGTCTAATTACTCGTATTTATATGGAAGATACCACACTGAAAGCGTGCGCGGGTCAAACGCGGGTTGGGTGGCGCAGTGTGGTATCTTCCATGTGAATATGAGTAATTAGACCCGCCGTACTCCCGTCCCGACCCGCTCCTGGCGTGTCGGGCGCGGGTCGGGACGGTTCTGTGTGAATTGCGCTTAAGAGTATCTTTTGCACCTAACATGTATATTGCTCGTACCGCTCGTTTCTGTAGAACGAAGATATTCTGAATATCCGCAGCTTTGCCCCATAACAAAATGCCGTACGACATGACACTATGAAAATAGCTAAAATATACTAGACGAGCTGTGTCGACATCAGTAAGTTGTCTTACTTTTCTGACAGCATACGCAGCAGAGCTGAGCTTACCTGCAAGACATGCTATATGTGCACCCCATTGAGACTTATTATCTAATGTAATGCCTAGAAACACTGTAGAGTCAACTGTCTCAAGTTCCTCCCTATCTAGCATAATATTAGGTCCCAGTTGTCTAACGTTAGGTAAGGCAAATTTAACGCATTTAGTTTTTTTAGAATTAAGTTCTAGGTTGTTTGCTGTAAACCATTGTGTAATTTGTATAAGTGCATTATTTACATCATCAAATTCGTTCCTATTCCTGTCTACTTTAAAAATAAGTGACGTTTCATCTGCAAAAAGTACGACATCATAGATGATTTTTTAAATAAAATGGTAAGTCATCTTAATTATATAAAATCCTTGCGTTACTGACTGACTGACAGACACGCTACAGCCGAAACTACTGGTCGTAAGAAGATTAAATTTAGCATGTATGTTCCTTGGGCACCGTAGGGGTGCACTAAGGCGGGATTTCCCGAAATTCCCACGGGTTCGGGCAAAACGGGAAATTCGAAAATATGTGCGTGCGAAGCCGCTGGCGTCGACTAGTTAATATATACAAGGAATATAAAAGGACCTAGAATTGAACCTTGTGGAACGCCTAACTGTATAGGTAATTTAGTTGATGTAGTCCCATTTACATCGACACTCTAAAATCTTTGCCGCAGATGCGACTCGATAACACTAAGTGCGGTTTCCTCTACGCCATAGTGGCGGAGTTTACGCAGTAGAGTGTCGTGACGAACGCAATCAAATGCTTTTGATAGGTCACAAAATACTCCGATAGCATTTTTAGATGACTCCCAAGCATTATAAACGTGTCTTAAGAGAGCAACACCCGCATTAGTAGTGGAGCTACCTTCAGTAAATCCGTATTGATCTTTGTGAAGCAGACTATTTAAATTAAAGTGTCTTAGTAGCTGCTTTTATAAAATCTTTTCAAATATTTTATTAAATTTCGGCAAGATAGAGATGGGCCTAAAATTATTTATGTCATTTTTACTGCCAAATTTGAATAAAGGTATGAATTTACTTAATGTTATCAAATCCGGAAATACTAAATAAACATTGGTTAAAAATTATAGAGAGGTAAGGCGCAACAGTCTCAATTATAGTACCTTAATTTGAATTGAAATGCCCCAAAAGTCAGCGGTCTTTTTAATAGTAATTGAATTATATGCGATCAATATATCTCGCGGGGTAACGTGCTCGAATCTAAACACGCTATTGCATTCAGTTACACTGCTAAGCAACAAATTTCCAGCGTATAATGACGATGATTGTAAGGAGCTAGTAGTTGTTATTGGTATGCTTGCAAAGAAACTATTGAGCATATGCGCTACTTGAGATTTGTCTGTGACTAATAAATTGTTATCTTTGATTTCAAATTGGGTTTCCCGTCGTCGTGCTCTACCAGTTTCATTATTTATAATTCTTCTCGTTTCTTTAGTTATATTTGTCGATTGCTTAATTTGACCACTAATAATTTTAGATTTTGCCATAATACAAACTTGTTTCAACATTTTTGAGTAGCTTATTACAGAATTTAGAAAAGGTGTGTCAAATCAATGTTGTTTCAAACCATATAATTCAAACAACTTGGCTCTACTTCTGTATATACCTTTAGTGGCCCACTGGTTAAAAGATCCAGTAGTACCAAGTGTTACAGCTTTACTCTTAAAAGTATTATGAAACTCATTATTAATTAGTCTAAAAAGTGAATTATAAATTGTATTTGGATTTTCTGAGTTCAATATTGAGGGATTGAGATTTGCGATAATATTGTTTTTAAAACGTATAAAACGATTGGTAGTTTGAGGCCTACATTCTACTGTACGTGATTTATCATATGCTGAACAAGAAAAACTAGCTATCTGTCCACGACGATCAGAAGGAAGAGAACTAATAACTACTGGGTTTTCAGCAACGCAAGAACTAAAATAAATTTGAAGTCATTATGAGAGAACCGCATCTAATAGCCTGCTTTCTTATATACGCGCTTTGCATTGTGTAATATTGATTAATGACAATAATCTCATGGTTCTTTAACCAGTGTTCAGTTAAACACAAAACTTTAACATCATATTTCTCTAGAAATAAACTTAATTATAATTCTTTGCCAGATAAGTCCTGCATCTTTTGGTGTACTATATTATATACTATATACAAATACTGCAGCCTAACTGTTGTCCTATCTTGGAGTTTAAATCACAAGATGTGTCAATAAAAACGTTGTTAGTACATGTACTAACCCTATCAAATAAATTGTAAACACAAGGCTCTTTGCCTTGCTGTAAATTGTATGCTAATAGTTTAGCAATCCGTCGCTTAGTAAAAAATGGCAGATAGATACATTGTATCTTTTGTTAAAGTAATCATCATCAGCCTTTTACAATCCACTGCTGGACTAGGCCTCTCCTTTGAAAGGAGGAATTAGCCTACTATACCACGCTGGCCAAACGGGTTGGTATAGGGTTTGTATCAAGTTTTCCTTCTCTTACAGTGCTGTTCTCTGCATAATATGCTCCCTCTGTCGGCTCTTACGACACCCACGGGATAATATGGGGTGGTAAGAATTCGTATTGTTGTTGTTAAAGTAAATTTACTAATAAATTTATGAGCGTCAAAAAAGAATATTGCGTCACTATGACGAAGTTATATTATACAATAACATATTTAAAGTGTGTATGTGCATGTTTTCTGTATGTGTTAAGTTATTTGAGTATGGCAAAGCACATAAACGGGTCCTTTAAGCGGGGCGTGAAAAAGCTTTACTCAAGGCCGTCAAGGTGAGGGCCATCATGCCATAATGCCATGCTGGCTGCTAGGATGATGGCCATCACTATGAGACTTCATTGACTGCTTAACATCAGGCAGCATGGAGTCAATTTCTTGGGCAGAAAAAAAAAAACATAAAATAAATTTACACCTAAAGGTTAATGGGCACCTTAGTATGGAAACCATACCCATGGCGGACACAAACGAAATATAGCAGAGTGTATTCATCTATGGCTCTCATTTACTATGGCATTAGCAGCATTAATGTGAGCTACGGGAATCTAAAAAAAAACAAGTATTATCTATGTATATATCCATACTCTTTATCTCTGAAACTACTGATCCGATTTGAGAAAATCTTTTTGTGTGTGATAGCCACATTCATGAGAAAGGTTATAGGTTACTTTTTATCACGATATTCCCGCGGGATCACTGAATGAGGCCGACGAAGTCGCGGGCGTTCGCTTATTAATTGATATAGGTAAGGAAAATAAAATGCTAATTCATTAAAATATTTTTTATTCAATTTGACCCAAAGCAATCATAAGGTCATTTAAAAAGGCAGCGGGTGCGCCAGTTGCTTCCTGGTGTATGGCCCAAGACAGATAATAAACAATGTTAGCGATATGGGCGCAGCTATTTAATGTGCAAAAAAAAACCTGTTCAATGTGCGAAAGAGACAGCGTATAACATATCTCTACACAATAGCTCATTTCGATATTATTTTTATGCCTTTATAAGATGAAATAAAAGCCTTTGAAACCGTTTGTTTTCTTTTTTAAAGGATCCTGTACATTTTTCTCCAACAAATTTTAATCAAACAATTATATGCAATGGTCATATTATTCCCCTTGGTTTAAAACTATTTTGGTTAATGTCCGCCACTGTTCGCAAAGCGGGTCAGATATGCCCAATGACCTTTTGAATTAAGTTCTAATAACACTTCAACACATTCTATGATATCCTGTCTCTTTACAGTTAAACTGTTACCAAACAATAATATGGCCGTACTACTCTCATATAAAACACTTTCAAAATATAACCACTAACACCATCCAGGTTCGAAACAAATAATTTTAAACTACAAAGTAATTTGTGTAGCGACGCGAAATTTAAACTACTATCTACATCATGCGAGCAGTCAAACTAATTAGTCAGTCCGTTAATGTATTATACACGATCTATTTTTATTCCTTTTTCAGCACAGAGTATAAATTATAAATAAAAGATAAGCCGATACCATGATTTATATGATAATTACCTATTTATGCGGCATCATTGCTTCATGCATATTCATATTTATTCACAAATTGCATATTTATTCTATAACTCTTTCTAACTGCAGACAGCATCTATCAGGCATACAATTCTATTACGTATTACATTACGCTAACTAGCTTAGTTGATAGTCGCAAATATAATCTCGTAGTTCCGCTTTGTTTATAAAGCATTCTCGTTCTGGACGATAAATAGTGCGCCGGGTGTATGCAACCGCGTCTCGCTTGCTGTCGCCATACAAACTGTGTTCAGTAGGTCGTGTTGGTGAGCTATGAGTTGAGGTAATTAGGTACTGAGTTTTGAATAATCTTTGAAACAAGGCTATGGCAAATAAGGTAAAATCACTACATAGTATAAAACAAAGTCTGTCTTCTGTCTGTCTCTCCCTATGTATGCTTAAATGTTTAAAACTACGCAATGGATTTTAATGCGGTTATTAATAGGTAGAATGATTCAAGAGGAAGGTTTATATGTATAATATATATGTATAATTATGGTGGTACGAAGTTCGCCGGGTCAGCTAGTGTTATACAGGATGATTTTTTATGTAGTTCGGATATTTTAGTATGTTATACATTTACGAAAATTAATAAACACGTATTTTTTATTTTTTTGTTTTACCAAAAAATAGCAAAGTTATCGCTTATTAAAGAATATCTACTTGAAACAGATGTTCATGTTCACCCGATGGCTTATCAGCTGTGAGCTCGACACGACACAATAAAGCGCGCGGGCGCGCTACCTAAAGGTTGAAAGACTTCTACCTACACCGATCTGATACTGTGTACTAGCTTCAAAATTATTGTTATTCACGTACCTACCGTGCTTCATCAGTCCATAGGATGTTCACTTCGGGATGATTAATAAGCCATTTACACAAGACTAGTCGCGGTACTTGGTCTACTTCCTGAAGATGTTGTACCGGCCGGTCTCCATCCGTACCACTACCAGGTACGGATGGAGACCGGCTGCGTTTAGCAGTCTCCACACTGCGTGCTGGCTCACACCGAAGCGACGTGCTGCATCGTCTGTTCTGGCTCGTGGATCCCTTTCGAAGATCAAGTCTTCGATGTCAGTAGCCAGGCGAGGTCTGCCATATCCTAGTGCATGGCTAGGGGTTGTGAACTGGCCATGATCCAAAAGCCTTTGGTTGTACGCTAAAATAGTCCGTTCACTTGGAACTACTGCGTTGTTTACTCCTTGAGCTCGCGCTCACGAGGTATGCTTTCTTGTTTGTACATTGTTCTAGCTGTACAAAGGCTTTCACCACTGAGTAAATAAACTAGTACCATTTCGTAGCACTCGCGATTTGAAAATCGTTGGGACGTCACTCTAACGACTTACGACCGGCGAATGCGTCGGCGCTTGCGCGAAATTGCGACACGTGTCACTTTCTCGATGCGCTCGAGTTGACTGGCGCGCGGCCGGCACGCGGATTGTGTCCTTTACCACGCCCCGCACCCCGCGTCCTGCATCCCGCGTCCAGTACCCTTTTTTTTTTTTTTTGTTCACTACGGTGGTAAACTCTCCTTATGAGTCGTCTCAACTCCGCCAACCCAGCCATTAAAACGGCTGGGCTTGGGCCTGGCGGAGGAGGTATGTGGAGGCTCTCCCCTACAGGCGTTCGGGGCATACCCACTAAAAACCACCGCGTTCTCCCTACGGATCCCGTGGGTTGGCGGGGTCACGCGATTCGCGATAAGTATACTTTCTCGCGACCCCGCCCGGGATTGGCCCGCCGTTGGTGTTGGCGGGCCCCGTCTCGTCATGATCTCGCAATCATCCATCAAACTTCTTGCATCCATCAAACTTCTCGCATCCATCACCTCACAAAGCTACTTGGGAGGCGGCGAGGACACGCGCCGCCTCCCGCCTTTTGGCGGACAGGGAGCAGCCCCAGCGCTCACCGTCCGCAGGCACTGAATTCAGGGTGGTTGGAGGTCGTCTCTTGTTCGACGTCCCCGACGCCCGGACCTACGGTTGGGGAGAGGGCGATGTATTTCCCTCTCCCGCTCCGCCGCCTCCTTGCTCAGCATGACTGCTTCGCAGAAGGAGGCGACGGCGTTCCAAGACCTCTCACTCCGGACCATAGACAGAACTACGGCCGGGAGCGAGAGGACAACCGTATTCAGAGCCGCGACCAGATCACGGCGCTGCGATGCCCAAGCTGGGCATTCCGCCAAAGTATGCAACGCCGTGTCTTCGACAGGGTCGCGGCTGCTGCCACAATGGTGGCATCCGGGCGTTTCCTCCCGGCCTATCCTCCACAAATACCGGCCAAAACAACCATGGCCGGTAAGGATTTGAGTCAACCGGAAGGTGAGGACGCCGTGACGTCTCTCCAACCACTCATCAACCACGGGACTTACCGCCACTATCGTGGCGTGCTCGGCGCTGGGGTGCACAAGTCGTGCCTTCCACTCCGCCACTAGGACTTGGCGGAGCTCCGACCGACGCGCCTCGATGTCACGGTGCGCCGGTCTCTCGCCCTGCTCCAGGGCTTGCTGGTGCCATGTATAGAGTGACGCCAGCAGCTCAGCTTCCAGATCCCAGGGCGGTGATCCAGCTAGGAGGCTCGCTGTCTCGAAGGAGACCGTGCGGTAGCCTCGTATCAACCTGACGGCCATGGCGCGCTGCGGTGCGCGAAGCGCCGTGATATTGTGGGCCGTCAGGTCGTGCGCCCATATCGGGGCCCCATAAAGGGCCATGGACCGCACGACTCCTTCGTAGAGCCTCCGGCAGGAGGCGGTTGGCCCCCCGAGATTGGGCAGCAGTCGTGACAAACCTGCTGCTGCCCCGAGAAGTTTGGGGGCCAAGCGTCTGAAGTGTTCACGGAAATCCCATCGGCTATCGAGTACGAGCCCGAGATATTTTAGGCTCTTCCCGATGCCGATGGTGACCCCTCCTACCATAATGTGGGCCCCTGCGGGTGGCCGATTCCGAGGCCCGTGGAAACAAATGGCCTCGGATTTAGGCGTCCCGTACCCCTGTCGCATCGTGCGCGTGTTTGATAGTATTATTGCAACGAATAACGTTGAGTCTATGATTTCCTTGTTTCTCGGATATTTTTACTCGGATTTGGTGGGATAAAAAAGTAAAAGTTATTTATGGAAATGTGTTCTATTATTGATATAGAACCACAGAAAAAAATATCCGAACTACATAAACAATTACCCTGTATATGGCAATATGGTATGTATGGTAATGTTTTCACTTCATGATTAAAGTATACCGAATAAACACGCAGCTCCGCTTGCGTGGGAATAAACGATATTTTATATTATTCTTTAAATTTTATTTTATGTAGGTATTAATACATACTGTTATTGATATAAACATAATTCAACAATAACATGGTTAATGTACACCAGCAATAAAGATTTATTTATTTAGAACAACCAGGGGGAGCAAGGGGAGAACGGAACTAACAGCTTATCCAACCCAATTGTCAACCTCACCTGCACGCGCCTATGGCGGCGATGGCTAACCACCACCGTGGTGCTCCCTGCTAGAAACAGACGAGGCTCTGACGACCGAGCAATGGCGGTATAACCATATACCCGATTGGGCAACTGATCGGAAGAGGCAGCTACGGCCTTGAGGTCCAAATAACCTCAGAAATGCTTGGGGCAGAAGGCAACGGGAAACCACTGCTACTATTTCCCAAGATAGTCATCATGGATAGTCACACAATGGATGCGAGTATGTCATGCGATCCGGCTGACGCCCGGCGCCGCCCTTCCGGGATGGGTGGTGTGAAATCTGCTACCGGCCATGCCTCAGTGACTCATCAGGCTACGCATTGAAATTCAGTTACTGGTGACAGTGGCACCTTTAATTCCCGACATCCACATCGCATTGGGACATGGAACGTGCGTGGACTTAACCAACCGGGTAAACTGAAAATCGTGAAAGATTAAATGCAAACTATGCAAAGGAAAGACACAAAAGCTTTTGACTGCGAGCAATGGGATAAGTTGTGGAGTGTGTTAAGCGAGATGGGAGCTCCGGAGCATTTAATTGTCTTGATCCAACAATTATATGTTCAGAACCGCTCCTTTATCAGAATCGGCAAAATGGGAGTGCGACAGGGCTGCATCCTATCCCCGTCCCTGTTCAATATATACGGGGAGTACATCATCCGCAAAGTACTCGAAAACTGGGACAAGGGATTTCCGATAGGAGGAAAGCGGATATCGAACCTCAGATATGCCGATGACACGGTCCTTTTAGCGACGTCTATGGAAGACATGCAGGAGCTGTTTCAGAGACTCGAGACCGAGAGCAACTGCATGGGCCTCGCAGTAAACAGAAGCAAGACGAAGTTAATGGTAGTTGACCGTGCCGAAAAACTCCCCAGAACAACTAATATCATCCCAGGGGTTGACATCGTTGACCACTGTACATACTTGGGCGCACTAGTCTACAACGATGGCAGCTGCGTACCGGAGATAAAGAGGCGTATTGGTATGGCTAAGGACGCGATGACCCGACTCAATGTCATCTGGAAGAAGAGGGGTATTACCAACACCACCAAGACCCGTCTAATACGCGCTCTAGTATTCCCCATACTCCTGTATGGTGTGGAAACATGGACAATACGAGCCAGAAAACGGCAAAGGATTGATGCATTCGAGATGTGGTGCTGGAGACGCATGCTAAGGATACCCTGGACCGCCAAGCGCACCAATGCATCGATCCTTTCGCAGCTTCGTGTCCAAACACGCCTTTCCACCATCTGCCAGCAGCGCATATTGACATACTTTGGCCACATAATGAGGAGTGGTGAAGAGAGCCTTGAAAAGCTGATCGTTGTTGGGAACACGGAGGGCAAACGAGCCCGGGGAAGGTCCCCAACCAGATGGAGCGATCAAGTGAGAGGCTCATCATCAACCATGTTTTGCTCTGTCGCCTGAGACGCCATGAACAGGCACCGGTGGAGGCAGATCATCGAAACCAGGTGCAAACCATCCACATCCGCCGATGACCACGATCCTCAGTCATGAGGGACCGACCACAGAGAGAGATTTAGAACAACCAGCTAGTTGTTAAATTGTAATAAATAATAAAAAACAGAAGTAATAAGATAAAACTAAATGAACAACATTCTAAGATATAGATTCACTAATAACCTTACTACACCGCTTTTGTTAAACGATATAAAATATCCAGTTTGAATTTAATAATATCGTAAGTCTTTTCTACTGAATACTGGCACTGTCGCACTAGGGAATAATGCCTGCACTGTGTGGGATTTCAAAACATTGAAAACATAAAATATAATTTTCGGCTTCGACCAAATGTGCTAGCTATATAAGCAGTATTTTATTTTGTTTGATCGTTGCTACGTTCACAGTATTTTTTATTACGGTCGGCTTTGATGGTCTTAATAATTCTTCTGTATGTTTATATGCCACTGAACCATTCATAAACAGCTGTGCCTTGCATTGTCGTTTGGACCCAGTAAAAGTGAATAATGTGAGAGCAATATTGCACAATTATAATTAACCTCCTGAGTACCAGACACCCTTTTTCTATTGTTTCTTTCTGAAACTTTTGTATTGCACTATTAGAGTATCACTTATTACGGGAAAAATATAAGAAAAAGTCAAGTACTGGAAAAACCTGGTTTTTCACTATGTTCTATACAAAGTACAAGGGAACTTAATTATTATGTGCTTTATAAAGGACGTAGCCTATTTTTCGTAGCATAGTGAACAGACAGGAGCAATAAATAATAGATTAGATGTATAATTTTACGTACCTAGTTTTATTAAATGATAACAATATTTTTTTATACAACTCTCGCACTAGGCATAAATCCTGTGTCGCGGAGGACTTTACAAACATACAACCAACGGACACAATGAACGACCAGACTCGAAACAAGAATTTATGGTACACACAAAGTGTGACAGAAATCAAACTCTTCTTCACAACATAATTAATGAAAAACTAAAATGTTCTTGTAATCTTACAGTAATTCAATAGGAGGAACATTAGAGATCAATCATTTATACGTATAAAGTAAAGTTAATAAAGTTTGTAGGACTAAACAGTCAACTACGAATTAACAGTCTTCATGGAAATCAGTAAAACAATTCCGATTAGGCGTAAAACATAGGTTAATTTCACATTTCTTGCAAAATACCGTAGTTTTATTTATCACAGCCATTCTTTCTGCAGCGAAACTGTTTTGTACCATATGCTGGCAAATGCGCTGCACTTTTGGTACGTTTTCGTTGTTGTTGTTGCTTTTCTTTCTTCTTCTTTTCTTCTTTGAAAGGAACTGGTTTAATTAAAATCTTACGTTTTTTATGTTTCGGCTCAAGTTCTTCGTATTCAACTTCACCGTCATCATCAGATTCTTCTTCATTGTCATTTATTAGTTTGGTGCCTAAACTCAGCTTGCATTATATAGGAATTTAAACTTTCGTGGTTATTTAAACTTTTTTTAAATTGTCTTTCGGGGTATATGTATACCTACCACGTACCTTTGTTTGGAGTAACCGATATTTCGGCACGGTTGCAAGCGCCATGTCTCGTGTATCCAAGTATCCTGAATGCCAGAGTTATTTTGTCGATTTCTAATAGCTATATGTCGAGTGGATAATAATTGTGAGTTTCCCCTCTACCCCGTTTAACGTTCTCTTGCTCGTGGTAAGTATGACGAAGTTGAAGGACGATCCGAGTTGATGCTGGAGAAGGCACAGAAATAACCAAATCATCTTCATCTTCGCTTGAACTACTGGAACCGCAATTTCGGTGATCATAGACTGTTTGGTTGGTTTCTGGTGGTTGAAACTCGGGATCTTTGTCTGAATCATCTCCAGAAAAGTCGAAGTCGGAGTCAATCAAAACGTCTGCGATGAGGTTAGGTTAAATCTAAAAAAAAAACTGAAGAAATTGTTAACGTACTTTATATAGTACTCGGGAAGACAGATGTGAAAAATATTAATTACATACTTTTGTACTTTGCAGAGGACATAGAAAATAATATTAAGGTTAGTTTAGGAATATTTGATTTTTTTGGTAAAGTATTACTCTGAGCAATTAGTTTGTACTATCAATAACTGGTTTTACACAAAAACTATGAAATCACATAAAAACAGAAAAGATTAACATGGATAAACTTACTTCTGCGTAAACGCACGTCCACTCACCCACCTTCCGATGCCATTTTCAAAAGAATGACAGATGTCAAATGCGTTGTCTTATTTTTTGTATTAACCAGTGCAGTCACTAGATGTCATCAGTATGATATTTTTAGAACTAGTAATGAAAATAGAGACCACAGATTTTTATTTCTCCTACGTACTTTGTGTAGTATAGATGTACGCAGGAGGTTAAATAACTTTTATAATAAATAAATAACTAATTAACCGTGTGGTTGATGGCATAGAATACAAGTGTCACCACCCCCTATCTTCCCGTGGGTGTCGTAAGAGGCGACTAAGGGATAACACGATGCAAATACTATCTTTGCGTAGAGACGGAAAACTCGACATCAAACACTATATGACTGCCTCGTTGGTCTCGCGGCATAAATGTGCGCGTGGTATCGGGAGGTCTCGGGTTCGATTCCTGGGTCGGGCAGTGTTATTGGGTTTTTCTGTCACTAAATTCTCAGTAGCAGCACGGAGTCTGGCAATGTGCCCGGTACGGCAATAGGCTCGCCCCTTATTACGTGGGACTAAAGTATATCTGGCGAAAAGTGGGTTTAGAAATACACCTCTGCCTACCTCTTCGGGGTTATAGGCGTGAGACTATGTATGTATGTATAATTAAATAAGTGCAATATAGGGTAACAATTATTCAGTTAATATACAATATATTCAGTAGTGGATGACATTTTCAGCAGTGGCTGAGATGATGATTTATGAATTTATAATGGAAGTTCCAAAAAGGACTAAAGAAATGTATTGCAACGGCGAACAGGGAAGACTGAAGCTTCTACTGTACTGTTATATCTCAAATACGTTAGACAAAGGCCCAGTTTTACTACTTTTGGAAACGCCTTTTGTTCCAGATAAATTCAAAATTGAAACGAAAATTGTTTGAGTTTCCTGATAAATAAATTTACCAGGAACTTGTAAAACAGCGGAACAGCGGTGAACCAGGAACCAGGCCTAAAACATTCATAAGCTTCAGATAACTCATTATCAGTATATGAAAATCCATTTAAGCAGCAAATAGTTTTTAGCTATACATTTCCTTAATCACATCATAATGTCGTATAATAACATATAGAAATTACCTCCGCCGAAACACTTTGAGGTACAAATGTTTACTTATATCACTTGTCTAATCTTAGGTATGTGGGTCAACAACCTAAAAGCACTCATTAAGTTTGGCTTCGGTCCAGACCAGGACAATAGAGTAGGCTCTTAACGTGATTTAAGGCCTCTGTTTGTTTGTGAGACAATTATACTATTTTGTTCGCATATATTGGGACTATTTTTTATGAAAGGAGTAATAGTCGCGATTGTAAATGATATATTATCTTGTACCGAATATCCTCTTCGGGATAATGTATGGGTTGGTTAGCCCATTATTATATTGATATACATATATTTAATTTGCTTTTCCTGAAACCAACAATAAAGGAAATGAGAATATTAGCGCGTTTAGTGGTTAAATGTTCTGTTTTTGTATTATAATCGCTAACGTTTGTGAGGATGGATGGATGATACTTTGTTACCCTTTCCACAAAAACTACTGCACGGATTTTGATAAAAATGCTGTAATATAGCATAAACATTACCATAGCATCGCGTTTTTTCTCCCAACATAGGTACAACGCGTGGGCAAAGCTACGGGCAGAAGCTGATATAAGTTTGAAAGCGTATGTTATAAAAAGAAATGTCCAATAGACCACCTGGGATAGACTTATTTATGTTGACCGGGCAGTTGTGAACTCAAACTATTAATTTTTCAATATTTTTTCATTATATGCGCCACTGATTACATAAGTCATACATCCATATCACTTGCAATAGTTCCGTATATGTG
Source organism: Euclidia mi (assembly GCA_944739405.2). Lineage (NCBI taxonomy): Eukaryota > Metazoa > Arthropoda > Insecta > Lepidoptera > Erebidae > Euclidia > Euclidia mi. Next base: position 57,287,813 of record OX123181.2, read on the forward strand.
CCGCCATACAAAATAAATGTTCATCAAACAATCATGGGTTGTAAAAAATGTAAAAATTTTAAAAATATTGTAATTAGTCATCCAACGACACCAGGCATTTTTAATACAGAAATTTTATTTTAAGACAGCCAACTGTTTCTTGTGAATTTTGAAACGTATTTTCGCCTTTTTAGTGTCATTCGGTGACTTTAACTTGACCTAATAGTCTAATTAAATAATATACAGTATATTTAGTACTTCCAAGTTGCTCTTTAGGGACACTTTTTATTTATTTTATTTATAGACTCACGCCTGTATCCCCGAAGGGGTAGGCAGAGGTGTAATATTACACCCACATTTCGCCAATTTTTAGGGAAACTTAATTGCACTATTAGTCGAAATCTTTTAAGTCATTTAGACGTGTAGTGTTTCCTTTGTTTTGTGCGAAGATGAAATCTTAATTAGTGGAGTATCGTCGTAAACAGACAGCTTGAAATCTGAATTGGAATAATTTGGGATAATGATTTGGGAAATTTTATCGACTTTCATAGTTCAAGTATATTTGTTCCAAGTATAACACTGCGTTCGTTATTATTCTATTGGCTAAGCGTGTAAAGTAACGAACGTTTTGGTGGCGGCACAGTGAGCACAACGCAGTTTTTTGTAAACAATGCGTTCACAATTTCACATAGAAGAATATATACAGTGACACGTGCGTGTTCGCGAGATTATAGTAACACTTGAGTTTTGTATAGATATGTAAACTGTTTAATTTGAGCTGTTCTTGTTGTGTTTAAACACAAAATGACATTCGTGAAGCAGAGCTTGAAGAGGGAAAGAACTGGAATGTTCTTTCCACTTTGCGCATTCGCATCCTGCGCTTCAGTGAATATGTAAAATTTCAGCCGCATTGAACCCTTTTCCACCAGAGCTAACATAAGCTAAAGCTATGAAAATCAAACGAATAGGAATAAACAACACACACATTTCTGTGCTACGCATATTCGTACATTTCTGTTGCAAACATTGCTTCACAGTTTTGTGCTCAAAGTACTTTTTTATGACCAATAGTTTATTTTTTAATTTAAACATATTAACATAACATAAATTCACGCCTTTTACTCCGAAGGAGTAGGCAGATGTTTACAACACACGCACACTTCGCCAGTAAAAAAAAACGTATTAATTAACATCAACATATTAATTATGTCTAAAAATAATCGTCAAATTGCATTGTAACTGACAACAAAATAATCTGTAAATTGTAGATTTGAATTAAGGAAACAGACTATACAAACTAACTTTCCTTAAGCCAAGAAACCCTCCGCTAAGTGTAATATCATATTTCCAAGTAAACCAAAATAGCTATATAAGTAGATATTTAATACATATTATGTCAACGACTTCAACTGTAACGTAATAATATTGCAAAAATCACGAAATAGCTTTTGCGCGTAAATTAAATACATTAATTATCATCAGATTATCATCAGACTAAAGTATATCTGGCGAAAAGTGGGTGTAGAAATACACCTCTGCCTACCTCTTCGGGGTTATAGGCGTGAGACTATGTTTGTTTGTATGTAATTATCATCAACCAAATATAATTCGTTATTAAATTCACGTTTGGTTAACCAGTAGATAGGTACATAATTGAGTAGCTCAGTGGGAGGTTTAATTTGAGGTGTAACGGATACACGAGGCCGCTTCCGCCGGATTGCCGTCCGTACAGTGTAGGTAGTTAACTGTTATCGGATTGTGAACACTGAGGCTTGAGAATGCGTTATGCGGACGCTCGCGCGGTTACGTACAAAAACGCTTCATCGCAAGGACTCCATCGACACTACACGAATGTAAATGCTTGATGATCGTTTGGTACTGTGTATGTCTTGTCTACGCGGGGGCTCCTCGCGATGAGGGCCCTCTCATTTCAGTGGAGACTAGGCTTCAGTGTGTCCACCTGCGTACAGACGGGTGCCAGCTTAATACAGTTGCAGGCCTTAGTCATGGCTTTCTCATGGAGACAGTGGCTTACGATACTATTGCCACTCGAAATTAGATCGTGAGAGGGTTCATTTGAATGTCCACTTAATGGTAGTATCATCATGGTATTACTGCAAGTGTGGACTAAGGAACATTGCTTTCCTTCAAGATAGCTGACGTCAGCATATTTGATCTACAGTCGTATGAATATTTGTATATGTATGCTATGTAGAAAAATAACAGGTAACTACTGACAATAACAATGATAATAATAATAACCTGGCAACACTAAGGTTGACAGTACATTCAAGGAACAATTTTTCAATTTTATTTATTTTTACAAGTACTGAGATACTATTTCAGATAAAACAGTTACCACTAAATAATTTCGTAAGAAACTCAATAGATAAATAGAAACCTTTTTCATAAATACACGAAGAAAATATATTAAGAGACATGAAAATTTTGCTGACAGCTGACATCCGTCATCATCACATAAAATGTGTTATAAACAATAACAAATAACAAGAATGTACTATGTTAACACGGGCTAAGGCAGCACGAGCACGCTCATCACCCCCGGACTTGCTGCTCTGCTCCGCCTCGCAGAGGCCGGCAGCCGCATCGGCGGCGCCGGCCAGTGGAGAGGCGTCGAGCTCGTCGAGCGGCGAGTATTTTTCCCCACCGACGTCGCCAACACCTGTACGTCGGCGGGGGAGAGGCCGGCCACCAGCATGCTTGGGATCGCGTGACCCACCGGCCACGAATAGGATCCCCGCTACCGGTGGTAATGTGCAGCGTATGCGTTGGACTCGTCAAATAAACGAAAACGTCATGCGCGCATATTTTGCGGCTACAGAGGGAGGAATTAACCTCACAGCGTACCGTAACAGAATGCTGCCTTTGTTTCAGGCCCTTGAACCAGCTGTTAATGTTTCCGTGCAACGACTATCAGATCAAGTGCGCGCTATCCAGCGATGTCACTTGTTGGATGACGAGGCACTTGAGCGGCTACGCTTGGACGCACAGTGTAGCTATGTTGTCCCTACCTCTTCTGACTCTGTACCAATGGTGGACACAGAATCAATACAACATTTTGAGGAGGAAATGGATAATGTAGCTATAAATGTGAGTACCCAGTACACTGATAATTTGAGGAGCGCTTTGGAGGATGCGTTACGGGATTATCGTTCCACACCGCCAGATCATCGGCCACGTCTGCCACGACTGCCCACGCATAAAAAAAACCTAGCGCTGGTGTGCACCCTGGACTCAATGTTAGCTAATTATTTTAGTGAAAGCCGGGACCTAACAGATACGCATTCAATTCTGTACTGCGGTGCTACTGCGTAGCAGGGGTCAAGTTTATGAATGATTCTGTTACGCGACCAAAACCGAAAAAACCAGCATGGCAGTGCAGAATTGAATGACGTATCAATGAGACTAGGGTGCTCATCAGCAAGTTGATATGCTTCAGATCGGGTAATCAACGCCCGCGGGTGATGCGTTTCGTGAGACGTGCGTTTTTGGGGACTAATATTAGACCTCAAGAATATATTACACGTGTCACGGAGCGCATCGACTTTCTAAAGCAGAAAGTTTATGCGTGGGCAAGTCGTCTTCGCAGATACAAGAAGCGTGTGGAAAGGTATTCCCATAATCGTATGTTCCAAAGTGATCAAAAGTCTGTTTATAGAACTTGGGAACAATCAGACCAGTGTATGGGTGATGGCGATCGGCCGGAGGATGCCGAGGTTATAGCCTTCTGGCGTAAAATCTGGTCATCGCCTGTTGCCCATACAGAGGGTGATTGGATGTGTCAAGTAGAGCGAGCATGTGAACCTATAGAGAGAATGGAAGCTGTAAATATTGAAGCTGCAGACGTAGCCAATGCCATACGTCCGGCGTCAAACTGGAAGTCACCGGGGCCGGACGGACTACATAACTTTTGGCTAAAATGGCTTCGTAGTTCACATGCTTGCTTGGCTTCACAGTTTCAGTCATCCTTAGAGTCTGGATTGTTACCAAGTTTTATGACTAAAGGCATTACCCACTTGCTCTACAAGTCGGGTAGCACAGCGGATCCCACCAATTATAGGCCAATCACGTGCCTACCAACTATATACAAATTATTTACGTCCATTCTGACAAAGAAAATTAATGTACACATATCTGACAATAAGATCATGTCAGTATGTCAGAATGGATGTAAAAGTGGGGCCCGCGGTACTAAGGAGCTTCTCCTCATAGACATGGCCATTAGCCAACAGGCTCGCCGTAGCCGAAAGAGTCTGTCCACATGCTGGATAGACTACAAGAAGGCCTACGACTCTGTGCCTCATTCATGGCTTCTGAGGGTGCTGGAATTGTATAAAGTAGATACAAATCTATGCACCTTCATGAGGTCATGTATGGGGCAGTGGAGAACGGTTCTTCATTATCCAGGGTGTCGACAGGGTCTCGGAAACGGCGACCCTATTAAGATAGAGCGGGGTATCTTTCAAGGTGACAGTCTGAGTCCCTTGTGGTTTTGCCTAGCCTTGAATCCCCTTAGCACATTGCTGGGAGATTCGGGGCTTGGTTACAAGTTGCGCAGGAACGGTCGAAGTATATCCCACTTGTTATACATGGATGATCTGAAATTATTTTCATGCAGTGAGTCCCAACTGACAGCGCTACTGAGGGTCACTGAAAACTTCAGTAGTTCTATCAGGATGGAATTTGGTGTAGACAAATGTGCAGTTATGCATGTAAAACAAGGCAGGATAGTGGAATCTGATGGAGTACATCTATCAGATTTCACTCAGCTTAGATCGATCCTCGCAACTGATACCTACAAATACTTGGGTATGTCGCAAGCCTTGGGCATCAACGAGACAGACATGAAACAATCGTTGCGGGTGCGCTTCTTTGGTCGCCTGAAAAAGGTTCTGAAGAGTCTTCTTTCAGGCGGCAACAAGGTGCGCGCCTGTAACGGTTGGGTCATGCCACTCTTGATGTACTCTTTCGGCATACTCAAGTGGACTCAGACCGAACTGGATGAGATTGATAGGCGAGTCCGTTCACTGTTGACCACATTTCGAATGCTTCACCCACGTTCGTCTGTAATGAGGTTGTACATCCCGCGGAAGTGTGGGGGCCGAGGGTTTCTAAACGCTAAGGACCTACACAACCGCGAAGTGTACAACCTTAGGGAATATTTTCTTAAGGGCAGCGTGGATGTGCATCGGGATGTGGTTGCAGTTGATGGTGGCCTCACCCCGCTCTCATTGGCGAAAGAGAACTGGCGCAGGCCTGTAGCTTTAGGCGTTGACGAACGCAGGCTTGTATGGCAGAGCAAGGAGCTGCATGGTAGATTCTATCGGGCCCTTCACGGACCTGATGTGGATCTACCAGCTTCTGTGGCCTGGCTACGTTTCGGTAATCTCTTCGGGGAAACCGAAGGTTTTGTCTGTGCAATTGCAGATGAGGTTATCAAGACGAGAAATTACCGGAGATATATCATGAGGGACGGCACAGTAGACCTATGTCGGGCTTGTAATCGACCTGGTGAGTCCCTCAGACATATAGTCTCCGGATGTTCTCGTCTTGCTAATAGCGAGTACTTGCACAGACACAACCAAGTAGCCAGGATCATACATCAGCAACTGGCTCTGAGGTACAGGCTTGTGGACGTCGAAGTGCCATATTACAAGTACATCCCTGAGCCAGTTCTCGAGAATGGTCATGCAACACTGTACTGGGATCGATCTATTGTCACAGATAGGACTGTTGTTTGCAACAGGCCTGATATTGTGATAATAGATCGATCAGAGCGCCGCGCAATGATTGTCGACATCACTATTCCACATGACGACAATCTCGTGAAAGCAGAAAAAGACAAACAAGAAAAATATTTGGACTTGGCTCACGAGATTGTCGATATGTGGGATATTGATTCGGCAATCATTGTTCCGATAGTTGTGTCCGTTAATGGACTTATAGCGAAAACCCTCGAACGCCATCTAGAGAGGTTGAAACTAGGCAGCTGGGTCAAGAGTTTGATGCAAAAGGCAGTAATTCTGCAAACGGCTCGCATTGTGAGGAAATTCCTATCTCTGGAGCCCTAACCGCCGGTGACTTGGATCCTATTCCCGTCGTCGGTGGGAATCTATTTTTATATTTTTAAATGTCATTTTTTGTTTGGAATGTTATATTTAAAAATGTAAAAAATAGGAAAATTATGTAAATAAAGAGAATAATAATAAAATTAGATATGGTAAATTATATGTTAAACTTATTACAAAATACAATAACACAGCGCATTATCATAGAGTATGCGAATATTACCTATTGTTGTGGTACCCAATACTCATTTTCAAAATTTGGTTACAGGCCGCTGTGAAATAACTACGAATCGGTTATAAAAGCAAATTGGCAATACAGTAGCACAGTATGCCTAATTAAAATTAAGGACACGGGCACAATATTTGCATTTATACCTGGTAATATTATTATTGCGTTGTATGAAAACTCTATATGTAGCGATGGTCTAGTTGGACGACTTGTATATTGCCACCCAGAAGGTATCAGGCTCAAACCTAGAAAGGTCACGTCTTTTCCCTGTATTAGGCGTATAATAATAATAATAATAATAATATACCTTCATCGTGTAATATAAACAAAAAATGTATTACAAGATGAAAAGAAAGCTTACAAACCGCAGGGTAGCTTTGTGGCGAGCTGAATGTGTGTGGCGACACTGCGGTCCCGAATGCTTCAGAGAGTCGGTCAGGGCCTCGTCTCCGGCTTGCCTTTATTGGCTGGTTGGAGTGGATTTCCAACAGCGCCCGCAGGACCCTCGACTCTGGCTTGCCTTTGAAGCCGCTAGAGCTATTAGCTCGGTGGTGGAAGTATCATTGTCAAGGGCATCATTACGGGGAAACTCGCTTCGGGTCACGAGACCCGCCATGGCGAAACCGATGCCACACCGCTCGACACCCCTAGCTGCTCGCACCGGTGTTGCCCTCTTGTTGCCTTTGTGATAGAGTATTTTTTGCCTTGGCGGCTTTTAACACCCGTCCCAATAGCCCAGAGTAATTAGTTTTCATAAAAGTAGCAATAGTCCCTCACCTGCTGCGGCTAACCCGTGACTGTACTTAATAGTGCAGTTATGGAGGCTCCTCAGTAGGTGTCCCATCACATTCTAGATTAAAACTCTCAAAAGGCCTCTGCGCGTTGGACCTATGTCTCCGTGTTCGCCTGCCAAAGGGCCGGTATTGTTCTAACAAATTAGAATAATACCCGTGAAAGAGAAACAAATAATAATATAATAATATTCTACCACATTCACACAACACCATCTAGTCCCAAACTAAGCAGAGCTTGTGGTATGGGTACTAGACAATGGATAAACATACTTATACTTTTTTTTGTAAATACCTACATACATATTATACGTAGAAACACCCAGACCAAGACAAACATAATTATATGTTCACGCACACAAATGTTTGACTTGAGCGGGAATCGAACGCGCGACCTTCGGCGTCGCAGTCGCATACACTCCTGCTGCGCCAACCGGTCGTCAATTGTTATTATTAATCATGAAACATCTCATCGTGTTTTACCAGAGCACATTAACAGTTACTTATCATATTTGAATATGAACATATTTGACAGTCATTACAAGTAGTCCGTATTCTTAAATGTACAAACACGTCTGGTGTCATATCTTTTTGGGTTGCATCAGACTATATTTCTGTGGAAAACCTAATATTCTGTCAGATATAGATAAAAATCAGAAACCTTTCCGGACGCTAAGTTGAATGTTTTGGTTTGGAACAGGGACTCCTCTAAGATGGTGATGATATGAAAGCTCGAGCTAGGTTCAATTCTATTCTCACCTCCATTGGTTAGGCATTACATGATTGATCCTGTGCAGGATTGAAATTTAATAAAAATTAATTTAATTTACAAATAAATGATTATTTCTAAGAGTTGTTTGCTTTTTCTTAAGATTTCAAATTCAGCACCACGTCAATTATTAATTTGCAAGACTTTGAAGTTTCACATTTTTTTATGTTTGTCTTTAGATTTACAAAATAAATTGATACAAGCTACGCTGCTATGCGTACCCGCGTCGAAGTGCCTTAGTCGTCGTAAAAAATACACGGAAGTAATCTAAATCCCGGCATTTGACAGGTTTCATTTTATTAAGGGTACATGAAAATTTCATAATTGATTACTTTTGGGGGATTTTATCATAAAAATACAGTTGGATGAATTTTTACATAATAGTATAAAAATTTATGCTGTACAAGTCGATGTAAGTGCATTTGCGCGTCGTTTGGACAAATTTCATAGAATATTTATGATGATTGTCTAGCCATCTTAAAGTTTACCCACCTTAGGTTATTCACCTTATTTTGTTACTCTTGGGTTCAATAGGAATCTCTATCCGTTCCCTATTGAATTTGTAGTTTGAAGAGTAAGGCGTTATCATACAAGTTCTCAGTTATTTTTGTTAGTAAAACAGCTCTTATTTTCTTAAATATACCTCGAAATAGAACTAATGCTATTTTAGACGGTGATATGTTCGCTGACTGGACTCGCCATTTTCACTTACTTCATCTCACTATAGTAAATTTTAGCTTTTTGTCTTTTCAGTCTGTCCATCCTAAGGTTGCCTGGAAGAGATCGAACTTTGCGATAAGGCCGCCCTTGTGCATTTGTTATGTATGTAGTACACTTAAGTCATTTACACCTAATTTGTACCAACATTTGCACAATAAAGAATTATCTATCTATCTAAATTAAATAATATAGTATATTATTTAATTTAGATATATAGACACACTCAAATCGTAACAAATTTCAACGGTACATTGTGGCTTAGGTTATTCGACCTCAATGAGATGGCTAAAACACATTTTAGTACTTTTGTTTTCATGGATACTTAATAAAGTATAAAAGTTATTGTGAAACTTATGTGACAATAAGAATGCGTTTAAAACGTTACATTTCCAGGTTAAAAATAATTTATAGAGATTTACAGGTAGAGATTTACAGGCAAAAATATGAAGAATCAAAAAGCTTTCAAACGCGGCAAATTCACGGCTCGAGTAATAACCGTTGAAATTGGATACGAAGATGTTATAAAGTAATACGCACCGCTTATGTTGCGTGAATGTCATCGCTACTACGTATAGTTAATATCTGGCTACACGATTTGCGAATGTGAAATTGAACCGATTACATAATATATAGACTCTACTGTTAAGTGTTATGCCAGCTATACGCAAGAGCTGATAAATCTGAATCATAGAATATTGGTATTACATATGAAAATAAATTATGCTTCATGCAATGAATGTATATTTTTAATTTTGTGTCAAGGACAGAAGCTTCTGTATTTTTTTATTTCCTATCGAGTTCAAACCTGCAAAGATTTTTCAATTGGAAATGGCATGGTGGCCATTTCTATTTTAACATAGTCATCATATCAACCAAACAATGTCCACTGCTGAACATAGGCCTCCCCCAAGGTTCTCCACACAGACCGGTCTTGAGCCACCCACCTCCAACCGCCTCCCGCGATCTTGACTAGATCGTCGGTCCACCTTGCGGGAGGCCTACCTCTGCTGCGTCGTCCGGTACGTGGCCGCAACTCCAGAATCTTTCTGCCGCAACGGCCATCGGTTCTTCGAGCTATGTGCCCTACCCACTGCCACTTCAGCTTGGCTATCCGGAGAGCTATGTCGGCGACTTTGGTTCTACTGCGGATCTCCTCATTTCTGATTCGATCTCGCAGGGAAACTCCAAGCATAGCTCTCTCCATCGCCCTCTGAGTGACATTGAGCCTTCTGATAAGGCCCATAGTGAGCGATCACGTCATCACTGGCAACACACACTGGTCAAAGACTTTCGTCTTGAGACACTGCGGGATATCGGACGAGAAGATATGTCGTAGCTTCCCAAACGCTGCCCAACCGAGTTGGATTCGACGATTGACCTCCTTCTCGAAGCTGGACCTACCTAATTGGACTACTTGTCCCAGGTAGATATACTTGTCGACAACTTACAGCGTAGAGTTCCCAACCTGAATAGGAACAGGTACAACATGGACGTTCGACATGATTTTCGTTTTGTCCATGTTCATCTTAAGACCTATTTGTTGGGAGACTCTACAGAGGCCATCGAGCATTGTGCCTAGGTATTTCATGGTCTCAGCCATGACTACGATATCGTCTGCGAATTGAAGGTGAGTGATGTACTCGCCGTTGATGTTGATGCCGAGTCCATTCCAGCCCAAAAGCTTGAAAACATCCTCCAGCGCAGTGGTAAACAGTTTCGGGGATATGACATCCCCCTGTCTCACGCCTCGCTGGAGTTGAATATGTTTCGAATTCTGGCCCTGGAGGCGGACTGACATAGTGGCGTTTTCATACAAACACTTCAGCACTTCGATATTATCGGTAGTCAATCCGGCACCGTTGGAGAGACTGTAGCACCGCCCAGGTTTCGATCGAATCGAAGGCTTTCTCATAGTCCACAAACGCCAAGCATAGAGGCTGGTTATACTCCTCGGACTTCTTTATAACCTGCCGCAGCGTATGTATGTGGTCTATGGTACTATAGCCTTTACGGAAACCGGCTTGTTCGGTAGGCTGGAAATCGTCTAGCTTGCTCTCGAGACGATTCGTGATGACTCTCGAAAACAGCTTGTAGACGTGGCTCAGAAGTGAAATGGGTCTATAGTTCTTTAATAGGGTTTTATCCCCTTTCTTAAAGAAAAGCACCACCACACCTCTATGCCACGCCTGTGGCGTTTTACCCTCGAGAATGACGGAATTAAATAGCTTCCAAAGGGCTTCTACAGCGGGTGTACCGCCGGCCTTCAGAAGCTCGCTCGTAGATAGATAGATAGATAATTGCTTTATTGTGCAAATGTTGGTACAAATTCGGTGTAAATAACTTAAATGTAGATACATATCAAATGCACAAGGGCGGCCTTATCGATGAGTGCGATCTCTTACAGGCAACCTTAGGATGGACAGACTGAAAAAGACAAAAAGCTTTGATGTGTAGCGACTAATTTTTTATTATATACATACATACGCAGGCATACATACAATAGATATGATTCCGTCATCACCCGGCGCCTTGTTGTTTTTGAGTTGTTTGAGAGCCACACTAATCTCGTGCACGCTGACGTCCTACTTATATCCCTATCTTCAGTATAGTGTCGGGTCAATCCAGCTCTAGGGTCTGACGCTGGAGTACTTGCGGGTTGTTGCGTTGTCGTGTATAGCTGTCCATAGAATCTTTCGATCTCCTCCAAGAGCTCAGGCTTGTACGATACGATTCTGCCATCTTCCGTCTTCAGCTTTGTCAGCTGACTCTGCCCAACAGACAAATCTCTCTGGAACACTTTGTATCCCTTATTCTGCTCGATCGCCTCACGAACACATTTTGTGTTGTATTGGCGGAGATCGCAAGTCAGAGACTTAGAGATCTGTCTGTTGAGGTGCCGATATTTCGGCATGTCGTCGGAGGATAGCAGAAACATCTTACGCCTGTCCTCTAACAGCTCGAGGGTCGGACCCGAGATCTTGCTGGTTCTCTTGCTTTTCTGGGGCTTAAAAAATGTAGCCTCTGTTATATGGACAGCATCCACGAACCCGTTACTGTACTCGTCCACATCTACGTATCCGCCCAGGCATTCGAAATGGTTCCTGAGTTCGAGCTGAAAGCTCTCGGTGTTTTGGATATGAACCGGTGCCGGTCGGAGCGTGGACTTTATCAACCTCGACCGTTCGAAGCTTGTACAGATATTTAATGTGCCTCTTACCATTCGGTGATCGCTCCTCACTTTAAACGAATTGATCACGGAGACATCATTGAATATCTGCCTCTTCGTTGACATGATAAAGTCAATCTCATTTTTGGTGGCACCGTCTGGGCTTACCCAGGTCCACTTGCGGCATTCTCGCTTCTTGAAGAAGGAATTCATCATATAGAGTCCTTCCTTCTCCATAAAGCTAGCCAGCAAGTGACCCCGGGCATTCCAATACCCATATCCAAATTGCCCCACTCTCAGCTCATCACCGTCGCGTTTGCCCAGTTTCGCGTTAAAATCTCCCATGACCATGGTGTTATGGGTTTTGAAGCCATGTATAGCCCGAGATATGTCCTCGTACATGGCTTCCACCTCCTCATCGGGGTGCGTCGGTGCTTGGATAATCTGAGTATAAGGTACGCTACCCTGCTCGACACACTCCCGATATTTATCACGTTGGTCACGAGAGATTTGTGGACGATAAACCCGACACCACCTTGGGACTGTTGGTCACCCTCCCGGTAGAAGAGCAAGTTACCGGAATTGAGAACTATCGAGTCCTCCTCCTGTTTTCGGACTTCAAATAGGCCTATGATATCCCATCGCAATTTGCTCAATTTTTCTTCCAGCTCGACAATCTTCTCGTCGGTCCGCAGTGTGCGCGTGTTCAGTGTTACCAGGGCCAATTGTCGTTGGTGGTGGGAGCCCGATCTCTACCGGAGATTCTTTGCACCGCTTGCCCCGCCGTTACCATGGCCACTACCATAACCAGAACTAGCGGGGCCGCCGGGGACTAGGGGCCATTTTTAGGTGTGTGTCTCATATTGGAGGGATTTTGCCGTAATCGCCACGCAGACATCTTGGCGATCGCAGTGGCGGAAGTTTTTGATACTAGACGCTGCTGCCCGTCTAGTAACTTTACATTTACTTCCGCCTTACTTTGGATGGTTTGATCGCCATCTTTCGGTTGACCTTTAACATAGTATGTTCAGTTTAATGAGTAAAATCATGTGCTACGGTTACCAGCTTCAAATTTGTTATGGTTTGATATACAGGGTTATTTGTAAAATACCGTTAACCTCTTAGGACTATGTTACTAACATCATAATCAACTACTTTTGTTCTATGACTTTTAAAAATTCATCATATTTTAGTTCATCTGATTTTCATACAAAATTAAAAATATTTAAATTGAACGCTCTAAATGTTTCGAAGTCTATGCGATTACAACAATAGCGAGCGGTGCGGTCGGCGGGCGGCGGGCGGGGTCACGCAGGCGTAGCTAGGTACAGCAAAATACACGAGTTGAAATGTGTTAAATAGGACAACGAAATCTTGAAGGTTTGTTTTTGGTAAATGTAATAAGTTTTGTAAAAAGTCATAGATCAAAAGTTGTTGATTATGATGTTAGTAACGTAGTCCTGAGAGGTTAACGGTGTTTTACAAATAACCCTGTATAATAAATACGGCTTATATAAAATTATAATCATAAACATGCGAAACCGATATTAATATACGAGTACATACCATTAATATAACTGCGTGCCAGATTACGGGAAGCCTGTGTAACTGCTTTACACAGGCTTCCCGTAATCTGGCACGCAGTTATATTAATATCGGTTTCGCATGTTTATGATTATAATTTTATATAAGCCGTATTTATTATACAGGGTTATTTGTAAAACACCGTTAACCTCTCAGGACTACGTTACTAACATCATTACCACAATTAGAAGCAACATAATCTATCCATATACAATAGCCAGAACACGTTAAAAAAACTATTGAATTTACTACAAATTTCAGTAGAATTTTGTATAAAGTTGTTTGTAATATTACTGGGAAGTTACGCTCGATCCATCAATATTATTACTTGGTATGGATCGTTACAGTATTACAGAAAAATGCAGCAAGATTAAAAAAAATAGGATACTCACGCACTATAATATGTTGTCAAAGTGTGGTCATCGAATACAGCCGGTACAGTGTCATACGGCGAGGCGGTAGCTTATGCCACCGTGCCATCCGTGCAGTCAATGATACAATTTTTATGTACGTTTTTTAGGGAACTGTATGAAAAAATGGCCTTGGATCTCACTCGTGTGTCTTTTCATCGCAGTATTATAGCCAATTTGCTTCCAAACTACTGGCCTATTAGAATTGTTTGGCACTTATTAGTACGTTGAACTAGGTATGTAAAAAGACGGCGAGCAAAATCTCCACGATTTTTAAATTATAACAAACGTAGCTAGCAGCTCTTAGATCGCATCGGAATCGCACCGTGCATTGAGAATTCGGTATTTGGATAAGGTTTGGATAGAAAATGTGAAGGTTATGATACGTTAATAACATTTTAATGTTGATATTTAATTTATATTTCGACTATTCAAGTGTAATGTCATAAAATAAAGATAATCGAGTTTTTAATCTCACATGATTCGAACAGCAGCATTTTTTATATTTCAGATACATATATCCAAAAGCTTAAACCTTGCAACAAGTACATGTCGACATTTCTAACGTAGTTCACATTACTCACACTTCTCACCAAACATATAATGGAGTTAATAAAGTCTAGAGCCTCCAAATTTTATAAAACTTGTATCTGAAACTCGAGTACGAATTACAAGGTAATATTGCCGAACTTTCAGTTCGTGATACGTATCTGGGACTCTCACGTCTAATGGTTATTATAATAATAGTATAGATAGGTGCGGTGTGGAAGGATTCTGATGCCATGACGTCACGTCCGCCGGTGGTGACGTTATTTCCGGGTGTCAGCTCCCATCGTCAACGCTTCCGCCGGGCTAGTGTTGGCCGTCCCCAAGCAAACATCGCTTTTTATTTAGATACGTCACGTACGGTTCTGTCAAAATAATGGTTCAAATTTAGATAAAGTATACGAACGTGGAATGAGACTTCACTCGCAGTAATACAGATTTTAGATTTATTTTCTTACTAGAGGACGCCAGCAGCTACGCCTGCATTTTTTATAATTTTCCCCGTTTTGGCCGATCCCGTGGGAATTTCGGGAAATCCCTTCTTAGTGCACCCCTACGGTCCCCAAGGAATATACATGCCAAATTTCAGCTTCCTGCGTCCATTAGTTTCAGCTGTAGCGTGTCTGTCAGTCAGTCAGTAACGCAAGGATTTTATATATTAAGATTTCTGTCAACAACTTTTTTTTTTATGTTCTGAACGCAAAAAAAGACAATCCCTTTAGGATGTCTTCCCTATATGTGTGTTTTATCTCAAGTACCTACATAAAATTTTTAGGTTGGATCCCTATATGTAGTAGGTCATTAAAGTCTATGGTATAAACACAGATTGCTTTTATGTGATATACTGATATGAAATAGAAATACCGGTAAATAGATAGGTATATTTTTATGATACAATAAACAAATAATTAATTTATCTTTACATTGAAAATAAGCAGACAAATTGCTTTTGTAAGAGGAAAAAACTACAGATACGTTAGACATGTATTGTGTCTGTTATTTGAGGGTATTACGAAGAATCGCTGTAAATAAACTGTTACGATCCTTCCCAACTGACTTATAGTGGGGAAAGAAAAATTTTATGTTATCGGATATACAGCTATTTTCGTTTTGGTACTCATACAATAAATATATTATTGATTCTATCGTAATTATTCGTCTTGTAACGCGAAAGATAAAAAAGCGAGTTCAGTGATGTCGATATTCAGGGACGACTTCCAGTATAATATAAATTTATTAAAATGGCTGCAGAGTCAAAAAGGTTTAAACTAAAACTTTGGAAGTATTTTTCATATGATGCTTCTGTAGTGCCAAGGGTATATTATTTCCTCTAAGCATCATTTAAGCACCGATGGCCTAGTGGAGAAACTTTTTTTAGTTTCTGAGCCTAATAGAAAAACAAGTCAGCGATAGCATAGATATTGGAGATACCAACGGACTGCCATGCAAAGGGTATTGGGTTCGAATCCACGGCGCGCACCGCTGACTTTTTGAGGTTATGTGCGTATTCAATTGTTAATTATTATCGTTTGTCTGGTGCCTTGAAGAGAACGTGAAACCGTCGGTCCCGGCTGTAATGAAGATCTATGACAGTCGTTACCTCAAATAAACTGATACTAGTCTAAACCATGGAATATGACTATCCCTTTTGGTTACGGAAGTCAAACTCCAGTCGCTCTGTTGAAAAGTTGATATTCTGTCATATCTGGTTAGACTAGTAAGCAGACCTTGGACTCCTAGGTGTGGAAGTCTTGGATACAACCGGGATACCGCTAGGACGATGATGATGCTTTTGTAGTACCAAGGGTCTCAATCGTCTATGAGCAAGTTGTTTGAATTATATGGTATGAAACAACATAGATTTGACACATCTTTTCGAGATTATGTAAAAAAGTAATCCAATCACCATATTAGAGAGCACCTTGAACAGTACAAAAAATTTGCGCATATAATTTTAAAATTAAATTGAATAAGACATCAAAAGATAAAATATAGATTTAATCAAACTAAGATTAGCTCTTACGCAAGCTTCTTATTTAAGAGGCTTTTCTCAAAACACGATGAGTTAAAAAATAATTATACCTATTCATATACCTCGAACATAACGGCCGTGTTTATGAATTCAGTATTGGTCAAAAAGAGGGTAGAATAACAAATCCAATTAACAATAATACATATAATCTCTAGACCTCAAACTTTCCGATCTGCTTTCAAACTTGTTCAACAATTTCTATGAGAACTTTTAAGCTTTCGCAAGCTTTTTGAGTAATATTTTAACTTACTTTATTACCGTTGAATTCCAACGAGGTATTATTGAAATAAGTTATAAAAATCTTTTTGACACGACGGGGTTTGGAAATATATCGTATTCGATAGGAAAAGTTTTTGAATAAAACTTTGTTGTTTTTAAATATTTAATAATATGATAAAACTGAAAGTTGATGTGTTGTTTTGTTTGATATTATTTAAGACTCGTGATGCAGGATTTATTCTAGCGCGACAGGTAGAGGTAGTGCTTTTTTCTATCATGGGGCCGTTAAAAACTTACAACCATTGAACACAAAGTACACCGAACAATAAATGCCGTAAAATTCAATTTATGTAGTATCTATTTTAAAATAGCTTTAAGATTATCCCATCAATCCAAAAAATGCACAACAATCTTTCCGCTATCTAATTAATCATCGTATAAGTTTGAACACTAAGTGTGTTGAAACAGGTACTTTGTACCCAAAACCAAGCTGCAAACTTCGTGATGCATAGTCTGGAAGATAACGTAGCGCACTTGCTACGATGCACGTAGCACCGTAGCGCGTAGGACGTGTCTATAATGTGTAATTTTATAATGTAGCATCATTATCTTACCTTGGTCAAAATTTCTATTCGCCTTCGCTTCCTGCAGTTTGGTGATTTTTTGCATCCTTTTTTCCTTTGCTTCTTTTACGGTTGTCTGGTTAAATATCCTGTTGTTTCTCCTAGTACTATTTTAGAATATTTAGTCGGCCATCGTCCTATAATTTACCCCTATCTATTTCATATTCATTCTCACACAGTCCAGTCATGTTGTCCTCGGGCTCTATCTCTCTCATCATTCTTCTACATTAAAATGTATCACTTATTTACCTTTAACAAATACATATATATCTCTACGCATAAGAAGTTATTTACCTTTATTTTTATAATCTCACTTAGCGTAATCTCTGCTTCGCACAGCGCTCATCTACGTAGCATATCTCTGATTAGTGAACAGCCTTAAAATGGCACTAAAATGAATTTTACATCAAATTTTAGCGGCTTAAGACAGAACAGCTTAACAACATTGCCCTGTTCATGTTACACAAAGTCAGATAAGTCGTAATACTTAAGTGTATATATGGTCTCACGTGGCTTGGAATAAAATTTTAGTACTTGAAACGTCACGTGAGATAAAATTGATGTGCACTTTTAAATGTATATACTAATTTTAGGGCCCTTTTGTTTGTTGTTCTGAATGAGTATTATGTGTGCTGATTCCTTTTAAACATTTTTAAAAGTATACAAATTATCTTTTTTGTGTCGAAAAAGGAAACAGCGGCCTCTGAATGAAAAAAAGCATCTGCTTTGTGTATAGAGAGCAATAATTTGGTGTTGTAACTGTATTTTAAGAACGGTTGTGATTTGTCGTCTTAGATCTAAATGTAACTTCTTAAGAAAACATAGAATTAAATTGTTGTAAGGCGATAAAAAGAAACCACAAATTTGAAAATTAAAAAAATATTACTGACTGAATTAGACTGCCTCCGTGGTCCAGTGGATAGCGTATGTGAAATGCTTATCGGAGGTCCCGGGTTCGATCCTGGGTCGTGCAAAAGTTTTACTGGATTTTTCCGAATACTCAGTAGCAGCCCGGAGTCTGGGAATGTGCCCGGTTATGGCAACAGGCTCGCCCCCTATTACGTAGGACATAAAAATTCCTGGCGAAATATGGGTGCAATATTTACACCTCTGCCTACCTCTTCGGGAAAACAGGCGTAAGAGTGTAAAAAAAAATATATTATCTAAAATGATTATAACCAAAGTTTTTTTGTTCTTAAACTCCTCGAATTACCTGCTAAGAGCCAGCATTCGACAATTCATCAGATCAGTTACAAGCGGGAATCCTTTCGGAACCATGCACCTGCAGTCAGTGACGTTTAGCGAGTGCAATAATACGTACTTATATAACTCTACTAGCTGAACCGGCGAAAGTTGAATGAAGCCTTAAAATATAAAGCTGAAGAGTGTTTATTACTTGTTTGGTTGAACACGCTTATATCAGGCACTACTGCTTTGATTCTAATTATTATTTTCAAGTTGGATATCTAAATTATATAATAAGACTATAGGCTATATAACATCAAGCTTTGAGCCACAGGTTTGGAGTAGTAGCCCCATATAACGCGCGTGTAAACGCGGGCTTATGTACTAGTTTTATAATACTTTACATTCACCAGTTTTAATCAGATTATGAGAAATACTACAGTTTCAAATTTAAAACACAAAAAGAGAAGTTATATTTTAACTATTATCCAAAACATCTTCCTTGAATTCCAAAGATTACTTAAATAACAAAATTAAATGACCCGAAATTGTCCCGCCGTTCTCTAATTTAACATGTACATGAATTCACAAAGTCAGCAGTGCGTGCCGTAACATCAAGAGTGGGATTGAAATAAGACCCATTTTATTAAATCAAACTGTGTTGTTCTATTTTGAGTACAACGGGGTTAATGATTAATTAATTTAAAAATATTCCAGTAGAAGTTAGCAACTGGATTCAGTATATGTTTCGCAAGTCCGACTCGAAAAGAAGTAAAGAACAACGACGTGAAGTTATTGTTTTTTTTATTTACGTTTATTTATTACGTTGAAACCATAGTCAATCATAAAATAATATCGTTAATACGATTCTAATAACCATATGCCTGCAATAGACATTTGCATGCCAATAATACACACCATAAAGTCCCATCAAATTTGACTTCTAGAAATATATATCACATTAATACACATTGATTGATTAACAACACCTTTTGCAGAAAATATCGTATAAAAATAGTTTAATGTCATCATTGTCCACCGCTAGCCACAAATATGTATATAGAAACTAAAACCTAAGAGGGCAATTTACCAAAAATATTAACGCTAAAAGCATCTACAATGTGTTATGTATTGTCTGAACATTTATTATATGCCTGCAGTATAACATCGTGGTCGACTTAACAATGTCGTAAAATTCTATTAGAAACGCCGTACTACAACATTATGACGCAGTGTAAAAAAAATTGGATACTAAAAGAATTCGTGAGCTCAAATTTTATAGTTTTTTGCGGTAAAACTGACTGCAGGCTCTAGTATAAAGCTTCACTTAATGTTACGAAAACATAGTTGAGGGCCATTTCATGACTTTACTCAAAATGACATGTTTCAGATCAGGTTCGCCGTATCTGGTAAGTATATATTCGCAGTTATTTTTTAAGAACAATATGACTTGAATGTACCTTTAAAAAATGTTCATACTAAGTACACAAATATAGAATAAGGAGTTCATTCAAACTTAATACAACTTTGTGGATTACACAAATTGTTGACCGTTGCACCCTGCAGTTGCACTCAGTGCAGACTGCAGTCGCAGTGGCAGAGGTGACGAATTAGACCACTGCGTCAGAGATAGATTATCAACTAATAAGTTTAGTGAGCAGTGTGTACACAACTCTGATGAAAGACGTTGGTATGACTAAGATAATTATTATATTAGTATGTTTGGACCATGTATTTTTAACAGTGAGGAAGGACATATTAGTTTTTCGGAAGAAATGTATGATATCAGTCCCACTACTCGCTCTGTGTACAGTCTATTTTACATCATTGAACATAGTCATTTGTTTCTCAAATGTATTGGGCTCTGGTCACAGTAGTCTGGGCATAGAGCAGTGTAAAATTTGTTCACACATTGGGAAACCGTCGATCAGTGAATATGAAAAGGGCCTTAGAGAGAAAGCTGGACTTGTTACTCCATTCCTTTGTTATCTTCAGACAATATCTAGAGATTTGGCAGCTTATGTTTGGATGTATACTTTTTATGGTCGGTTTATGTGGACGCTTTTTATTGGGCGGACTGAACTATAATTTTCTGTTTTGATAGTGTGATATGGTAGTTCTAGTGTTCTACTAAGATTCGATCTAGTGTTCGAATACAATTATTTCAAAGAAGTTAGTATTTCATTTTGCAGCATACAAATGCGCAAAAAGAACCATCCGACTAAGACCAAGAAATAACAATGTGTGGACCATACAAGGTTTATTACGTGAATGAATGTCTGAACACTTAGCGTTGAGATAAAAAGTAAAAAGGCATATAAATATATAAATTCACTTGTTCTGACTGATAATCATTGCAGAGTATTTTTTTTCTTTACTTTCTATAATTTCTTTATCATTCTTTCTATCCGATTTATCTTTACTTTATTTCATATTTAAATCAAATCAAATCAAATTTATTTATTTGTTAAAACATGAGTAGGTATAATCATGATAGCATGCATGGTGTTGAAAAGTACAGGATTGTTCGTCATGTTTTTGCCTGTGTAGCATACAAATATTTCACATAAAATTAAAAAAAAATTACTTGACAATGACGACAATGACGAAATTAACGACTTATGTTTCAGAAATGTATACATGCTTTAGATTTTATATACCTAACCTATGTCAACGTGACACCCGGTCTGACGAAGATTTCACAAAGGCGGAATACAAAAAATATATCGCACGTGGGCAAGAATCGTAAGCAATTCGTCTATAAGTTTTTTGTATTCTAGTGAAGCAAAATCACGAAGTATGTTTTTTTGTGAGAACATACTATAAGTTGGTTCATTTTTACGACAGTAAATAAAAATAATAGCTTTTATACTACCTTGCACAGAATGGCAGTCAGGACTCGGACGAGTATGACAATTTTATTGAAAGATACAAAAATAAACTTCATTATTAATGAAAATAAGTCATGCGATAGGTATGTACTTAAGTTCAAATTTAATTCTTAAGGTTACAACTCAACTCTTGATCACAAGGGTACCATGCGACCGCCACTTGTTTGAAATAAAAAAAGATATTGCCCTTATTGCTCGGTAGCCTGCTCTACGGCCGATGGTTTTGCTCAAGATTAATTTTCAGGAGACCGTAGTAATCCCTTAAAATTCTCTTAAGTTCGCAGAGTATTAATCCAATTTTCAAACCAACTCTGATTTATTATTGACAAAATCTATATTTAACTTGAAAATTAAGAATCATGTTTATCCTTAGGCCGCCCACACATTCGCGTCAATGTCAACACAGCATCACCTCGGCGTCGACGCCGAGGTGTCGCTGCGTCGCTGCGTGTATGTGGGCGGCCTTAATCCAATTTTCCTCGAGTCGAATTCTCAGCCAAAATGAAATTAGATTTTTCTGGTGTTTGAAATAATTTATACGAATATTTTTACATGTATCGGCAATACGATATTTTGCCCTCTGGCAAATTTCTTAGTTATTACGCAGAAATATGATTACTTTCTTATAAAATATCGTCTTAATTGGTATTAATTTCCTTCACATAAGCATTATATAATTTTCACAATAATATATTTGCGCCGTTTGAGGATTTCCGCAGATGCAGCAGCAGCGCCAGCATGGCCTCCCGTGCTTGGAACATGGGCATTTTATTATTTATTTCGTTGTAATCTATATCTTACATAATAGGTAATTGATGTCGTTCAAAATGATATTATCTTTAAGTTCGATATCATAATTATTTCAATACATAAGTGGGTACATAAAGACTTTAACCAGTTTTTGATAATCTGGGCACGGAGAAAGTTCGAAACCCAAATGAGGTTTGTTATTATATGATTATTTATTAAAGGCAAATAGGTACCCAATTCTACGAAAGGAAAAACGCAGTTTTAGCTTGTATTTTATTATATCAGTCGTCCTTTACCCAATTCGCGTTTTGGTGATGGCTCCCATAAAAGGCATGAGCCCCATAATCAAGGGTTGTTGTTTTTTATGATTACGTCGTCGTTACTGAAGATAAGAACCTCTTCAAAATTGAATTCAGTGAAATCTGTAATGAACATATTACCAGAGAAAAAGGTAGTAGAACCAAATAATAAATATACGTCTATTTGAATATACTTCGAGTTATGTACGTGCACTATAAATGATGAACTTCTCAATAGACAGAATTATGAGTACTTTATAATGCAAAAATGATAACAAACATGCCGTACGATTCTAAAATGACTAATGCACATACACACACACACTCACATACACACAAACTCTAACACATACACACAAATATTCTGTATGCATGCTTTTAGTTTAAAAAAGAAATATATATAATTGATCATAATATCTTGTACCATGTTCTCTTGCAACCCTTATTTTATGAGACAGTTATGTCTATTTTCAAATTAATGTAAACATCAGCAGATTATGATGTAAATTTGTTAGAGAGGGGCCTGGAGATTTGTCATACAGGTTTCGAACCTACTACAGACTCCAGTTCTCTCACAAAGGTCTTGTTCAACAGCTGTAATGACAACAAATTCTATTGTTTTTATATACAATATGTACCTTTATGAGAGAAAATAAATAAATTATTATATATATTATATTATATTATATTAATGCACGGTATGGCAACGATTATCGAATGTCCCTTATTCTTAGTTAGACAGTTGAAAATTCAATTTCTAGGACTTATAATAAAATAATTACACCATAACAACTCAACTAAATAATCGTAAAATTTTGCATACACTTTGTTAGAACACAGAAAACGACGACATATTGAATCTCGATACATCGTATTAGATTTCGGTGAAGTCGTATTCAAAAGCAAGTATTTTGTAATTACACATGCTGTAGTTGTGATATAACTGAAAATTTTTAATTAAAAATAATATCTTCAAATCTTAAAAATACGAGACAGTGATCTTCTTGTTTTTCTTGTGTGTGAACAACTCAGTCTGGTGTCGGAGCTTCCAGACCGCCCAATAGCCTTCCCACCGGCTTATCGATTCTTGTCCTGAGACAAAAACTGAGACCGACAGCTTTACGTGCCCTCGATAGCGTTGTGATGTAAAGGCCACACTCACTGTCTGCCTCACTCACACCCATCCAACTGGCAATTTGTGCAAGCATTGCTTAACTTTGCCAACCTGTTACGAATGGCAAGCCAAGTCTTGCTATGAGCGCTGCGATAAGTAGCTTGTATATTTTTTACTTGACAAGAAGTAGTATTATAAGAAAATATTATAGTGTGTAATATTTGTCTAAAACTCGGTTTTTGTAATCACGATTAATCTCTATTTGATAAGCTACTCCTTAAAGAATTCACGGTAAGATGTTTACGGTACGGTTTCAGTTCAGCTTTCAGTAAACCAGGTCTCTTTGGAAAAGTAAGAGGTGACGGCTTTCAAGTTCATAACAGGAATTAGTTGACGTTCTAAATAGATTCCATCGTTGGTTCAGCTCACGTAAAATAAATTTATTTGTACACAATTGTCTGATCTTCCATTGCGTGGTGACAAGATGAGACATTTTGTACTCAATAAGGTAAGGCTGACGTATCTTCTAGACATAATATATAAAATGAAAACTTATAGACATGGTCGGTCGTTTAATATTTCTCACAGTTTAACATGTTTTGTAGCTATAGTGGTACAAATCTTTATTTAATCTTTGGACTGCTTAAAAAAATAACAAGGAACATTTTAAAAGTATGTATTTCATAATAGGTAATACAATGTCGTAGATAGGAAAGTAATAAATAATGTAGATTCTATGTTATTAGATTTATATTATTACGTTATCTCAGTCAAACCAATTTATGGCGATAAAGTACGTAAACCATATAGTTGAACTTCTATGTGCAATATTCGCTTAAACCCAAGCAGGTATTATGTATTTCAATGCATTTAACAACTGGCCCACAATTCTTTTAAAATATTTTAATATATTTTTAATGTCCAGAGCGCTTCACGTGTTCACAATTTTGCTTATATTTCTCGTGTTCAAGCAAGTGGATGTTTCTTCATATTATTTTATCTTGTAAAGTAGCCACATTTAAACAAGTGAATAACATTATTCACTTGTTTAAATGTGGCTACTTTACGCGCTGCATGAGTCACACTCATGCAGCGCGTAAAACAAGTAAAACAGTTTCAGGTTATTCTTTTAAAGTAGGTATACAATTTCTTATCAAAAGTAAGAACGATAGAAACGACAAAATAGCGATTTCAGACAATTCTCTATCCTTATTTTTAATAATTTCAAAATTCCTATGATAAGATTGATTCCAATTATCCATCCAAAAATGGTAAGATTCATTTTATTTTTCAGTGTTCATTAAATGGCAAATTTTGAGATTAATCTAAACAATGTTAAGAACAGGCAGAAGCATAAAAAAATTCTTATTATTTACGTATTACCGCAGGCGTAATCTTTTCCTATCTATAATCTATCTATAACGTCACGCCTGTCTCCCATTGGGGTAGGCAGAGCCTATGGAACGCCACATGCTTTGGTTCAAACATACTTCTTTCGCTTCATCGACATTCATTAACCTCGTCATGCATGCGCGTCGGTTATAGGTACTTTTTATTTTGCCCTTTAACAGTAGATCACCTATTTGGTCGGCGTACGTCCGCCTAGGGCGTCCCCTACCGACATTTCCATTTATTTTCGCACGATCTTTTCCTAGATATCTGTCTATGTATTTCCGATACATAATCGAATCGTGCGTACGAAAATATTTTATACAAATAGAAAATTGGTGGTTTTCCTAAAGCTGAATTGGAATCCGCTGATGTGAGCACGAAATAAGTAAGTCTATCGATGGCTTATTTTCTATGCATGTTGTTACTTTGATGGGAAACCGCTGACGCGATTTTCCCTGTAAGTGATCACGACTAGGGGCTTTATATGTTTGCAAAATTGCCTATTCAAAAGACTTCTTGTAATTTTGGTATTCTCAGATTAAGTCATTTCTGTTCGTTGCACTATTTTCATATTCAGTAGCATTGGCAGATATTTTATTACCAGTCTAACCCATTGCCATGTCCTTGGTAGACTTGGTACATACCTTGTTAGGATGCGGCAAAAACAGTTTTATCCACCAATGCTGTAAGAAACATTCACAAACAGGCACTTATTATTAAAGGCTTGCTAAAAAAACTCAACTACATCTTTTTAGGAAGTTTCAAACGTAGGGATCGAACCTTCAACATTCGGTGCAATGTTACTCTGCGTCAGAAACATTCACAAACAGGCACTTATTATTAAAGGCTTGCTAAAAAAACTCAACTACATCTTTTTAGGAAGTTTCAAACGTAGGGATCGAACCTTCAACATTCGGTGCAATGTTACTCTGCGTCACCGTATCCTAAATAAAAAAATAGGATAGTTAATGTTGGATTTTACCAGTAAACACTAGCCGTGCCTTACTGTTGTAATTCAGAGAACACGTTGTCTTGCCGTGATATTGTTGTTTCTCCGTATCGCAATATACTAGCAATTCTAATTTCCTGCTAAATCATTACCCTTGCTTTTAATGGACATCTAAGATCGGATCTAGAGCTAAGTTTTGCCGAAATAAGAACCAATATTCCGTGAAAGAGCTTCAAGTTCAATCACACTTATAATATATCTAGGATGCTTGAGCCAGTTGACTGCGCCATATTTATTTTATGGTTACCTATAAAATACATGCATTTGGATGTTATATTGCTAGTAGAAGGTCACAGCTCATTAGAGCCACCCGGCACCCACTCCGCACGGCGTCCACGAGTGGTCCACGGGTGGACGTCGCGCGGTCAACCAGCGGACCGCGCGCCGTCAACGAGTGAACGCCGCGCGGTCAACCAGCGGTCCGCGCGCCGTCAACGAGTGAACGCCGCGCGGTCAACGAGTGGACGTCGCTTGGTCCACGAATTTTCGAGTAGTCTGTTAACAATTGGCACTAGGTCCACACGTGTGTTTCGTAATACCAAATTTTGCAAACGTTGAATTGGCACTTATAGCTGTCGCGAATAAGAGTATTATTTACACGGTAATTAATAATTAAAAATACCTTAGAAAAGAACACGGTAGTAGGTTATTACCGTAGACCGTGTCTTGCTCAAAATTACCGTGCATCTACGGTATTTACCGTGTATCTAGTAACACTCGGAGGTGAATCATTCGCGGGCAGCGCGCGGTCTGCTTCGGACCCGCGCGTTGGCGACGAACAGTCAACGCGCGGCAAGCATGCGAGCAGCGAGTTGCCACCGAACGTCCACGCGCGGACGGCGGGTGGACCACCCGCCGCCCGCGCGTGGACGGCTTACGACAGAGGCGACCCGGTGACGCTATGGAGTTGATGTAGTGAGTGCATACAAATCCATATAAAGAATACTAACCGCACGAGGCGAGGCGCTAAAACTATCAAGCTGTTGGTTGAACTTACTCGTGAGCAAGCAACATAAAACTGTCCAAAATTACGTAATTGCACAACGCCATCTATTGTCAACATTTGGAACTAAAATTATTTTGTTCGTCTTCATTTATTCGTTCCATTAGGTACTGATAGTACCCCCCCGTGGAATCCCCACCTTGTCGAGGTGGGTGGGCTCAGTAACCGTGGGTTTGAGGTACACCCACGGTGAAGCTAAGCAAGATCCCGGGAGGGGATGCTCCACGTGGGCTTGGGTGAGGCCTGCGTAGGATGCGTTCAAAGTGCGGGTGCGGGGTACAGTTCTGTCTGTCCCTCGCAGTCGGGTGCGGTCGCGGGACGAGAGGCGTGTCGGTGTTGCGTTGCCGCGCGCCCTATCTCCTGCGACCAAATGGGGGCGCACCATTGTTGCGTCGCGGTGGGGCCGCAGAGGAAGAGGAGATGCGGTGTTGCATTGCCGTCCTCCCTATCCTCTGCAGCCGCTGGGTGTTTTGGTGGCGGAGCCCAACACCTTCATCCGCCCCCAAGGGGGTTTTGTTCGGGGCCCGCCTGACTATCTGGTGGGCCAATACCCGTCGGGGGGTTGCGACGAATGCTTCGGCGATACCCGACCCTCCGACACACGGGTACTTAAGAAAGTCAGGTACTGATAGTTCAAACTAATACATTTACATCTTCCATCATCCCTTATTTTATCCCCATTTTTTGAATTTATCTAATTTGTTTTAAGTAAGTTGATGATAGCATAGTAAATGATAGGCACGTAGCAATAATGCTTAATACGGGTACACATTACACAGCTTCACATACATTTTATAACAGTACCCACATTCAAAAATATAACAGATTACAACTACTGTACGCCGCCGATGTGACAACGAGGCAGGCATTCAGCGTTGCGCCGTTCTCGACGTAAGCCGTGACACGACTTGCTGGTTTTCAATGCCTGCCCCAAGTGACGTAACGAACGTACCTAACGTTGCAAATGAACCTAATAACTAATAATTTTAAATAAAAATAAAAAATAAAATAAAATTGGTTACTACACGATACACAATAAACAAATATAAGTACAAATATATTAGTTAGTACTAGTTGTGTGTTATTAAAAAGTGCCAGTGATTTGTTTACAACTAAAGCCGACCACTTGGTTACTTGTGTTGGCCGGTGGTGGCGCTGCGAAAGCGGCGCGCGCATGAAGGTATAGATAAACATGGAGGCCACAGCTGCAACAAAGCCTTGAGTCAAATACCTACATTTCTCTATCTCACTCTCTGTGGTCTGACCTCTCATTTTAGCGTGGATTTAGTATTGCTATCTTCTTATTAAAATCTCCGAGTAAGCTCTTAAAAAGAGCCGACATATTAAGCAAATCAGAAGTTTACACGGTCAATTAATGTGTATTTAAATCAAGAGTTGAAATCCAATCACTTGTTAAAACTCCCAATATTGTAGGTCTCGAACGCTTATAATCATGGTTGGCGAGACAGTGAATTATAATCCCATTTCCTAAGGATTTGGTAATGTGGCAACATTGGCCACCATATGTCAAGTAAATCTTGTCAATATGGCAGTGGTTGGTTGAAAAGAGATGGTATGACCACAGTGAGCGAGATAGCGATACATCATTTGAGCTTCAAGTAGGTATTCGGAGTGCGGTCTCCATGTTTATCTATAACTTCATGGGCGCGCGCCAGCGAGCGTCACATAAACAAGTATTTAGCTCAGAGTGGTCACGTGATGTAAACATTGCATCATTTATATCAATCATACACCCAAAGTTCGCTAACTAATATCTTTGGTTGATACCTAACGGGTTATATTATGTGTATTTGAGAACAACTGCATGCGGATCATCATTACAGGTAGGTATATACAATATCATAAATATTCTGTAGAACAATAGGTAAAATTACATTTTGATACAAATTATCAATTTGACCATGCAGCCACCCATGAATCGGTATACCTTTGACTAAAGGTCATAACCATTGCGTAAGTAATGTTCTTGAACGTTAATTTATTATATTTTTCTGTTCCTCCAAAAGATAATTTTTGAAGGCGAATTTAAAACTTATTTTTGTTTTTAGTGATCTAATGGGAGGCGGTATATCGTTCCAGCAGTGAGTGGCAGCATACCTGAAACACCCCCGGAAGGCTGTGGTTTTATATTTGGGTACTGAGAGCGGCCTCGCCGATGAGCGAGCAGGATACCGGTAATGATCCTGCCTCCAGCTCAGTTTCTGAAATAGGTAATCTGGCTTTTCTGTATTTATGAAACCAAACAACAAATTTCCCAAGTGGAGTCTTCTCCTGGCTGCCATTTTTAGTACATTATTTTGGTTTAAGCATGGTGTTATGCGACTTCTGCGAGCAATGTTAAAGCAGTATCGAGCGCATGCATTTTGGACTCGTTGCACTAAGCGGGCCGTGCGAGACAACAAGCATGGACCATACACCGCATCACAATAATTTAGCTTTGATAGGACTAGGCTTTCAACTAACCTCTTTCTTATGTCTACGTTGAGGAAGTTTCTAATGCGATATATAACTTTTAGCCTATAAAAGCAATTTCTTACGACATTGCTTATGTGGTTTTTGAACCGCAGTTCCGGGTCCATGAGTAAACCAAGGTTATTTGTTGCTTCCACCCTTTCTATATTCACACCCATTATCCGAACCGACGGAAGTGCGGACACAATTGTCCGAATTTGATTTTTACTCCCCATAATTAAAAATTTGGTTTTCGAGGGATTCAGTACAAGTGAGTTCTCTAAGGACCATGCAGCCACCCTATCAAGCTCCTCATTAATTGTTTGTACGGCCGCTATTGTGTCATGTGGCTTAAAGGAATACAACTGGGTATCATCTGCGTACATATGAAATTTGCAGTCACTGTTACAGGTGGTTACGTCGGCACTATATAGGATGTAAAGAAGTGGTCCTAACAGGGATCCCTGAGGAATTCCCCTAGGTACCTTTTGGGGTGTGGATGACACCGTAGAACCATCTTTCTTTCGTATTTCTACCGTCTGTAGCCTATTCGTGAGATAACTATCAAACCACTGTATAGTACTTGTATCAAAACCATAGTAGGCAAGCTTCGACAGTAGTAGGTTTCCATTGATGCTGTCAAAAGCGCAGGATAGGTCCCCTAATGTCGTGTTTACATATTCGTTTATGTTCTGTGTCAGTGACCCATTAATAATTCAGTTTTCTTGAGTCTTATTCGTATTACCCACAACATGCGCACGCACAACATATAATATTATTATTTGTTATTTTCTAGACAGATGACAAGATGACTATGATTGTGAGTATTGTGACATAACTGACAGCTCGTTTTGTTTCTACACTGTCAGATTCATAAGTTTTGCGTTTTGTTTGTGCATTCAATTTACACAAAATGTTGTATGTTTATTTTTTTCCTTTTGGCTTCAAAACGGTTCGGTAATTTTAGTTTTAAATTTATGTAATTTTCCCTATTTGTTTATTGTGAGTTGGCTGGCGGGTGGTGCAGAGAGAAAAACGTATAAACGTGAGTATAAATTGGTATTCTTATACGCATTTATTTATTATATTTTATTTATTATATTTAATTTATTTACTTATCTAAAGTATACTTATTAAGTTATCATATTTTATTTTATCATATTATTTTATTATATATTAGTTATATTTTATTATGTCATCAGATGATTCCTTTCATTCTGCTAATGAGTCTCTTCATGATGATAGCTTTTGCTCCTCAAGCTGTACATTAGGTGATTTCTTGCAACACACTTTCGATCAACGTACAGGTAATCTGATAAACGTGTGCCATATAAACGCGCAAAGTGTGCCAAGCCATTATGGTGATCTGCTTGAAGCCTTTTCGGATGCCAATGTTCACGCCGTCCTGGTTTCAGAGAGTTGGCTCAAGCCTCACCTTCCTTCTACCACTTATCCTCTTCCAGGCTTCATTTTGATCCGAAATGATCGAATTAACAGGAGAGGAGTTGGTGTTGCCATCTATCTCCGTTCCGATTTTCCTTACAAAATCCTCGCTGTCTCCTCTTCTGACATTTCTACGTCTGCCGAATATCTTTTCCTTGAGGTTTGGGTCAAACGAGTAAAGATTGTTATAGGCGTTGTGTATTGTCCCCCCTCAGTCGATTACTTCTCCAGTATCGAATCGATACTGGAATCTTTAGGGTCAGAATACGACCACCACATCATCATGGGCGATTTTAATACCAACCTCCTTGCTCAACAGTCCACTAGATCCTGCAAGCTCCTTCAAATTGTCGAGTCATGTAGTCTCCACATTCTACCATTGCAAGCTACTCATCACAATGTCGATGGGGAGGATACATGGCTCGATTTAATTTGCACCTCTTCCCCTGATCTTGTCTCGAAACATGGTCAAACCCCTGCCCCAGGTTTCTCCCATCACGACCTCATCTTCCTCTCATACATCCTTAAGCCTCCCCGTCCTCCCCTTAAGGTTCTGCATGTGCGTTGCTTTGGGCGCATGGATGTTAATCAACTAGAAAGAGATGCAGCTACAATGAATTGGGATCACCTACCCGCTGCTGCAACTGTTGATGAAAAGGTCGAGATATTTAATAACGCTGTTCTTGAGCTGTACAATGTGCATGCACCCGTCAGAAGGGTAAAACTGAAGCGTCCACCTGCTCCATGGATGACGAAGGCGGTCAAAACGGCTATGAGGCGTAGAGATTGTGCCTTTCGGAAATTTAAGAAGCACAAAACTGAAGATTTTTGGTCTCTTTATAAAGTTGCAAGAAATCGGTGTAATCAGGTGATACGTAACGCTAAACGCCGCCATATTCTCAGTAATATTAACTCATCCTCCCCTGCCAATATCTGGAAGTTCCTCAGAACTATAGGTATTGGCAAACAGCATAGTTTTGATCTCCAGTGGACAATTGGTTTGGATGAAATCAATAAACATTTCTCCACGTCCAATTATTTGGATCATCCTACCAAGTGTCACACGGTGAATTACTTACGTAACCTCCCCCGTCTTAACATAGATCTTTTTAAATTTTCTTCAGTGACCCCGGGGGAAATCAAGAAGGCTATCCTGTCCATCAAATCCAACGCTACTGGCTGTGACAATATTAGTCGTAAAATGATCGTCCCTATCATTGATCAATTGTTACCAGCCATTACGCATATTTTTAACTTTTCCCTCGACACCGGTGCGTTTCCTTTACTATGGCGGAAAGCTTTAGTAACTCCTTTGCCTAAGATCCCTAACCCTTCCCTCCCCAGCCACTTCCGCCCCATATCAATCCTTCCTTTCCTCTCCAAGGTGCTTGAGGCTTGTGTCCACAGACAACTCTCAAAATTCATCAGTCAGAATAACCTACTGGACCGATTTCAATCTGGATTCAGACCTGGACACAGCACATTGACCGCCCTTTTGAAGGTGACTGGTGATGTTAGGGCGGGAATGGAAGACACTAAAGTTACGGTGCTAGCTTTGGTCGATTTCACAAACGCCTTTAACACGGTCAATCACGAAATCCTATTATCCATCCTTTCTAGTCTTCAGATCTCTCCAGAGGCGCTTGAATGGTTCTCCAAATATCTCATGGGACGTCAGCAGTCGGTTCGCTACGATGAGTCTTCGTCGTCATGGTGTAACCTCGAGTCTGGCGTTCCTCAAGGTGGCATTCTCTCTCCATTATTATTTTCTATTTTTATAAATCTCCTGACCCAGAATCTTCGGTGTTCGTATCACTTGTACGCTGACGACTTGCAACTATATGCACAGGCAGGAGTTAACAATGTCATTTCAGCTATCGATGGGGTAAATCAAGCTCTGACTGTTGTACATGACTGGTCAAAACGATTTGGTGTGGCAGTGAACCCCGCTAAATGCCAGGCCATCATCATAGGTAGTCAACGCAACATGAGCAAAGTTGATCTTTCAAAGCTTCCATCTGTCATGTACAACCATATAGCAATACCTTTCAGCCCAGTCGTTAAAAATCTTGGCTTATACATGGATAGCCACCTCAACTGGCAGGCTCAAGTTACATCTATTAGTCAGAGAGTGACAGGATGCTTGCGATCGTTGTACCGTTTGAAGAACTTCCTCCCTCCTAGCACTAAGGTAATGCTCATGCAGACTTTAATTTTCCCTATTATCGACTATGGTGATGTGTGCTATTTTGACCTGAATGCAGACCTTCTCAACAAACTAGACCGGCTTCTCAATAACTGCATTCGATTTGTTTACAACCTTCGAAAATATGACCATGTCTCTGAATACCGTTCCCAACTCAAATGGCTAACTATTCGTCAACGCCGTAGTTTGCGTGCTCTCACTACTCTTTTCTCTTTTCTTAACTCTCCCTGTCTTCCCTCTTATCTAAGTCCTGTTCTACAATATTTAGGCTCCAATCACGACAAAAATTTACGGTCATCTAATAATCGTCTCCTTTTGTGTCCCTCCCATAGTTCTGGGTTTGTTAACTCTTCTTTCTTCGTTCAAGCTGTCTCATTATGGAATACGCTCCCTCTCGAAGCCAGGATGGCAAACAATCGGCTCACGTTCAAACTAAAGGCTCGAGAGTTTGTTCGGAGTAAAATGGCGGAATAATATCATAATGACTGTATTTACTGACTTATATATTATTATGTATATATATTTATAATCTGCAAGTATTTATTCATATACATATATATGTATTTATATATAATTAATACGTAATTTAATACCTATATAAATATATTTATATATTTTAAATATTTATCTATAATTTAAGTAGTAATTTTCATATATAGTAATTATTATCCAATTCCAAATAATAACTTTCTTATAGTCACGCACCTACTATCTTCTATCTCTGCATCACCCTAGGTTGACTGGTAGAGAATGCCTAAGGCATTAAGTCCGCCTATGTACCACATGTTTTGTGCTGTGCAAAAAGTTAAATAAATAAATAAATAAAAAAAAATAGTCCAGTAGCGTCAAAATGGTACCTTCTCCACGATCACGTGCTTGTAAAATGTTGTCTATGACATCCGCCAAGGCTGTAACCGTCCCTCTACCCTTTCTAAAACCTGACTGTAAATCTGGAAGGATACCGTTTGTTTCCAAAAAGTCTGTAATCTGCAAATACACAAGCCTCTCTAGCACCTTAGATAAGCACGGTAAGATGCTTATTGGACGCAGATCCTTAAAAGTTTGCGGGTTATTATTTTTTGGTAGAGGTCTTACTATAGCCCTGCGCCACAATTCTGGAAACTTATTAGTAATTATTGATGTGTTTATTATATCTGTAATAGCCTTAAGAGATTGTGGGAGGGTAAGCAATATCACCTCCTTTGATATTCCATCATTCCCCGTAGCGTTAGTGGCTATATTCTTAATTATACTAAGTATGGTTTAAGGATCAGCAGGGGTCAATGAAAACTTTACGGAATTGTGTCGATGATGCTCAAAATACGTTAATTGTGAGATGGAAACAATTGGATTGCCGGGAACATCTAAAAAAGCCGTGTTTATTTTCTCCGGATCGTCAAGATGGCCTGGATGATATTTAAGCGTACGTACGTCTTTCTTCATCATATTATCTTTAATTTCAGTTCAATCAGTCGAAAATCTAAGAAGATTTATACAAACTTTCAACCTCTATTTTATCCCCTTAGGGGTGGAAATCAAAATCCTTTCTTAGGGGATGCCTACGTCATAGTACCTATATGCGTGCAAAGTCTCAGCCCGATCGGTTTAAAATTGACAAAGTTTCATACAAACTTTCATCCCCTATTTTATCCCTTTGGGGGTAGAATTTATCAAAATCCTTTCTTAAGGAATGCTTACGTCATAGTAGCTATATTCATGCAAAGTCTCAGCCCAATCGGTTTAAAATTGTCAAAGTTTCATACAAAATTTCATCCCCTATTTTATCCCCTTGGGGGTAGAATATATCAAAATCCTTTCTTAGCGGATGCCTACGTCATAACATCTACTTGCATGTCAAATTTCAGCCCGATCCCTCCAGTGGTTTGGGCTGTGCGTTGATAGATCACTATGTCAGCCAGTCACCTTTGAGTTTATATATATTTAGACTAGAGGATGCTCGCAGCTACGCTCGAACAATTGAACCGTTTCTGCTCGACCCCGAATTACGGGAAATCCTAACTTATTGCATCTATACGTCACACATGCCAAAAATCAACTTCTTCGTTTGACAGCCTTCGTTGTGCGTAGTCTATTAGACAGTCAGTATCGCAAGATTTTTCATATAAACAGATAGGTTCCATTTTTTGGGGCTATTCGAAACCACTAACGACAGGTTTATGACAGTCGAGACCAACGGCTTAATTTATCTAGCTCCGAGGTGCTGAGAAAGAAAAATGAAAATTAACAATGCAATTATCAGGTCTTCGAAAAGTAAGCGGTGCGCACCGTGTGTCGGAATAAGCAATCTCCCGCTGCTCCATGACGACCGAGCCATGGCTGCTCAGTGTCTCAAAAAATATACTGCTAGAGCAATATATGTGCCTAATTTTTGGTACTTACTGTAATATAAATAAGAAAAATTAAGGCCCGCTAATAACTTTAATAAGCACGATTCAGCTATAATACAATAACGTCCTGATTGGCCAAGTTGTCACAAATGTTATAATAATTTGCAAAATTTGAATAATAAAGCAATTGTCCTAATAAGCGAGTTTGGGATTCTCTGGTAAACTTGTGTAAACTCAAAATACCTGTTTTGCTTTACAGATGACTTTTACCAAAGAGAGAGTTTTCCACGCTGTGGAAACTCTAGCTGATTTTAATATCCTAATAATACACATGTTATCCAAAATTCTTAGTTAATGTATCAAGCCGCTGTATTATATTTATACATATATACTAATCTATAAATATCATAAAATGATTTCGTCCTGTTTCATGTCTGACTGTATGATCGCAATAAAGTAGGTACTAAACGGGTTTTTGTACGGATTCATGAATAGATTGGCCTGAGGAAGGATCAGATGTATTTTTGACGCGCACTGAGCCGCAGCCGACCTTATAAATCACGCCGACGATATTCTAATAACGTATACGTCATGTTCATAAAATTGTTTTTGCGCTCTTCTACCTGCACCTTATTTGGTCTAGAATATGGACTGATATTCGCTAGTCGTTCATATTACTTGCTTATGATCAAATACATAGTCGCAAAGCTTTGCTCTATTTAGAATATTTGGACGGCAGGCGCTTTGACGATGGTTTGCTCTGTAAAGTTTGAATAGGTACGTATGTATTCATGGTTTGGTTCTAATGTGCTGGATGCATTAAATCTTCATGTGATGCCAATTTGTGAATGAATATTATTTATGATACCTAGCTTATTCTAGAAGACAAATCATAATATAGTCATTATTTGAGTGTCCATTACACGTTATTAATGTTACTGTGCTTAGGTATTGGCCGTATTAGCAGTGCGTGATCTCAGCAAAGTTGTGAAAATGACATTACGAGAGACAGAAAACAATTATTTCTCTTTTTTAGCAGCTACAAGCACGTCAGCTGCCACTTAACATTTTTAAACATGATGCAGGTTATAATATGGCATTAAACTTAATTTATAATATTATTTTGTAACAAACCAGTAAGATCAAATGAAAATTAATCAAGTAACCCATTCAACATTCATAAACTAGATGGCGCTATAACTCTCAAGTCGCCCAAAATACTCCAATTTTGAGGTAAATACCCGTGAAAGAGTTTCCTAGTTAAAATTATAATACTTGGTGATAAAATGACACTTTAGAATGAAAGGAGCGAAAGTTCCGCATACCTTCGGTATTCGTATCAAGACACCCGCCTGACTTCATTACACCAAAGTTTGAAGTTTCTAAGTTAATTACTGACTTTACCGAGCTACCGAGTTTGTCTTTAAATTAATAAATACACAGTTTTAGCAGTTTAGGTGCTGTTATGCATCAGGGAGACATGTCGTTAGATTTATATTGCAGAGGTGATGGTAATTTTATGTAACAACGTGTGTTTTAAACAGGGCACTTAGTGTTACGAGAATAATATAATGATATTATTATGTGGAGATGAAAATAACTAAAAACGTTCAACGTTCTTTAGACTTCGCATGATCTGTAGAAATGTTTTTCAATTGTAAGTTTGTTGTAGCAGACTTTGGACAGCTGAATGAGGGATCTTGGATTGCAACCGGGACAGTGCTAGGATAATCATGATTACAAAGTTTTTAACCATGTTTATATTCTTCATCATCAGCATTTTAAGGCTCCTGTAGTCTGCTGGATATAGTCCTCGCCAATGGAATCTCACTGAGCTCGTTTTCCGACATTTTGTATCAAAACTATTAGTATTCTTAGTAATCAAAATTACAAAGAACTGACTCGATATCTGTACAGCATAAGTTTGAACTTGACTGAACTTTTTACTTTTCTTTCGAAATTTCGATCTCAGTCTTCCAGTTAGACCGTACTTCAAAGAAAAATAAGGGTGCCGAGGAAAAGTAAGTGGAATCTTTCTTTTCAGAACTGTCCTCGAAATAATTGTAAAGCTGTTAACCGATCCCGAGACACCATCTTGTAAACTAAATTATAAGGGGCGATGAGCCGACCACGGATAAGATTCGATGCCGACGGATTTTTCCCGTCAACAATTTGTCACGAGATGCCAATCCTTGGTAATGAGAGTTCCACTGAGTGACGCGAGAAGGAAAATCGTTGAGGAAGATTTTTTTATTCTATCTCTTTCTTGAAAACAACGTGATTATAGATGACCTCGTCCAATGACGGTGTTTAGACCGGATATCGTAACGTAATTATTGTAATCAATACCATTGCACGTTAGAAGGCATTCTTTGTTTATTTATGCCGATGCTTTTTTGTTAAGAAGCGGATTAAAAGTATATACAAATGAACATAATGTTAAGGTTCAGGGGGTAAATATATTGTATACCATCAATAGGAAAACATCGTACGATTGTCCAGAGTTTTATTCCCAAACTATTGTCTACTAATACAGTAGTTCTTGGATTCGCAATGTTTGTACCTGTTAGTGTCCGTTCCCTCCGGCAATCGATAGTTCGAACTTGTAGCTGACAGAAGAGGTGTGTTATGCCTGTAGTCAAGTATCTACTCACTAAAACCACTGCGGTGTCCTTCGAGGTCGGTCAAGGATACAGCGGCCCCGCCGAGAGTCTGCTGCGTAGATGAGCGTTTGATAGTCTGTGATAAATCATCTAGACAGGCAAATACATCGTTAATAATTATCACCTCTTATTGTAAATACAGACTTTTACTAGTACAACTCATAAATACTTAATTAGGCCAACCAATATTCCAGTAAATTAGCCATACCACATGAAAACTATTAGAACGTAAACAATATGAATAATCATTTAATCGGTTTCCTATTGTTTGCACAAATTGTATTTGCCAGCATTCCGATAATTGTTATGACGTATTTCTAACAAAATCCATGACTTTATTTACACTAATTGAATTAGTTGTAGATAATGATACAACGACGTAATCATAAAATATAAATTTTTACGTTTATTTCAATTCAACAGTTTAATGAATTGTTTTATTTATACATTTTGCAGCAAGCAGATGAGCTCACAATGTCTAGCTTTTGTCTGTAGATTGAGCAAATGAGTATAATTACTGAAGAGACTGTACAGCATTAAGTTTGGCCAATGACATAATTATTTTAAATTTATTAATAGACCCATGTCTTTATCCCCGAAGGGGTAGGCAGAACTGTTATATTTACATTTCGACATGTTATGAATTTTATGTCCCACGTAATAAGGGGCGAGTCTATAGCCGTTACAGCGCACATTGCCAGAGTCTGTGCTGCTAATGAGAATTCGGAATAACTCAGTAACATTTTTGCCCAAGCCGGGAATCGAACCCGGGACCTCCCATTCCACATAGCAGCTATCGTACGTTATTCACTGGACCACAGTGGCAGTTTTAACTGTCGCAAATAAAATTCAGATAAAAATAAAATTGTCATTAAATATATAGCAGCGTGTTTAAGCCGAGTGTGGTTTTCGTAGAACAATTGAACTTGTTCACCAACTAATTGTTTTCATGTTATTGACCTAACAAACAATACTATGGCTTGTTTTATTGAGTTAGCCTCTCTCTGTAAGTTAGTTTCTATTCAATATTACAGTTAATTCAAGTTAGAATTTCTTGATAGAAATTTCTAGTAATCCGTATCGTATCCGTATAAGTATCCTAGGACAACTCACTTATGGTCATCAAATCTGAACTAGCAGATTTAGTTCGATAGTAGACAGAAAACTGATATACATTATCATTTATACATTTCTGGGTTTGGACATTTAGAATGGATGGATGAAAGAAGAAATACGAAAGGAGTGTATCGTGCGAGAATGAATGGAAATGTCGGTAGGGGACGCCCTAGGCGGACGTACGCCGACCAAATAGGTGACGTACTAAAAAAGGGCCAAATTAAAAGTACCCATAACCGACGCGCATGCATGATGAAGACAATGAATGTCGAGGAAGTGAAAGAGGTATGTTTGAACCGAAGGATGTGGCGTTCCATAGTCTCTGCCTACCCCAATGGGAGACAGGCGTGACGATATAGATAGATAGAGAAACTGACCAAGTGAATTTCGTATCACCATATTTTTTTTACATACGTGCAAACAAACTTTACGTGCATATTTACTTTTTCTTACTTCTTCATATAAACCTTCTCCTGACAATAACAAAGACATAAAATAAAGATTTATCCAATTTGGTACTTACAGCCGTTTGGAAGTTATGCGCGTACAAACGTCGGTGATTCATTTTTGTTCATATTATACATAGAAATGCAGAGCGTCTCGTAGGCCATCCTGTGTTAAGGTTAAAAGACAGCGTTAAGCGCGACATGTCAACCTTCGATATCGACTTCTCAAAATAGGAGTATCTCGCAGAAGACCGAGTTCGGTGGAGAAAAATCACAGCAGACGGCGTCAAAACCCGTGACAAAACCTGACTTGAGGTCTGGTCTCAAAAACGTACTCGCAGGCACCACAACACGAACAACGTTACTACCGTCTCTCCCATTAACTCAGGGCTTGATTTGCCAACGGTGTGGTCGTTGATGCCGCTCCCGAGTCGGTCTTTATACTGTAAAAAGTGCAATAACCCTTCAGACGCTGGATAATTCATCTGTAATTGATGTCATAAGGCCTATGATGATGATACATAGAAACACTCAGACCAATACAAACATCCATGTTTACGCACACAAACGTTTGACTTGAGCTGGAATGGAACCCACATCCAAGGTCGTGGCAGCGTTTGTCTTCCCGTCACGTCACCGGGTTGTCAATTTACACAGAGATACAGAAAAAATAATTGTGCTCATTCACAAAGAATTGGCTCGTGTGGAAATTGAAGCCACGACCTCTGGCTTAGCAATCCGAGTCACTAAACTAACAAGCCAGTGGTAATGAATAAAATAAATAAAAGTGATACCATGAGATTTTTGGCAGGCTATCTATACTAATTGGTCTGCCTGCCTCGCTGGTCTCGCGGCAAAAATGTGCGTGTGGGATTGGGAGGTCTCGGGTTCGATTCCCGAGTCGGGCAAAGTGTTATTGGGTTTTTCCGTTAGGAAATTCTCAGTAGCAGCTCGGAGTTTGGTAATGTGCCCGGTACGGCAATAGGCTCGCCCCCTATTACGTGGGACCTAAAAATGCATGGCGAAATTTGGGTGTTATATCACACCTCTGCCTACCCCTTTGGGGATACAGGCGGGAGTCTATAAATAAAATTAAAAAATCTATACTAGTAAAAACTTTTCCAACCCGAACCTGATCAGTGATCATCTTTTGCGATTTTCAAAAAGACCACTACCGCTCTAGGTATAAATAAATCGTGTATCGCGGGAGCACTAACAAACATACAATCAACGAACAAAAATACACACACATACGAAACAACCATTTCTAGATTGGACATAAAATGTTCAATTATTATGTGTAAGTTTTCTGTGGGGATCGAACCCTAAATACTAGGTGACGGCTTATAACACTACACCAAATGTGCAATCAAAATCGAGCCCGAAACCTCATCATCAGCAGTCCTACACTCCACTACAAGACCAACAAGAATATTTTCCTCTTGTGAGTATTTAAGTATTTTCATTACTTCACGAGCATCCGTTTTTCCTAATGAGCGAATATCTCTTTATTGCGGTTAGGTAATATGCAGTGCAACCTGATACAAAGGTTGACTGCACGGGTGGCGTAGTGGTTTAAACGGCTGCCTCGCCGCTTGACACTGCGCCGAGTGTTGTGGGTTCGATCCTCAGACGAGACAACACTTTGTGTGATCCATAAATTGTTGTTTCGAGACTGGGTGTTCATTGTGTCCGTTAGTTGTATGTCAAGCATTATTTAATATTTTTTACCGTCTCAATTATGTCGATTTTTAATCATCCGTCTACTCGTTTGCCGCCTATAATTTAAAAATATATTTGAAACATTTATCCATTATACATTTTTGATTTTTACAAAAAAATGTTCTACGAGCAACGTAGTCAATCAGATACCGATGGCAAAATGTTTGCAAGCTAGTTCTTGTTCATAACTTGTTAGCTATGTGCAAGTGTATAATACTGACTTTGTTTATTCTTGTATACCTTGCTAATTATGTTACAATGTTTGATTCTATAATCAACTGATATATTAATATCAAATGTCAGTCAATAATGTATACACGCACTAATTACCCGAAGTACTTGGGGCTATTTACATACGCCAATACAATTAAAACTGTAACGTGGGCTAGAACATCAACCAAGTGTGCAAACCTCTTCATTGACGTATGAATACATGTATGTATGTACCCTGTTTTACTATAATCTTATTGAATTAGTGAGACCCTATAGTATTATATTATTATTATCTATGAGACCATGAGTTCTTTGGAATAACTTAGTTTGTAATGCATCAACTTTTATTTTTACACGCTGTTATCGATTTTCCCCACGCATTCTAGACAATATTTTTGAGTCCTCTGTTGTTAAATAGGCTTCAGTTGTGTTTGTCACTCTGTTTTAAACAATTGTTTAATACATTTTGTCAATATCTCATGAAGCATTATAACATTATCATGAAACTATGTAAATATACTGTTCTATCGCAATTAATACCTTTTGGTGACGTACACTGTATAAAATAAATATTATCACAAAAGGACTTTAAATGGTATTGACGTTTCGTACTAGGCTATTATCGTAACGAATATCGTTGTTCATTTTAAAACGTCGTATTTTATTTGCCTCAGAGGAGTTGTTAAGTACATTTTTGATTTTGTAATATTATAGGTATTGGGACCAACAAATCAATTCCCTAATTAACTGCGAGAGTTGTATTAAAGGTTTATTATTGCTATCTGTTTTGAGTTCGAATTTAAAGTTTGAATCAGTTCACTAATAAAAAAGCAGCGATAGTCTTAGGGTCTAACAACAGGCTGCCATGCTGAGGGTATCGGGTTTGAATCCACGGCTCGCAACAATAACTTTTCACAGATATTGATTTAAAAATCATCGCTTGCCCTGTGCCCCGGAGAGCACGTTAGGCCACCGGTGCCGGCTGTCATAGAGATCTTTGACAGTCGTTATAGGGAGTCAGTACCTATAAATAAACTGACAGACAGGCAGTCGCCCTGTGGAAAAGCTAATATTCAGTCAAATCCGGTTAGACTAGAAAGCGGACCCCGGGTTCTAACTGGGATAATACTAAGAGGATGATGTTGGTTAACGAATTAGGTTATAGAGACTGTCATCCTCGCACTACGATCCACAAGGATAAATAATGTTTTATAATCATGTAATCAAAATAGCCACCAGCTTTGCGAGCTCTTTGAGCGTTGAAGGGGGGAACCTGCCGTTTTGCCGAAAAGATATTGACAAAATTTCATTATCCAAACAAATTTTAGCAACCTTTTTTTATACCATTGCAATATTTCGAATGATTTTAGTACGCATATTTTTATTTGGTCAAATTTTTACTTGGCAAAATATTACCAAGTATAATGTCATTATGGCATTTGGTCTTTAATCAAATGATTTATTACAGCAAACAATCTTCAGACAATAAACGTTTGGTGATATTAGTTTATTTATGGAAGTAGTTACAGTAGGTTATTTATTAAAAAAATGGTTGGGTTAGGTTAGGTTGGAACTGGGGTGTCTGGCAGAAAACCTCCCCAAGTGCTTAGTGGCTGCTGGTCCTTTTGGTTTCTTCAGGACGAGCAGCCGCTGGGTCGGTGCACTCTGGGTGCGGGCAACAATCTGTTGCCCGGTCGGTGCACCCTGGGTGCGGGCAACAGATTGTTGCCCGCACCCAGAGTGCACCGACCCATAGACCCCTCACGAGGAGATCCTCGTGAGGGGTCGGAAAGAGGAGATTGTTGCCCGCGGCGAATTTCTGCCGTAGCGAATGAGTCGCTCCCGAGGGCTCCCTACCTGCGCTCTGCAGCTGCAGAGTGCACGACTAGGGAGCGAGGTGGGGTAGACCGCGGGCGTTTTACAGTCCGTGGTCTAGGAGTCTCCGCGGCGTGTACGTCGCATTAACCGAGACGGGGAAGACCGTGGGTTGCTTCTCAACCTGCGGTCTAGGGGCATCCGTGGCGAGGTGTTGTGAACCACAGTGCCGGGTGGTGGGTAGGTTTAACTAGTTTTTAAGTTTGGGGAAAAAAATTATATATATATATATATATATATATATATATATATATATATATATATATATATATATTAAAAAAACACTTAGGTTACATTACCGAACAGCGGGCGGTATATCCTACACTACAGGCATTCGCGGGCCTTGGGAGGCTTAAATACCCTCCCACAAAAAAGCGGCCACATCACCGTGGGGAAGTGATGAGTGTATTACCCAATTCTCAATATGTAAATGTTAGACGAAAATGATTGTGTTTTGTCGTGCGGGGCGCACGACGTTGACGCCCGGCGCTCGCAGGTATCCGGGCCTGCGAGTGGTAAATTAGTGACCGATGGATGCGCAGGGGTAGCCGACCAGGCCCCTGTAGCGGATACGGCTACTGGAAGCGATGCTATGTAATGCGACCCGGTTGACACCCGGCGCTTGCGGGTATCCGGGCCTGCAAGTGTTAAATTGGTGACCGACGGATGCGCAGGGGTAGGTGACCAGGCCCCTGTAGCGGATATGGATACTGGAAGTGGTAGAAATCGGTCGCGTGGGACGTCTTCCGTTAGGAAACGTCCAGGGTGCCAGACCTCAGACGAGGAAGGCCTGCCGGCCCCCAAATTGCCGACTTTAAGGAGGGGTCGGCAGGCATCGAGTGGGGCGAGTGCTACGCAGCCGCGGAGGGATAAGCACGGACAGTTTGTGCGCTCCAATACCTCGGCGGCTAGTGAAGCAGAGAGTGACATGGGGGTCACAACGGAAGACCCTGGCGATGGCGTTGAAAGCTGTGGAGCCTCGCTGGGGAGCTCAAAGGCGGAGCTCAACGCCGCCAGGAGGTAGCAGCGCAAAGCCGTCGCGGCCGACGAAGTGTCGGAAATGGCCCGACGCGCTCACGAGCAAAGAGCTGCTCTGGCGGCGGAAGGGGGAGAGCCATCTGCGGTGGCCTTGAGCCAACTGGCTCTGGATGGGATGGATTTAGTCCTGAAGGTTGCCACAAAGTCTGGCAGCCTGAAGGGCACGTTCATCCGAGGCTTAAAGGAGGTTGCCGCGGATATCAGGGAGGCGGTTGGCATCCTCCTCAACAGGACGGCCTCTGACGAGGTCGCTAAGTTACAGGAGGAAAACAGCCGCCTTCGAAATGACCTGGAGGACCTCCGGCGGCAAGTCGCTGCACTAAGCGAGCACCAGCAGTGACGCACGTCCACCGATGCCGCACCTGTAGT
Organism: Euclidia mi; assembly: GCA_944739405.2. Classification (NCBI taxonomy): domain Eukaryota; kingdom Metazoa; phylum Arthropoda; class Insecta; order Lepidoptera; family Erebidae; genus Euclidia; species Euclidia mi. The sequence goes on from OX123181.2 coordinate 57,332,524, forward strand.
GGCCCCGTCTCCAACACCGCGACCGGCAAGCCCTCGTACCGACGAAGAGGTCGAGCGCTTTGTCCGGACCTGCATGCTCCGGTGCGGGAGCATAGTTGACGCTCGGCTGGAGGCAATTTCTCGGCGCCTCCCGGCGGAAATCCTCCGTCCGCCTCTAGCGGCTGACACGCGGAGGACTGAGGAGCCACCGAGACTTGCGCCTCAAAAGGGAAAGCCCGCGGAGGGTAACGAAAAGCCCACGGAGGGAGCTTCTCCGAGCGACCAGCCCACGACTGGCGGTTCTAAGGGTGAGACCTGGGCGAAAGTTGTGGGCCGCAAAAAGGCCCTGCCAAGAAAGCCGCAGCAACTCCATGGGCCCCCGGTGGAACCGCAAAGGCGGTTGCGCAACCTGCGCGGCGGACTGCCAAAGGTGGTCCCAAAGGACCGACGATACATGCCCCGCGTTCCAAGGCTGTGACGCTCACGCTACGGCCCGGAGCTGCGGAGCGCGGCGTAACGTACCAGTCGGTCATTGCCGAGGCTAAGGCCAAGATCAAATTATCAGATCTTGGCCTCCAGTCCGTCAGCCTCAGGCAGGCTGCCACGGGTGCGCGGCTGTTTGAGGTGTCTGGTGCTGCTAGTGGCAGTGCCGAAAAGGCGGACGCTCTGGCCGCCAAGATGATGGAGGTTCTCAGCCCTGAGGGCGTCCGGGTCTCCAGGCCAGTGAAAACCGCAGAGGTGCGGATTGCTGGTCTGGACGACTCCGTGACCTCTGAGGAGGTGGTGGCAGCCGTTGCCCGAAGCGGAGAGTGTCCGCCGGACGAGGTGCGGGCCGGCGATATACATACGCACCGACGTCACTGGACTTGGCGTAGTCTGGGTTCGGTGTCCTGTAGTGTCGGCGAAAAAGATCGCCGATAGCGGCATATTGTTGGTTGGCTGGATTGCAACGAGGGTGTCAATCCTGCAGCCCTGGGCTTTGCGGTGCTTCCGGTACCTGGAGAAGGGGCACGTCCGGGCAAAGTGCACCGCCGAGATTGACCGTAGCGATCTTTGTTATTGCTGCGGTCAGCCCGGCCACAAGGCGGCCCAGTGTTCAGCGGCGCTCAACTGCAGCTTATGTTCGGCTGCGGGGAAGCCAGCGGGACACAAAGTGGGTGGAGCGGCCTGTGGTGCGCCTGCCAGCAAGGCCAAGAAGAAAAAGAAGAGGAGCTCTAAACCTGCCGGGGAAACCTCGCCACCCCCGCAGGCTAGTAGCTCCGAGGCTGACTCCCGGCCCAGGACCGTTGCCGTGAGAATGGAGTGTCAATAATGGCACAACTCCATTTTCTCCAGGGCAACATCAACCACTGTGCCAGAGCTCAGGATCTCCTACTCCAGAGCATGGCAGAGTGGTCGATTCACGTGATTGTGGTCGCCGAACCGTACTTCATTCCCGCCGGTGACAAGGTGCTAATTACGCTAGTCCTCTAAATCTGTATGAGCGCCCATACAACTTAGAGGACTATCTTAAATGGAGTCTACTATGTATGTATGGGGACACCCTTAAATTTTCCTCTTTTTTTATTTTTTGTAATTTTTCCTTTATTTGTGCTGTAAGACCCTGCTTTTGGCCAAATTTCGTGATTCTAGTTCAACGGGAACTACCATATAGGTTTTCGACCCAAAACCTATAGGGTACTTACGGTTGACCTAGAATTGACAATTTTGGTTAAAACTAAGGTCTTACAGCACAAGTAAAGGAAAAATTCCGAAAATTAAAAAAAGTTGAAAATTAAGGTTAATTTTGATACTTACAAGTTTTCGAAAAAATCTAATTTTGACCATATCTTTTTATCGGGTTGACCCAGGACCCTGATTTTTATACAACTAATAGGAACCATAGACCTCAGTATCTAGTATAAATTTCAATTTGCTAGGTCCTCCCGGTCCTGAGAAAATCGGTGGTGACACACGGACAGACAGACAGACGGACAAGAAAGTGGTCTTATAAGGGTTCCTTTTTTACCTTGTTAGGTACGGAACCCTAAAAAAGTAAAAACTCCCCTAAATTCTTCAAGGAACATACATGCCAAATTTCACCTACTTGCGCTCAGTAGTTTCGGCTGTAGTGTGTCCGTCAGTCAGTAAGTAACGCAAGGATTTTATATACATATACAGATGAGGGCGATTCGATTGAAAAATAAAATGTTTTACACAAACTCGTACTCTCTTTTCTTCCATGTTAGGTTCTTTATAAGGGGAAGAATTTCAAATATCCTTGTGTTCGCTAACGTCATTTGCGGATCCAATAAACAAAGTATGAACTTAATTCCTTGAAGTATTAAAAGGGTTTCATTTAAATTCTGACTCCCCTTTTCATCCACTTAAGATAAGAATTTCCAGAAAGACTTTCTAAGTGTTCACTAACTTCATTTGAGGAACCAATGTACACAGTTTGAAGTGAATCCATTAGAGGGGTAAAAAGTTTCATACAAACTTTGACAACCTGTTTAAGGTCTTTTGTAGGGGAGGAATTTCCAAAAATCCTCTCTTAGTGCGCCCATCACCTAGGGTGATGATGAAAAATTATTGACTCGGCCATCGCATAAAAACACACTATATCTCATAAGTAATACATATATTATAAAAATAAGGTTGTTTTTATCGATTGCCAATTCAATATATTTATTTCAAACATTCAAGATTTTTAATTAACCGACTTGGTATTACATGGATCTCACAACTTATTACGGTCGCGAGACTTGGTATTTTTGACAAGTATTGTTTTTATGGGATATGACTTTTCTCGACGATTATCCCTCAAACGGCAATAATTTCGAATGAAGAATTTAACTTGTTATTCGTGTTAGGCTTCTCAAACATTTCAGTATTCATTTGATGTCTTATGACCTGATTATTTTGATGAGATTTCCTTATAGCTTTGAGATAAAGCGGCAATAAAACCAGTTTATTTCTAACAGGACTGTTATCGTGACGTAAAGTGTACGTATAATGTACCCTAATTACGTTGTTATCCTTGTTATCAACACATTAGTTTGTAACAATGTTTATGTTTTTGGGTGCGAATGTGCTTTCACTGAAATAACAGTATGGTGGAGGGGGGTGAAATAAAATTCTGGGAGAACAGCTCACACATGGTAATTTAATACAAAACTAGACTAAGCCTTGCTCTATGGTAGTTAGGTAATTGGTTCAGACCCTTCTCTGAATATGAACGTCAAGCTTATTACAATGACTAGAACTTGGATTTCAGATCACAGCCTGCTTTAGTGGAGATTAGATTTCTCTGGAAGACGCATTTAAAGATCTCACCGAAGAGTGTGCGTAAATACCAGTACACTTTCTTTTTCGTCTGTCTAATAGTTGGGTGCATCATCAGCCTTTAACAGTCCACTGCTGGACTAGCTGCACTTTTTTGAAAGGAGGAATTGGCCTACTATACCACGCTGGCCAAACGGGTTGGTATAGGTTTGTATCAAGTTTTCCTTCTCTTACAGTGCTGTTCGGTGCATAGTATGCTCCTTCTGTCAGCTCGTACGACACCCATGGGACGCAATTTGGTGGTGACATTTAACATATTCTGACTCGACCAAAGAGAGATAAGGCATATTACCAGCAGTTTAAGGTTTCTTATGAAGTACAGGGTTCAACTAAAGTCACCTTCTTGACATCTTTGCTTTAATTATATATCATGACTTTCACGACGTGAATTTTCCTATGTGATCTTTCTATACGAGCCATTACACAAATACAATTATGGAAAACATGGTGTTGTGATTGACTGTTTGATTGAATGAGAGCTTTCAGTCTTTAACCTTCACATAATATTATGATACTATTAATATGTTTACACAAATATCTGAAATAGTAATATTAATATTCTACCACTTTCACACAACACCATCTAGTCCCAAACTAAGCAGAAGCTTGTACTATGGGTACTAGACAATGGATAAACATACATATATACGTTTTTTGTAAATACATATATATTATAAATAGAAACACCCAGACCAACACAAACATTCATGTTCATGCACACAAATGTTTGACTTGAGCAGGAATCGAACCCGCGACCTTCGGCGTAGCAGCCGCTTACACTCCTGCTGAGCCAACCGGTCGTCAATAATAAATACAAAATATATTTATCATCATATCGTACCCAACTGTACTCACCCAAGTTTATACTTTTAATCAAGGATTTATTGTAGAAGTATGTATATTTATGTAAGAGGATAAAAAGGGAAGTGTAATCTTATCCGATTTTTCCTTTTTATCCTTTTGAATGTCAAGAGGATTAGAAACTCACATATACACACATCAACAAAGTCTAGGGATATTTTATATTTCATCAAATATCTAAAAATCTATGAAGAATTTTCTGATACAGTAAATAGAAGAATCATAGATTATTTTAAGGTCTTTAATAAAAATAAAAAACATTTCGTGTTTTTTTTTGTTTTAAATAAAAAAAATATTTTTTTTAATCATCATGGAAAATTAGTATGATAACAACAAACATTTCTTCTTAAAAAACTATTAATTTTAATAAAAATGGAAAAAATCTTGTAAAATCTAATCATTAATAATCAGTGTTGCCACCTCTTACATTGATTACACATCGACATCGATTGTTAATACTTAAAATTAAATTGTCAATGTCTTGCTGCGGTATGAGGTCCCATGTCCTTTGCAAGTGTTCGTAAAGTTGTTGTTCAGTCGTCAAATTTGGTGGAAAATCTCTCAAAGCTTTTCGTTGTAACATGTCCCAGGCATGCTCGATAGGATTTAAGTCGGGCGACTGTGCAGGCCAATCCAAAACTTGAATATCGTGCTCTCGGAGAGCGGTCGATACCAGCCGCGCCGTATGGCAAGGAGCATTATCGTGCATGAGTAGAAATTCATGGCCTATTTGAGTTCTGTGTGGGACAATAACGGGCTCTACTACCTCCTCGTGGTATTTTTGTGCAGTCATGCTGCCTTGGATCCAAACGAGTTGGGTTCGTCCGCCAAGACGAATTCCTGCCCACACCATGATTGTCCCGCCTTGGTATGGGTGGACCTCCTGAGGGTGCCGTAGACGGCTAACTCTCCCTGGAGCTCTCCAAACGCGTGTTCTTCGTGAATCCGGGTGAAACCCAAACCGGGACTCATCGGTGAACAGCACCAAAGACCATTGTTCGTCACTCCATGGTAAATGCTCCCGAGCCCACGAAAGCCGCCGACCGCGATTGCCACGTCGCAATGCTGGAACACGCAATGGTCTTCGAGCATGAAGATCAACTTCATGTAACCTTCTTCGCACGGTTTGGTCGCTTACCAGCAGCTGGTGGTCCTCCTGGAGCCTTTGCACTAGTTGCAGCGCTGTGATATTGGGTTGTCTTCTGGCGGTCATTTGGAGAAATCGATCCTGTCTCTGCGTAGTAACACGATATCTACCTGTGTGCTGTTCGGCCACATCTCCAGTACTGCGATAACGTGACCACAACCTTGATATCACATTTTGACTGGTATGTAGGGCCTCAGCAACGACGCGTTGAATTGCACCATTTTCTAACATGCCCACGGCTCGTAACATTTCATCTCGACTCAAATGACGACGTGACATGACTTTTAAAGTTCGTACGTCACGTTAAATTAAAAAAGAAAAACAATTAAAAACCCTTTTCATTAATAATTATAATAAAACAGTTTTAACTTTCTTTAATGTAACGAATTACTAGCAAATTTGCCGCCATATTTTGTTTATTATTTTGTTTTTTTTCTTTCCATGTTCAAATTTTGAAAATAGAATAAAAGAGGTTTTAATCTGTGTATAAACTTTTTGTGGAAACTAACAAGGTTCTAAACTCTAAACCCGTAAATAATTTAGGATTAAGATATCCCTAGACTTTGTTGATGTGTGTATGCACGAGCAGGTTATGCTTTCATAAGCTTATCTAACATAGCTTCTCATTATATCTAGGAGATATGTGGCCAGCAGTGGGCAGTTTATAAACGGGGCTGGTAATGGTGAAAACGTGGCTAGCATTTGTGTTTACCTCTTATGAATATCTAGTAAGACAGACTATGTTGTTGGCCACTTGAACTTACTATAGAAGTAGTTGGTCGTGGCCTCACAGCCTTGCTTGTCATGTTAACTTCCAACTCGTAATGCACTCTGTTAAAGCAAAAGCTTTTCAAAGAAAGCTATACACGTGTTCATCTTTTCTTAATCAGGAGCAGGTGTATGAAATTTAGTACCTGGTTTCAACATGAGCTAACTTTTAATGTGAACCTTGAAACTTCTTCGCGATTTTAGTATAACATTTTGTAAAAAGCGAAAGTGAACAAGTTTTCGAGCAAGATACTTTGAAAATATCGAATTTTTATATAACTGTTAGTTGCCCACTTAGAACCGAAATTGTTTGTTTGTTTGGTTGAACGCGTTAATCTCAGGTTTGATTTGATTTATACTTTTTGTGATGGATATACCATTTATCGAGGAAGGCTATACGCTATGACTGACGGGTACGGGGGAGTATTCCTAAATAACGCGAGTGAATCCGCAGGCTCAGCGTTTAGCTGCAGTATCTGGATGACCGAGCTTTGCTTGGTTTGTTTTTTTTTTGCTAAATCTATATATATCTATCTATAGTCTCGCTTGTCTCTCATTGGGGTAGGCAAAGACTATGGGACCCCAAATGCTCCGTTTCAAATACACCTCTTTCGCTTCCTCGACATTCATTAACCTCATCATGCATGCTCGTCAGTTATGGGTACTTTTAATTTGGCCCTTTTTTAGTACGTCACTTATTTGGTCGGCGTAGAAACGTCCGTCTTGGGCGTCATCTACCGACATTTTCATTCATTCTTACACGGTACACTTGGGTGAATTTCCCGGGACCAAAAATTACGTGGCATCAATGAAATCGGTACTATAAAACATAGTTATAACGTTCTAACATTTATTTCTGGTTAGGTGAAATGGTAATCTATGTGTAGCACTAAATATTTAATTAAATAGGATTAATAAATACTCCAAAAAAAAAACATTAAACCTCGAAATCATTCATTGCCGTGTTTGTCCTCACATCACCTTGATGTGTATTATACGTTATTGATAAAAAACTATTGGTTATTTATTTAAAAACCTAGTTTTATTTGATACGTGAATAGTTAAAGTATTGTTACGGAATACATTTATTCATATATTTAAACAATACGACGAATGGTTAGTAAAAATGCATTTGTCCTAGAACTAGCTTTCATCGCCGTGTCCTAAATATATTTAAGAATATTGTTTTATCTAAGGACTTGCGTCCCTCACCACTGTGCGCTAAACGTTGCATAATAGTGTCGCTTGGTGCTCGACGTGGAACGACGTGTATACGTGTCTGCGTTTTTGCGCCATAAATGCAAGTATTCGATTTTTATATTACTGGACATTTTTTCTTTCATCGCCGTGGATAGGTCTAACTTCTATTTGAATAAGTTTGTCCTTTTTATTAAGCATTTGATAGAATGCCATTTATCTTATGTTTCTTTGTAACGTGTTAATTACTGTGAATTATTAATATATTTTTGGTTACTTGATGTTTTTGCCTTGATTTTCATCACCGTGCTCTCATTGCCGTGGTTTCCGTGGGCAAAATTTGCTATGGCAATAAAAATAAGACACGGCGATGAAACAAAATTTCATTGCCATACCTTTTAAAACAATTTAGTTTCATTGCCATGACCAGTTGTTTCATTTCCGTGACTTATGTTTTCATCGCCACGGCAACGTCAACTACAAAAAGATATTTCCACGATAACCTTTTTTGATATTTCCACGTTAACGTTTTTACGGTAGTAGAGCCTTGGTGATTTCAGCATGAATGGGCCGGCTCGACCGGGGAAGTACTACCCTCTTACAGAAAATCGACGTAAAGTAACAGTACCTAAACTGTTGCGTTTCGTTCGGTGAGTGAGAGTCCCGTGGCCCTAACCCCTATTCCTTCTCCCTCATCCCACTTCTCATCCTATCCCTTTTCCCAACCCCAAGGGGCGGCAACGCACTCGTGACTCCTGTGGTGTTGCTTGTGTCCATGGGCGGCGGTAATTGCTTACCATCAGGCGATCCGTCTGGTGGTTTGCCGCCTAATGCTATAAAAAAAAACCTTACAAAATGATATATATTTGGGACTCCACACACACATAAACACACAACACAATAACACGCACTCACTTACTCACTCACATAATACATCACTATTTTTTTTAGTACAAAAACTTTAAGGACATATTAGCGAAGACATTATTATCATATATGTGACGTAAGAATTTCATAATATCTATAAATGGCAAATTTTACAATCCATTCACTACTTCATTGATAGTACTTACTTTCCGTCCTACTCATACGCATACTTTTCGTCGCACTTATAATGTAGGTAGCCTTAGACAATAAAATGAAACAAAATAATAAGTGTAGGTAGTTACTTTTTAATTTTATAAATTTTACTCTCTCCTTCGTACTTCATCCGGGCTTGGGACCGGCAAAATTTACCGTTTTTCAAGTATTTAAATACGGAGGTTTGTAATTAGAAAGCAAACAAATATCAAAATAAAAGAAGGTATTCTGTAATAAAAGAAAATAATAATTTTGGCGTATTTATGAAGTTAGAATCATCTGCTATTTACAATTATTATTTTATCATCATCATGTCAGCCTAGAGACGTCCACTGCTGGATATAGGCCTCCCTCTAGGTTCTCCACACAGACCGATTTTGAGCCGCCCGCATCAAATTATTATTTACTTAAGTAGGTATTATTTACTAAACTTACAAGTATTTCCATTGTCCTTCGAAATGTCCACCACCATTGTTAATATACAGACGGGCACGTATTATTAAATTGTTTTTTAACGAGAGAAGTATGCTTCTATCTTTTTACTTCGTCAAAAGCGTCCAATATGCGCTGTTTTAATTGTTTGACACTAACCGGCTCACTTTAGTACACTCACAAAAAGATGTCTATGGGTACACAGCTGCACTCGCAATTCCTCAACTACATACTCCCGTGATGTGAACTGATAAGCCATCGCGTCGGGCAAACGTAGACAAACAACTGTTGCGGCGAAAAAATGAACGCGCTCACTTCCGCTAGCAATTTAGCACTGTTTGTTGCATTGGGACGCGGCGCGGGCGCAGAGGGATAGGGGGGAATTTATCAATGGAACAGTTTACTACTGTTACTACTCATAGTACGCGAGTCGGTCATAGTCTTAGTCATGCATTTACCAATTATTACGTATTTTTGTGGACAGTTTTGGGACTTAGTGTTTTTATTTTTTAACTACATACATATTTTTAGAAAGCCAAGATGCCTAAACCGAAACTATCGGAAGAGGAAAGAAAGGAAAGAAAAGATTGGCCGAACAAAAGCGACGAAAAATTAAGAAGCGACTCTGTATTATTATATAAAGCTAAGTTTATGTTGTTAGCAATAGCTATTGCATACTTTAGAAAAGTATCTTATTATTTGTTAATTTTTGTGTGAAGGAACTTAAAATAAATGATTGTGTTGCTTTGATTCTATTAACTTTTTGTTTAATGTTACTCCGATGCGAGAAGGTTATTGAGAAGAAGGTATAAGAGCGTATGTGTGTGTTGTGTATGCCTTTCTCTCTCAGAGCCAGGGATGTACCTATTTCAGGTAAGTATATTATACCTTTTTACTGTTCCTACGGGATATATACCACGTACCTTTGTTTTGAGTAACCGATATTTCAGCACTATTGCAAGCGCCATTTTAACGGATGTACTATAAAAGTATATTATATAAAAAATTATCATGAGTTGTTGGATTTTTTCATTACCATAGATTGATTCTATCATACCTGTGGCACAGTTTTTCATTGCCGTGGACGCATGTTTCATTGCCGTGCATGCATGTTTCATCGCCGTGGCACGAAATTTTTTATCTTGTATATCTCGTTAGTTTTTTATGCTATCTGCTAGATATTAAGCAAGATTACATATATTATCAAAAACTTGAGTAAACACTATTTTTTATTGTTCTAAAGTTGAAGAATAAAAAATCCACGGAAATGAAGATTTTATTGGACCTGTTGAAATTCACCCCCTTCTTTCGTAATTCTTCTTTTATGCATACGTTCCAAATGTCCAACACATATTTTTTTTTAGAAAACACCATTTTGCAAACCAAGCAATGGTTTGTTGAATCGTGTTAGCTTAAAATGAATCCAAGCTAGATCAATTTATTGCCCTCGAAACCTCCTGCATACTAAATTTTACAAAAAACGTTGGTGCCGCTTTCGAGGTTCGGATTATATATCCGTATACAAGAACTGCTCGTTTAAAGGTATTAGATTTATAGCGAGGAAACCAGAATCCAGAATACTCTGAAAAGCTCTATTAGTTATTATGGAATAAATTATATCAGATCACATCGTTGTTATTCATATGACACTGTGATCAGATCATATTTACCGATAAATAGGTACGATATTTTCATATGGCGATGAGGGCGATGTTTCATTTGCTATTCCGAACGATTTGGCTTAGTGTATAGTGGCATTGGTACCCAAAATACACACTAGGACGTGGATTTGCGAAAACAGCCCGTGCAGTAGTAGAGTCTAATATAGTCGAATGACACGTTATTTAGTAAAATAACGTATCATTCTACTATATTTGGCTTGTCTTTCGTTACGTCTTTTACTTTTCACTTTGATCCTAAGCCAAAAATTGTAGATATATTAATAAGATTTCCCTTATCTTTATATATATATATATATATCCTCACTCAATCGTGGATTATTTATTGATAGTCAAATTAAAATATTGTTTTACATAATGTAGCTTCTAGCTGACATGAGCTACAATAATTTAGCTATATCGATATAAGCTATCTACAATAATGTAGCCATATTGATAGCTTATAACGATATAAGCTATCTCTAGTTTAATTTCAAACAACAACGCAGTTGAGACCATTATTAAATTGTCAAATTTTAAAAAGTAAGCTTCTAGTTTTGTGTATAAATATCAATTCTCATGCTCCTAGCGTAACTATACCAGTTCCCTCAAATTCTCTGTCAAAATTTATTCAGAAGTAACTGTGTTACGGACAGTTAGACGGAATGATGACAAAGCTAAATTAACGAGCCATCGTACCATCGGCTTTGCACTAGTACCTTCTTGGAAAAATTCTGTTAATTGCTCAAAGATAAAGGCAGCGAATAAATTAACGTCTGTGCTTTGAAAAATACTCAAAATTTATTTCGCGTAATTTGCGCCTTGTCTACGTTCGCATTCTGGGGTGATAATGGTAGCTCAACGGAAATGATCTAATTTGGTTCCTTAAGTTTTTTATGAAAGTGCGAATTAACGGAATGACGAGTTCCTCTTTGCGTTAACGTAATATTTTTATTAGCAGTAATAAACCATTAGAACAAAATAAATAAAATAAGGTATTTATTTACTAGAATTTCTACAAAATGATATCTATATTTGTTTTAGAAGTGTCTTATTGATTCTCGAATATAGTAATCAATTGTTTGACATTGCCCTACTATTCTTGATACCAGTAGTCAAAATAATACAATAAATAAACCTGTGTCGCATATATTGTTGTTAATGCTGTTAGTAACATCATTACGACAAATAAAACGGTCTCTTGTTGTAGAGCACGCATACTGAGACTACAGGCAATTCTGCTCAGTACGCTAATGTTTTAAATATGCATACTTGATACATTCACCCCATTAGAATGAAATGATACGTGATAGTGAACAAACGCATTGAAGCTTAGAATTGTCATATTATTTAAATATCCCACAAATAAAGTCAGTTCAGTATCATTATGACACACAATTTAAAACACGACGGAAGAAAACTAAAGTCTGTGCGCAATCCACACTTGTACAACGCTTATTAGTTTTCTCTTCGTTTCCATTCATATGGAAATGAGTATGAAATGAATTACGAACAGGTTCGTCCGCTACATATTTTTTTTATATTTACGGTTTGAATTTTCGATCCTTCATCAATAATACCAGCTCAGTTTTTACGCTATCGTTTTGTTGGTTACGGACCTTTTTACACTATAATCACCTAAATCCCTTATAAACCTAAGGCCATAGTCCAAGCTGATTTAGTACAGATTGGCAGACATCACCATGTCTTTCGAGAACATTATGGTCCTCTTTATTTACTGCTTATTGAACGATAATTCACAATTTAATACGCTCTTGACTTAAAAAAGTGAGAAGTGCTCTCTGTGAGCTTGAACTTCAGAACCTCTCTGTGACACTCTTTTGGTCTTTCCATTAACCTATTGCGAAAACTTTATAAAAAAGACCGCATAAAATATCCTAATTTACGCAATGTAAAAAAATAGCTTTTATTATAAAACAATAATTTTGTACATAAGTATCTAAAACGAATATAAATTATCAAGACATGACCATGAGTGTCAAGCAAAACTGCCACGACCTAGTGATTTATAATTTTAACAACTTTATACCTTCGTGATGAAGATTAATATCAGAGTGGAGCGCTACTTATTGGAATTTGAAAAAGGAAGGCCGGACGCAGAACAAAGTTTCAGCTTCCACATTGATAAATTGCAACGACGGTCGAGACTTGCCTTCTTTTGACTGATAGCATAAACTACGACGTAAAATATTATTAAAACGCCTATTCTATCGTGAAATTCATTTGAAATTTTGCAGTGATGAATTTATTCAGTGTTCCTTTTAAAGCCATACATGGATATTAAAAATGCACTCAAAATGATTGAATTAAAATTGGAATATGGTATCTTCTTGGGTTTACGCGAATGTTACACATTGAAATTAAACTACAGTTTACGGATTTTATCGCGATGTATTGGTTTCACTAAGTTATTACATTTGAAATGAATGATCTAGAATCTACATTTTTAATTTATTACTAGCCGACGTTTCGAACTCTTTACAGGATTCATGTTCACGGCAGACTGAGGTGATATTTGTCTTTTTCTTGAATGTATAAGTTATCTCAAAGTACCCGAACATTTTTCAACTACTGGTGTTACTATTTACGCAGAATGAGCTCACAGTGTCCTTAGATCTTCTGGTGACTTTGCCCTTCTTGGGTTTCATTAGCCTTATGACAGGGTCTCAAGCTGGAGGAACATTCCAACCATCTTCTCTATTGAAATTAGGGTGCTTTTTAATTTCAATAGCTTTTCGTATCATCCTTGGAAGAAAACGGTGTTCTTTTGCGAGTATCTGTGGTTCATCAAATCGCAGGTAGTGGTTGGGTCCTTGTTTCACATGTTCACACACAGCAGACTTTGTTGAGCGTTTATGTTTTATATCAGCTATATGTTCTTTGAGTCGAATGCCTATGCTTCTCTTGGTTTGTCCAATGTATGAGAGCCCACATTCACAGTAAATTTTGTAGACACCGGTCTCTTGCAAGGGTAACTGACACTTGACAGTTGGTAATAATTGACTGATCTTCGTTGGCGGCTTGTGGTAAGTTTTGATTGAAACTCGCTTCAAGATGTAGCCAATTTTGTCGGTCACGCCCTTGATGTATGGGAGGACAGCAGGTTGTCTTTCTACTGTGGCTGGTTTTTCTTTCTTCTGGGATCTGTAACAGTGGCGCGTTGGTCGGAGCTTGTTGTCTTGCAGAACTTGCCTGACATGTTGAAGCTCAGCGTAGAGGTGTTTCTTGTCACAGATCCCGCGGGCTCTCTGAAACAGAGACATTCCTACAGTAGCTAACTATTTAGGATGGTGGTGAGATTCACCGTTTAAATACCTATTTGTATGGGTCTTTTTTCTATACACAGTATGGCTTAATGAGTTGTTTTTATTCCTGACAAGTACATCTAAGAAAGCTAAAGAATTGTTTGCCTCTAATTCCATTGTGAATTGTATTTGGTTAATAATAGAATTAAGATGATTTAGGAAAGCATTAACACTATCTGTTGGTAAAATTGTGAAAGTGTCATCTACATACCGCTTGTAGAGCCTCGGTGTGATGGTGGCAGTCTGCAGGGCTCGCGCCTCGAAGTCCTCCATGAAGATGTCAGCAACGACGGGCGATACTGGAGAGCCCATTGCTACACCGTCTACTTGTATGTAGTATTTCTTGTCTCATAACAAAAAGCCCGTTGTCAGGCAGTGTTTAAGTATTTCTGCATATTCCTCAGGCATGTTGTTTTCTGTCAGCTTCCTTCTAGTAATTTCTATACAGTCATGTATGCATGTGAATAATGACTGTATATCAAAACTAACCATAGTTTCCTTGTCAAAGAGATGTAGGTGTTTGATTTCACTGATAAAATGGTAGGAATCTTTCACATGTGCTCTCGTATTGCCTCTGAGCGGTGAGAGAATCTTTGTCATGTGTTGAGCCAGTCTGTAAGTTAGTGCGCCTATCAAACTAACTATCGGACGCAGAGTAGCGTTTTCCTAGTATATTTTTGGTAGACCATACTTTTGAGGAGGTTTTGCACACGATGGTATTAAATATTTCACGTCCAAGTTTAGTTTTTTGGAGTATTTCTTAACAATATCACAAGTTAGCTTGAGAATTTTGTTCGTAGGGTCTGACTTAACCAACTTGTGGGTACTTCCATCCGACAAAAGATCTTCCATTTTTTGTTTATACTCGGACATGTCCATCACTACCGTTGCATTTCCTTTATCTGCTCGGAGTACTGTAAGTTCAGGCCTAGCTTGCAACTTCTTCAGTGTGAGATATTCGGTCTTTGGTAGATTCCTTGCCAGCACTTTCGATTGACGCAATACAGCAGAAACGTCCTGTCGTATGGCCTCGAAATCTTCCTTACTCACATTGTTCTTGACTAGGCAATCCTCAACGTTGCAAATAATGGTCTCATACGGTATTCTGGATGGAGTTATCGCGTAATTTAAACCTCTGCTAAGTACTTTCTCGGTATTTTGATCTAACGTGTGTTTTGACAGATTGACAACTGTTTGTCTATGGGCGGACGGTAGCGTGTGATTGGTCCGTGCGAAAACGTTCTGTTTCATGTTGTACTGGTCATTTGATTTTTGTTGTAATTTTTCAAATTTTTGAATTTTGTTACGTTTACACGCGTAATATTTTGATGTCTCTCTGTTGTTTATTGCATATGAATGCATATTATATTGAAACCATCGTGTGCAAAACCTCTTCAAATGTATGGTCTACCAAAAATACACAAGGAAAACGCTCCTCTGCGTCCGATAATTAGTCAGATAGGTGCACCAACTTACAGAGTGGCTCAACACATGGCAAAGATTCTCTCACCGCTCAAAGGCAATACGAGAGCACATGTGAAAGATTCCTACCATTTTGTCAGTGAAATCAAACACCTACATCTCTTTGACAAGGAAACTATGGTTAGTTTTGATATACAGTCATTATTCACACGCATACATGACTGTATAGAAATTACTAGAAGGAAGCTGACAGAAAACAACATGCCTGAGGAATATGCAGAAATACTTAAACACTGCCTGACAACGGGCTATCTATTATGAGACAAGAAATACTACATACAAGTAGACGGTGTAGCAATGGGCTCTCCAGTATTGCCCGTCGCTGCTGACATCTTCATGGAGGACTTCGAGGCACGAGCCCTGCAGACTGCCACCATCACACCGAGGTTCTACAAGCGGTATGTAGATGACACTTTCACAATTAGATGTACTTGTCATCAGGAATAAAAACAACTCATTAAGCCATACTGTGTATAAAAAAAAGACCCATACAAATAGGTATTTAAACGGTGAATCTCACTACCATCCTAAACAGTTAGCTACTGTAAGAATGTCTCTGTTTCAGTAAGCCCGCGGGATCTGTGACAAGAAACACCTGGACGCTGAGCTTCAACATGTTAGGCTAGTTCTGCAAGACAACAAGCTCCGACCGCCGCGCCACTGTCACAGAAACCAGAAGAAAGATAAACCAGCCACATTAGAAAGACAACCTGCTGTCCTCCCATACATCAAGGGCGTGACCGACAAAATTGGCTACATCTTGAAGCGAGCTTCAATCAACACTTACCACAAGCCGCCAACGAAGATCAGTCAATTATTACCAACTGTCAAGTGTCAGTTACCCTTGCAAGAGGCCGGTGTCTACAAAATTGACTGTGAATGTAGGCTCTCATACATTGGACAAACCAAGAGAAGCATAGGCATTCGACTCAAAGAACATATAGCTGACATAAAACATAAACGCTCAACAAAGTCTGCTGTATGTGAACATGTGGAACAAGGACCCAACCACTACCTGCGATTTGATGAACCACAGATATTCGCAAAAGAACACCGTTTTTTCCAAGGATGATAGGAGAAGCTATTGAAATTAAAAAACACCCTAATTTCAATAGAGAAGATGGTTGGAATGTTCCTCCAGCTTGGGACCCTGTCATAAGGCTAATGAAACCCAAGAAGGACAAAGTCACCAGAAGACCTAAGGGCATTGTGAGCTCATTCTGCGTAAATAGTAACACCGGTAGTTGAAAAATGTTCCGGTACTTTGAAATAACTTATACATTCAAGAAAAAGACAAATATCACCTCAGTCTGCCGTGAACATGAATCCTGTAAAGAGTTAGAAACGTCGGCTAGTAATAGATTAAAAATGTAGTTTCTAGATCATGCGTTTTAAATGTAATAACTTAGCGAAACCAATACATCGCGATAAAATCCGTAAACTGTAGTTTAATTTCCATAAAATTGGAATACTTTTCTTTTCACGTATTCTACAGAAGGAGATAAATTTGAAGGAATGTTGATAAAAAATATAAAATGAATGATGCAGGTGTTAGGGTTAACAGTTGATCCATACCGTAAAATAAACTCATTTTCACGCACCTACAAGTGTAATTTAAACTCTCTGTGAGAATATAATTATGATACGTTACATGACTAACGATCGTTGTACACACCGACAATGATCCTTTTCGAAATATTTAATCCAATTCTATAATAACCGGTCGTTTGATACGAGTAATTGGGATATTCGTTTTCGGTGAAAAGTATTTTTTTAATGCCGCCAAGCATCTCATCAATTTCAGTATGTCAATGTAGCTTTGATGTATTAAATTATAAACAAAATTGCTTCTTCTTTGTGAATCGGTAATATTTTTGATGTTATTGATTAGCCAGACTTATTTTGCTAAAATTGGAAAGGGCAAAGTGGTGGAATAAGGAATGTTGTGCCTTCGGACTTTGTGAGTTGAGTGATCGTTCCGTGCCAGGTGGTTTGGCAGTGGTTTTTTTTCAATTGTCAGGCTGACGTGGCAGTAGGCAGGGCACATAGCCAGAAGAACCAACGGCCGTTGGAGCAGAAGGGTTCTAGAGTAGTGGCCACACACCGGCCGACGTAGCAGAGGTAGGCCCCCCACAAGGTGGACTGTTGATCTTATTGCGATCGCGGGCAGTGGATGAATGCGGGTGGCTCAGGATCGGTCCATGTATAAAGCCTTGGGAGAGGAATATGTCCAGCAGTGGACGTCTTTAGTTTTCACATACGTAAGTATATTTGGTAACGGCTGTAAACTGCTTGCATAATTAAAAAGATTAAGGTTACAGCTGTTGTAATTATCAATATTTCTGTAATCTATACATATGAAATAGAAGTGTATATCTGTGATTACAAAATAACAAGACGTAAAGTCATTTTTAAAAAACAACTTGTATGTATGTCTTTATGTTTGTCCGGGGTAATTTTTGGAATGGCTGAACCGACTCAAATGGCACATTCACTGGAAGATAGAGGATATCCGCTACGAACGAATTTTTGAACCTCTTAGGGTCCTCGCAAGTTTGTATAAAACTAATGTAATTTTGATACGCGGCTGGAGCCGCGGATACCAGCTAGTAATCAAATTCAGTAGAGGAGTAACTCTTTCGACCACGAAGAATAATGTTTTATTTGTAGATCAACACAACTTTCAGCAAACAGATCAAATCCGTTCGGCATTATTATTAAAGACTAACATAACATCATTCCTGTATTTCAAATCTTACACTTAAGTACTACACACTTATTGATTACTAGCTGTCGCCCGCGGCTTCGCCCGCGTGGATTTTGTTTATCTTTCGTATAAAATATATATTTTTTTCATTAAAGTATTCTATGTTACTTCTTATACCCTAGAGAATATGTGCACAAAGTTTCATGATGATCGGTTAAGTAGTTTTCGCGTGAAGACGTTACAAAAAAAACTAACATTCACGTTTATAATATGAGTATGATTTAATAAGTAGGGTTGAAGAAAAAAGTATCTTATGACTAAGATCCGAATCAATAACCAATAGATGTGAGGTAATCTAGCAGCAAGTTATAACTAATGGTGTAGCGCAAATAAATCAGATAGGCAAGTCATAGCTCCTTAGACAATTACGCGCTCTGGTGAACAGCAGCTAACCATATGGTTGAGAAGATAATGTTGCTGCTTTACCATAAGCGAACACTTAGGTGTTCGCTTATGGTAAAGCAGCAACATTATCTCCTATAAAGCTTCAGGCACATTGGTTAGTTGGACTAGCGATAGAAGTAATTTTAACGTAGATAAGTTATTGTAACGTATTAATTATACCGGACAAACCTTACAGCATCAACTGCATACTTCTGCTTTATGACTTCTTCGACGTAAGTGTATATAAAGCAATACGTATACGTAACTATTAAAGTACTATACATCTGTTGGACAATGAAGGGAAGAAAATGGACAAGAACATTTAGACATAATACAATTTTTTTTAAATGTCTCTTGCAGATAGCAACGGTTTGTAGATCCAGTCGAAAAGTGACACGAGTGCTTTGGTATGCATACGTTAACTAAGCCCTCTGATTACTACTTATATATTATTATATCCTCTCGTTGGACAAAAGGCCCTCATTTGCTTCAAAAAACAACAGTTGTCGTGCCACCATAAATACACTAGGTATAACCACTGAGGCCGCATCGGTGTTGCATCGGCGTCGCGTCTGCATTTCATCTGCGTTGTATTTCATCGCTATATCTTCTGCGATGCGCTCAAGTCTTAATCAGATTAGTTGAACAGATATTAATGCTGCAGCATAGATATATAGACGTAAGATGCTTTGAGAGCAGCGGGTGGAGGCATAGAATGTTGATAACCCTTTGCTCGTCTATAGAACTTAAATATTAACATAGCATGCATTGCATTAGCTTAATCAGAATGTTTAGACATTAAATTATATAACCGCTTGACCGCGCACAGGTGACTATTCTCCCTTTTTCAAAATTCCGTAGACCGCGCACAAGTGACTATTTTCCCTTTTTGGTTACAGCGCTTTATTCGGTCTGAATTTACTGTTTCTTTCTATTACGTAATGTTTTAAATCCTTTTTCTCTGTTCTATTCAAATCATTGAACATTTCTTCATGCCAAAAATACGAAGCGAGTCTTAAAATCGTTAACCCGGAACGAAAAAATAATGTCAAATGCTACTCTTTGTTTCGCGCACTCCGTGATTACGTGCTAATCGTATGCGTGTAATAAAATATTTTTATACTATGATACATGTTTTTTTTTATTTAATTCGGTGTAGACAGAATCCCTCTACAGTGAAAACTCATAAAATATGTATGTCATCAATTTACTTTTTAAAATAATCTTGTTTAAAATACACAAAGTGTTTTTTTCAACGATAGTCAATGTTCGCTGCTAAGTATAATAAATTAGAAACTAAATATCAACAAGGAATTCATACGACTTGAACGAGTCATTCATAAGGTTGAATAAAAACATCACTTCAACTTACTCATGTTACCGACTTATCAACAATAAATGTTTATGTTAGCGTTTCCATCTGGCGAGCGGCGGCGCGACATTTTGTTTAGAACGTAAGCGGTCGAGCGAATTCGGCGAATTGGCGCTAGCGGTCAAGCGGTTAAGATAGAGGACAGACATATTAAAAACAATGGGTAATTTGTAAACAGTTTACATGTGTAATAGTTAAGTGTAAGCATTAGGAATTTTATTTTATGTTTTAATTTTACCAAAAAAAATTCAAACGACAATCACAAAAACATTCATCCTCCTAGTGTTATCCCAGTAGCAACCCGTGGTCCCCTTACCTTTTCCGCAAAATAACTGTCTGTTTGGCCTCCGCACCCAAAGCCGTAGCGTTATTCTATGGTTTAGACTAGAGTCAGTTTACTCAGAGGCACTGCTACCATATAGCAACTGTCAAAATTTTTTATGATAGCCAGGACCCACGTCTCCACGTGCTCTTTGAAGCACGGCCTAAGCGATAATTAGCACTTCAATATGCAAATAACATCGAAAAGTTAGTGGTTCGAGTTGTGGATTCAGACCCATTACCCTCTGCATAGCAGTCACTTGATATCTCTACTGGGTTATCGCTGTCATAACAAATTTTCAACATTTCATCTGGATATTTGGCACCAAAAACTAATATGCATCAACACCTGTGCCAGAAACAATCGTCTCAAAGAATATCCAAAAACCAGTTTTGTTCTACATAAAACCAAATAACAGCCTCACGACGACGTATTACAGAATCACGAAAAGGCAACAGTGTAAATGCCGTAGCATACAAACGAGTGAATAAAACACACTCTGTACCTATATTGCATCTGAGGAACAACCGTTATAAGCACGTGCGTTCAGTAAAAACGTAAGCGCCACGTATCAAATAATATTTCATTGAAGTTAGAACTACAGTAGGTGTAAAAATTTTCTTTGTAAGCGCTGCTACTGAAATATTTCACTAGTCGTAGCGCTTTTATAAAGACTGTGTTGAAGTGGAGTTTTAAATATCTATGTAGAGATTTTTTTTATTTTATGCCAATAAGTAAAATCTTCTTGGATTTACGCGAATGTTACACATTGAAATTAAACTACAGTTTACGGATTTTATCGCGTTATATTACTTTCACTGGTTATTTGTTATTACATTTAAACCGAAAGATCTAGAAACTACATTTTTATTACTAGCCGACGTTTCGAATTCTTTACAGGATTCATGTTCACGGCAGACTGAGGTGGTATTTGTCTTTGTCTTGAATTTAAAAGTTATCTCAAAGTACCCGAACATTTTTCAACTATTGGTGTTACTATCTACGCAGAATGTGCTCACTGTGTCTTGATGTCTTCTGGTGACTTTGTCCTTTTTGGGTTTCATTAGCCTGATAACAGGGTCCCAAGCTGGAGGTACATTCCAACCATCTTCCCTATTGAAATTAGGATGTTTTTTAATTTCAATAGCTTCACGTATCATTCTTGGAATAAAGCGGTGTTCTTTTGCGAGTATCTGTGGTTTATCAAATCGCCGGTAATGGTTGGTTCCTTGTTCTACATGTTCACACACAGCAGACTTCGTCGAGCATTTGTGTTTATTGTCAGCTATATGTTCCTTTAGTCGAATGCCTATGCTTCTCTTGGTTTGTCCAATGTATGAGAGCCCACACTCACAGTCTATCTTGTAAACCCCGGTCTCTTGTAAGGGTAACTGACTCTTGACAGATGGTAATAATTGGCTTATCTTCGTTGGCGGCTTGTAGAAAGTTTTGATTGAAGCTCGCTTCAAGATGTAGCCAATCTTGTCGGTCACGCCCTTGATGTATGGGAGGACAGCAGGATGTCTCTCTACTGTGGCTGGCTTGTTCTTCGGGGATCTGTGACGTTGGCGCGGTGGTCGGAGCTTGTTGTCTTGCAGAACTTGCTTGACATGTTGAAGCTCGGCGTCCAGGTGTTTCTCAGGTAGCTAACTGTTTAGGATGGTGGTGAGATTCACCGTTTAAGTACCTATTTGTATGTGTCTTTTTTCTATACACAGTGTGGCTCAAAGAGTTGTTTTTGTTACTGATAAAAAGTACATCTAGGAAAGCTAAAGAATTGTTTGCCTCTAATTCTATTGTAAATTTGATGTTGTTATGAATAGAATTAAGATGGTCTAGGAATACATTAACACTATCTGTTGGTAAAATTGTAAAAGTATCATCTACATACCGCTTGTAGAACCTCGGTGTGATGGTGGCAGCCTGCAGGGCTCGCGCCTCGAAGTCCTCCATGAAGATGTCAGCAACAACAGGCGATACTGGAGAGCCCATTGCCACACCGTCTACTTGTATGTAGTATTTCTCATCCCATAGCAGATAGCCGGTTGTTAAGCAGTGTTTTAATATTTCTGCATATTCCTCGGGCATGTTGTTCTCTATTAGCTTCCTTCTAGTTATTTCAATACAGTCATGTGCTGGTAAGCATGTAAATAATGACTGTAAATCAAAACTAACCATAGTTTCCTTGTCAGAGAGATGTAGGTGTTTTATTTCACTGACAAAATGGTAGGAATCCTTTACATGCGCTCTCGTCTTGCCTCTGAGTGGCGAGAGAATCTTCGCAATGTGTTGAGCCAAGCTGTAGGTTGGTGCCCCTATTTGACTGACTATAGGGCGCAGTGGAGCATTTTCTTTGTGAATTTTCGGTAGACCATACAATTGAGGAGGTTTTGCATACGATGGTATTAAGTATTTCACGTCCAGATTCAGTTGTTCGGAGTATTTCTTCACAATGTCACTCGTTTGCTTGAGTATTTTGTTGGTAGGGTCTGTCTAAACCAATTTATATGTACTTTCACCCGATAAAAGATTTTCCATTTTTCGTTTATAATCGGACGTGTCCATCACTACCATTGCATTTCCTTTATCTGCTCGAAGTACTGTTAGTTCAGGTCTAGCCCGTAGGTTCTTCAGTGCGAAATACTCTGGTTTTGGTAGATTCTTTCTCGGCACTGTCGAATGACGCAATACAGCAGAAATGTCTTGACGTATGGCCTCGAAATCTTCCTTACACACATTGTTCTTGACTAGACAATCCTCAACGTTGCAAATAATGGTCTCATACGGTATTCTGGATGGAGTAATCGCATAATTTAAACCTCTGCTTAATAATTTTTCGGTGTTTTGATCTAACGTGTGTTTTGACAGATTGACAACTGTTTGTCTATGATCGGCGGACGGTAGCGTGTGATTGGTCCGTGCAAAAACGTTCTGTTTAATTTTGTTTTGGTCATTTGATTTTTCTTGTAATTTTTCAATTTTTTTCTATTTTGTTACGTTTACACGCGTAATATTTTGATGTTTCTCTGTTATTTATTGCATTGATGCATTTTTCAAAATCAAATGGAGTTATCAATCTCTATATTTCGTTAGACAAATTCTCAACATTTCTATTTATTCTGCGTAAGTCAGCGCGGTGTTCGTGTATCTTTTGAATGAGTAACTTTTGACTTGCCTGTTTTAAGATCTTAGCGCTCCCACGTATGTCCTTCTTGGCTGATATTTTGCAGCATGTAGGGATGAGATCGTGATCACGGCATCTCTTCAAGAAATTTAAAGATGTTATGTATCTTGCGCGCTTGGTTTGTAGATCTTTCTGTTTCCAGTCCGTACTGGTTAACATAATATTTTCTTGGATTTACGCGAATGTTACACATTGAAATTAAACTACAGTTTACGGATTTTATCGCGTTATATTACTTTCACTGGTTATTTGTTATTACATTTAAACCGAAAGATCTAGAAACTACATTTTTATTACTAGCCGACGTTTCGAATTCTTTACAGGATTCATGTTCACGGCAGATTGAGGTGATATTTGTCTTTGTCTTGAATTTAAAAGTTATCTCAAAGTACCCGAACATTTTTCAACTATTGGTGTTACTATCTACGCAGAATGTGCTCACTGTGTCTTGATGTCTTCTGGTGACTTTGTCCTTTTTGGGTTTCATTAGCCTGATAACAGGGTCCCAAGTTGGAGGTACATTCCAACCATCTTCCCTATTGAAATTAGGATGTTTTTTAATTTCAATAGCTTCACGTATCATTCTTGGAATAAAGCGGTGTTCTTTTGCGAGTATCTGTGGTTTATCAAATCGCAGGTAATGGTAGGTTCCTTGTTCTACATGTTCACATACAGCAGACTTCGTCGAGCGTTTGTGTTTAATGTCAGCTATATGTTCCTTTAGTCGAATGCCTATGCTTCTCTTGGTTTGTCCAATGTATGAGAGCCCACACTCACAGTCTATCTTGTAAATCCCGGCCTCTTGTGAGGGTAACTGACTCTTGACAGATGGTAATAATTGGCTTATCTTAGTTGGCGGCTTGTAGAAAGTTTTGATTGAAGCTCGCTTCAAGATGTAGCCAATCTTGTCGGTCACGCCCTTGATGTATGGGAGGACAGCAGGTTGTCTCTCTACTGTGGCTGGCTTGTTCTTCGGGGATCTGTGACGTTGGCGCGGTGGTCGGAGCTTGTTGTCTTGCAGAACTTGCTTGACATGTTGAAGCTCGGCGTCCAGGTGTTTCTTGTCACAGATCCAAAAAGGAACACCAATAGTTGAAAAATGTTCGGGTACTTTGAGATAACTTTTAAATTTAAGACAAAGACAAATATCACATCAGTCTGCCGTGAACATGAATCCTGTAAAGAATTCGAAACGTCGGCTAGTAATAAAAATGTAGTTTCTAGATCTTTCGGTTTAAATGTAATAACAAATAACCAGTGAAAGTAATATCACGCGATAAAATCCGTAAACTGTAGTTTAATTTCAATGTGTAACATTCGCGTAAACCCAAGAAAATATTAAAATGAGTGATACACGGGCGGTGTTATCACAAATCGCGATATTTTCCAGACAACCTTGTCATTGAGATAAAGTTATGAAAAGGCGTTTGGTTTGGCGTAGGAGTAGCTTCTAACCCAGTATAATCCCTGCATCAGGTTATCGTTGACTGGATGTCAACGATAAACTAATACAGAGATCAGAGTAAGTCCGTATTGTGCCTACTTTCATGTATTGTACCTACATGTACAGTCAAGCAAAATATGGTCTACCAACCTACGGTCTTAAACTATTTGCATATTATTAAACAATTAGGTTAATTTTACTTTTATATCCCTAACCTCCTCAACCTCAACGTTATTACGCTTACATGCTCTGTAAGTTATGTTGAAATGGAAGAGATCTTTTTTCCTAACCTTACATAAAGTAACGTTTTGAAAAAATAAGTAAACCAAACTATAGATAAAAATACGACAAGATCTTAAAGAAATACTTCGTTTTTAGTTTCTACTTGGCATTCCTATCGGATAAATCTAGGCGTACTTCTTCAACTTTCGCGCATTTGGGCATAGCAGAAATACTCATAAATCTTGCGTTACAACTATAATTTTATTCCTCCATATTAAAATAAACCAATAAACTTTTCAATATTTGAATTAAAGTATATTTATGTTTTCTATACTCCATTCCGACCGAGAAGAGATAAAGCCTAATAATAATAGTCGGGTATTAAATCGGTGAAGCTATAAATTGTAGGCATTGAACATTTTGAACTTTTCTTTCAGTGTCAAAATACACACACAGATGCACACATGCACAGATTTGATATAGTTGCCAAAATTACGTAAGGTATCATTTTGCCTAGCTTGCTTTGCCTTCATGAGATTTTTCTGATAGACACCAGTCTATCAGATACCAAACTATCCCATTCGCTAGGAACACAACTATATTCAAAACTGTTTTTACAAACTTGGCTATAAGTAATCTGTGGCTGACGCAACTGTTCCCAATGTATTCTATATTACCCATTCATCTGTTAGTAAATGCTTTCACCTTCCTAGTAGATCAAAAATATCTCTTAACTAGCTGAAAGTCGACACAAACGAAAACGTTTCAATAACACTGCGGTTTCAGAAGTGCTCTACGTTCCAACATACACTCGTCATTTTAATCATACTGGCTGGCCGAAGCTATGCTAGTTCTGCAAAATCTAATTTACTTTTCAAGTAAACGCCGAGGAAACCCGGGTGAAATAACAAGATAAGACGCAATAAGTAAATGGATTTCTTTCTTGGCAACAACGACAGGATTTATGTGGAAATCGTGATTTATAACTGGGATATGCATTTTAATTAATTAAATTTAGATTATCTCTATGTCAAAAAAGCAAGCCGTGTACGTCCACATTACGTTGTCCATTGCTAATTAACACGTGTGTGTGTCATTGCTAATTAATAAATGTAAATGATTCAACAAAAAATCCTTGCATAGAAAACTTATAAATATTTTTAGGTCGGATGATGGGCGTTATATTTGTATATTAAAAAAAACATAGCACTGTATACATAGCGCACTCGCAGTCACGAAAGATAGGCACGATTGACGTTAGGTATAGATTGGCTTGCTTCGAGTTCTTCATCAATCTGACTTTGAAGCGAGCCAATCAAAGCAAGCTGTTTCAGCGATTATATAGAGGGAATATTTGTTTGTTTGAAAAATTACACAATAAGACATTCAAATAATTATAAAATAGTGAGTTTAGGCAAGTAGCACGATAAAAAACTCAGAAACTAGAAAATTGTTCCAAAAGTAATAAATAATAACTGCATTAAAAAGAGTTTTCTATAACTTTTAAATAAGAACGTAGTAAGTGACATGTAGATGTTCATTGTAACGGCAGTATCATTCTGCAGAAGCCGTTGTGATTTATGGCACATTCAGTTCAGTCGTACGACATCTTATGCTACAATCTACTGGACACTATGTTATCTAGCTTTAAGTTCTCTGTGCAACAATGTTGGTTTTTATGTGCCTCGTGGGAAAAATCTGATTAAAGAGTTGTACGTACTTTTATCTCCACCCGGGTGTTTTCAACTATCTGCCATATAATATTTTCATACAATTTAATATGGAGATAGTAGGAAACTGGAGGTCAAACATAGATTACATTTCTTTTCAAACATTGACTCCTACAGTTTAAATTTGACATGGGTGAAGTTGCGGGTAAAAGTAAGTTTCATAATAAATGCTACCAAAAATAAAAACGCTATTTCACTTTTTTCCTATTTCCTATAACTCCTCTCCAACACTAGGTTGTATCACCACAAGTGAGACTTTACAAACTATATACTACCAACACATTTAAAGAACATTCAGCAGTGATAAGCGACAAAGCGGCTGCTCAAGTTAAAATGCCATCTGTGCAATCAAAATTACTTTAATAATCTTTAACTTTAGGACAATCTGCACTAGCGTTATTCCAGTGTTGGCGTTCTAGAAATGTATGTATAAAACTCCACTAGGGGTTATAAAAACAGCTCATCATTTGCTACGCAGGTTTATGTAAAACACCAGCGTTATAGTGATGCCTATAGTAAAACATCGCGTGCATGCAAATGCATATTGCCATTACGGTTATATTTGCGTAGTCCTTTATTCGCGTTTGTTTGGCACAGAGATTGATGTATAAGTGAGAAATGGAAGTTATGCATAACTGTTTATTAACACATAATCTACTTAAGTAGTCTGTAAAGGCCGGCAACCTAGTTTCATTATAGCAAAAGACATATTAGTCATTGAAAATACACCATGTAGCACACAGCATTTTTAAAACTAAATGGCAATTTGTTTAAAATAAGATTAAAAAGTGGTTATTGCAAAATGTACTTTATAACATGAATGAACCCTTTAGTTATAAGCATGATTGAAATCTAATCTTAATATATAAAATCCTTGCGTTACTGACTGACTGACAGACACGCTACAGCCGAAACTATTGGGCGCAGGAAGCTGAAATTTGGCATGTATGTTCCTTGGGGACCGTAAGGGTGCACTAAGAATGGATTTCCCGAAATTCCCACGGGATCGGCCAAAACGGGTAAATTAAAAAAAAATGCAGGCGTAGCTGCTGGCGTCCTCTAGTATAATATAATTGTCATGCCCGTAACGGATAAACTGTTGATACATTATACATATTCACCATCCATGTACATTACTACACAGTTATGCAATAAATGTCTTTGTCTTTAAAGAATTGGAAGATGGATGCTTTTGTTACCTTTTTTTTTGTGTCGGGTTGGAAAATCCTCATGGAGTCCCTCCGACCTGGGAGGAAGGGCAAAGGGGACTGTCAGACTCTTACTGACTAAAAACCAACCCGTGTTCCTCATGTACCCGTGTGTCGGAGGGTAGGGTATCGCATAAGCATTCCTCGCCACTCCCAGACGGGCATTGGCCCGCCAGATGGTCAGGCGGGCCAATACCCGTCTGGTGTTGGTGTTGGGCTCCGCTGCCAAAACACCCAGCGGCCGCAGAGGATAGGGAGGACGGCAACGTAACACCGCATCTCCTCTTCCTCTGCGGCCCCATTGCGACGCAACAATGGTGCGCCCCCATTTGGTCGCGGGAGATAGGGCGCGTGGCAACGCAACAACGACACGCCTCATCTCCCGCGACCGCGCCCGGTTGCGAGGGACAGAACAACTGTCCCTCTCACTCGCACCATTGGACGAATCCTGCGCAGGCCTCCGTTAAGCCCACGTGGAGCGTCCCCTCCTGGATCCCTCTTAGGTTCACCGTGGGTGACCAATCCACGGTTACTGAGCCCCCTCACCACGACAAGGTGGAGATCCCACGGGGGGGATGCTTTTGTTACTTTATCTCTATTTAATGTTTATTTTATTATTGAGTCTGTCGGTAAATCAATGTACTAGTAAGTTTTTTGTCAGACTAGTAATACTGTTTTTTTGTGAATTAAAAGCATTTGCCTATACGGCTTTACATTTTTACCGTGTTAGCTTTCAAGCCATTTAAAAATCAACGAAGAAAAAGCTATAGACTTAGTTAACCGCTAGACCGCGCAAAGTGACTATTTTCCCTTTTTTGGACAAACAGATGAGCACGTAAACTGTAATTTTTCCCACGCTTTTCCTCTGCGCACTTATCTGTTTGTGGGATTCGGATAACTTAACCGATTGCAGTATGTTGCATATCAATAGACGCGTAATTAAATGAGCTTTCCAATGAAAAAACAAATTAAAACCATATAATATGGTTAAAGCCCACGCAAGGGCAGTATAAAGTGAAAATTAGAAATAATTTCTCGCCATTTTTGAGCGCGATCTTATCATCATATCAGCCAAACGACGTCCACTGCTGGACATAGGCCTCCCCCAAGGTTCTCCACACAGACCGGTCTTGAGCCGCCCGCATCCATTTTTATCGATTATCCGATTTAGCGCGATTTTATATTTCTGAGATATTCCTTTTTCTTATTGTTTTTTATTATGGAAGGTATATAAGTATTATACACGGTTAGAAAGGTTATTTAAGTTACTTTTAGAGAAAATAAATATAATGAAATTAAACATTTTAAGATTAAACATAAAAAAATAAAACAAAGTTTTTTTTTTAATTGGCGCCAATTTTCATAGTTTATTTTTTATAATACCGTTTTATGTTATATATTAGATTCAAACCTAGATAACTTTCTTTCCAACTAGATTTTTAAGTATAAAAAACCAATTCTGATAAGAATCTGATACGAACTATTTTTATTGGAATCTGCACAGGTGTTTACTTTTTCCCGCCAAAATAAACTGAAGTTCCCGCCAAAATTTGCGATAACTAATATCTCAAAAATAATATAAGTATTATATATTTTACCAAAGGTTTATTCATATACTCATTATAAAAAAATAATACAACACATAAATGTAACCTTACATATGTATTTAAACTTTTTTACATAAAATAAAAAAGAAATCCGTTTTTACGATATTTTTTTGTCTAGAATTAAAGTAATACACAATATTTATTTATTTTTTTGATGTAACTTCATAATAAATCAGTTAATTTACAATTAAAACATAAAAGTATCATATATAATTACATAATTTGTTTACAATAATGTTTTTAATCCATAAATACCCCCCGCGCGCGGAATGCAAAGTCAGCGAAATATGTTTTTTTTTTCAAATGCTTACATCTAAATAATGTTTAAGCAAGTATTGCTATAACTTATTTTATTACATAGATAATATCACCAGGTATATGAAAAAGCAAAAACAAGCAATTTTCAGCTAATACTTTTATTACCTATGATAGACAAAAGTGTCGAGTAAGTCGTTAAAGACGACATTGTTTACGTAACGGCCGCTCGCCTAAAGTAAACATTTCATTCAAACGTGATTTGTTTCGTACCATTACAATGAGTCATTCATTAGGTTGCAGAAAAATCAAACACCACTCCTCTTACGTTATTAACAATCGAACAAAAACTAATTTATTGAGCGCGCCCGTGTTTAAGTGGCGACGCGCACTTGAAATTTGTCGATGCTGAGTAAAAATGTTGAGAGGGCAAGCGGTTAAAATGTAAATGTAACCTTATTCTATTAAAAGGGTTATTTTTGCTGGATCAAAAGGATAATTCCGTTTTTTTATTTAAATGTAGGCGTCTTTGCAACCTGCAGACGTTTTATGAACACACCTTATTCTTTGATTACTAGGGTCGCAATACTTACCTACTCACCGGAGCTGACTGCGTGGGAATGTCTTTGACTAATATTGAAACCCTTTTGATTTTATACTTAATGAAGTAAGAGTGAATTAGTATACCTGCGGTTTTCGATGAGATTAATGTTTATTGTCATAATTTCTCATGGCACTAGCAGCGATGTGGTATCTTAAAACATTGCTCCATCAGCTAGGTCCAAGCAAAAGAATAATGCATCGTAGTGTTATGAAATTAAACTCCAACACAACCTATTTACAAAATTGCTTGATTAATTGAGTAATGACAATTTAAATTAAATATTTAACTATAATCAATTATTTACTGATTTGTTTATAGATATATTCTTAACTAGAAATTATACTTTTAATTAATGTGGCTATAACTACTAGCGGAATCTGTTTGTAGCAGTCGAATCGTTTAAAAATGTTCCATAAATACAATTTAATTGTCAAAATCATTACAGTAGTAAACAATCCCCTACAAACGTGCTAGCCGCGACGCCAAAACTTAGTTAATTTAATGATAAGCAGTAAACGAGTAAATACCGAAGATATTGCACCTGCAATATCTGCATGCACCTGCATGTATAACATAAATCAAGCTGATTAGCCAAATATACACATAATAACTTGCATTACAGGAATGAATGTAAAGCGTGTGCATTAAATATTTTTATACGCGAAAATTGCATGGAAGTTAATATCAATATTCAAGTAATATTATTTAGTACAGCCTATTAATTCAAATTAAGCAACGAAAGTAAATTGTATTAAAGATTTTTACAAACATTGTTCAACATTGAACAGCGAAATTTTCAATCTTGTTGTTTTTTATATTCGATTGTTTATACATTGTCACTACACAATTTGGTTGCTAACCTGTAGTACAAGTTGTGCTAAGTTGAGCCTAGATGGTGTCGTGTATGTGGGAGAATATTACTATTACTATTAGGGGTTAAAGTATGAAATTGCCGATTTGTACTGAAAATCAAAATTGTGAATTTTTTAAATTTTTAACATATTCATTTAATCAAAATAGTTACCATTGTTATCTATACATTGCTGCAATCATTTATGCCTTTGCGATAGAACTCTGAGGATCTAGACTGCCCAAACTGTGTGAAAGCATTTTGTACTGCCTTCTGGGAAGAAAACTTCTAGTCACGTAGATAATTGTACAAATCACGAAAAGAATGGTAGTCCGTTGGAGCAAGGTCTGGCGAATATGGAAGATGACGAATGGAATGAATTCTAACAGCAGTTCCTGAAAGATCATAACGGTTTCTCGTGCTGTATGAGGTCTCGCGTTGTCATGGAGCAATAATGGTGAAGATCGATTCATGAGTCGGGGCGTATTTTACTGCTAGTTTTGCCAACATTGTTCGGAGTTCGGTACAATAGACATCTGCCGTTATTGCTTGACCAGATTGGAGAAAACTATAGTGAATAACACCATGCTGAGACCACCAAACCGTTACCATTACCTTTTTATTGGTAAGCTTTGCTAGAGCAAAGCTTAATACCGAATACCGACACTGTTGTGGCGTTTGACCTGGGCTCAACCATTGCATTTTTCTTTTACGACTATCATAAAGAATCCACTTTTCATCGCATGTCACAATTCGATCCAATATTCCTTCATTTCTGTACCGATTCAACAAGGCAACATAAGTTTCAACACGCGTTTTTTTCTGCAGATCAGTCAAATCATGAGGCACCCATTTTTTCGTATTTTTTTATTTTATTGATTTGACGCAAATGAGTCAATATTGTGGATAAGGTAACGTTAAACCATGCCGCTAATTCCTGGGTAGTTTGACTAGGATCAGCTTCCACTATCTCTCTTAAATCATCGTTATTCACCTGTGTTCCTCCCTTCCTCGTGGCTCGTTCTTCAAGTCGAAGTTGCCATCGCGAAAGCGTTTAAACCAAAATCGCACTGTGCGTTCATTAGCAGACCCCTCTCCAAACGCCACATTAATATTGTGGGCCGTTTCTACCGCGTTAGTTACGCGTCGGAACTCGTATTAAAAAATCACTTGAATTTTCGCAGGATCCATCTTTGTTGTCTAACTACGGAATTCAATATTCGAAATAAAGATAGATCTGTAGATTTTAGATTCGTTTTTGACAGTTTTTGACATAAGCTCTATACAAAATATGTCAAACACGAATCTAAAATCTACAGATCTATCTATATTTCGAATATTGAAAATGGCCGTAAGTTGAGAAACAAAAACAATTGAAGGTCGATATTCAAATGTTTTACATTTTTATAAGAAGAACATCATAGAAACCAAGTTAAAAAAGTTTCATTCAAAAACCTCAAACCATGAAGATTCTATGTCAATTCAAAGTACCTATTACAATTATTAAAACACTAAACATTAGTTGCAGGATACCTGTAAACTCGTCTTTACATAACACAATACAAAAATTCCCGTGAAAGCTTTGCAATTTTATTCAAAACCTTTGTGTGATACCAAAAGATTCTTTCTTTAAAAGGAAATATAAAATGTACCGTGTAGCGATGCCGGCTTGTATCCACCGATAGATCATGACATCCTGGAACACTTCGCATTCTCGGTATCGGTAAAACTTTTTTCTCTCTAGTTCGCAACTCTTTGAAATGTTGTGGCTATGATATATGATACCTTTAGCTTTGTTCAAGCGCAGAGTGTAAGAGTAATTGCTTAGTTTGTTCGAAATCTTTGTTTGACTTTGGAAAAGTATTTTAAGATCTTTCAACACTTCAGATAGTACTTGTTCTTGGATAATATTTTTGTTGATGGTTCTTCTCGTAAATATCAATTTTAATAAGAGTATAGACACATTTTTTCAGAATTTTGATAGACACATTTTTTCAGAACTTTATCTTGTACATAGTCACGGGAAGACTGACATTAAATACCGTAAAATGAATATAAGTTGAAATCTATAAAATTATTGCGTACATAATATTTTAATACTGAAAATTACCCTGAGCGATGCTTTGTTGGCCGAAAGTGGTACACAAATGTTTGAAGACAACCAAATAATTTGTTGTGAAGATCGCGATAAAATATTTTTTACCTGTGAAAAATGTTGCAAGATGGGATGCAATACACCTCAGAAAATAACGCCAAGATGTTCTGATAAAACTTTCCTGAGAACTCACTTTATAAGTTCTATACAGGTACTAGGAGTACAAGATATTTGCCTGGAAATGTAGCAACAAAGTTCATTTTATACATAGCAAACTAGTTGGCGAGACAGTTTGGTGTAAGTAGTCTTGCATCGTAACGTTTATTGCCTATTGCTGGAATAAAGATACTACTACATTGTGTAGTATGTGTACATAGTTACTGTATGGTGACTTCTAGGTATTACTTGGGCCTACATTTTTGCTACGGACTTGGGCGTCGAACGAGCGAATAGCTTCCCTGAATCTAGATGCGGTGGACATCAAAACTGCCGAAATATCCGTCACTGATGCCAAGAATTGCCTGTGTGTTTGCAAACACGTTCACGTATTAAAAAATATTTTTAAAGATATTTCTGATTGTTTTTGGCTCTCAGCAGCGTTGTACTGGTACAAATGTAAATGAAGCTTCAGACATTGAGAAAATTACGTAACATACTTACTTGTAGTGTTCGCATTAAAAATACATAAGTACATACTGGCGATTAAAAAGAGTGGCCATGAGTTTTATTGCCCGTTCATTCTCATGGTTCTACCCATGGCATTGCGAACGTGGCTGTAAATGTAAATGTATAATCATTAAGTAATTAACTTCAATTTTGACGTTCACAAGCGTCACTTTGTGGCCTAGATTAGATGAATAAATGATTCTGACTTTTGACTTTGACTTTTGATATTGGAATTGGCTCTGTATCAGCTAGTGCAGAAAGGAAAATATCTGGACTTGGTTGCGATTGCGTTGTAAGACATTGTATAGATCGCGGCACGTAATTTAAGCGCATGCATTAGTCGTGCAGTGTAATGTAATAAATAAATACTTTCCACGATGATTTCTTGATTTGGCCAGCGTGATGGACTATGGCCTTACCCTTTTCATAGTGAGAAGAAGCCCGTGTCCAGCAGCAGGTCAGTATGAAGGGCTGATGATAATGAAGGTGATTACTGTAATTTTACATCACGTATCGCTTCTTTTAAAACTAAAATTACTTGTGAGTGTCAAATCCCTCAGCAAGATTTCAAGGTCATGTGTTTTCTAATTGAAATTACTTTTACTTATATAGTTTTTGGTAAATAATACCTATCTGCAAGGTTGTCTGTGAAAATTTAAATGAAGTAAAAACAAAATTAGTTATTAGTCCTCACTTGGCTACAACCCAATGCAGCTAGGTAAAACAGGTTAAAAACTACGTTTTATTTCTTAACATATCCTCCTAACTACACTACTTCTTTTTTTAATAACTACATACATAACAATATAATATGTAATATGTATTGCGGCCAAGTAAACAACGGCAACTCATTTTTAGGGTTCCGTACCTCGAAATGAAAAAACGGAACCCTTATAGGAGCACTTTGTTATCCGTCCGTCTGTCAAGACCCTTTTTCTCAGAAACGCGTGGAGGTATCAAACTCAAGTTTATATCAAGTA
Organism: Euclidia mi; assembly: GCA_944739405.2. Taxonomy (NCBI): domain Eukaryota; kingdom Metazoa; phylum Arthropoda; class Insecta; order Lepidoptera; family Erebidae; genus Euclidia; species Euclidia mi. The sequence goes on from OX123181.2 coordinate 57,367,468, forward strand.
GTCAAGTCTACCGTTCTTTGAAGCTGTGAAAAATCTAACTTCCAAGCCAACGCAATCAAAAGATACAGCCGTTTATGCTGCAAATTTCCGCAAATTTTCGAAACACGCAAAGGAATCAAAACCTACAGGGTACTTCCCGTGAACTCAGAATCTTGAAAGAACAATGGCAGAATTTGGTCTGGGTTTGTTTTGGCGACCTTAAACTTCATATGAACAAAACAAATTGTTTATTTTCTACGATTTTTAATATTTTCACTAAAGCTGGAGTATTTTATGATGATAAAAAGCATTCCAATTGATTACGAATACTTTATTATCTGATGGTTGCCATAGACAATGGTGTGACAGGAATAGACGTGAGTGCTATATCCGTATCGATTATTAAATAAGTAATCGATACGATCGACCTTTATAGAGTTGGTTTGGTTTAAAATGCAGTTATTCTATATTTAATCAACATTATATCAATGAGCTAATATTTTTGAAGCAAAACAACGTTTAAATCAAATAAAAACGTCACAGCATCGTTTTAATGTTGTATCGATTTCACATACAATCGATTTAAAATGTGCAGCTCTGCTTTTGTCTTTGGCTGTGACAGTTAGAGGCTACAAAATACTTCCGCGTTTTGATGTCAATCTGACATATGTCATTTGATAATTCAAACGTACCTACCTACATTGTTTAACTTTCATACTATAACTTTCCTTTTACCTACATTGTTCATTTTAAATAAAAAGTCAAACACCGATATCTTCTTTTTCCACCTTTCCTGAGTGAAAATAGAATCATTTATAGACTCTGTTACTTACGCCAAATTTTTTGATATATTTTTTATTACTGTACGCTTCAATTCAATTTCAGACATTTTGATGTATGGAGATCTGCCATTGTCCTTTGGTACGAAGCAACGTCCTATAGCACAGATAAAAATTGCGAAAACCGTACATATCTAGTTACATCATATAATTAAAATATTTCTAATAATTTTAAAGGTACTACCCCTATCCTCATGAACTCGTAAACTCTACGGGTTCATGAGGACCAACGGAGGATCTACGGCATAGAGGTATAAAATTGAAATTCATATCAAATGCTCAAGTCAAAACTAAAGAGTACTTCCAGCCGATCTAGAAACTTGAAATTTGGCATTAAGCAACGTTTTATAGTACACTAGAGGACGCCAGCAGCTACGCCTGCATTTTTTTTTAATTTACGCGTTTTGGCCGATCCCGTGGGAATTTCGGGAAATCCCTCCTTAGTGCACCCCTACGGTCCCCAAGGCACATACATGCCAAATTTCAGCTTCCTGCGCCCAATAGTTTCGGCTATAGCGTGTCTGTCAGTCAGTCAGTAACGCAAGGATTTTATATATTATGATAGGAAAAACTTCGAATACCGTAAATTTTTAGTTACATCACATATTTGTTAAAATAAATAAATACACATTCAGGTTTGTATGGGACCCTCGGTGCGCGAGTCCGACACGCACTTGACCGGTTTTTTTAAATTATTATGTACAATTCTCTTTCAAATTAATAACATTTTATCATAAAGAAAATAAAGGCAAATTAAAAATATCCGAACACGAGACAACACTGTATAAGATCTACGTATCCTTATAACGAGCCCTAATCTCCTATGTGCTCATTGTTGAAATGTTTATTAAGTCCCCTATGATACAGGATCTCTCTAGCTGGGACCTTTTTTAAGACATTTCCCATTAAAACAAAACTATTTACATAATACTATTAAAAGAGACCTACCTTTAATATTAATCTAGTTGTCGCCCGCGACTCCGCCCACGTGGGTGTCGGCTATTAACGCAAATGGTTTCCTGTGTGCAAAGACACTTTTACAGTTATAATATCAGTATGCATTTAAGATGTTAGTACAAGTGGGCCTAAGTATCTGTTTACTCTCTGAAATACAAACATAACGCACGACTTGTCGCCATGTACACCGCACGACTGAATGATGTATCACGCCGTACTGCTATTTGCGAAGCCTTCAAGTTTCCAATTTTCGCAACTTGGAAGTTGTTCCTAACATAAATACATAAAACTAAACTGGTGGTATACCTACTTATTTTCTTAAATACGAAGGCTCAATGTTAGACAGAGTACTTTAAATTAACGAAAGACGATTGTGTTTGTAAGACCTATTATGTTAAATTATTGTTCATGTATTAACACTACGGAAAAACCTAGGCGGACTTTCTCTGACCAGATTGGAGACATCCTAAAAAAAAGACAGATTTGATGTACCCTAAGTAGAAGAACATGGGAATCAATGAAGCAAAAGTGACATGTCAGGATCGTTGTAAATTGCGTTCCGTAATCTCTACCTACGCCTTCGGGAAACAGGTGGGAGTCTATGTATGAATGTATTAAAACTGAGTACCTTCGGATTTGCACAGCATGCTATTATAATCATGTATACGTGCTATTAGACGTGCCCGCTGGACTTGCTTCTAAAGCTCACGATTCAACCGCAAAGTTGTCTGTCTGTCGTGCCACGCAACGTCGCCGTTTCATGGAAATCAGCAACATGCATTGTAAAAAATGACGACGCGATGACGTAGTGGCAAAATTGCTTAGATTTCTCAATCGAATCTTCTTTTTCTATAGTTTTCTTAATTATTTCACAAATGTGCGTTTCGCTAGGTACCTATAGGTTGTATAATATTATTATGAATTCAACAACATTTCTTGTTTCTAATTGATGTCTTATACAAATTAATAAACGTCTCTTCTTTTATCTTTGGTACAAAGGCAGCCTAAAATAGGCGTGGGTAGGGTTTTGTAATACACTCCAATTTATAATTAGTAAGTCGGCACTGTGAGCCTTAGACTTTCATAATACACGGAAAACCATCCCATTTATAGGCTAGTTAGCAAACAAAGTGTATATAACCGCTTATCCACATAATCCATGTGACGACTCTTACAACATGGTTGGCTGTGTGCTGAACAGATGAGCTGAGTGGTGTATTAGACAACGTTCCATCAATAGTGTAATTTTATATTCATCACCACCACATGCAACGCATTTTATATTATCGAGGAGGATTGCCTACACACGCGTACCCTTATCTCATCTTTGCCACACTACTTATCTCATCTCGCCCCGAATATCTTTAGATGATAGGCAACTTATGATAGATACGAGCTATTCATAGTCGATAGCTAATTAATCGATAGTGTTGTGATACGACCGTTATTATCCACCGGGGATTAATATTAAGACCTACTATGTATAGAGGTTAAATGATAGGCTAGTTTGCTTAAGCAATGGCGTATTTGTTTGGTTGTAATTAATAACATTGGGTATACAAAGACAATCTCATGTGGTCCCTTTCAGATATTATTACAAAGTAATATATCAGCCCAATATATAAACTGTGACACTGATGGAAAGGGCCTTTTCATAATACCAGAAGGATAAGGCCGCGGCCTTATCTTTCAAGCAAGACATCTGAAGACTGCCAATCAGCAGATTAGCAGTCTTCAGATGTCCTCCGAGCATATTAGAACTCTCATATTGTTTTCCCTTACCATTTATCAAAGGATAATTGAGTACACACTACTGAATTCGAAGTAATTATGCGGTATCGTTAATTACGAATAGTTTGCACCGCGTTTTGGAAAGTACGTTTAGATGTCAAGTCTGTTTGGACCAGTACGAGTATCCTCGGATACAGCCAGGATAATGCTAGAGCGATGATGATGAAACGCATTACTAATACAACTGCTCGCAATAGAATCGATAATTACTGACAATGTTTAGCCTTTCTTTATGGTATAAAGCCTTGCCAAATCTAAAACATTTTAATTTCAATTTCTTACCAATAGATCCAAAGCACTCGAATTTTCAAATACAAATTTAATTGTACCATTAGAATAAGTTATAAGTATTATAAAGGGCACGTATTAACCAAATGTCCCACAACATCAAATTCTAATAGAAATATTACCGACCCATTTCTATGAGGTATAAAATAAAATTACATTATACATATTGCTTTCGATTTGCGACCTTATCAATAACACCGTTATACATACATATATTCAACAACTTTATTGACCAATTATTCTGGGATGATATGGAATAGATATTATAGATATCGGCTACTCAAAAATACGGGAGACCATGAAATTGCTGTTATTGGCTCGTTTTTATAGATCGTCTATGTTTTCTAACCGCCAAAAGATCAAATATGAAATGTTTTGTAAGAATTCGAATAGATTTTATTTTTATCAAGGTTTTCCAGACACTTATTTCTGATAAATATTTATATCAACTATTATTTCAGTGCTATTTCTATAGTCGGATTTCTAAGCTCATGCGTATATCGCTACGTAAAGTCTGTTTCAGTCCATTTCATTGGAAAGTAAACAAATACTTAACAATAGTTTGAGCTTGAGTTCAATTATCTTCATTGAATTTAAATTAAATTAAACTGCAGTAGAGGAATTTTATTTGAGCGTTATGAGGTGTTTAAGAGAGCGAATTCGACTAAAAAGGCCCGATTTGTGGAAAGAATATTCTCGGATTTTGCACCACTATAATGCGCCTTCGCACAAGGCCATCATTGAGAACGAATTTTTGACCAAACACTCAACAAATACCATCGAGCGATCACCATATTCACCAGATATGGGTCCAGCCGACTGCTTTCTTTTTCCTAATCTCAAATTAATAAATTTGGATGAATAACAAGCAGTTGGTGTATTATTGATCTTTTCCCGGTACTTTCTTGACGTAGTAGTACATTACAATATACCAATGAAAAACATCACTTTCATATTCAAGTGCCTTGTTTTGAAAATAACTTTATTCATCCGTCTGTTTTTGTACTCATAAGCTTAATATTATATATCTCTCTATCCATACTATCCCCAGATATGTGCAACGTTAGTAAACCCACGCTGTGCGTAGGCTGTCCCACGTATTCTTGTTACTTATTTTTCCAGCACCGAAACTCTGTCCAGCCGTAAACCATCCACTAGAAAGCTTACGGTATATTCACAAAACTATCAACATAAATCAGCATACCTTGTTTATCGTATATCGCCAAACACAAATCACAAACCTATACAAACAGCCAAATCGGAACCATGTCATATTAGTTTATGCTGTGCGATACGTAGCTCACTAAATAAAGTAAATGGGTAATAAATGCAGTTCGGTATTGAACAGCTCTATAGTTTCCTATAAGTTGCTAGCTAGAATTCACCCTATAATCTCCGAACGTACGTTAACAAAATCTGATTTTATAATACTTTTTATTTATTATTATATATACCTATACTTTTTATATATTATTTATTTATTATACTTTATTGCACACTATTAGAGACATTAAAAATGAATCATATAACAAACACAAAACAAACGGAAGCCTTATCGCTATTAATATTGTTAAAAAATGTTTGTAATTCTTAAACTGCACAAAACTGCTTCTTTCGTTCTTTTAAAGTCTTCTAGTTTGTAACTGATTAAGAGAAAACCCTCAACCCTTTATACAGTGCATAGTTTGTTTCTCTTATAAATAAAAACAATAGGGTGAACTAAGAACATCTCAAGATTGTGATTGCACTCGAGCGACTACTGACCAGCGTAGATATAGAAGGAAATCTTCCATCGGTCTTCCTTGTCCACTACTACTGGACTACGCATCAGTATTTTCTTTTGTCATCATTCTAGCGTTGTCGCGACCCAAAACTTAAGCTTCCGTGCCCGGGGACCGAACTGTTCTAACCAAATTTGGACACAGTTCATGGAGCGAATTTGGCTGATTTGAACATTTCAATCCAAGCGGGTTGCGCGATCATTGCTCATAGTAATATGTTATTTCCATATGCTTAAGAACACTATCGGAGTATTTAAGCGCACTGACTCCGTGTCAAGACCGTCTCTTTGTTATTCATGACAGCCTGAACCGATGTCTTTTCTTTCTGATGTATGTAAGCCCACCCGCCGTGCCCGTAAGCCGAATAAAACAGGCGCTTAACCTCGCAAATCCGCTTTGTCAAAGGCCCGTCATTGAAATTTGAAATAGAGCATACTAATTAGTTTACATTTTCATTTAATTTTACTCATAAAGCTTAACAAAGTCATGTACTTGTATTAGCCGTCTTCAAAAACATTTTGCGTGATGCGTAGCGGTTACGATGTACCTGAAATACTTTAATTTAAGTTGATTAACGCACGTCATGTCTCACATTACTTTGACTCAAATAAACTGTCAAGATCAAACGGTTAATTGAACTAACATCGCATGAGAAAACGCTGCCCTTTGAAGAAAACATTAAATTGCCTGTCTGAAGCATAAAATTTCTAACAATTGTTCCAACTCTAGATTGTGGTAATCCGAACTAGTTGGACTAGTTCATGGAGGTCAGACTCGGTCACTCCGAACTACCGATAGTAATCAGCCTGAGGCCAGATGGATAATTGACCTCAAAATAGGAATAGCTCCTCCACTTTATAGTAGGAGAGCAACTTCTGAATGATTTAATTAGCACATTAGGTTTGATTTGTTATTTTGATATGTAAATAAAGAATAACTATCGTATCATAAATATTGCCAAACTTTCGTGATTTGTACACATACTCATATTTATGTAATGGGTCTATATTGCGTAATTTATTGACAATAAATTAAAAATAAATAATGAATATTACACGCACGTACACAGACGCTTTAAAAGATTAATATTTTAATATTTCTTGTAGTACTTATATGAAAAGAGATTATTAAATATCTTTATGGTGCATAAATATAAAAAGATTATTGTAATTATAAAGTGTAATAAAACCATCAGACACTACCAATAAAATGTTTTTTTTTTCTTTTTTTTATAGACGCGTTTGTGTGCGCCTTTAAGTGACATATTTACACAGCATTAGAGATGTATAACCAAGTAAAAATGTTATAATTAAGTTTTTGTAATTATGTTGTTGGTGTGCCTTAAATAAATAAATAAATAGACTCACGCCTGTATCCCCGCAGGGGTAGGCAGAGGTGTAATATTACACCCACATTTCGCTATGAATTGTTAGGTCCCACGTAATATGGGTCGAGCCTATTGCCGTTACCGGGCACTTCACCAGACTCCGTGCTGCTTGAGAATTCGGAAAAACCCAGTAACACTTTTGCCCGACCCGGGAATCGAACCCGGGACCTCCGATCAGCAGTCGCATACGCTTGCCACTGGACCTCGGAGGCAGTCAACTGTTTTCATTCAACAGTTTTGTAATGAAGTTCAACTTTAAGCTAAATCATAAACTCACCACTCACGTCTGCACGTTGGCAATTGTGGCATAGTTGTTTAAGCGGCCGCCTCCCCGCTTGACATTGCGGCGAATGTTGTGGATTCAATCCTCGTGTGACACTTTGTGTGATTTGTGAATTGTTGTCTCGAATCTGGGTGTTCATTTTGTCCGTTATTTGTAAGATTGTGAAGTCTCCCGCAACACAGGATACGATAGAGATTAGTCTTAGTGCAGGAGTTGTCGCTAAAAATAAATTACCAATTATAAAATGCATACGTAATTTTTTCGCAATGCATAATTTTATCCTATAAAAAGCTAAAATTAAATCAATACAAGTTATACAAACGCTGAAAGATATAATACTAAAGTCAATATAAGACCATAAATCAGGCTTATAGATATCTCATTAATTGATACTAGAGCGACACTATTTCAAGTAGTGTTATATTGTTACAATATCTAGCGAGATAAGCATCTTGGCATCTGTCCAAAGGTCCAGAGGCTGTACGTCAACGTACGCAGAATATTCCAACGTGCTCTATCACATCGAACGATCTCTCTCACAACAACCTCCGTCTCAAATCCGACCGGCCCACTTAATCTGCTCAAGGGCCATGGTAATACCATGAATGGTATTTTTCTTACAACATGACGAGTTGACTTAGATAAGTCCACTCGTCTTTTTGTAAGAAACGTCCAATTTCAAATGTGATTTGAATGTTAAGTGCGAAAACAATTTTATTAACTGACGTGCTGGCTTCGTCAGCTTAAATTTAAGTGTTGCTGAGTATGCCAATTCTGTAAAGCTTAAAAGTTTTTGTGTGAAATATAAAGAAAGAAGAAGAGACAAAGGCTGTTGCACGTATTTTTTATGTATATCGATATCATTAGAATACTAGTGTGATTTTTTTACGATACCCACACTAAAATGAACACGTTATTTAAAACCCAATATCAATATTATGCTTTGAAATTAGTTTTGTTTGACATGAATCAAACATACAAATCCTTGAACATACAAATTTAAAAATACTTGAATAATCAAGTATTTGTAAATTTGAATTAAAGAACTTTTAACTAAACATTAAATATTCAAAGCGGTATTTTATTTGTAACGAGTTGCGTAACAAATAAAATACCACTTTTGACACACGAGTGTTGCACACAATTTGCAATATCTCTTCAAGGGAAAACGTAAGCACTGAAGCTAGGGTTACAGCTTGAAATCAAACCAATTAAGATTTTGACGAAGTAAACAACGCACTCTCTAAAGTTGTTAATTGGTTTAATGTAAATAATTTATTACTCAATGATAAGAAAACTAAACTCTTAAAATTCTCCATGCCCAATGTTAAACAGATGGAAACCAATGTACAACTGAAGGAAACCAGAATTGAGCCGGTCGGGACAACCTTATTTCTAGGTATTATGCTTGATTCCAAACTTCAATGGGGTCCGCATATAGAAAGACTTTCGGGCATACTTAGTTCTGCAGCTTATGCGGTTAAGACAATTAGACGCCTCACAGATATAGAAACAGCTAGAATGGTCTATTTCAGCTACTTTCATAGTATTATGTCAAATGGGATTCTTCTCTGGGGGAATGCTGCAGACCTTGACACAATATTCGTTCTGCAGAAAAGAGCAATAAGGGGTATTTACAACCTCGGTCCTCGTGTTTCTCTAAGAGAAAAGTTCAGTGAGATAGGCATTCTAACTGTTGCTTCGCAATATATATACGAGAATCTGTTATATGTCCACAAGAACATTGACAAATTTAGTAAAAAAAGTGATCTACACACTGTTAATACTAGACATAAGAATAATCTTATAGTTCATAGCACCCGCCTCCACAAAATAAGTAGCTGTTTTATGGGGCAGTGTATACGCTTTTATAACAAACTCCCTCTTAATATAAGAAATTTATCTATAAATAAATTCAAAATTATTGTTAAAACTACACTGTGTTTAAAAGCATATTATAAAATTACTGATTATATAGGCGATAAAAATGCTTGGGATTGAGCTGCTCTAATTCAACACAAAAATATAAATGATGTATAAACTGAACAATTTTAATTTGACTTTTCGTAAGCACTTTAAAAAAGTTTACACGAAATAAATATTCATTTCATTTCATTTCATTTCATTTCATTAACCAACCAGCGACGGATGAACAGTTCGATACCCGCCGATTTATCATTGTCGCCGACCGAGAACCATAAAAAAGAGCTATTGCGATCCTTGAAAGGTCACTGCCACCTAACACTCTCGATTCGGACTGTTTGCGAAATAAGTGTCCGTTTTTCATTGATAAATACTAACAGTTTATCCTTTTGAGCGCGTTAATAAAACTTCTCTGAGCAAATAAACCGATGTATTTTCTGTATTTTGTGGTGAAACTTGGCACACACACTTGAATTCTATCAATTGAGTTGAGTAATATACTGTTAGGTATCTAAGAAAGAGTAAATCGATATAATATTTTTCATTGATTTATGAAAATTCCAAGGCGTAATGGACTGTTATTTAAATCTTGTCAATACAAATTTTAGCATGTTTTTCATGTATCCGAAATATATAATTATATTGATTGATTATGGATATTTCGTTGTGTGATTAGTATCCTGCTTTCGCTGCTAATGTTTTCTAACTATATTTATAAAAAAAGAAGTACATCTCAATCATCATGATAATGATGATGACAAACATTCGGCTGTGCTACGGAAAAACAAAGCAACTAACATATTTTTCCAAATCAGTTTTTTTACATATTTGGAACATTTTGCCTATACCGACACTGCTAAATTCACATAATTATCGACAAGGCAAAATTTACGAGAGAACACTTTGTAAAATAAAGTAACTGCAGGCACTGGTCCAACATATCTACGGTAAAACAAAGTAAACCACAATGTCTAAAAACAAAGTAATTGCACGTCGATTACATTGTTTTTACGTTGTGAAATGATTTAATTGGCTTTTCATTTGATATAAATTTCTTTTTAAGCCCCTTTATTCAGCTATAAGAAAATCAAACAACTTTACTTTATTTTTGGATTGTTAAAAATGGTCAAAATGGCAAATTTGTTAACGTAAAAATAAAGCAAGTAAAATTACAAATGTAAAACAAAGCAACTGAATAACAGTGCAGCGTCTCTTGCTTTACAAAGCTCAAGTTAGGCCCCACATGGAGTACTGCTGCCATCTTTGGGCCAGGGCACCACAATACCAACTGCTTCCATTTGACCGCGTCCAACGTCGAGCGGCTCGAGTCATCGATGACACGGTCCTTACAAACCGGCTCGACCATCTTGACCTGCGTAGGGATGTTGCGTCTCTCTGCGTTCTATATCGTATATTATATCATGGGTAGTGTTCTGAGGAGCTGTTTGGTCTGATACCCGCTGCAGAATTTCACCACCGTACAACTCGCCAGAAACTAAAATTCCACCCTCACCACCTTGATGAGTGGCGTTCTTCTACCGTACGATTCACACACCATTTCCTGCCTCGTACGGCCAAACTGTGGAACCAGCTACCTGCAGCGGCATTTCCAAACCAGTTCGACATTGGAATCTTCAAGAAGCGAACATATTCCTTTTTAAAAGGTAAGCAACGCACTTGTAATCCTTCGGGCAATGCAGGTGTCTATGGGCGGCGGTGATTACTTACCATCAGGTGACCCGCTTGTTCGTTTGCCTTCCTATACTATATTAAAAAAAAGCTATTTGTATTGTGTGTTTACATTTCGTAAATACCCATTTACGAAATATATCGTAGGCATACATGAAGTTTCAAATTGGTTGTCTATAAGAAATACTAATCAATTTGTCAATAAACTGTCCGTGTAGTGACGGATAAAGAATACAAGTGTCACTAACCCATTTCATTCCGTGGGTGTCGTAAAAGGCGTCTAAGAAAATTTCAAAAAGCGAATAATATCTTTGCGAAGAGATGGAAAACTTGAAACCAAACCCTATACCAACTCGTCAAGCCAGCGCGGTATAGTAGGCCAAATACCACCCAATGAACGCACCAACGAATAAAAGGCCCCCAGTTCCCGGTAGTCCCGCTGTCCGCAACAACGGTAGCGGTCGCGGTATCAGCGGGGCAGGGGGTGCTAAGAATCTCCGGGCTACGTACAATGGACGCTCTCTACGGCTGGACCAACACATCACCGAACTCGATGTAAAACTAGGTCGAATAAACTGGTATATATTGGGGTTGTCTGAAGTCCGAAGACAGGGGGAGGACACGATAACCCTTGATTCAGGCAATCTGTTCTACTTTCGAAAAGGTGCTCAGCCCTCTCAGGGCGGTGTCGGTTTCCTCGTTAACAATACTCTCACTAACAGCGTTGTAGAAATCAGCAGTGTGTCGACACGGGTAGCGTACCTCATATTAAGGGTCACAGACAGGACGATACTCTCTGAAGGTGGTACAAGTATATGCGCCGACCTCGAAATACTGCGATGACATCGTCGAAGCCATGTATGAAGATATTACTAAGGCTCTACATCATACCACCAAGACACACTACAGCGTTGTTATGGGGGATTTTAATGCCAAAGTGGGAGTACAAAAACGCGGCGAAACGTAAAGTGGACCCTAGGGCGTCGGGCGCCGAAATCACAGGGGGCAAATGCTGGTCAACTTTCTGGAGTCACAGGAGCTCTTCTTAATGAACTCCTTCTTCAAGAAGAAGCCTCAGAGAAAGTGGAGATGGCGAAGCCCCGATACTGTGACAAGGAACGAGATAGACTTCATCATGTCTGATCGGAAGTATATATTAATTTGGTGCGATTGAACAGAATCGAGGCACCAAAGTCTTCGCTCGCCAGCTTGGTAGAATTCATCTGTCGAAACTCAATACTGCGGATGGCAAAACCGTAAACTCCAAGTTCAAGTTTCTCGCTTTAATTGAGAGTTTCTACAAGGACTTGTACGCATCACGGATGTCTAAACCCAGGAGACCCAGCGATGATGATCACAGAGCCCAACTCACGCGCCATAACACGGAGGACATCCCAGATATCAACCAGGGCGAGGTAAGAGTGGCTCTCGAGCAGCTTAAGAACAACAAGTCTCCACGAGATGACGGAATCACCACAGAGCTCTTAAAAGCTGGTGGGACAACAGTTCTGAAAGAGCTGGCGAGCCTGTTTAATTCCGTTATCCACCAAGGCCTAACACCTCAGGCGTGGAGTGGAAGTGCGGTGGTTCTGTTTATCAAAAAAGGTGACAAAACGCTGCTGAAAAACTATAACTCATCTCACTCCTGAGCCACGTCTACAAGTTGTTCTCGAGAGTCCTAACAAATCGCCTCGCCAAAAAACTCGACGATTTCCAGCCACCGGAACAAGCCGAGTTTCGAAAAGACTACAGCACCGTAGACCACATCCATACTGTTCGGCAGACTGTACAGAAGACCAACGAGTACAATCAGCCGCTGTGTATGGCTTTCGTGGACTACGAGAAAGCCTTCGACTCCATCGAAACCTGGGCGGTTCTGGATGCTCTGCAGCGGTGTTGCATCGACTGGTGCTACATTGGGGTGTTGAGATGTTTGTACGACACGGCTTTTATAACCGTCCAGCTCCAGGACAGTAAAACCAGCCCCATTGAGTTGCGTAGCGGGGTGTGGCAAGGGGATGTAATATCCCCTAAGCTCTTCAACAACGCACTCGAAGATGTCTTTAAGACGCTGGACAAGACTGGACAGGGCATAAACATTAATGGCGAGTACATATCCCACCTTCGGTTTGCCGACGATATCGTCATCGTAGCAGAGAGCCTGGAAGAGCTGAGTGCGATACTGCACAGCCTAAATGGAGCCTGTCGACGGGTCGGTCTCGGCATGAACTTGGATAAAACCAAGATTATGTTCAACGAACATATTGTGCCGGGACCGGTTTATGTCGACGGATCGATGTTCGAAGTTGTTCAAGAGTATGTCTACTTTGGTCAAGTAGTCCAGCTTGGTTGAAACAAGTTCGAGAAAGAAATCGAACGCAGGATCCAACTGGGGCCTACTGCGAGGTAGCTTGCCAAACGCTGCCCAACTTACGTGGGTTGGGCAGCGTTTGGCAAGCTACGTCGAGTTTTCTCTTCGCCCTTACCGCAATTCCTGTAGACCAAAGTCTTCAACCAATGCGTCGTACCTGTTATGACGTACGCTGCCGAGACGTGAACATTCACAGTGGGACTAGTCCACAAACTAAAAGTCACCAATCACCAGTTATCAATCCGCCTATCGCAGTGGACTGCAATAGGCGGATTGATTGAATACTTCATTATATGATTACAACTTATATCTATGATTTTTGAATTTATTTAAGGTAACCGTTATGTACATGCCCTATTTCTTGAGTGACACTTATCTTAATAAATCCTAAGATGAACTAGTTTTTACAATTCTTACAAATTATGTGATTCATAAAAAGCAAAAGCCAACAAATCATATAGTAGATATATTAATTTTTAAATAGCTTCATTGTCTTTGTTAAAAACAATTAAATGCATTTGCTTTGTTATTAAAACTTAAACCTAACTTGTCCATCTATTTTTAAATTATTTGAAAAACAAAGTGACTGTAGTTACTTTGTTACTGAATTGTTTTTGATTATTTAAAATAAATTTTATGTCTATAGAAAAATATTTTTTTCAATTTAAAGGAAAGTTACCAATAATTACTCAAAAAAATTCTTTGAAACAGATAGAACTAATTATTTTACAAATTATGAAATAACACAAGTACTTAAGTTGTCGGCAGTACGTTTTAAATTTGTGATTTTCGTTTTTTTGCTTCTCCTGATAATTTTGCTTGACTGCAATTACTTTGTTTTTCCGTAGAGCAGCCCCATTGTTCTTACGTGTTGGTAATTTTGAAAAACAAAAAATGGTCACATCATCATCTACCTTGTTGTAATTATCTGTCTCGTTGCTGAGCAAGGCCTCTTCTTATAATGAGAATGTTAAGGCCATATTTCGCCCCACTGGACATGTGTAGATTGGCAGACTTCACATGTCTTTCGAGGACGTTATGGAGAACTCACAGAAATGCAGTTTTCCTCACAATGTTTTGATTCATCGTTTAGCAAGCGATAATAAAAATACTTTATTAATTATATTGATTTAAAAATCAGTCTATCAATTGTTGTGATTTCGTCAATAATTGATGGGGTTATATTAAAATTTACTTGTTTAAAAAAAACAGATAGTACGAAATTTTGACAATAATAAAGCCTCGTCTAAATCATAGGTGACTAATCTCAATAAAAAGTATAACATTCTTTATAACATAAATTAACATATAACTACTTTGTACATATCCCTCAACGCGCAAGTCATACTCGCTCTGACCCGGTTTATTAATAAACAAAATACTTAATGTTTATATTTTATTATATTTGTATTGCAATTTTCCACGAATCCTGCAGTATGGGTCGAGGGACATGAAATCTCATACAATATGATTATTGCACTGCTTTGCCATTTTAATGTTAGTTCAGTTCTAGTTTATCGCGACAGTGAAAAGATAGGAATACACTTTTCTCCCATTCTATTTCAATGTTCAGTGCATTTTATGTTTTATTTATATTTTATCTGACGATGGATCACTTATTTCGAATTTAAATCTGTATGGCAAGTTAGGTGTTTATTTACATACCAAAAAAGTATAGATAAATTATCTAAATGCAATTATGCACTATGTATTGATTGTAGGTCAAAGACTTCAATTTGAAGTTAGGCTTTGTTTTTTCTTGAATAACGGTGTAAGAATGCCGAACGTCAAAGAAACGAAATAGCCTTTCCCTATTGAGGCTAATATATAACGTAGTCAAATTTAATAACGATGGGTTTCCTTTCCATGGTCACAATGTAGATTGTAGGAATCACACAAATGATGTGTCAATCTTCTATTTAGTTAATTATATATTCTAGCTTATAACCAAGGCTACGCCTATGTAGGGGTTGAGACTATTGCTACCAAAGGTTTCAAAATTAGCTCATGTGCTTTTTTCATGTATAAGCTATATATGTGACTGCAAAGTAGCATTAAAATCCGTTATGTAGGTTTTTCGTAAAGTCTGTAAACTGACACCCGTCCGTTCATCTATCCATTCTCACAAATTTTCGCGTTTATCACATATGCTATTCTTAGTGCTCTCGTCTTATTATAAGAAATGTCATGTTTAAACAACAGGACGATTCTTAAAGGCACATAGAAAAATTAAGTAAATATTCTCAGTAGAATTTTATTAAAAAATATAATTTTCGTTCTCAACGATCAACACCTAAAGAACCGGGCCAAGCTAAATTAAACCGACGCGACGTACACTCTCTGATTGTTATTACCTTTTTTACACCCGGCAACATCCATTTGTGCGAAATAACAAAGTCAATGCTGTTATTTTCACAGCTTAGTGTACACAGTTGAAAACGTTAACGTTCGCACGTTACTGCGTTGTGGTTTACAGAGCAAAATATGCAGTTGATTTTTATAGCAAAATATTCAATACGTACATGTTTATATTTGAGTGTAAAATTGAAGCATATTGTGTCATGAATAGGTACAAAAATAAACCGGCGTGGTCTGTCGCATGTGGTGACTGTATTATGCGGTCGATGGTCGGCACCAACGATCTGTGGTAGATACGTTCTCATCGCTATCGCTACAATGTCAGTTTGTAACACAGCATTTGCACATTCATAATAGGAATATACAAAAGCAAATTGGGACACATTCGGTTCCGATCATTTATTGTTAAATGAATGAATATATTTTTGCTACATGAATTCGGAGCAGTTAAAATTCAGTCTTATTAATTAGTGTCTAGTCTATTAATTTTTTGTTACAAAGGATATTCTCAATTAAATTGTATGTTTTTAATATTTGTTACCTATGAACTCGAAAATGAAAATAGGACCAGCGTAGTCAACAGCAGTGTGAACAAATGGTTTTACTTATGAAACTCTACAGGTGGGAAGACCACCGTGGGAAAGAAAGTATTTTTAGGATTGAGTCTAAAACATTTATTACATTTGTGAACTATTTGGCGAACCAAGTTTCTAGCGGAAAGTATCCAAAATTTCTGTCTTATCATAGATAATAAGAGAGCGGGACCCGTGTGAAGATTAACGATATGATAATAATTAATTATAAGATTAGTTACGCGATCTTTTTGTGGGAGTAATATCGGATGCTTTTGTCCGTAATCAAGTTGAGTGTGAGTTAACCTTCCTCCTACTCGTAAGATATTATATGAATCGATAAAAGGATTAAGCTTTAAAAGTTTTTTATTTACTTGTTTATTAGATTTTAAGTTTATCATATCTTCCGAAAAGAGTAAATTTTGAATATATTTTATAAGATAAATTAACGTGGTATATTAATCTGCGACAGTTATAGATCCATGAGAATTAAGACGTTTAGAAAAGCGTAGAATGTATACTAAGGTGCGGAGTAATTTTGAATTACTTGAGACGCGATCAATTAATTCTTTAATAGGATGAGTAGTTTTGGGTTCAATGATCTTAGCGGATAAAAAAAAAAGAAAAGAAATATTTTATTCGTATCTCCAAACCCTTAAAACTAAACACGTATTATGTCTATTTTCTATATCATAACAATTAGTTGGTGTAAACAATAACAAACGGATTGGAGTACAAATTGGATCCTGCTTCAGCTATTGTTGCAGATAACTGCAACGCTGGTATTCTCGCAGGACCAGATGATATACCTATAATAATGTTAATTAAAATATATACGACAATATATATAATATATACGGATACATATTATATGATTTATGTAAATAAATAAATATAAATACTAAAAAACTTTAGTTGACATATTGTTGTTTAATCACTTCAGACAGGCAATCATAAGAAATTTATAGCGCGTTTCCGAACGCTTTCGGTTCTGTCAAAAGTGTCAGCTGTCAAGCAAGATACCATTGCGTTAGCCGGCTGAAGCCGGTACTTAATGATCAATACATTCATAAAATAAAACAAGGCAACGCTGCGCTCGCGCTGTTGAGTGTACGTAATAAACAAGACAAGAAAATAAGTAACATTGACAGCGAAATGAAATTCCTGCCACCCAATGAGTGGTGTACAGGTAGGTGAAGGTGCTTAGATATGTCATGGTTATACTAAAGTACATTTTTGTGCGTTTAATAACATTTGCCTATACTTAGTTTTTTGAAAATTTGCCCCAGACAATTTGTATTAAAATCTCCCAAAATTATAATTTTATCCGCTTTGCTGAATGACATCAAAGAATCTGTCAATGCATTTAAGAAGGTATTGCTGTCTAACCATGGTGGTCTATATGCCGTGCCGATGATGACAGTGAGCGCATTGACGGTGAGTCTGAGCCACATTTGTTCAACATTTGGTGTGACTGGATGTGTGATGGTCCGAACCCTGAGGTCGAGGCGCACATAAAAGCCAACGCCTCCACCCCGGCTACCCCGCACACTCAACGGCCGCGGTACGTGTTTAAGGCGATAATTGGGGACTAAAGGCGCCTTGCCTTCCTCTCCGTCCCGCAACCAAGTTTCGTTTATTAACATTATATCCATTGCAAGTTCATCCATAGCTACCAAAAATTCGTCATGGCGTGTTCCTAACGAACCAGGGTTGAATAATCCTACTTTCAAATATTTGCTCTTAGGCATTATTAAAGTTTAAAAAGAAATTTAGTGTATTGAATACTATACTTAACATTGTATGATATAAGGTATGATTTAGATGAAGGAATATACCGTTTTTGAATATAACTAATCGGCGATACTTTTTAATCTTCAGTGTCCACTGTACTGTTTTGTAAAGTATTGTAATTAATATTTGTAGTAATATCATGTCTGTATTGTGTGCATTTGATATGTAAATATACATAATTGGTGTGTAATAATTAAAGTAATAATTATAGTAAGCATGTGTGTATTAAATAATATTCTAAATAGAAATTTAATAATATAATAACTAATATATTGTATAAGTTTGTATAAAGAATAAATATGTATGATTATAAATGTATAATAACCTATTTTATCAATACAGCCCATCTTTATTAAGTTCTTCAAGTGCGATTTTCTATATTGCTTATGACTAAGTTCTATTTCTAAATAACAATTATGTGACGTTAAAGCCAAAGACGGATAGAGTGGTAGTTTTCATTTCCATGAGTTCCGAGTTACTACTATTAATCTCAAATGTTTTAATAGGCCATGACCTATGGGAGATGCGAACCAATGAGGAGCGTTGAACCAAAGTTCTAGATTTAAGAGTAATTTAGGCGTTATAGGGCGAGAAACAATATCAGCGGGGTTTTCTTGACCGTCGATATGAAACCAATGTTTAGCGGGTAATTTAGAGTTTATTTCTTGATATTTTTATAACAAAGAATTCCAAATTATTAAATAATGAACAAACGATCAATGCTTTGCCTGACAAAGAACCTATTAGGTATTGAACCTTTTCGG
Organism: Euclidia mi; assembly: GCA_944739405.2. NCBI lineage: Eukaryota > Metazoa > Arthropoda > Insecta > Lepidoptera > Erebidae > Euclidia > Euclidia mi. The sequence continues at coordinate 57,386,244 of OX123181.2, forward strand.
CGTCTGAGAGATGCGGATTTTCATGGATAAGACTTTTAAAATGTTCATGGCGACCACTTACATGGTGAACCATCGAAAGTAACTAATTTGAGAGGCGATAACTTGCGGTTTAATAAACCATATTTATGAGAATTATCTTGTGTGTTTTATGTAGAATTATTTTGCGTTAGCGTGGACGCTGTATGTTTTATGCAACGAAACAATTCGTCAACGATACAAAGGTTTGTAAGGCGGCGTAGTTCGGTTTTGCGGATGGATTATTTTCTAATTGAGCCGTAACACACGAGTCCAGAGTTTACATAAAATTAGATCGAATAATATCTACCGAGTGAACGCTTGCTAGGAATTGCGATTGAAATGACGGATCAGAAACCATTAGTCGTATCGTACAAATTCTGCATAATTTGGAAGAGATTTTCCTTTTTAGCTTCTAGAATAGATAGTTTGGGGTCCGCCTCGTGTTCACCGTCACTGGCTGACTTTTTTTTTATTGATTGTCTTGTTGACGCCATTTTGAGAGTTAAAATCTAGTAATAAATTTATGTGGATACGTAAATGTTTTTAAATGCGTAAAATAAGCGATAAATTTATATGCGGATATTAAAATGTGAATACACAAATGTATAAGTGTGCGTTTGTTGCGATTCAGCGAGGTTGCGTTTGCGGTACAGAAATACGACAATGGCTGCCATAATTTATTGAAATTAATTGCGTGAGGAATCGTTTTGTGTATTGTGTGTGTGGTTAGATGAGTGATTGAGCGAGTGCATTTTGTTTTTTGGAACCAGGAATTCTGGGCGCAGCGGAAAAGGCTAGGAATTTATGTACTTACGGAAAAGCAGGAATGGAGTTTGTTTAGAGTGTTTTCTTCGATAGCTTGAAGCGGAGCTGTGCTGTATTCCTAGGTCTTAGAAGCTGGTAAGCCACCCACAAAGTCAATTTTCACACACACAACACTTTTGAGTACTTGAGTTCTTGAGAACTTTTTTGGCGTAGCCGCGGGCGCGGACACGCGCTGCAGGGTGCGAATTTGGAACGACAATGATTGGAGCAGGGTATGCGCGGGAGAGTAGGAGAGAGTAATACGGGACTTTGATTGGCCCTCGCGTGTTAGAAAAGAATGAATTTGAGTGAATTGTTGAGTTTATGAATATTGCTAGATTAAAAATATTTATTTTTATATTGTGCGTGCTTGAGAGAATGGCTTTCTTTTTATAAATATATTAAATTTAATTACATTTTTATCTAATTTGATTGTGGCGCAGACAGGCATGGCAGGTAAAATAAGCAAACGCCATACCGTTACGCCAGGCGCACAAATACTGTGGATTCTATCTCTATGGTACATTTTAAGAACTAGAACAATTCTGTTAAAGACAAGTCCGGCGCTAAGAATCAATAAATTGTACTTTACAAATATTAAATCAACGGACACAAAAACGGAGTCAGAGCAAAAAATTTGATGATCATCCAAAGTATTATCTGGAGTGGGGATCAAACTCACAATACTCGGCGTGATGTTAAGCGGTGATGCCGGCGCTGAAACCACGCCTTCCATGTAGCAATTCAGAAGATTAGACGGTACAATTAATGTCTTTGTAATTTAATAAGAATTGCCAATTATTGTCTTAAATCATAGAAATCGGTACGATGAAATGCTTGATTAAATTTTAAAGAAAACCCTGTTAATTTTATAAACTAAACTTGTTGGTATCATTACATCTATAATACAGTGGCCGAACCTTTGCTATATTATTGTGCTTGGATGACTTTATAATTCGTACAGTTTAAAAAGGGTAGGTACTGAATAATTTTACGAAAAAGAAGACGTCCGTCGTTATAAGAATGAAATTATTTTAGGAACACAATCTTGGCTGAGATATTCGAGTGTGCCCTTTATCCGTTACTCCAAGGTAAAACTCTCAAAACATAGAGGTAATCTTTAGTCAAAGCCAGGTAATATAACGTTTAAAAAAGTAAAATGGCTAAAATAAACGCTTGTGTGACAAGCTTCAAAGAAAACTGGTTCTCTTGCTTAGAATCTGAACTATTGTGCATGGCAATAGTATCGCCTACTTAGGATCTTACTAGAAAACTTTGCATTATTTGACTGCAATCGTTACAATATTTTGTCACTATTTATTAAGTTCAATTTCAAGATTCTTCTACTTTTTTCGTAATATTGCGTAGTTAGAGTATTTCATATTTTAGTATAATTAATAGTTTTTGAGATTCCTTATGAAACTCGAATAAGCCTTATGAATAAGCCAGTTTGAAAGTAATAAGTAGAAATCCATTATTTATCTATACTTAGGTAACATGACGTCTAAGTGTAAGTCTTGTACATTATGTTATCACTTTGTGTATCGGGAAACTTATAAAGTAACTTATAAATGCCCCACACAATTTGTAAAAGCCCCAAAGGAAACATCTCATAATAATTTATAGGCTCGTAATGTGTCATAATTAGGGACGAGCCCTAAATTCTTCTTCTTGTTACACTCTTTTGTTGTTTAGGGAAAGTTTATACTACCGTAATACATATTTTGTTTCACGTTTAAATTTCAAATTTACCAACCACTTGCTGCTTCAGGCACTATTTTTTTAGCTTTATTAACTTTTTATAAAAATAAATGTTTTTTCTTTCTCTTTTCTTTCTTCTTTCTTTATCGCGCAGATACACCTGTGCATTCACTTGTTACAGAACAACGAGCATTCGCCATTTTTTGATTTGTTGAACCGAAAATTTTCACGATCATTCTAGCAAACACAGTAAATTCAAATAGTCCGTAGAATATAGAAAAAATATAGAAATCGCACTGCAACAGCAGTTTTACCCAATATATTTACTTCAGTTTCACTTATGAATTATTTCTAGAGTAAGAGTAAGATACATACATAAACAAATGACATTTCTAAATAAAAAATGCAGATTTTAATTTGAACAGTTTAATAAATCACACAAGTGTGTGTTCCTACGTTCAAATTTATTTATCGATATCGAGAGTTTATCAATATTCTATTGAAATTAATTCTGAGTAAACCAAATCTAAGGATCTATTGTAAACATTATCGATATTTTATCGATATTTATTCTCAGTTAGCCCATCACTAGTCAAGTTAAAATTAGTGACAAACTACGGCGATTCTTCCCTAGATTAAAATCATCAGTCAAAGTGAAGTAAATATATTGGGTTAAACCGCCATTGTAGCGCGAATTCGATGTATTATCTATATTCTAAGGCTGGGTCGGGCAGTGTTATAGGTTTTTCTGTCACGAAATTCTCAGTAGCAGCACGGAGTCTGGAAATGTGCCCGGTACGGCAATAGGCTCGCCCCTTATTACGTGGGACTAAAGTATATCTGGCGAAAAGTGGGTGTAGAAATACACCTCTGCCTACCTCTTCTGGGTTATTGGCGTGAGACTATGTATGTATGTATACATATTTTATGCACTTAAATATTTTAAAGCCCAGCGTAATCGGACGGAGGATTATTTTAGTATGAAAAGCTAGTCAAGTAAAGAACTCGTCTTAAGGTTCCGTACATAATAATAAATACTTGATCCAGGCATGGAGATAATAAGAAGTCATAGTGTCTTAGTTACGTCAACGAAATTCAATCAAATGAGATATGTCAAAAATAAATAGTGATAAAAATACTTTTGTGATGAAATTAGTCAGTAAACAGATTGTTAGAATGCTTTTAGCATTCGTTTTGGAATTATCATGTTATATCATTACTTATGTTTGACACTATTGAATTAATCTATGTGTAACTTGATCAACTGCGTTAGAGTAGAATAACTGAAGCATACAAAAAACTTGAAATAATAAGGATATGTTTAGAATCTGCCTAGAAAGACTGGGAATTGTTTGCAGAGAGCAATAGAAGCGTGATTGTATTGATCCAGTTTCTAGGCAAGGAAAAAGTCGAACATATGTACTGTGATTCACAGTGATAAAAATTACAAAGTAGGTACAAATTTTCTGAGATCTTCAGTGATGTTCTGGAGTAGACCTATAAGATTACACTCACTAATTTGGCCAAAGTAATGATGAAATCTTTATAGCTACCAGACTCCAAACGCGACGTCTTCAAGACACGATGGCACGTGGACGTCGACACCGGATTCACACAATTTTGCAAATGTTCAATATTTCACAATTTTATTACAACCCTTGCCGGTGGTAGATCAAAAGCGACAATTTATAAGATTTACAATACAATTCGCGAAGCTTTAACAATGTGCTTTTCAAAGGGCGATATTCCACGAGACGACAAAACGTGTTAACAAGATTTTTTTCCGGAAACAAGAATGAGAATGATTTGACAGTTCAAAAATTACAATAGACAAAATAAAACGTTACTAAACCGATATAATCGATTCAACTTAACATAGACAATATTTCTAATTCAAACATTCACCCGCCCCGGACCGGCCGACCAGTCCGGTAATCGGTTGGTAGACGTGACAACGTTGCAACCGTTCTCCTCAGAATCGAACCGTATACCAAGACCTCAGCAAATCGGGGAACTCCATCAGCTCCAGTTACCAAACGAAGAATGCGACCCCTGCGCCATCTTAGTGGCGGAAGGTTAGCCTCCTTAATCAAAATGAGGTCTCCAATCTTGGGTGGATCGGTCTTGTCGGTCCACTTAACGCGTTGCTGGAGTATGTGCAAATATTCCAAATTCCAGCGTTTCCTAAAGCTCTGAGTAATCTGGCGTACCAATTCAAAACGCGAGAGACGATTAGGTCTCGTATCAATATAGGGGTACTCAGGCAAGGCGACAAGTGGGCGACCAATCTAAAAATGGCCCGGCGTAAGGGCTTCCAAATCATTCGGATCTGAGGAGATCGGGCACAATGGCCTAGAGTTCAAAACGGCCTCAATCTTACAAAACACAATTGCGAGTTCCTCAAATGAAAGGAGTGACAGGACTTGTCCTGTGCAAGTGTGTCTTGGCCGATTTTACAACGGCCTCAAATATACCACCCCAGTGTGGACAATTTGGTGGGGAAAACAACCAATATATCCCACGTCGGGCAAACCTATTGCCTATATCAGCCTTGTTGGTTTCAAGGAAATTAACTACGTCATTCAAATAATTATAAGTGCCCTTAAAGTTAGTGCCGCAATCAGAACGGATCTAGGAAGGCAGCCCTCTGCGGGATACAAATCTGTTAAATGTGGCAACAAACGCCTCGGTCGTAAGCGAGGAGACCAGTTCTAAGTGAACAGCCTTTGTGGAGAGGTAAACGAAGACACACAAGTAGGCCTTAACAGTCTTGCTGTTTCGAAGTGTTGACGTTTTCACCAAAAAAGGACCAGCAAAGTCCGTGCCAACACCATTAAACGTCCTGCTCTCGGTTACGCGATCTGCCGGTAAGTCTCCCATCAAGGGCTGCATGGTAGAAGCCTTGAGCTTATAGCAAGGGATGCAGCGAAAGACTACACTCCGAATTATTCTTCGGACAGACAAAATCCAAATCTCGCGTTGCAAAATGGCCAACAAAGCATTACAACCAGCATGCGAATTTTTAAGGTGACGGTCAGTTACCAAAAACGTAGCAAATGACCGTCCTTGGGTAACGACAGGGGGTGACGTACCCCGTAAGGGAGGTTGGCGTTCTTGAGACGCTCTATAACGCGCAAGAGACCCGTATTGTCCAAAAGGGGTTCAATTTAGATACGGCTCCCGACAATTTCGATTTCCTTGACTTAAGGATAGCAATCTCCTTCTCAAAATGCGCCAATTGCACAGAATGAACCCAAAAGGTGAGGGACTCCTGTCGTTCCTGTGGTGAGAGAAACGGTGTCAGATGTTTCTGTTGTGGGTGCCTAAAATTAAAATCAAAACGCTTTGTCCAAGCAGTAACACCTAAGAACTTGTCAAGGGAGCTGTAGCGATTTAACAAAAAAATCGGGGTCGAAGGCGCATTCCACCTTCTCAAGAGCGAGTGCTCGTAGATCCAGCAAATTATAAGTATTTAAAACTGGCGTTCGAGGCCAATAAATTTCTGGTCGACTCAACCATTCCGGACCCCACCATAGCGAATGGCCTATCAAACTTGGCGTCAAGCATCCGCGCGAGGCACAATCAGCGGGGTTGAGATCACTTGGCACGTGTCTCCAAACAAGCGAGACTTTGGATTTTTGTATTTGGGAAACGCGGTTAGTGACAAATACCTCCAAGGTGTGGATGGCCGCCTTCAACCAACAAAGAACAATTTGGCTGTCTGTCCAGGCGTAGGTCCCATTAATACAAATCGTTTTACCCAAAGTGTTAGACACGTGCTTCAACAATCGCACGAGTAGGGCTGCTCCCGAGAACTCCAATTTCGGAATGGTCAGAGATGTCCAAACGGGTAGCAACCTTACTCTTCGCCATGATCAGGGAAACCCTCACCTGACCTGAGACACTGACTGTGCGCAAGTACATAACGGCCGTGTGACCACGTTCCGAAGCATCACAAAACCGTGGTTGCCTTGTACTTCCCGGGAGGAAGAATGGGACGAGGCAAGGAGATCTCATTGACGGCAGGCTTTTCAAAGGGTGATATTTCACGAGACGACAAAACGTGGGACAAAAGGATTTTTTCCGGAAACAAGAATGAGAATGATTTGACAGTTCATAGTGTGACCATAGTCAAAAATTACAATAGACAACATAAAACGTTACTAAACTGATATAATCGATTCAACTTAACATAGACAATATTTCTAATTCAAACATAATATGATTAATACGTATTAAATATTTGTTTAAAATACAGAGGCTTTTGCAAGCTATTGGATTCTGACAAATTTACCTAAATAGCCTCACCCGAATAACGATGTTTACCTGAATCTTTATTCAGGTAAACATCGTCATTCGTTCATTAAATATCATCGACAGATTGAAACAAGTATTTTTATATCTATAATCTGTAGCTGAAACTATTGGGCGAAAGAAGCTCAAAAATGTGGCAGTTATGTCCTTGGGAGTTATGGGTGCACTAAGAAGGGATTTCCCGAAATTTGCATTCGAAACAGTCATATTGGAAAAAATGTGCGGACGTAGCTGCGGGCATCTTCTACTATTACTAGAGGATGCAGCGAGACAGATAGCTGTATTCAAAAGGAAAAAGAAAAAAATGTTGCAAAAAACTAAAGTTTAGGACTAAAACTTGATTTATTTTTAGTTCTTGTTTTGTAATAAGGCGGATTGAGTTTAATATGAGCCTTAATTTTCTATACAATATGATAAGACCATTTTTAGGTAAATATTGTTTCGTTAGGCATTATCTTGCCATGTAATATTATTAAACTTGGCACGAAATAAGACAAATGTTTCATCGTAACACATTAAGCAGCAGCTACGACAACATACACTCTGCTACCCTACCAGCGACAATTACACAGTAACTCCAATTTTAAATTTAAAGCTACATTAATTTTAACTGCTCCGAATTCATGTAGCAAAAATATATTCATTCATTTAAATAAATGACCGGAACCGAATGTGTTCCAATTTGCTTTTGTATATTTCTATTATGAATGTACAAATGCGGTGTTACAAACTGACAGTGTAGCGAGAGCAACGAGAAGGTATCGACCACAGATCGGTGTTGCCGACCATCGACCACATAATACAGTCATCACGCGCGACAGACCACTACGCGCCGGTTTATTTTTGTACCTATTCATGACACAATATGCTGCAATTTTACACACTAATATAAACGTGTCATCATCAGCTTTTATTTTTATTATAAACATGTACGTATTGAATGTTTGCCATATAAATGAACTGCATATTTTACTCTGTAAGCCAGAACACGGTAACGTGCAAACGTTTTCAACTGTGTACACTAAGCTATGAAAATAACAGCAATGACTTTGTTATTTCGCACAAATGGATGTTGCCGGGTGTAAAAAAAGGTAATAACAATCAGAGAGTGTACGTCGGTTTAATTTAGTTTGGCCCGGTTCCTTATTTATTGCTCGTTGAGAATGAAAATTATATTTGACGTTACTTATTTTGCTTTTTTTAATAAAATTCTACTGAGAAAATTAATTTACTTGTGCCTCTAAGAATTGTCGTATTGTTTATTAACATTACATTGGTCTTGCGATGAGTGGTCCATAGCATGTTTTTTGAAACTTTATACATAAGAATCTAAAGGCGATTGATTAACCTAGCCATTGCTGAGATTGATTTGCCTGGATCTCCTTGTAAACAAAATTGTATTTGATGTTATGTAATGTTTTTCTTTTTTTACAAAAGTTCCACAGGATTTAGTTATTTATTTGTCTATGTACTTTAACAATCATAATGCAGGCTGCTTATGTAACATTGCTTTTATGAGTAGACTTCACTTCAAACGCGGCTCCGCGCGCTTGAGAGTGGTTTATCGCGACATATTTAAAGCGCCTATTCTATGTTCTATCCCTGTTATTATAACGTTAATGTTTATTAATGTAATTTTTTTGGTATTTATGCATGACGTTTATTATTATTTCATCGCAGTTAAAAGTAGCTTACAATACCTAATAGTTAGTTGATCACTGTGTAGATTTTTACACCCTTTGCGACATTGCCGAGGTCTTTCGTAACAGAGGTGTGTGAGTCGGAATTGTCCAGTCGTGTAAAAGAAACCCGTCGTTATTAGAGGACGTGAATTATCAACGTCAACTGGGATTGGCCATATCGTTTCTGTGACGTCATACATTTAGTCTAACGGCCTACAATACTCATTGTATAAGAATGTAAGTAAGAAGTAACCTAATATCTAATTCAATAATTCGAAATATAGTTATTTCAAGATGCAATGTTTTATGAACTTTAGGTACATACCAGATATTACGATGTCTTAGTCTTCAGTGTTGCCATCGAAAATCTCATATGTTATTTGAATTTGAATTTAAAATTAATTTGGCCAGGGAAAATTTTTGCATGATTTTCCATTAAATAATGACAAATACTTTATCATTCTACACTACGCATAGTGGTTTAAGCGGACGCCACGCCACTTGACACTGCGCCGAAGTGTTATGGGTTCGATTCCCACACGAGACAACACTTTGTGTGATTCATAAATTGTTGTGTCGAGTCCGGGTGTTTATTGTGTCCGTTAGTTGTATGTTTGTAAAGTCCCCCGCGACACAGGATTTAGTCCTAATACGGGAGTTGTCTTTAAAAATAAAACAAAAAAAAAACAATCCAACTTGCTCTTTTATATGTGCATTTCTTGACTCCCTATAAATTTATTAGGCTGGCCTTACTACTTTTTGGATGAAACTCGATCCCGGGAACACTACTCGGCGGTAAATTGCAACAAAGGGAATTGACATAAAATAATGCTAACAAATATGACATATTTCCATATAAATAATAATTCCATTTGGAAACTGCGATTTTAAAATCAAATGTAATGCGTTAAATCTAGGCAAGTATAGTTCTTAATTGCCTTCTTAAGCATGATTTAATGCTACATATTTCAATATACAAAACGATTTTATCTTCTCCAATGAACAATATTCCTAATATAAGTGTTTGGGTCTTTCTTTCTCGAATATTTATTGGCAATAAAACTTCAGGAATATTGCTGGTAGAGAGCCATGTTACTAATAAAATGGTTCACTCAAAAATGTGGAAAAATGTTTTATTGTATCAGATCTATGTGAATGTTGGACACAATTGTGGTAAGTATGTTATGATATCAGTGTACAGTACAGTTAGTGATAAAACATATCTCGCAGCTTATGGTAAGGGGTTAAATCATGCTTGGCTCGCTTTTATCGAAACGTGATTGACGTTCTGCAGTATATAATAATATCGTGACAACGCTGCTTATCAAAAGTATTTAATGATCCACCAAAAACAATTTCCAAAAGATTTCTACGAAAAGTTTACAGTTCATATCAAAATGAGAAATACTTTACGCAAATATTCAACTTTGAAGTATATTAATTCAAATTGTTGACATAGTTCAGACTTAATGAAACAAATACAAATTCAATTATGCTGAATATTATTTTTGGTAATTAATTGCTTCACATATAGTGGCAGAATAAACAATTGTGATCTGTGAAACAAACAGTTCGATTATTACAATTCAATACTATGAGTATGGATGAATAAGAAGAATAAGAATATTTATTGACTAGAAACATGGTCAGTTAACAAGATAGTCTATTTTAAAAGACACAGCATGTTTCATCGATATCCGGCATGCAAAGTTAGTCACATTAACTAATTATTTACATAAATTGTATAATAATGTGGGTCTAGCTACACGCTACACGATCTACGTAAGTTTCGTTGTATCGAAGATTTATGTATGTCTAATTGTCGCCTTGTATAACCGCTACACCGCACACAAGTGACTATTCTCCCTTTTTCGAAATGCCGTAGACCGCGCACAATTGACTATTTTCCCTTTTTGGTTACAGCGCTATACTCGGTCTGAATTTACTGTTTCTTTCTATTAAATAATGTTTTAAATTATTTTTCTCTGTTCTATTGAAATCATTGAACATTTCTTCATGCTAAAAATACGAAGCGAGTCTTAAAATCGTTAACCCGGAACGAAAAAATAATGTCAAATGCCACTCTTTGTTTCGCGCGCTCCGTGATTACGTGCTTATCGTATGCGTGTAATTAAATATTTGTATACTATGATACATGTTTATTTTTTCATTCGGTGTAGATAGAATTCCTCTACAGTTAAAACTCATAAAATATGTATGTCATCGATTTACTTTTAAAAATAATCCTGTTTAAAATACACAAAGTGTTTTTTTCAACGATAGTCAATGTTCGCTGCTAAGTAATTACGTGCTTATCGTATGCGTGTAATTAAATATTTTTATACTATAATACATGTTTTTTTTTATTAAATTCGGTGTAGATAGAATCCCTCTATAGTTAAAACTCATAAAATATGTATGTCATCGATTTACTTTTTAAAATAATCCTGTTTAAAATACACAAAGTGTTTTTTTCAACGATAGTCAATGTTCGCTGCTAAGTATAATAAATTAGAAAGTAAATATCAACAAAGAATTCATACGACTTGAAAGAATCATTTATAAGGTTGAAGAAAAACATTACTTCAACTTACTCATGTTACCGACTTATCAACAATAAATGTTTATGTTAGCGCGCCCATCTGGCGAGCGGCGGCGCGACATTTTGTTTAGAACGTGAGCGGTCAAGTGAATTCGGCGAATTGGCGCTAGCGGTCAAGCGGTTAAAGGGTTTTAGGAGACCAAAGGGTAATTCTTAAAATAATACCATAATAATATATAATAATGAAAATGGAAACTAATTAACATTGATATGATAAATTGCGGTGGGATGACGGGCTTAATTACTGATCTTCAGAAGTAACTAAAATAGGTTTTATGGATATAGGTTTTATGGATACATTGGTACATATATAGGTTTTATGGATACATTGGAAACTGCAAAGGAGAATGGGCAAAAATGTATGAAGCCTAGTGGGTACTCGGCCCAATAACTATAATATATATACAGGATGTCACAAGTCCCATCACCAAGCCGAAGTCTACTCGTGTGGACATCATGCCAAGTCATACTAATAAAAAATAATACCTGGGAGACGATATTTTTTTTAAGTTTTCACATTTTTAAGCCGCCATTAAAAGCGCGTGCGTGCAATGCTCGAAATACCATAGACCTACTTATCCATGGGGTCATAGGGCATCTAAGGAATACATTGGCGGGGTAAATGCATAAATTTTGTACCTAATTAGAAAAAATCCATACTAACTTTGCGCCTCAACATCTCCTGAACCAGCAATTTCCCAGGTATGGTACCGAAGTAAGAAAATGTTCGTAGTGATTAGTACAACATGGAATTTCAGTTTTCGTTAAGGGTCTTTTTACACCCTGTTTATATTATTGGAAAGGCTTTTTTACAAGGATTAATGATAACTAAGTCGCTTGTCTCCATTTGCTGAGTAATTTTGTGTTGAGTATTTTATTTTTTTGTTTTTGTTAAGATAATGGTTATATTATATCGTTGTCTTGTATAAAATCATGTGTGTGTTGATCAATAGGTACTAAAATGAATAAACGTTCAGGAGTTAAAATAAAAAAATAGAAAAAGTAAGAAATGTTATTTATTTTTTAAACATTTTTATCAATAATGAAGTTGTTGAGAAACGGTGCAGGAGCAGTGAAGCCTTCATGTCTGGCATATCCTAGATACCACACTATTGAAACTATATGAGCACAAGTGCCGAATGTGCGACTTCCGGTCAAACACGTGCAGCAATAATTGCATAAAATTTTATGGATATTGGTTTCGTTTTCATTAACATTGTTGTTGTTTTTTACCAATACATTACAAAAATAAGTTCTTGACCGTACGTGACGTGACTATTTGCGTCCGCGTAAAAGCCAAGCATCTTCGTTCATGCCATATTCATTTAAATCTTGGGCTGCGCTTTTTCTATATATTTCTAAAATATAAAGACCATTTGATAAATGCTCGATGCAGTCGAATCTAGATTCAGTTGATAGGTGCCCAAAGAAAGTAAAATAATCTGTTCTTCCGTCAGTAGTGGGAAGTTCTGTATTTCGTTCTTTGAAAATCCGTTCTTCGGCTATTCAAACGTTTTCTTTCTACATAATCATAAAGTAGATTCGGGGAATCTATTTTCTCCCTGATTATTTTTCGTATTTTCAACCATGATAGGTATATAATATTATCGTATTTGCAGTTATGATATCCACTAAAACTGAAATTTTAGAGGCTTCCCGTAGTTTTCGGACAAGGATTTGGGACAAGTAGTTATAGTAAGTATTTTTCCTGATTAAAAGACTTATCCAATGGCGCCACATTGATTGCTATTGGAGCGAGTACCAAAATGTCCATTCTCCTTTGCTAATGCAAAGGTCATTGGGCATATCTGACCCGCTTTGCGAACAGTTGCGGACATTAACCAAAATAGTTTTAAACAAAGGGGAATAATATGACCTTTTATTGCATATAATTGTTTGATTAAAAATCATCGGAGAAAAATGTACAGGATCCTTCAAAAAAGAAAACAAACGATATCAAAGGTTTTTATTTCATCTTATAAAGGCATAAAAATAATATCGAAATGAGCTAATGTTTAGAGATATGTTATACGCTGTCTCTTTCGCACATTGAACTGGTGTTTTTTCGCACATTAAATAGCTGCGCCCATATCGCTAGCATTGTTTTTTATCTGTCTTGGACCATACACCAGGAAGCAACAGACGCACCCGCTGCCGTTTTAAATGATCTTATGATTGCTTTGGATCAAATTGAATAAAAAATCTTTTAATGAATTAGCATTTTATTTTTCTTACCTATATCAATTAATTAGCGGACGCCCGCGACTTCGTCAGCCTCATTTAGCTATCCCGCGGGAATATTGGGATAAAAAGTAGCCTTTAACCTTTCAAATCGGGTCAGTAGTTTCAGAGATAAAGAGTATGGATATATACATAGATAACACTTGATTTTTTTTAGATTCCCGTAGCTCACATTAATGCGACTAATGCCATAGTAAATGAGAGACATAGATGAATAGACTTTGCTATATTTCGTTTGTGTCCGCCATGGGTATGGTTTCCATACTAAGGTGCCCATTTACCTTTAAGTTGATCCTATGTGCTGACAGGGTATTTAACGCTTCAATAATTCGTAAAGAGGACGGTAGTAAGAAACATTATCTGGGCTATGTGCAAAAGTATAAAGCCGATGGACTTTAAAAATATTCAAGTAGAGTTCACGCAAAGTTTTGTACAGTGTGGTTATGGAACCTATTACATTTACTGTTCATCTAAACGGCGAGAAGGCTGCTTATACCACTACACTATACGCACTATACGTGTATACTGTAAATCAATACGTTAGTTTAAATCAAGTAAATTATTTAAATTCAAACCAGAGATCAACTTGCATGTTCACAATAACCAAATAAATGAATTGTCAGTGAACATAATTACATAGAAAATTAAACTCACAAAACATATTTATTCTAGGCAAACATTTGCTGTTTAGTGGTTATTAATCAATTTCAAATCACTCTGGACAATGGTTTTTCGAGTATTCAGGTTAAATAAATAAAATGACACTCTTAGTATTCGACTGCGTTGTGAGGATGAGGGCTAGGAGAGCGCCAAAAAATACTACTGTGTAAGTGTAAGCCAGTAGAAAAAACCTAGATCCCGAGGTCAAGGAAGAGGTGGAGTGGCTGTATCGAGGTAGACCTCGAGGCTGAGAAAAGAGAACCACCTGGAGAAAGAGAGCCGAGGACCGTCGCTAATGAAAACCACTGCTGAAAAAGCCAAGAGTCCCAAAGGGTTATAGAGCCGAAGAATCCAAATTAAATAGCATTCGACAGTACTGTATGAAATAGAATAATAGCTGACTATGAGGTAGTACTTAGTGCCTTGCTGATTTCAACATTAAGGGGACTACAAGAGCTAAACGCGAGTTTTATAATGCTTTATAGTATATCATTCAATGCAGTTATCACAATCAGAAAAATATATGATATTTTTCAGGATATAATCTAGTGAAGTACTGTGTTGAAAACATAATACAACTATCTTTAATCGATAGAAAAAAATCACAAAGATACCTCTAAAAAAATATTTTAACGAGTAAAATCCATATTAAAATACATACAATTATTCTGATTCTTTGACAAATTATTCAACAAGCAATATACTAACGAAATACTGTTTTATTTTTTTAATCCAATGAATACTTTTTCTGTAATTAATTTATTTCATGTTTTTTTAAAGTTCTGAACGTCCCGTCGTCGTCGCGCTTCTCTTTCTTATGTATACAATCCGACAGTGACAGCAACAGCTCAACTCAGTAGCTGTACTCGGCGCTTTAATGGGCTGGCTCGATCGGGGAAGTTCTGCCCTCTCACAGATTATCGACGTAAAGTAACAATATCATTGGTTATTTTTGCGTTTCGAGAGAGTATAGTTGGAGTGCTGGAGGCCCCGTTCTCCTTTTACTTCATGACACTCCTCCTCGTACTCCTTTTCTCAACCTAAAGGGCGGCATCTACAGAATTATGACACTTTTCCGATATCCACAGATTGGTTCAGCTTAGTTTGTGAACAGACGACCGCGTGACGTTTTTCACAGGATAGTATACCTATACATAATATTATATTATAAGGGACTGACACTACAAAATGATCGCCTCATATTTCCTCAACCGATTATATATTGATGTGATTAATCATCTCAATGGCCTTATTGCAGGCTAAATGTGCCTGGAACTACGTTCACGTGGGCAATAGCTTTAATAGATTGGCTGAAATATGGCCTATATTAAATCCGAAGGCGGGGTTAGCAGTTTTTAAAATGTTCTACACGAATATTGTTTGCTGTTATTGAAAATAGAAGCTGTAATGATAACTTGAGTGTTTTCAAGATTTACTTAACACATCCTTGCTAATATTATAAAGTCGTGTAAACCTGTCTGTCACATTTTCACGGGCTGAACGCAGAGTCAATTTTGATTTAATTTTGCATGAAAGTAGGTGAAGACTTGGAGTCAAATATAGCAAGTTTTTCTTTTTTCAAAAATCGTCATTGGGCTGAAAAAGGATATTAAATATATATGGAATATTTTCGATTGACTTTATACGCTTCCAAAGCCACGCGGCAAATTAGTAAAAACTAACAAGTTTAAAACAAACGGTACGTTGTTAAAATATCATATCTTACTGACATTATTAAGCAACTTAAATCGTTATTAAAATTATAAGTTTTAGTTCAAGATTGCGCTAAAATACGTCGCCTTGAAACAAATCCTGTTTTGCAGAGGACCTTACAAAAACTTAAAGAATGCAAAAAAACGCCCATACTAGAATACGATAAACAATGTATAAATATACTAAAATTATATATCCACTATTTTACGAGTACCACTATCGAAAATAAACTATCCGTATAAAAGAGTTCTTACTCTTAAGGAACCCTCCAAATGAAGTGATACATACATATTACACCTAAAGAGTAACAACCATTAACTTTCCTTTCTTATTCAATCGGTACAATTATTACTAAGAGAATGAACTAATATCTTACCATAACATGTACTTCCAAATGCACTTGTTACAATATTGCCTCAGATACCATCAAGAGTTTCGATTCTCAATTTATGCTTAGGTCGTAGCTATAAGGTACTCTTACTCCGTTTTGTGATATCGGTAACAAAATAATTTCTTTTTTTTTAATTAACCGATACGCCTTGTTGGAGGAGAAGATTCGACCTTCGAAGATTCAAAAAGCATTTCTTCTTATTTTTATAAAATAGGTTTTCTTTTTATTTTACCTCTTCGTTATCATAATTAGTTCTCGGTTGATGATTCGCTCTTGTGCAGCGCTAGGCATCGCACTCTGAGGTAAATTGAGATGGAGAAATGTTAACGCTACGGTGCTAAGACTTCGTTTCAGCACATTTTATAAATAATAAATTTGTTAATTTAAGTCAAAAAGAATTATTAAATTTTTCGTCTTTTACACAGTAGATCGTATAATTAGTTGTTGCACGATTTTCACACAAACTTATACAGTTATTTAAAGATTTTCGATAAAGGAATAGGTACAAATAGTCTATAATACCTCAGTACCAAATTAAATCATATCCCGATAAGCGGCAATAGGCTCGCCACCTATTACGTGGGATCAAAACACTGGCGAAAAGTGGGCGTTTAATATGCCTCTGCCTACCCCTTCGGGGAAACAGGCGTGAGTCTATGTATGTATGTAAATCACATCAAAATGTAGTTTGTCATATCTCTTTAGAATACAAGCAACAATTCCTGAATTCTTGACAAATAAACAAGTAGTCTATACAGACATCTTACTGAACTGAGGTATACAACAACGCATAAAGTTATCCAAAGGATACAATCCTGTTGCGAAATGTTTGTGACTTTTAAACATATAACAACGAGATTCTTGCGAAAACTCTTTGAAGCAAAGATATGTTGTTCTCGGAGGGTGTATAAAGAAAATGTTACTCTGTGTGACAGGTTTGAGGTCTACCTCTAAGCTTAAGGGCCTTCGTACACGAAGCTACGTCAATCTCCAATACAGATGTCGTGTAAGTATTTATGCAAATATCCGTACACCTGGCATTGATTCGTAATATGCTAGTTGTCTATTCGGTCACTAGTTTTGGCGGCTACACCTCTCACGAATGTTAAATTATATTATTGTTTCGAGTAGTGACAGATTAACAATACAAATTGTGACTACCCCTGTTCACTTCGTGGATGTCGTAAGAGGCTTCTATGGAAAATATATAAAGCAAATATTAGCTTTGATAAGAGACGGCAAACTCGACATCAAACTGTTTGCCAGTTGTATAACTATTCACCCGAATTGGCAGCGTATAGTAGACCAAAACCTTCTTGTAGTGTTATTGTAACTAAAAGCAAGCATGAGTGGACTGCTAAAAGGCCGTATGATATATTGCTCCCTTATCTTGAATATCGTGCAGACGCGTTGTCACTGCGAACGTCGCGACGGCTACGTTCACAATGACGATGCATAAACAACATGCCAGTAACGGTTGTTAGAGTACGAACCTCTGTGAATCGAAATTGTTGTTGTCGCTTAGATTCTTAAATGGTGAGGTATCAAAGTTTTACGTAGCCTTATCTAGCAATTGTTAATGAGCGCCTGCCCTGTGCCTCGGAGAGCACGGTAAGGAGTCAGTACCCTCAAATTAACTGAAAATCGTCTAAACCATGGAATATGGCCATCCCTTTGGGTTAAGGTAGTCACATGGGATTTGCTCTGTAGAAAAGCTGATATTCTGTCAAATGTGGTTAGACTAGTAAACGGACCCCGGGCTCCAAGGCAAGATGTTTTAGATACAACTGGGATAATTGCTATGACGATGGTGATGATGTACCAAGTGGTAGTACTGAGGCTTCGACCTAAATATAGGATTGTTTAAGAGTGACGACGGCTCGCGCAATATTATTATATCCATTTGTACTTATGAATTTTCAATTACTTATGAATTACCCTCTTTACAGGCCTATTTTAACTATATTATTGTAATCATATCTGTTGACCTATTTTATTTTATTTTGAAATTTTATTACTGACATACCTACATACATACATAGACTCACGCCTGTCTCCCCCAAGGGGTAGGCAGAGGCATATTAAACGCCCACCTTTCGCCAGTGTTTTGATCCCACGTAATAGGTGGCGAGCCTATTGCCGCTTATCGGGATATTTTGTTTGCTAGAGCCTCGTCCGTTGATCGGCAGGTGCACCACTTGCAGGTGAGGTTGGCTTGGGACCCTAAGTTCTTGGTGGGAACCCTATGCACCCATGCCTACATACTTAATATAATTATATACATCCATCTGATTGCATAAATAAGTACCATCTGACTGTAGGCCCTTCAGAGGCCTCAGCTGAAAAGCAGGGTTGCAAATTTTTATTTTGCAACATAATACTGAGCTGTTGGCCTATTTGCCACACAATATTATACCGAACATAGCCATACTCTCTTGCTTGTTAATGATCTTGTTTTGTATGTACTTATCTGCTTACTTTATTTTTTATGTATTTTATCTAATTTCTTTGGTTCTTACTTACTGTAAAATTTATGTTATTGTGTGCAAATAAATTAATTCTTATTCAATGGTGGCGGCGCGTACGTAGCGTGGCGATGAATAACAGTTTCTGCACTCTATGGTGCTCTACAGACCTTGCACCGTTTGTGAGTTTTCTATGAAAACATAACGTACAGTTTTCAATGTAAAAAGCGCAGTGAAAATGAAATGATATGAAGTGTTATACAGTCATAATTCTTTCATTTGAACAATAACCTTTAACTTAACCTATTTTAATTAAGTACACTTCTTTTCTTTGTTGCCAACTTTTATTAAAATAAGTGTTCTAGATATTTAGAGCAGCCAAAACGTTACTTACTTTTTAACTTAAGTTTTGTTACTTCTGTTGAAGCTGGCAACCCATAACTGAAAGAAATATTACAGAGATATACAATATGTTTCGCAAAAAAAACATGCGTATATTCTCTCAGTCAGTTACACTTGAATGAAACTATACGTATCGTTGCTATTCATGTGGAAGGATTAATATAAAGAGTTGCAAATATTCAAAATATTTTGACGAAAACAATACTCGAGTGGAGAATGGTAACTTGCACATAAGATTATGTGCAATAAACAAGACCCTCCACATTCTGTCGCCGACTTTGGAAAAATATTACACATATAAGAACAACATGGACCGATTTACAAAGACTGCTTCTGTCAAATAATTATAAAGACTTCACAGGTCAAGTTAACTTGGTCGTTGTAAAGGTTCGTATAGTAAATATTTACATAAATGTAATACTATCTTAAGGCTCCCGTATTACGTAAAGTCAATTTATGGAAATACAAAACTTCGTGAAGATATGTCCTACAGTTTATGAGCACGAAAATCGACAGATACCTACTGCTTTGTGTATAGTAAAAAAGGAAAAATTCTCGAATATTAGTTCCAGTTACTTTTATCTTATCAAAACACGTCTTGGGCTGTACGCAATATTCGGTAACCCATACCCAAATATTGTTTGGCTTTTATTTATAACAAAATAATTCAAGATCCCTACAAAGACAGTTATTTTGCTATAATCGATTTTAAACTTTCGCGATTTGTATACATCATACAATATTATTTATAGGGACTGACAGTCCCTCCGCGACCGTTGCAAGCCGGTAGAAACGTAGGAGAATAACTCAGGTATTTATACCTTGAATTAAGCAAATTATCGCGACTAAGACCCGCTAAATAATATTGTATGAGTTATTTAGCTGTCTTTATTTGCTCCGAAAGGTCTTTTGTCTAGAGCAATTTAATATATTACATAAGTATTGTATACCAGCAGCTTTGTCTGGTTAAGTGTTTGTAGGGTTTTTACTAAACTGCGCAAAAAGAAGGGTTATGTTTTTCGGGAAAGCAACTTATGAGGTGTCATTTTATTTGTATTAGAAGGAATGACACCCTTGAAGTGATTTAGCTCATGCCTGCCATTCAATATCGACCAAGTTAAACGATTAAAAACCTACTCAATATAAAACCTAAATAACTGTGTGTCCAAGCTAATCAATACAAAAAAGCTATACCTACAAATATATAATATATGTCTACAAAACACATACTTTGTATGACAATAACACGGTAATAATATCTAACAGTATTGTAACTCCATACAAACGCACGAAACTCGAGTTATTCCTACGCGCCTCGAGCAATGTACACATTAGACTGTGCCCAACTGTGCCTAAAGTACACACGGCCGCGATCGTGCCACAGCTCACATACGGCGCGTCTGTAGGTATATAACTCACGAAGACGGCCGAGTTACAATACTGTTAGATTATATTACCGTGACAATAACTTCATTTTTAATTACCTCTCTTCATCTGCGTTTCTATTTTTAAATGTTACATACGGTGCCTCTACGTACTGATGTGGTACTGACATACGTGTACGCTTAGAAATGCCAGTTAAAATCCTTTAAGTTCGAATCACTTGTCGGTGACGTAAGACAGCTGTGGGAGAATGTTTGATGGCGTTCGGGTTTATCTCTCACGGGTGATTACACAGGGAAGCTGCTGCAGCGCCTACGTCACCGCGCCGACTTCTAACACATTGACGTTATTATCAAAAGCGGAGACATGGTTTGGGGTAGAATTATTTTCATTTTAGTTATAGATCAAATAATATTTAAATAACGACTCATGCCTTTAAATTACAGAGTTTAAATTAAGATATAATTGTAATCCTATATGGCTCACCAGATTTGACAGGATAAATATTAGCCTTTCTTTAAAGTAAATGCGGTCCGACCATACCATCGTAAAGATCAATCCTATCACGGCTTGGATAGTTTGAGAATATATGAGACTGCCAAAGATTTTACTGACAGTTTAGGACAAAACCGCTCTTACATCATATAACACAACATTAGTGTGCAACGGGGTTTGAACCTTCTCCATGGCGAACTATTGACCTTATTGCCCTCTGAGCTATTATGGCTTTACTGAAGTTTATAAATTTAAAGTTTCTTGGTCATTGCCATTCGTTTTAATTTGTCTTTCAAGACCTTTTCCTACGATTGTTTCGAGAATTCGATATTTCGGCACTGCTGCAAGCGCCATGATCACGAATGTAGGTACTGAAGTTGTCACTTATCAGCGACTAGCTTAAAAACATAAGTATGTGTCGCAGGACCACAAATATGCGTTCCTATAGTCTGTATATATAAAATTGACTTGACTGACAATTGACTGACTGACAGACAACCCACAGCCAAAACTATTGGGGTATATGTTCCTAGGGGGCAGCGCATCGAACAAATGGTTTCCATTTCCTTTACGCCTGTCGCACTGTTATTACATGTGAATTGTGATGGATCTTGACAAGGTTTTTATTAGTCAGTGCTTTATTAATGGAATATGAAGAAACAATGCGGAAATAGTACTCGCGCGTTGCTCTGTCATACCCAACTGATAGAATGCGAGCGCATCGGACGAATCGACCGCACTAACCGCGCCGAATCTGATGACGTCATTCGAATTCTTCTAGGATTTCTGAGGTTCTTCCAGATTCGGACGATTCGACGCGGACAAGTGTGCGAGGTTTCATGAGCTTTCATATAAAGAATTCTAAAATTCGTTTCGTTCGACGCGTTCGACGCGTTCGGCTCGGATAGGTGTGCGTCCACCTTAAGAAAGAATTGCCCGAAAGTCCTACAAGAGCGGGCAGAAACAGAAAAATTAAAATAAAATGTGTGGGCGTAGTTGCGGGCATCCTCTTCTAATTTATAATACCATTTACAGTGTATTTGATAGGTATTTTTTTGTTAAAGAACTCATGCATTAAAGACATAAAGACATAAAGACATATTCATTTCTGCATTTTGGTTGTTTACAACACTTATACATGTCAATACCCTATTCTAGATGAAGCCGGCTTTTCCTAGCTAAATGACTTCTTGAGAAGAAAGGCCGAAACAAACTCAGAGTCATTGTTTTTTTTTGTCACTTCAATTTCTTTAGTCTTTTCTTCATCTTTTAAAGTCCAGACAAAAAAGGGTTTAGTATGCAAGTACAATGCAGGAAATTCTCTGACGCTTTTGACTGACTCGGCCCACTGATGGCCCGCTTTCAACAGCAATCGTACGGCTCAACCTTAATCGAGGGAGCCAGCACGATCTGTATCACTATGCCTCCACGCCATCAGAAGGTGTATGCATAAGCATGTCAGCCTAAGCCATCAGACAGGTTGCCACAACTATTTGTTTATATGTTTAATAATGCCCACATCGTACTCACAACTTTACATGCTAATACACAGTAAAATACATGTTGCAAACAATAAGTAAAAATAATAAAAATTTAAACAATAAAATGTCATATATTTAAAATGTCGGAAAATATTATTAAATGTCAGAAAAATATTATTGAATGTCAATTTATGAATAATAATATATTACTTAAGTAATTTTAAATGTCAAAAGAAAATATATAAAATAACAATGTCAAATCAAACAATGTCAAAACAAAATAAATAAAATTACAAATGTCAAATTAAAAATGTCAAAATGTAAAAATATAAGTATTACAAATGTAAATAAAAATATCATGTCACTAATTTCAAAATGTCAAAATTCATAACTTTTAAACTCAATTCCAGGCATTTTTGTCTGCTAAATAATCTTTAACTGTGTAATAAGCTTTTGAACACAAGCTCTGTTTAATAAATACTTTGAATTTATTAATACTTAGTTCCTGAATATTGCCTGGAATTTTGTTGTAAAAACGTATGCTTTGACACTTGTATGAGTTACTTATTTTTTGTAGTCTAGTTGAAGGTAGAACAAGTTTGTTTTTATTTAGTGTGTTTAAATTATGAATGTCGCTGAATTTAGAAAACATATTTATATTTTTCCTGACATATAACAAGTTCTCATAAATGTATTGAGATGCGACAGTCATTATCTTGATTTCTTTAAATTTTTCCCTCAGTGAATGCCTTGAACCAAGACTGTAGATTGCACGAATAGCCCGCTTCTGCAGTACAAACACAGTTTGAATGTCAGCTGCGTTGCCCTATAATAAAATGCCATATGACATTATGCTGTGGAAATAACTAAAATATACTAATCTGGCCGTATCTATATCAGTTAACTGACGAATTTTGTAAACCGCGTATGCTGCAGAGCTAAGTCTATTCGACAACTGACCTATATGTGGGCCCCACTGTAGCTTAGAATCTAAGGTTATGCCTAAGAATACGGTGTTATCTATAAGATCCAACTCTTCTCCATTCAAACATATGTTAGGTTTAACTTGTTTTACATTAGGTCTTGAAAATCGTATACATTTTGTTTTTCTTTCATTTAACAGTAAATTGTTAGCTGTAAACCATTGAACTACTTTAAAGAGAGCGTTATTTACATCGTCATTATTTGATTGTTGTCGTCTTAGTTTAAAAATAAGTGATGTATCATCAGCAAATAACACTATCTCTTCATTATTTTGCATAATGTATGGCAAATCATTAATATATACAAGGAAAAGGAATGGACCAAGAATTGAACCTTGCGGCACTCCCATTGTGACCACTGAACCCATAGAAACTTTTCCATTTACCTCAACTCTCTGTATCCTATTACTCAAATATGAGGTTAGGAGATCCAAAGTAGTGTTCTTAACTCCATAGTAATGTAATTCCTGATCAATGTTTCATGAAACACGCAATCAAAAGCCTTAGATAAGTCACAAAAGACTCCCAGAGCATCATGCGACTCCTCCCAGGCATCAAAAATACTATCTAAAAGCTCAACTTCAGCATCGGTAGTTGAGCGACCCCTAGTAAAACCAAATTGTTTTGCATGTAACAGCTTATTGTTATTAAAATGAATTTGAAGCTGACCTAGAATTAATTTTTCAAAAATTTTACTAAACGTGGGTAGCACAGATATTGGCCTATAACTTGTGGGGTCAGATGTGCTACCTGATTTAAATAACGGAATTACTTTGCTACTTTTCATTTGATCAGGAAACACACCACAGTCAATGCATCTATTGAAAATCATTGCCAGTTCCGGTGCTACTGTGTTGATTATAGATTTCGTAATCACAACAGAATTGCCCCAAAGATCACTAGTCTTCTTCAAATTAAGGGTATTAAAAGTTTTTACAATATCTCTGTCAGTGACATAACTAAAACTAAATTCAATGTTACACCTATTGACATTTTGTTTCAATAGAGATTCGGCGTCATTAGGGGACGAGTTGAGGGATTTAGTGGTTGAGACTGGAATGTCTGTGAAGAAATTTTCAAATGCTGTGGCAACCTCAAAATCTGACTTTAATATCTTTTTATTTAATTGAAGAGTGTAATCGTGACTTTTAATCTTGACCCTTCCAGTCTCATTGTTTATAATATCCCACGTTGCTTTTATTTTATTGTCACTGTTTTTAATTTTTGATTTTAAATAAAGTGTCTTAGCTTCACGACAAATCTTTTTAAATATTTTGGAATAATTTCTTACATATTGACAAAATTAGTCATCATTTTTATTAATTACTTTCTGTTCATATAATTCGTAAAGCTTATTTCTACTTTTATAAATTCCAGTGGTTGCCCATTCACTGAAGGATGTAGTACCAGCAACTGAGATCCTCTTAGGGACAAAGATAGAATTGAATATAGTACAGTACATGTTAAAGAAAGAATTGTACAACTTATTAGGATCGTTATTATAGCATAAGTATGGTAATGTACTTGTGAGTTTGTCCTTAAGTCCCTCCAGACGACGCAAAGTTTTTGGCACCACACTCAATTCCTTTCTACCTACTTTTTTAGACTGCATAGCAAATGTTATAGATTGTCCACAATGATCTGATGTTAATTTGTTAATTATTTGCTTTCTAACTGGTACAATATCTGTAAATATATTGTCTATACAAGTAGATGTCGTGGAAGTTATCCTGGTGGGTTCCAAAAATAAGCATGCAAGATTATATGACTTGAACAAATTCTTAATTTTGTGGCAATTCAGGGAATCTTCTAGTAAATTAATATTAAAATCGCCACCTACTATTAAAGATTTATTTTGTTGGCATAGCTTCCGTAACACATCATCCATGACACTTTCAAAGTTGTCATAGCAGGATGATGGTGACCTATACACACTCAAAACAAGAAGTTGGTCCAACTCCACACAGGCTATTTCAACTGTCCGTTCAACAGAGAAACTAACAATGTCACTACGATTCTTAAATTTAAGCAGCTTGTTAACTAAAATCAACGATCCACCATGTATTGCATTTTGTCTGCTGAACGAACTACCAACTAGATGGTTATTAAAATTGCACATGAACTGGTGATCTTTAAGCCAATGTTCTGTTATACACAAAATATCGACGCATTCACCGTTCATGAACAACTCCACTTCTAAATCTTTATTTGACATACCTTGTATATTTTGATGTACCAGTTTTAATACTTGTGAATTTCTAAATGGATTATTAGTTGGATTGGGCTTATTCGTACATACCAGCCCATTATTAATGAAAGTGTCATTGCAAGAGGTATTCTCTATTGTTGAATTATTTAATTTAAATTAATAGAAATGTCAGACTGTGTAGCCAAAATACTGGCTGAATCATTATAAATGTCATTTTGTTGCTGTATAGGGGCAACACGTTTATTAGCCAAATTCTTGGCTGAAATGTCAATACAAAATGCTAGCGCCTCAGCTAGTTGTCTCTTATAATAAGAATTCAGATAGCAAGTATCTTGCGTCAAATGTAAAGCTTTACCAACATAATTGTTAGAGTCAAAAACATGAAATTGATCGTTATTGTATGACCAACTACACAAATTTATATTAAGACTATGTCTAATATTATTTTCTTTCTGTGGCAACCCTTTACTGAAAGGTAAAGTGAGCATAATAATTTGATTTAAATTTAATTCACATAATTTACTGTAATAATAGAATAAAAGTCTTTTATTTAAAGATCCTCTTTTACCAAGTAGGATCAATAAAGTTGTATCCTGGTCAAAATTGAAGTTTATAATTTTATCTAAAATAGCAATGGAACTTAACCCAGGCAAACAGTAGTTCATCACTAACCCATCACTATATGTATTCGCCAACAACTGACCCATACCTTTTCCAATCTCGTCACTAAATATTATCACTTTATTTTTGTTTTGTAATATAGTTTTACTGTCTAGTTTGTTATTTTTTAATTTATTTATAGTGTATTTAATATTTGAATTTGTATTGTTTAAAGAACAATTTGGCAAAACCGGGTCACATGTTGGCAATGAGCAAGCTGGCGAGTGTTGGTGGTTGAACGGGAAGTCATTGTTCAATGGTATTGAGCATTTGTTACTATTTAATGCCACCAACTCATTCATTGCCAATATGTACTCTTTCATTTGTAGTTCAGAGCTTTTATATTTATTTGTCATTGATACTAATTTGTCACTAAGATTATTTAATTCTACCTGCAAATTATTTATTTCTAATTTATGTTTCAAATTATTTTGGTGATATTTCTGTGTGTATATTTTTAATTTTTCAAGAGCAAGTAATCTTTCCCTATTTAACTTAACATTTTTTATGAAAAATTTTTGTCAGTGAACTAATTTTTGGGTCTTTTTTATGAATTTGTTTATTTTGACATATTTCTTAATTCTATTCCTACTACCCCTAATCAATTTTATTGAATTATTTGATTCTTTGCACACTGAGGGACTATTTGGAAATGATGCTTTAGAATGATTTATATCAGTAATCATGCTTGGAGCATGAACCACCAGCTCATCGAAAAGACTTTGATTTGCCGTTGTAGTGATTTGATCTTGGGTGAATTCTAGATGAGTTATTCTACTGTTTGCCTTGTGTAACTGTTTGTCTAAGAACTGTATACGGTCAAGTGCTTATTCATGCTGCAAGCTACACTCGGCAAACCCGTCCACAATGAGCTGGAGTCCATCCCGAGCACTCATGGCATCAGAGAATTGAGTATGTAGCTGAGGCATTTCACATTTTAATATCTTATTTTTTTCCAGTAAGTTCAACATTTCTTTCTCGTTATCTTCTCTTTCCTCTATCAGTTTGTTACACAACTCCTTAGAGGTCTTTAATTCTATTAAAGCCAGTTGGAGTTTAGACTCTTCCTGGCGGGCCAAAGCTTTACGAGTCATAATCATAGTGAAAAGAGAGAAATACAAGTACAAAGAAAGTTTTGTTCAAAAGTAAAGGAGAAGATTGAAATACGTAGTAATAGAGTTTAAAGCTAAATATTATTGTAAGAAAGAACAGTTGATCTCGTTGAAAGTTGTGTAACCAACTAACAAGGTTAAGGTTATGTTTATGTATTTTTACTATTTATAGGTGGTTATTTAGGAACTTGATAGCACTTTTTATTAGGAAATATACTAAATAAAACTATTTTATACGTATAAGTCGATTTTAGATAGTAGTTACAATGTTATACCTGTTTGTAAAATGACAATAAAAATTTAGCCGGTAGATTGGTTGTCAAAAAAGAAATCACAATAACTCACCTTATTTTCATAGAAAACACTAATACTTTTATAGATTATTACAAATAACACATTTATTACAATCAATCACACAAAGTGTGATTCAATCACACAAAGTGTGATTCATAAATTGTTGTTTCGAGTCTGGGTGTTCATTATTGTGTCCGTTACTAGTATGGTTGTAAAGTCCCCCGCGACACAGGATTCAGTCCTAATTTTTTTTTCGCTCTGTGGCAACACTCAGGTTAACAGCTTATCCGACCTTATCCCGTATTTTTTGCAAATAAAAATATAAAATAATCAAATAATTAAAGCTTATTACAAGTTAATTACTTAATAAATGTGTTATTTGTAATAATCTATAAAAGTATTAGTGTTTTCTGTGAAAATAAGGTGAGTTATTGTGATTTCTTTTTTGACAACCAATCTACCGGCTAAATTTGCATTGTCATTTTACAAACAGGTATAACATTGTAACTACTATCTAAAATCGACTTATACGTATAAAATAGTTTTATTTAGTATATTTCCTAATAAAAAGTGCTATCAAGTTCCTAAATAACCACCTATAAATAGTAAAAATACATAAACATAACCTAAACCTTGTTAGTTGGTTACACAACTTTCAACGAGATCAGCTGTTCTTTCTTACAATAATATTTAGCTTTAAACTCTATTACTACGTATTTCAATCTTCTCCTTTACTTTTGAACAAAACTTTCTTTGTACTTGTATTTCTCTCTTTTCACTATGATTATGACTCGTAAAGCTTTGGCTCGCCAGGAAGAGTCTAAACTCCAACTGGCTTTAATAGAATTAAAGACCTCTAAGGAGTTGTGTAACAAACTGATAGAGGAAAGAGAAGATAACGAGAAAGAAATGTTGAACTTACTGGAAAAAAATAAGATATTAAAATGTGAAATGCCTCAGCTACATACTCAATTCTCTGATGCCATGAGTGCTCGGGATGGACTCCAGCTCATTGTGGACGGGTTTGCCGAGTGTAGCTTGCAGTATGAATAAGCACTTGACCGTATACAGTTCTTAGACAAACAGTTACACAAGGCAAACAGTAGAATAACTCATCTAGAATTCACCCAAGATCAAATCACTACAACGGCAAATCAAAGTCTGTTCGATGAGCTGGTGGTTCATGCTCCAAGCATGATTACTGATATAAATCATTCTAAAGCATCATTTCCAAATAGTCCCTCAGTGTGCAAAGAATCAAATAATTCAATAAAATTGATTAGGGGTAGTAGGAATAGAATTAAGAAATATGTCAAAATGAACAAATTCATAAAAAAGACCCAAAAATTAGTTCACAGACAAAAATTTTTCATAAAAAATGTTAAGTTAAATAGGAAAGATTACTTGCTCTTGAAAAATTAAAAATATACACACAGAAATATCACCAAAATAATTTGAAACATAAATTAGAAATAAATAATTTGCAGGTAGAATTAAATAATCTTAGTGACAAATTAGTATCAATGACAAATAAATATAAAAGCTCTGAACTACAAATGAAAGAGTACATATTGGCAATGAATGAGTTGGTGGCATTAAATAGTAACAAATGCTCAATACCATTGAACAATGACATCCCGTTCAACCACCAACACTCGCCAGCTTGCTCATTGCCAACATGTGACCCGGTTTTGCCAAATTGTTCTTTAAACAATACAAATTCAAATATTAAACACACTCTAAATAAATTAAAAAATAACAAACTAGACAGTAAAACTATATTACAAAACAAAAATAAAGTGATAATATTTAGTGACGAGATTGGAAAAGGTATGGGTCAGTTGTTGGCGAATACATTGTCGCACGAGTGATCGATTTTCACGGGATAGCCGGGATCGATCACTCGCCGAGCAATTAAAAAGAGATGATTAGGTTGTCTTACGGGAAATAAATAAAAAATATTACCAGGAAAGATTAAACTCGCGTTATATTCCAGATTCACAATGGTTTTGATTACATAAAAAACTGGCACTTGAGGTTAACCGACTAGACAAGTATCCAGGGCGTAGGTCGTAGGTTGTAGGTTGTAGGTTGACACTCCACAGGTCCTCGGGTGTGTACTCAGCTTTGACGTGTCTCGCAGCAGAAGAAAAGGCCCAACCACGTGTGTCGCTGGTATATATATGGTCGGCAAGCGGGGGAGGGCTCCCCGCTGCGGTGCGTCATCGTAGCGGGGGCTCGCAAGCGCCGATGCACGACGTCACACACCCCCCCCGTTAGGCCGGGATTTTCCCTAAGGAAAATTCCCTAGCCCAACGGGCGTAGCAGCCCTGAAGATACTCCCTGGAATTAGAGAAAACAAGGGCATGAGTACCTTGAACAAGTGACAACCCTATACGCTAATTAGTATACCTAAATAATAATGACCCACGCTTGCATTCTTCACGCGTACAACGGCAGTCTGAACTTGAACATAAACATTTATCATTCATAATTCATCACACATACCTACATGTAAATGCCAAGGCCAGTGTAATGGCCCAATAGCAAGGATAACAATCTATGGAGAAGCGCTTAGGGTATTATTAGGTAATAATGATTTGTAGATATAAGAACTTGATCTAGCCTTACGACTTAAAAATCTTGAGTTCGGCCTTTGCCACTAGATAAGTAAACTTTTTGAATATAGTTAGGTGTAACCACAGATTTTTCGTAACGCTGAACAAAGATAATATAAGCCGCAGACACGACCGGACCGCTCAATGTCAAAGGAAAGAATTTAATAAATATTTTGCTCTAATTAATAACTACAACACGACCAGTAAACACCTTTTGAATGTAAACAATGGTGAATCATTAGTTAGGCATTTATTTATCGGCGCGTCGCTGAGTGAACGCGCGTGCGTCATAACGACAACTAGGTAGGTACGATCTAAATGGTAGGTACTATTCGACTGTTCCGAGCTCGCGGCGCACGGTTAATTACTCTGAATGTTTATAAAGTACCTATAATAACAATTTGATTATGGAATTTATACAGAATTAAGAATAACAACAGAACTTCAGAACAAGGCACGGCGAAAAACTACACGCCAATCAATATGCATTTATAGAAAATACACATGCGAGAATCGAACACCAGACTGATCCTACAACGACCTTTTAACCACTGAGCCATAACTGATAGTTAGATAAACAACAGATTCTTTGTAACAATATTACATGTAATAAACTTTATTACCATTTATAACTGAAACATTTATTCATTTTATGTTAGCATGTTTACATAAATCATTAACACAACACAATACATTATCTTGTGGGCTTCGACTCGAAAACATAAGAACCATTGTTGGCCTTCGCAAATGATTATGTAGGTAATTATAACTTAGTATAGATATGCGTCTTACATTGTTGTTTTTATGCTTTTATTATTCTTTGTAATTAATCAACTTTAAGTCTTTGACGTGCCATTCTCCTAAAGCTTTACCGGCCATGTCGTTAAGTTTGTATACTAGGGGTGATTTTTTTGAGGCAATCTTACATTTAATAAATTTAGGCGCCAATTTCTTGCTAAAGTATTTATCCTTGTCACTAAGTAGAAACGTTCTGCGCCTTACTATATCACCGACATTGAATTCTGCCGGTTTACGGCGAAGATTATAAGATGAACAATTTCGTTGGTGGGCCGACAACAGAGCTGAATGTACCTTCTCGAAAATAGAGGATAAGTAGCCTAAAGTTTCGGCATAGCCGTCCCGTGGTTCAAGCACCATATTGGAATTAAATTCCTTGTCAATATACTGAGAACCACATGTTATGACCTCCCTACCAAAAACAAGGAAATTAGGAGAATAACCAGTAACCTCACTAACTGCGCAGTTAAGGGCGAACTGAACCTTAGTGATTAAAGTGTCCCAGATTCGATGATCAGATTCTATGAAAGTTGAAATAGCTGTAATAATGGTTTTGTTGTAGCGTTCAACTGAGTTAACGTGAGGAGTATACAACGGTGTAAAATGCAAATTTGGAATTTTATATTTTGACAACATACTTTTAAAGGTTGCGCTAATAAATTGTTTACCGTTATCCAAAACAATAGTAGATGGAATTCCATGCACCAAAAATACATTTTCCTCGAGAATTTTTGTTATCACTTCTGCAGTTGCCCGTTTAATGGGGAAAAGCAAACAATATTTAGAGAAACAACAACTGACCACAAATATTAAAGTGTTTTGTTTTCTGCTGGGGGGCAATGGACCAATTAAATCAATACTAATCGTCTGAAAGGGCTTTTGACATGATTTGGGTTTTCCCATTAGACCTAAATTTGGGTGGTTTTGGTGTTTATGGGTGATACAAGGTTCACATGAACTGACGAACTTGACAACATTGGAGTACATACCAGGCCAAAAGTAATTAAGTGCAAGACGTTTGTATGTCTTAAAGATACCCAGATGTCCAGCAGTGGGCGAAGAATGATTCTCCCTTAGAATGTCAATTCTTTGGTCAGACGGAATAACCTCTTTCCATTGAAATTCTCTAGTGAGAGGGTTTAATGTTTTTTTAAAACAATACAATTTATTGTTTATTACTTGATAGTTAACAAAGGAAGTCGGAGAACTTAAACAGCCTTTATAGATATTTAAATACCAAGGATCATTAGTAGAAACTGGTAAATTCTGATTAGAATTAATATCTATATTTATATCATTAGCAATAGCAGAAACGGGTAAAGAGCGAGACAGAAAATCGGGTAAAACGTTATCGGAACCCCGACGATGACGTATTTCGAAATTATAGGAAGATAAGCGAACTCCACATCTGGCTAACCGGCCAGTAGGGTTATTTAAGGTCAAGAACCATTTCAAAGCAGCGTGATCAGTGTAAACTATAAACTTTTTACCATTTTCAACGTAACAACGCCAGTGTTCTATAGCAGATAGAACAGCCAGGGCCTCGCGCTCTGTGGCACTGTAATTTTTTTCTTGCTTACTGAGTGATTTGCTATAGTACGCTATGACTCTTTCCTCACCATTTAACCTTTGACAGAGGATCGCGCCCAGACCAAAATCGCTAGCATCTGAGTGTATTTCAAACGGTTGCGAGTAGTCAGGACAAGCCAACACCGAGGAGGAAATCAAACAATTCTTTAGGTTATTAAACGCCTCATTAGCCTCTGTCATCCAGCTGAATGGAGGTGCGTTTTTACTTTGAGATGTTAACTTATTTAAGGGTGCAGCAATAGAGCTAAAATTCGGTATAAAACGCCTGTACCACGAGGCTGCGCCTAAAAATCGACGTACTTCTTTTCTATTAGAAGGAGTGGGATAATTTTTCATTGAATTTACTTTATCCGGATCGGGATGCAATCCACTAGAGTCGACAACATAGCCTAAATATTTTAGTTTATCTCTAAAAAATTGACATTTTTCGAGATTAATTGTTAAATTAGCGCTTTTTAGTTTATCAAGAATGCGTAATAAAAGAGTAATATGCTCGCTGAAGCTGGACGTGATACAGATTATGTCATCGATAAAACAGAAAAACTTATTTTCAAATTCTGGGCCATAAAATAAAATATCAACTAATCGTTGTTGAGTAGCTGGCGCATTCGTAAGACCGAAAGGCATTCTTTTGAATTGAAATGTGCCACGCGTGGGAATATAAAAGGCTGTTTTGCAACGGTCCTCTTCTTTAATTAATGTTTGCCAAAAAGATTTAGACAGGTCTAAACTAGACAAGTATTTAGCATCTCTCAGATTATCTAAAATTTCCGAAATATAAGGCAAGCTATAAGCATCTTTTTTTGTAACGGAATTAAATTTTCGACTGTCCAAACAGAAACGCAGTTCACCATTCTTCTTTGGTGTCAAAATGACCGGGTTCGACCACGGGCTTTCTGATCGTTCAACAACATCCTCTGAGAGCATGTCGTCAAGATGCTTTATTAATATTCTTTGTTTATCGGGAGACATGCGATAAAATCTTTGCCGAATAGGGGGACAATCACCTGTATCAATTGAATGAGAAATAATATTTGTGCAACCGAGACCCCGCTTCTCGTATGAAATATCGGTAAATTTAGAAATAATGTTGTCAGCGGTAGCTCTCTGGTCGACTGTAAGATGATCATAAGAAACAAGATGTGTAGGGGGAACTGCCTGCAACTCCATTACTTGAGCGTCAGACTTGTTCACAATCAAAACAGACTCCAATTTGTTAGGAAATAGGCCAAAGCTTCGCCAAAAATCCATGCCAAGGATAAGGGAATTTTGAATCCCAGGTACAACATGAACTTCTAAGTTAATCAATTTATCCTGAAACTCGAAGGGTAGAAACACCGATCCCAAGGACTCAAATCGTTCGCCGCTTGCTGTTATTAACCTCAAAGGTTTCGATTTATCCAAAACATTGTCTTTCAAAAATAAGTTATGCAAATTATTACCTAAAATTGTAACGCAAGATCCAGAATCTAAAAGACCTGTGGTAGGTATTCCGTTTAATTTTAGAGTAACGTAAGGTAAATATTCTACTTTAGAATTACGGATTGAGGAAATATGATAGCTATTAAAGAATTTTTTTTAAAAGTCCAACCAATTATTCCACTCTGTTTTATTACAATTAGTTGTATAATTTGATTTTCCACAATCCTTATTAACTAGTTTTTTGAAACTGTAGGGGTCGACTTAGATTTACAATTGGGGCAGTCTGACACCTTGAAACCCTTTGTGCCGCACTTAAAACAGATTAGGTAGTGTGGCTGACGGCAATTACGTAATGAGTGCGAATTGCATCTACAACGCACGCAAAAAGTTTTATTTATATTAGAAGTACTCGATATGGCGTTGACTTGTGGTACAGGCTTGTATCTCGATGTATCGGCGACAGAGTTATATTTATTGAAGTTATTATGACTGTAAACATTTTTGTTTGAAGAAAAATTAGAAAACGGATAATTATACGCTAGATCGGGTGCTACAGTATTCTTTGAAACTTTAGGGGGTTCAGAAAATTGCTTACTGCGACTTTGGTAATTTTCGAAAAGACGACAAACTTCGACCAGACTATCAACATCAACAACCTTTGCAGTGAGCAGACAATTAGTGTAACAAGGTCTAATATTATTTAGTAAAATTTCTAGCTTCTCCGAATCAGCGATAGGAGAACTAAGTCGCGAAAACAGACCGTGCATTTTTGCCACGTAAATAGTTATTGATTCGTTCTCGCCTTGTGAGCGCTGACGAATCTCCGTCATAAGTCGATAATCGTAGTTATGCGGGCTAAAATCTCGTTTTAAAAGTTCGCAAAGTTCTAACCAAGTCTTTACATTATTTTTAACAGAACGATACCAAACTAATGCGTCACCCGAAAATATTTCAAAAGCGAAAGACAACATCTTGTCATGTGGAATAGATCTACAGGACATAAATTCATCAATTTTTTCAATAAAAGATCTTACACATGATTTACCGTTAAATTTGAATTTACCTAATTCCGAGAAGAGCTTACGGTCGTAATTATAGGAAGTGTTTCCCTCTGCCACTGAGCAATCCGACCGCGAACTACGGCTCGTGATTAATTGTAATTTCGCATATACGTCATTAAATTTATTCCACACAGACTCAATTTTTTTAATATCAAGACTGCCGGTATCCACCCTATTCAGTCGATGAAAACAATGGTGAAGCACGGTTTCGACCTTCTGTTGAAGCTCGGAGGTATAGTTTGCTTCCAAAATAGATAAGTGTTTATTTGATCTTAATAACGACTTTTCCACTTCAGCCACATCCTCCTCTGGTGGGAAGGGTGAAGATAATATATCCTCCGAGGGAATTTTAACTGAAAGTTTAGCGATTTGTTTGCGGGGATCGTCAGGCTTTGAAACGCCGCGTATTGTGGTCTCATATTCTAATTCCGCTTTAGTTAATAATGAGAAATTTATGATGTAAGCCATTATTACAAAACAATAATAGAAAATCTAAGTATTTACGCCGGTACTAGAAAAAAATTAAATATCGCCAGAAAATCGAATACCGTGCTAAAAAAAACTGAAATACACTAAATTATACAATGGTGTGATGATTGGTAAAGGATTAAGAAAAATTTCTTAAAGGTCACTCAAAGGTTGAATCACAATAATTTTTTGCGAACACGAGGCACGTTAGTTCAACGGCTAAGCGGTTAGAACCGGTTGGCGGCTCGACACGCTGCCCGCGGTGGAACGTGATTTTAGACCGACGTTAATTAAATCACCGTTATGTTATTTACACAGTTAAATTGCTTATGGCCAACTAAAATAGATAGAAACTGTACCTGTACGCAATTCACCACACCAGAATATATGCACACACAGGAGAAAAATATACAAGAGAAAAAGAAATTATTTCACTCACCTGTAAAGTGCCACCCTACGTTTTTAAAAATATATTTAAAAATTCTATTGGGCGCCAATGTCGCACGAGTGATCGATTTTCACGGGATAGCCGGGATCGATCACTCGCCGAGCAATTAAAAAGAGATGATTAGGTTGTCTTACGGGAAATAAATAAAAAATATCACCAGGAAAGATTAAACTCGCGTTATATTCCAGATTCACAATGGTTTTGATTACATAAAAAACTGGCACTTGAGGTTAACCGACTAGACAAGTATCCAGGGCGTAGGTTGTAGGTTGTAGGTTGACACTCCACAGGGCCTCGGGTGTGTACTCAGCTTTGACGTGTCTCGCAGCAGAAGAAAAGGCCCAACCACGTGTGTCGCTGGTATATATATGGTCGGCAAGCGGGGGAGGGCTCCCCGCTGCGGTGCGTCATCGTAGCGGGGGCTCGCAAGCGCCGATGCACGACGTCACAACATATAGTGATGGGTTAGTGATGAACTACTGTTTGCCTGGGTTAAGTTCCATTGCTATTTTAGATAAAATTATAAACTTCAATTTTGACCAGGATACAACTTTATTGATCCTACTTGGTAAAAGAGGATCTTTAAATAAAAGACTTTTATTCTATTATTACAGTAAATTATGTGAATTAAATTTAAATCAAATTATTATGCTCACTTTACCTTTCAGTAAAGGGTTGCCACAGAAAGAAAATAATATTAGACATAGTCTTAATATAAATTTGTGTAGTTGGTCATACAATAACGATCAATTTCATGTTTTTGACTCTAACAATTATGTTAGTAAAGCTTTACATTTGACGCAAGATACTTGCTATCTGAATTCTTATTATAAGAGACAACTAGCTGAGGCGCTAGCATTTTGTATTGACATTTCAGCCAAGAATTTGGCTAATAAACGTGTTGCCCCTATACAGCAACAAAATGACATTTATAATGATTCAGCCAGTATTTTGGCTACACAGTCTGACATTTCTATTAATTTAAATTAAATAATTCGACAATAGAGAATACCTCTTGCAATGACACTTTCATTAATAATGGGCTGGTATGTACGAATAAGCCCAATCCAACTAATAATTCATTTAGAAATTCACAAGTATTAAAACTGGTACATCAAAATATACAAGGTATGTCAAATAAAGATTTAGAAGTGGAGTTGTTCATGAACGGTGAATGCGTCGATATTTTGTGTATAACAGAACATTGGTTTAAAGATCACCAGTTCATGTGCAATTTTAATAACCATCTAGTTGGTAGTTCGTTCAGCAGACAAAATGCAATACATGGTGGATCGTTGATTTTAGTTAACAAGCTGCTTAAATTTAAGAATCGTAGTGACATTGTTAGTTTCTCTGTTGAACGGACAGTTGAAATAGCCTGTGTGGAGTTGGACCAACTTCTTGTTTTGAGTGTGTATAGGTCACCATCATCCTACTATGACAACTTTGAAAGTGTCATGGATGATGTGTTACGGAAGCTATGCCAACAAAATAAATCTTTAATAGTAGGTGGCGATTTTAATATTAATTTACTAGAAGATTCCCTGAATTGCCACAAAATTAAGAATTTGTTCAAGTCATATAATCTTGCATGCTTATTTTTGGAACCCACCAGGATAACTTCCACGACATCTACTTGTATAGACAATATATTTACAGATATTGTACCAGTTAGAAAGCAAATAATTAACAAATTAACATCAGATCATTGTGGACAATCTATAACATTTGCTATGCAGTCTAAAAAAGTAGGTAGAAAGGAATTAAGTGTGGTGCCAAAAACTTTGCGTCGTCTGGAGGGACTTAAGGACAAACTCACAAGTACATTACCATACTTATGCTATAATAACGATCCTAATAAGTTGTACAATTATTTCTTTAACATGTACTGTACTATATTCAATTCTATCTTTGTCCCTAAGAGGATCTCAGTTGCTGGTACTACATCCTTCAGTGAATGGGCAACCACTGGAATTTATAAAAGTAGAAATAAGCTTTACGAATTATATGAACAGAAAGTAATTAATAAAAATGATGAACAATTTTGTCAATATGTAAGAAATTATTCCAAGTTATTTAAAAAGATTTGTCGTGAAGCTAAGACACTTTATTTAAAATCAAAAATTAAAAACAGTGACAATAAAATAAAAGCAACGTGGGATATTATAAACAATGAGACTGGAAGGGTCAAGATTAAAAGTCACGATTACACTCTTCAATTAAATAAAAAGATATTAAAGTCAGATTTTGAGGTTGCCACAGCATTTGAAAATTTCTTCACAGACATTCCAGTCTCAACCACTAAATCCCTCA
Source organism: Euclidia mi (assembly GCA_944739405.2). NCBI lineage: Eukaryota > Metazoa > Arthropoda > Insecta > Lepidoptera > Erebidae > Euclidia > Euclidia mi. The sequence goes on from OX123181.2 coordinate 57,424,572, forward strand.
ACTCGTCCCCTAATGACGCCGAATCTCTATTGAAACAAAATGTCAATAGGTGTAACATTGAATTTAGTTTTAGTTATGTCACTGACAGAGATATTGTAAAAACTTTTAATACCCTTAATTTGAAGAAGACTAGTGATCTTTGGGGCAATTCTGTTGTGATTACGAAATCTATAATCAACACAGTAGCACCGGAACTGGCAATGATTTTCAATAGATGCATTGACTGTGGTGTGTTTCCTGATCAAATGAAAAGTAGTAAAGTAATTCCGTTATTTAAATCAGGTAGCACATCTGACCCCACAAGTTATAGGCCAATATCTGTGCTACCCACGTTTAGTAAAATTTTTGAAAAATTAATTCTAGGTCAGCTTCAAATTCATTTTAATAACAATAAGCTGTTACATGCAAAACAATTTGGTTTTACTAGGGGTCGCTCAACTACCGATGCTGAAGTTGAGCTTTTAGATAGTATTTTTGATGCCTGGGAGGAGTCGCATGATGCTCTGGGAGTCTTTTGTGACTTATCTAAGGCTCAATTTATGAATCACACAAAGTGTGATTCATAAATTGTCTCGTGTGAGGATCGAACCCACAATACTTCGGTGCTTTGTCAAGGGGCGAGGCGGCCGCTTAAACCACCTACGCCAACCGTGCAGTCATAAAATAACATACAAATATTGGTGACCCTTTTTTATTGATTGTGACCAATATCAAATGCAAATTGTAAGTCTCTGACTGCACTTTTCAGAAAAACCGGGTACAAAGCTTATTATACATTCTGATACATATACTTAATTCAAACAACTGAAACTAAATGAATACTATTTCAAGTTTAGCCACATTAAGTTACAGCATCCATTTGCTATACACTCTCTTTGGGAGCTGACGCAGTAATTAGTGGGATGTGGCTTTACTCCAGTGGCGTACCGATATTGTGGTCGTCCCTCAGGGATAACAGGCGATAACGAAACATCTGAATAAATTATATGCAGATCTTTAAGTTGTTTCTGTCTATTTGTTGCCGTAAATTTGTCTATTAAATCATAGGGAGAACGGTATTTTGAAAATTAATTTGCTTATATGACTTAGTACTATTCAAATGCCGCAATATTGTCGTGGAATGTAACAAGATAAAATAAATAATGTTATTTTTTTCTCGCAAAAGTTTGTGGTATGGATGGATCTATAGATGTTTCTCACCAAAAACTACTTAACGTATTTTGATTAATCTTTGCAACAATATAGCTAAGAGATCATTATAACATACACTTTAAACACTACCTTTTGTCGCGATAGCCGACACCCACGAGATTGAAGTCCCAGTTGAAGTCTAGTTTTGTTACAATGTTAAATATATTTTTTCCAGATTGTGGAGCTTATCGCAGTAAATTTTATTAAAATCTGTGGTTAGTCAAAGCCGCTTAAACGTTTTGGCAAAAGCTCTACGCTGTGAAATTCTTATGCAAATTGCCTGAAAGAAAAATTCTACGGTCAGGCCCAAAAAAACATGTAATGTCATTGCCAGTTGTGTACTATAACTAATGCGCCGTCATTTAAGGCGCTGTCCTAAGCGACTGTTTTGGTAAATGAGGGGGTGAAGCAGGGGAGGTGAAGGGAGCTTAGCTCCGTCTACTGCGGGGCGCCCCCCTTCATTCTCGTCGCGTGCGGCCGTATTCTGGTGACATCCGTATTCCAATATTTCAAAATCGCAAGCAAAACGTTTTAGCATATTGAATTGAGATACTGATATTAAAATTTATATTACATACATCAATCTGTTTGTACAATATAGGCATAGCGCAATTTTTGTTCTCAGTGCAGCCATGAGCAAAACTGGTTTACATTAGACGTTATAGGTATTAAATGTTGACGAAAGTAGGTAAATACCTACGTGCCGTAAGATGATAAAAATAATTAAGTCAGTTCCATGTATGGATAGGCCATTATTATGTTTGTTTTGTTTTTGTATAAAAATAGTGAAGCAGTTCATAGAATACCTACATCTAATTCCATTCCTGCCAGTTTTCAAATCTGTGTGACGTCGTGCCTCGGCGCTTGCGAGCCCCACTACGATGACGCACTGCAGTGGGGAGCCTCACCCGCTTGCCGACCATATATATACCAGCGACACACGTGGTTGGGCCCTTTCTTCTGCTGGGAGACACGTCAAAGCTGAGTATTCATCCGTGGACCTGTGGAGTGTCAACCTACGACCTACGCCCTGGATACTTGTCTAGTCGGTTAACCTCAAGTGTCAGTTTTTTTATGAAATCAAAACCATTGTGAATCTGGAATATAACGCGAGTTTTATCTTTCCTGGTGATATTTTTTATTTATTTCCCGTAAGACAACCTAATCATCTCTTTTTAATTCCTCGGCGAGTGATCGATCCCGGCTATCCCGTGAAAATCAATCACTCGTGCGACATCTGTTTTGCAATAAATTGGGTATAAGAGTTTCGTGTTTAAAATTTTTGGCTACGGTACCCTAAAAAACACAATTCTGCTCTACTAAGCGCAAAAGCCGTATCTCAACTAAAGCGAGTTACGAGATAATTGAAGTTTACTAAAAGTTGATTTCTTTTATTTATTTATGGATGTTTATTGTTATTATAGGTATAGTTATTATGGCAAAGGTTTCGAAATACGTCGCAGTTTTTAGGGGTTGTGAGTGATTGGAGAGGGAGCAGGGGAGGTCTTGAAACCCCCCTCACCATTTTCACTTGCCGGAAAGACTTGGTTTCCTCTGAAAAAAAAATCTCCAAACATCGGTGTGTATGGCACTGCCAACTTCCACATTCATCACACTAGTTTAATAAACTAAGGTTGTCGGAGCCCTGCGAAGGGCTCCTATTTTCGGATTAAGGGTCAAAAGAGAACCTAACATAACCTATTTATTTACTTATTACAGTCGCACCTAACCCAAGGCACTCGAAAGCAATGACGCACAAATTTGACATTAGCTGTCAATATGATAATTCCAAGATGGCAGTTTTGCGTTTCGTTTCACGTTTTTCACATAAAACCTAAAAATTACATTTGTAAAACTATACTTAAGTATAAAAACTATGTTCCGTTTTGCATAATTGCCGAAGTATTTATGAAATTTTGGAAATTGTTTAAAAATATTTAGACGCAACTCCGGCAGCCAAAATTACTTTTAGGGGAATAAAACGAACTACCTTAAGCCCCCTACACTACCAATACCCTCAAATTCAGGCGACTCGTTTCGAAACCCAACCCATTATTATTTTTCAAAATAGATGAAACATCAAAAATATATGTGGATATACCTTATTCATGAGATACTGCTATGTCGCTTAGAAAATTATAGAATTAGAATTTGAGTTACTGCTTTTTCGTTAGCTCTCGTCATACATGTTTGTATGGAAAAACATAAAAAATTTCTTTCGTTTCAAATATGTGTTGTTTCAAAGAAAATAAAAATTAAAAGATATTTATTTATATTCATTTATAATTTATTAACGAAATACAGAGTTTACAGCTCATCAAAAGTTACTTGTCTGCTACAACCCGGCAGGTTTTCTTTATTCTCATCGAATGTTAAAGACAGTGTGTGAGGTGATAAGGCTTCAATACTTATTATTTGCTGTTGTTCACGAGGCACAGTTTCATTTACTTTCCTTTTACGGCTTGGTATTGTAGAAATTTCAAGCACTGATGAAACATTTTACTCTCCGTGATCTCGCAATGCCATCCCTTGAGCTTGACGAGAATCAACAATTTCAGGCAACTGCCAATTCATATAAAACGCCACAAGCTTCTCCCAGAAAACATCATCTCTTTCTATAATTTCTATTTTTAGTGGTATACTTTCGCCACTCCACACAGCAAATAAACACTTTTGTTTGCGTGTAACGTGGCGTTGCCCCTGAATTTGGTAATAACAATTACAATATTTGTTTAGACTAGTCAGTTCACTTTTTTATCATGTTTCCATATTTGTATTTTATTTGCTCTTATACTATTCTCCAGGCCATTCTTAGAGGCAACTTTAGAACATTAAATTTCCACAATCGTGTTTGGACCTATTAATCCATCTGGCGTGGCACCAATAATCGAATAATCCACAAGGCTCGATTGTTACATTTTCTTGCTTCGCCAGTTGTTCATTTTAGATTCCATGCGCAACTGATTTTACATTGCAAATATTTTATTTGTACAAAATATTTTTTACTAAGTTGGCTTTACTGCTGTTATCTCTTCTTTTTACCACTATACAAAAATTTCAATCTGTCAACATATTCTTACGCAATTCAAACCAGTCACTGCTATCCCTCTTGTAATTTTTGCTTATCACTACGGAATTTGAGTCAAATTTGTTAAAAAAATTGTTTGGCATTTCTTGGTTAGCTCTTGAACAGATCGTGTTAGGAATGACTGAAGTCAAATGTGTGTAAGACGTTGCAGAACTGTTATCTTTAACTTCACTGTAATTACAATAATGATAATTAGTTACGTACTTTATTATTAAAAAAATACTATATCTTGTGTTATAGCAAACAGAGAAGTTACCTTCTTACTTATAAATGATTGATTTTAGAAATTAAAAAGATATTAGATGTACTGAGACATACCTAATAGTTTATGAATAATCAAAGTTTTACCCGATGTACCTAAAAAGGTTTATGTTCAAAACACAATAATACAACATTCGTTACCGCTTGTGTGCGGATTGCGGAGCGCCATATTAGCGCTGTCATCATTATTGTTCGCCGTGGCGGCATCTTAGCGCTCCAGGCGCTCTGACAAGCTAATCAATTTGAAATATAGGTACATAAAATGATTCGACTTTATGTTATTACTCTTGCAAAACTTTAAAACTGTGGCAGCTATGTATTGTGAGAATAATTTATATAATTATATTATGCATAATCGATAATATATAAGTAACATAGTTAGTCATAAAAGACTCTTATGAAAATAATTTGTGTAAAAATGTTACATATTTCATAATCACTTGGCCATGGATGAATTTCTATTTTATTACGACGCTTTCTTGTACAAATCCTTCGTAGAACTTCATTTCTCTAATTGTCCATATTTTATTCTTCTAATTATATATTTATAAGCACAGAAACAATAACACATTAAACGCAACAAGAGTATAAACTTAGGTCCTAATTATATGTGCCCATAGTCACATGAAAAGCCTATTTGAATCAAAGTATTCAGTCTATAACATAAAACATGAAATTACGAACTCAAATCGGCGTATTATAATAACAAACAGGTTTACGTAAAATTTCGTGCAGCGGAGACGCAAGCGACATGACCTATCTCTGACAGGGCTCATAGCCGAATGATGAGGTCTGGGCGGGGCGTAAACTAGCAACTGACACTCAGTACACCGCTTATGCTAATAAGGTTTAAATTGCTGAAGCGTTTGATATTGATGGGATCTACCAAGCGTCAAAATCATAGACGTTTGGCAGATTTTATTTAATTTTACAAATTATACACATATAATATGAAAATAAGTAGGGTAATTCTTTAGTTCATTAGATTTCCTGCAATATTATCAAAAAAAATATGACAGCTTACGATCAAAATATTGCAAACAGTGAGACGAAAGATTATTTTTTGCCTCGATTTTGTGATTTTTTTACCGTGATTCTATTTTACGTACATGAAAAATTCTTTCAAAAGTCTTTTGTTCAGACTTTTGACTTTAAGCTCTAATTTTTGCTAGTTTGTAATATATACCGTTATGGCTAGATGCGCGACGAAAAATTAGGTGTTTCACGGCTTCTGAGGTATAACAGCGCCTTAACCGACCAGTCGCATTATCTTTGATTAAGATAAACATTTTCGTCTCAAGTACGGACTGGCACAAAAAATATTCATTTTATTCAAATTACATAATTTTGTTTTAGTCTTATCTGAGCGTGTCTTGAACTCGAGTGTTTGTAATTTGTGCTCAATAGCAGCTATTAAGATTTTCGTGTTGCTAAATGGAACAACAGAAGTGGTGTTTCTAAAAAATTATAATAAAATATACCAAATTAAACAATTACTGTGAAACTAAGTGGTGATGGAAAATTTGTGGCACCAACTTGTCTGGATCAGACTCAAGTGTTTTAGTTTAGTCTCTTTAAGAGATTGTTGAAAGGAGAAGAATCACGGATGTTTTTTTTTGCCTCTGCCTCTTATTGTTTTAAAAAGTTGACGAACAAAAGCTTATTCTGGATGGGGCCTTTATGATGGCTTACAAAAGTACTTATGACGTCTGTTCTCCGGATATTAACGTTTACAGATTATTACAGTTATTCTGCAATCAATAATAAAAATGTCCACTTGCCTGAAATCTATTCTTCTATCATAATTTAATAGTCTATTACAGGTGCCCTTTTAGTACACGGTATCAAACTGCCGATTAAATAGCGATGGAGAATAACAAAAGCCTTAAGCCCTTTATATAAATGCATATACTATTTTAGAAAGTGTATTAACATATTTCAACACAGCAACTCGAACCTTTGTTTTGATGATTTTTTAGGGTTCCGTAGTCCACAAGGAACCCTTATAGTTTCGTCATGTCCGTCCGTCTGTCCGTCCGCAGCCTAGCTCAAAGACGCCTGGTGCTAGAAAGCTGATATTTGACACGAATATAGACATACAATATTGCAACAGAACTGTAGAATAAAATTTAGGAAAATATTTTTTTAAGGGTATCTCCCCTACATATATAGGGTTGAATTTTTTTTGGTTGAGTACCCCATTGTGTGCGCCGGTTGGCCGGTTTTTATTATTGTATAGTATATTATCTATTATTTAATTAATTTAATCTTTCTATATTTGGCAATCAATCACTATTACTAACATTAGTTTATAAGTTCGTTTTACTAACATATATGGATGTATTGGTAATCTGAAATAAATGATTATTATTAATATTATTATTTGTTTCGTAAAGACTATACATTTCTCATCACACTTGATGTACGTATTTCTTAGTGACGTACAACGTTGCTACTCATTGCTGAAAATTTAAATCTCTATATCGTGTGTCTGAAACTCTAAGAACGCCTAAAGTTGTGCTGGGTATTTAATTTTGGTGAAATTACTGCAAATATTGATGATTCACGTTATGAGAATATGTAAGTATAATAAACAATTATATATGTAGGTATATAGGTAACAACATTAAAAATGTAAACTCGAAAACCAGACTAATTTCATAAGACCGTGCTTTATATGTATCTGTTTGGCTGTTCTGACTTTCTGTTAACTTTTCTGTAATAATTAAATTATACCTACTCATTTCATAAATTTAAATAGCACAGAATACTAGTAGAATAGATATGACATTTTATACCAAAGTTCTAAACTTGTACTTAGAAAAACCGTGAAAACCTCACCTACTCTTAATAATTATTTGTATACTGCGTACATTTGTGCTGTTTTAGTAGTCTTATCAATAGGGATCTAGCGTTTCTGAACAGGAAATTGAAATCCCCCTAGGTACGGGCTACGTAATAAACGACAGAGCCAACGTAAGTACTGAACCTCGTGAGCTGCTTAAGGCGAGGATTTCCGAGCGCTCAAAGCTTTTGAGGCTCCCCTCTTCCCCAGTTCGCGACTTTCGCGAGTATAATTACGATCAATCGCGCGACGCGAGACGCAACGCCACTGCCGCCATATGTAGGTATAACACTTTCGCGCCACAGTATAGAAAATTGAAGCAGTATATCAATTGAAATATAAACTTACTTATCGAGTATAAATAATTTGCAACGTTTCTGTTTTGAATAAACCTTTATGAAATTCGAAAGTAGTTTTCCAAAATTGCTTTTGTTTATAGTGACAACAGTAATCTTAATATATAAAATCCTTGCGTTACTGACTGACTGACAGACACGCTACAGCCGAAACTATTGGGCGCAGGAAGCTGAAATTTGGCATGTATGTTCCTTGTGAACCGTAGAGGTGCACTTAGAAGGGATTTCCCGAAATTCCCACGGGATCGGCCAAAACGGGTAAATTAAAAAAAAAATGCAGGCGTAGCTGCTGGCGTCCTCTAGTCAGTAGATAATTTTATGAACATTATGTTTGTTGTTAATTATAAAAAAACTTATGATCGCTCGCAATGCGAAAGTATCGCTTGTTCGATATCAATCTTAGGGAAAAGGATTAGATTAATATAAATTAATTAATTCGTTGCTACTGTCAGCAAAACAACGGCATAGAACCAATAATACACATAAAGGGTAATATACTCATAGCTACTTTTAATCACCAATGATTACATTTTTTTATATTTATTTTAACTATGCAATCTCTAAGATACTACTCTGTCAAAAAAGTACCGGAAAAAGATCAATAATACACAAGATTTTTATTACAGGGTAATAGTTATAGCAATATATACTCATGCAAACACACGTGCATGCATAATAAAGGAGATCACCCAGCTCCATACAAATTAAGGCTATTCTAAAAGTGCCGGCCATTGATATATATGTACTAAATATATGTCAATGGTGCCGGCCAACTATAATAAACTTATAGAATATTACGAAATAAACACTTTTTATTACTACACTAAGGTTCTAAGTGCAGTCTGTGAGATTATATTCCAGCTCAAAGAATCTATTCTGTTCCTAAAATAAATCCTAAGTAATTACTGGTATTTTTTTGCCTAAAATAACGTGCATGTTGCAATTTAAATGGCATCAGGTAATGACAGGTAGTAAGCCAAGAGCGAAATATCTGATTGATAAGCATTACTGCCTCACAGAAAGAGACGGTGACGTTCTAAGCCATCATGCACCAGACTATGGACAGGGCAGGTAGCGAGGGTACGACTGTTTAGACTACAGGCCCATGTCCAAAATGGATGGGTCATACGAACCACCAGGTGACGTATATAGGACGATATAAGAGCATAAAATAATAAGATTCAGCACTATGCCGTCACTTGTAAGCTGTCCAACTGAGTGCTGATGAGAATTCAAAAGTGCAGGTAGAGTGAGTACGCATTTCGGTCATATATTTTTGTACGGCATTATGACCTTCGATAGATCCATGATAAATAATAAGAAAGCGCGCAGTGCCGTAAAAAAAAAGTGCGCTACAAAGTCGGTAATTTTTTGGAAATTGTCAGAAAATCAAATTCTCACCAGCACTCAGTTGGACAGCTTACAAGTGACAGCATAGTGCTGAATCTTATTATTTGATGCTCTTATATCGTCCTATATACGTCACCTGGTGGTTCATATAACCCATCCATTTTGGACATGGGCCTGTAGTCTATGTAACAATGGCCGCGATCAGTTTACGGCCATTTCGCAACATGACCAGTGAAAACTCCAGCGGAATAACAATTGCAGTAGGATGTACCCGATTAGAATTCTTCTATAAATAGTATATTATACCTAGGGCAAGAAATTAAGATGGGCAAAGCAAACCAAGTGAACAGGATTGATACACGTATCCATTTGGGTTGGGCTGCTTTCGATAAACTGGCATTTGCTTTTACGAAGCAACAAAAAGTAAGAATATTCAACCAGTGCGTCCTACCAGTGCTCACCTACGGATCCGAAACTTGGGTTACTACAGAGGCAGCGCTACAGAAACTTGAAATTGTTCTAAGGGCAATGGAGAGAAAACTGGCAGGAGTGACACTCAGAGACAGAAAGAAGAATAAATAGCTCCGAAAAGAAAGTCTAGTACCAGATGTTACCAAAAGAGTAGCGGCCAAACATGTAGCCAGAAATCCCGAAACATGGTGCAAGCAAATATTAAAATGGCAATCATGGGATTGTAAATGACTAGCTGGAACGGCAAATGAGATGGAAAAAAACCATCATAAAGATAGCAGGCAGTAATTGGTTGAAGACTGCCCAAAACAGAACGGAAAGGAATTTGTTGTAGAGGTCTACACCAAAATGGTCGGAAAAGGCTTAAGATGGTGATGTTCACGGCGCTGGGACGCATAAGCAGGGCATTCCACAAACATTTGTAGCACCGTTTCTTGGACAGGGTTGCGGCTGCTGTCACTATAGTGATATCCAGGCGTTTCTGACTGGCCTTTTCTCTACAAGAACCGGCCGAAACATTGGAAAGTGAGAACGTCGCAACGCAACATCTCTTCAACCACATGGTGCCATGCCTGTACATCATGCAAGACATCTGTACCTGACCGCTCATAGACATTCCTACTAAAGGTTTAGACGATATTTTTATATTTGGTCAGGAGTATTTAAAAATATGTTTTTTACTTTTTTTAATGAGTCCACTGCATTTTAAGGCTCACGTATTTCACGTAAGGCTGAAAACGTATAGTTGACTGCCGTTACACCTCTTTGATTTATCACTTTTGTCAAAACAAAACTGCTCTACTGTACTTTTAGACATACATTCAAACCTAAATATTGTCTCAGAGAACACGCTTGTATCCTGAAATGTAATTAGCGATTGATTCGTTCCTTTATTAGATGTTAAACTGAAATACCTGATTTTTCTTCAAAAATCAATCAGCAATATTACTAATTACGGCTTTTTAAAAACCTTTTTGAATTTGACACGAAAACGCTGTAAACCATCATAGCGGTTGAGTGATATCACAAAGTACAAAACAAAACAATCCGTGAATAAAGTCTGGTCTGATGCACCCACTTTTATTTTGTTATATTCGATTTGACAGGTAGAAACTTTTACTTTTTAGTTGTATTTACTACTAAAACGTCAACAACATGAATGGTGGACGTACTGTTTGACGTTATGCTCTCTGATTGGTGTTCACTGTCACAAGAATAAAAACATTATTTTTTAGTTTTAGAATCCTAAAAATGACATTAATCTTACCATTTTATAATAAATAATAAACTTTATTGACATCTTAAAATAATAATGGATCTATAGATACTACAATCAAACCGATTTATTCTTAGTGGACGCAAGCCTATTGACTTAGAAGTTTGGTGTAATATATTAATTTAATTAATTTATTGATTGGCCGTCAAAATAAAAATTAGCCCAATTGGGGTGATCTCCTTTAGGCGCTTCGGCGCTGCCATCGGCAAGCAGTAGTGAAAAAAAGTTAAAATTTTACATACATACATACATACGTAGGAATTGATACTTCTACACCCACAACGCTTATTTTCCGCCAACCAATAATAAACTCTTGTTTTCGTTATTATTTGTCGGTCAAATTGATATAGGTACTTACCTACCGAACACCTTACCTACCTTTCTAAGCTGTAACACCAGTGCATTCTTCCTCGGCGTGATAAATAATTACTATAATATTATTAGGTGTCCATTGTTCCGTGTTTGGTAATAGTGTGGAAATCAATGATATTATTGGTGGAAATAGTCAATAGAATTATTGAATACACGGAAATTCATTATTTTTTGTTTTTGATCGCGCTAGTTTTAGGAACTAGCAGGCCATTTTCTAAGATTTATTTGCTTCTCTAGCCCATTTGTTGAGGAAGGTTATACCAAATAACATCACGCTACTACCCACGAGGGTGGGGCAGTAACCATAAATACCACTCAGTAGGTAACTGCGGATATTTGTATTTATTTAGGTAGGTAGGTACCTATAAAATTCACTTGTATAGCTTTTAGGCACATCTCACATTTTATTTCCGTATATAGGTACACAGAATAAAAGTGTGAATTATTGTATTAGGTAGGTACCCAATACAACAATAATACTATAAATCATCCACAATATACAACAAATCAATATTTTTCTAAAGTACTGTTACCTAACTATGCTGTTGTTATCAAGTCGTTATCTTGTCCAATAATCAAAACGATATTTTTAAAACTATACTTCTTACTTATATACACTATTATTACTTACTAAAAATTTACCATACCTATTTACAAACTAAACCTAGATGTAATATATTTATCAATAAGTGATGATGACATTCGTAACTGACGATAAAATAATTCGTAATCCTGCGGTGCGCTCTGCAAACGAGCGATACGTCCTGTCTCCATTACATCCCGCTTGGGACTGAAACTGAACGACGCCGGAGAGAGCGCGTCGGCAGTAGGAAATTACGTATTTTCGGTATTATATTTTTGTATATATTAAAATTCATAATGTGATTGCCGAAAACCATCCGCTTTTACATGACCTTTCTTTTGGTATACTTTTGAAAATTCTAATCCCAATACAACTCAAATGAAACGGGAAAAGTTGTTTAAACAGACCTATATTCGCGATTATTTTCTATCGTATCAAATGACAGTAATCGTGTTTCGAATGGCCGAAAAATAAAGGTCTAATGCTGTAGAATAACATATATTTTTTTCCCAATTTAAATCTCTGTTATTTACAAATAAAACGCGTTTGACCACGCTAGATAACACTGTATTTTGGGAAATCCTCGCCTTAATAAGCGCGAATATCATTTTGTTCGTTTTCTGCGGGAGTGTAGCTTTTGGAACTAGCTGTTAATAAGTGCTTAGGTTAGTTGGAAGAGCTATTCACAACATTGTTATCGATCTAATAAACATATACGTAGACTTAGTATGATTCACAGTTATTGCCTAATTATTTCAAATGTTAACCTTAAGCTCTTCATGTGTCGCGACCTTTGGGCATGGGCATGGGGTCCCAATACGAACATTTTACTTTTAGTTTTCAAAAGTGATCACAGATGGCGCTACGGGTAATAAATTAAAATCGATGGTCAATGAACATAAGATTTGAGTAAAATTTAAGCAAACAAAATGAAAAATAACTAATTTTGGGCACGTTAATAACATTTAACACTGTTTCATTGCATTAATAGATATTTTGAAGTGGTCCAGATTTTACATGCTCAGCAGCGCCAACTACGACTACAATGATTCGCCATTTAGCTTTCCATTAAACAAATTATTGGACAATAGATGGCACTATTGACAATTAAATTCGACTGAAACTTAATTTATTTAATTAGTATCGAAAACTAATTTGGAAATTTTTATATTTTTGGACTTATTATACCTTAAGATAAAAGTTTAGCGGTATTTTGGACTGTTGTATTTTGTAGATAAATAAGAACGATAAATTTTGACACATGCACAGATAATATACCTACTACTTCAACTATTACGAGCTTGTTTTGATGTTTGTTTTTTTGTTGTGACGTATATTTTCTCTTCGCGCTGTTCGCTGTCTGGGTTGTGTTCTTGTTTACTGTTGTTTTCTTATATTTGTTTTGAAAATCCGACTTGGCACTGTTATACGGACAGTTACGGACTTTTCTGAAGACGACGTTTATATTTGTAATGGCCTTATCATACTAGCGGTTTGGGAGCGGTTGCGGGGCGGAGCGGACGCGCAGCGAATGCGACGCGACGCGAACACGCCGCGGCTGCGCAGCGAAGACGCCGCGGCTGCGCAGCGAAGACGCCGCGGACGCGTGGCGAATACGTTACGTTTTTGTCGCTTTAAATACTTATGATTATTTGGCTTGGTTAATGGACTTGTTTTCGCATCTCGTTTTCGGACTTTCGGTTAGTTTCGTATTGCGGTATAATTGAACTGTTAAAACTACACAAAATGACTAAATGCTCATATGTGAAGTGCAACAATACTATAAATATAAAAACTATAGGTAAATGGAATTTAGTGCAACAATACTATAAATGGAATTTAGTATCAATAGCACTTCTTGCTGAAGATGAAGAACGACAAAATAATACAAACTGATATGTCGAAGGGAAAACAATTCTGGATACATTATTTATGAAAACAAGATTTACTAAAAGTGAATTCAGGAACTTATTTACCTACTGATTACGTCGTGGCACACTGCGGGACGCCGTGGCATGCCACGGCGTCCCGAAGTATGCCGTGGCGCGTCGTGGCGGGCTGCGGTACGATTGTATCGAAACAAAGTAATATGAATCCTAAACTCATTGAAATAAGAATAAAAATGACTTGATCAGTAATAAAACTTTTGCCATGCCGCGACGTCGGAGCGCGCCGGCCTTACGTCGTGGCACACTCGCACTTCGGGACGCCGCGGCGGGCTGCGGTACGATTGTATAGAAACAAAGTAAATATATAATAATCCTAAACTCATTGAAATAAGAATAAAAATGACTTGATCAGTAATAAAATCCTTTGCCATGTCGCGACGTCAGTGCGCGCCGGCCTTAAAGTAACATACTTACCTACCTACAGTTGAGAGTGTAAATCGATCAAAATTATAGATTTATTTAGCTGTAGTCTGCTATCTAGTTATTACTTGATTAGTTCTAATTTAATCATTTAATTTGAATTTGAGCAACATCTTCGTGGAACCCCTACTAAAGCTTCGTGGAATCCTAAGGTACCTATTCCCAAAGTGTGCTCCGCACACTTTGGGAATGGCTGGCCTAGAAACCAACTAGGTAGATGTACGGTCTACCTATCTACCTAATCAACGAACAGAGTAGGTAATATTAATATACAAAAAGCTTATAAAAATCACGGCAGTGCAGTAACGATATGTTAAGACTAGATTGAAGGTAGGTACTGACTCGCACTTGATCAATCAATCAAATCAGTTTATTTCCCAGAATACAGTAAATTAAGATGTCAACAAGTTTGGTACCTACCTACACAGATGAGAGAATTATATATATACTTGTCTCATCTGTGCCTACCTACATTTGTATTCGCGAGCGTGCAAGTGGCAGCGTGCAAATAATAAAATATTAAAATTATTTTACAATTCAATACGATGTCCATTTTAATCATAATAAAAATTATTAAGTACCTACATAAGTAGGTAGGTACTCTTTCAAATAGTTCTATAATAATTATCAAATCCCCAATGCCAATGTCAAAACGATAAAGGTACGAAATCAAACACCTAATAGGTAGGTACATTCCAAATAACCCATAACAGTATAATAACTCACAGAGTTGTAACATTTGCGAGTTGGACAATTTTTATTATCTTTACAAAATTGTTCAAATTTAATACCTACTCGCGAGTCTATCACATTACAATTAATAATGAATAGGTAATCATACCATAGGTTATAAATATTTAGTTTTTCATGTCCTTTACACAAATTATTTTAATATCAAGCCTAAGTACGCTTGATATTAAAATAATTAGGTACATCGAAACGAACGAAATAGGAAAATGCATTTAAAGTTACGCATCTTTGAATCGCATGAATCGCATCGCACCAGTACCACGGTAATAATATCTAACAGTATTGTAACTCCATACAAACGCACGAAACTCGAGTTATACCTACGCGCCTCGAGCAGAGTACCCATTAGACTGGGCGGACTGTGCCTACAGTACCCGCAGCCGCTATCGTCTGTGCTATCGTGCCGCAGCTCGCATGCGGCGCGTCTGGTAGGTATATAACTCACGAAGACGGCCGAGTTACAATACTGTTAGATTATATTACCGTGCCAGTACTGAGTAGTCGCACGAATTTCACCCTGTCCAAGGCCTCTCTGCAAGGTCACAGATGCAAGGTCAAGTGATCAAGTCATTCACCTCTAGCACAGATAATACTATACTACAACCTCTAGCGCAGCATTGTTTTTATTTTAAGCGCCATCTCCCGGTACTTTGCGTAGCACCTATCGAATTGTCGGCGTTCGTTCTGCGTCCAGGCGTCCACTGACCCCATCTAGTGCAGATTTGACGAAAACAAAATAGCTCCAAGCATAGCAAAAGTTAGGCAGGTCGCAGTTTAATGTTCGTCACCGTGTGTCTGTACTAGGGTATTATATTGTCTGTGGCATGGGTACACAACTCACGCATCAAGGTATTTCCTTTCCTACCATACATTTTTTACATACATACATAGACTCACGCCTGTTTCCCTGAAGGGGTAGGCAGAGGCATATTAAACGCCCACTTTTCGCCAGTGTTTTGATCCCACGTAATAGGTGGCGAGTCTATTGCCACTTATCGGAATATTTTGTTTGCCAGAGCCTCGTCCGTTGATCGGCAGGTGCACCACATGCAGGTGAGGTTGGCTTGGGACCCTAACTTATTGGTGGGAACCCTATGCACCTTTTTTAAATAAAAAACCCAAACATTATTTAAATGATTTGAAAATGTTTATGTTTCTATTTCTTTACTACAAATTCGAAACATGACGATGTCATCCACTGTTCACCTATCAAACTCACGTTCAAATACAAACACATTACAAATATAAAAATTATTTTTAAATAAAAAAAGCCGACTTCAAGAAACACTTAGGAACTAAAAAACAAAAAATAATTGGTTTTGGAGCAAAAATTTTTGGAGTCGGTGCCAAGCCAAGTATTTCTGATCTGACTATAAAACCTCTACACATTTTTATATGACTTTCGTTGTAAAAGACGTTCAAATACACTTCCTTCAATATGGCAAAATTTTGTAAACGGCGGGTGTTCTCTTGTAAAATCGAAGTCCTGTATTAGAACTTTATTTATCGACTGTCTGTCTGAATTAAATCTATCGTGGACTGTACAAAGCCAATTCACCGTTGTACTTGTCTGTACTTGGCACTCGTTCACTACTCCTGCGTTCTTTTGTTATTTAATAACTGTCAGTGTCAGGCCTGTAATATCTGGAATCTTGTAAATGGGCGGCGGCGATAGACTCAAACAATGTTATTGGATTTGACATGTATGTACTTATCTACTTAAATAACTTTCCAGTCACGTTTTTCTAAGAATGAGGGTGGAATAATAATTTTATATTTTTTTATTCGTGTAACAATAAATGTTGAAAATGTTACAGTGGTTGAATTTGTAATCCATCGGCTAGTTTTATGATGAGAAAATTTATCACGCAGAGGAAATCCATGCTAAAAGCAATGCATATACATAAATTTTCAGCACGTTTTGTTGTACAAATGACTTAGGATTTGTAGATCTTTTTTGTGCAAAGTGAGAGCATCTTCAGGGTCACTATTATCAGCCGCAAGAAGCTTATCCACTATAGTTCCATTTATTTTACAGGCCTAAAGGAATAAAAATTTGTGTGAATGTTGTGTTCGATATCATAAAACTTCAAAAAAAGTGCAAAATGCCTTTTCATCCCTTCTATTCGAAAAGTGTCGCTTTGTTCCTCTTTTAGCGGGAGCAAAATAGCTCTTTTCTGTTAAGAACTTTTTAGAGGGCGGCAAAGTGATTTGTATTTGGAACGTATATCCTTTTACTACTAGGTGGGTAGTTAGAGTACACACATATTATTTTGGCCCAGTTTTGAATTTAAAAAATTTAATAACTAATACAGTTTAATTAAATTTAATGAATAAAATTAACAGTTAATACCAAGTACCTGCCAGTAAAGTGTTATCTGCAATAAAACACAACAGAAGTATATAATATAACAACCACTAGCACAATGGACACGCCAGTAGCGTATAATTGGGGGTTCTGCGTCAAACAACGAGCGCAGCGAGCGACGCCCCCAATTATACCTTACGGTTGTTATCTGCGATCCGTCTGATTCACGATATAATATTGTATTTCATTCACCGACATATCATTGTAGTACCAATGCAATGGGACAACTGTCGTTTCTAGTTTGAGATGGTAATGTATAAACAACATTCTCAAGTTCGACTACTGTGTTCGGTCGACGCGATCAGTCCGATCGGTTGTTGTGTGTATCATAATCTGGTATGGTGTCGAACTGACATAGCCAAGCAAATATTATCGCGCGCACTCAAATAAGTACAATATAAACAACAAAATCATGTTCGTTCACGGCACAGCGTTGCATCGAAACGATATGGTGCACATCTTGTACTAATGAATGCATAGATCTTTCGTATAATGAGAGGTCAGCTTTTAATAGCAACTATAACTCAATAAGTAGCCAACAGTATTATGGAGATAATAATATAATAATTGATTATGATACAAAAAATAAAGTAAAAAAAAACATAAAAACAAAATCTAAACCGGAACAATACTCATTTGTTCCGTGCGGGAATCGAACCCGCAACACGTTGGTGCATTAGTTGCCGCGTCTATTAAACCTACTATTTACATTGTGATGCGAGTCATATTCTTAGCCAATGCGCCAAACGTGTCGTCAAAGATGTGATAAAATATTGGACCACTTTGTCCTAACATGACATGAACAGAATTATCCAAGATAATCAATAACTCGGTACAAACGTTTTTTTTATAATTATGATAATAAAAGCTTCTAATATAATTATAATATATTTAAGTAGTAGACAATTAAGATTCTTGATGGATGATGAAGAAAAACAAATACTCTCTTAGTCTTAAAACAAATAGCACTTTTTAATACAATAAATGTTAGATTAGGAATCACTTAAAGATTATTATTTAATTACTCTTTTAATAATTATATATAAAAAACTGATTTTTTTTATTTCCCAACGTTCAATATTACCCAGCCTAATTCTGTAACATTGTAGAACGAGTTCTATAACAGAAGTCACTTTGAAAATCCATTATCATATCTTTCCATTAACATTAAAATGAGCAGGATAGCTATATCTAACACAGCGTTTGCGACTTGAGAGTTTAAAGAATAAGACAAGATTTCTCAATACATGGCAAATAACTACCAGAGATCTTATTTTTACTATTTGGTATTACTAATGACAAAGGAATGTTCCATACGTCATTAGTAAGTTAACATTACAGAATTATAAACAATTCATTATAGCTGTGCCACACAATTATTCAAATAAAAACACATTGGGAATAGAATAATATAATTTGTTCTATACCAGAATCGAACCCATAACGTATTGGCATTAAGTAATTTGTTCTATGCATCGAACCCGCAAAGTATAAACTAGTACTATTATCATATTATATTCTGTGGTTTTGATTTAGTTGAGACAAAGAAGACTACCTTGCTGGTCTTGTGATCGCAGCAAGCATGACTGCTGAACTTGAGTATCTCACATGAGGTTTCGATCCCCAGATTAGGGTAAACATATTTTAGGTCCTACGTATTTACTTAGGACTTAAAATATGTTTTAATTGTTACAAATGAATGACAAAGGACTCTGAGGATCTTTTTAATTTGATATGCAATTTTCTCATTATGTTTCCTTCAACTTTAGTCTCGCAGCGTATGTGCGCGTGAGATCGGAAGCTCCCGAGTTCGATTCCCGGGTCGAGCAAAGTGTTATTGGGATTTTTTGTTAGTAAATTTTCAGTAACAGCACGGAGTCTGGAAATGTACCCTGTACGGCAATAGGCTCGCCTCCTATTACGCGGGAACTAATAATAAAATCTTGCGAAAAGTGGGTGTAGCAATACACCTCTGCCTACTTCTTCGGGATGCAGGCGTGAGGCTATGTATGTAGGTATGTATGTTTCCTTCAACGTTAACGCAAATGATAATCAACGTTTTATTCTGCATATTATTTAGAAACTCGACTAGTTTTGAGTAGATTCGAACTTGCATCCTCATGCATAAAAGGGGAGTGTTCTATCCACTGGGCTATCACTACATACACAAGTACATACAGTTTCCTTTTTAGAATTTTGGCTCAGGTATCCGCGACGACATGGCACCGTCACCTAAATTAGGAAAGGAATGTTTTGTGTGAAGTACAGTCATTGAATTGAACGCTATGTATGGAGAACGTAGAGTATAATTTGTGACGAGCTAGTACTTTGTCTGTACTTATCACATTATTATGTACGCATAACACATACAACGCCTTGTTATTTCATATATACGAGTAAAATCAATAAAAAAAATACATTTCATTTGAAACAATCATCGTGACTGCAAGAATTCATACAAAATGTCGGTGAGTAGGGGCATATTTTTTCTTGTATGTTTTAGGCATTGTTTTGTTATCAATTCTCATATAATACTAGAGGACCCGTGCTGCTCCAGAGCATATTTGGATATTATATAAAAGCTCTTACATATAGGTATGATGAGTACCTACTTACTTTTATGATTTCATCAGTTACCTAGTTATAGTCTTTATCTACTCGCACGGTAGGTAGAATACTGTATGTAATACATTATGTCAGTAGACAAAAACGAACTATATTTCGACATTATTCAAAGTTTATATATTTGTTTAGAAATACCATTTCTACCAAAACTACTATTCCTACCGAAAATACTATTCCTATCAAAACTACTATTCGTACTAACACTATCATATCTACCATTTTTTTAAATCTACCATTTCTACCAAAGCCGGCGGTGCTGTCAAAAGTACCTTTTCTCTCAAAACTACTATTCTTACCAAAGGTACAATTTCTACCATAACTACCACTTGTAATATAATAATACGACAATAGTACTATGAACCGCTGTAATATGTTCCACATAAAAAAAAAATTAAGATGGCCGAAACACGTCCGTAATTTAAAAACACAAAAATTTTCCTAACTTAAAACGTAATTTACCCGTCTGTAAGATTTTCCCAACATTAGGCGGAAATTTCACTACATTTGGGGAAAATTCCTCGGGTCGCGGGTATACTGACGTCGTTACCGTGACCCCGTCATGAGGGTGGATAGAGGAACACCGCGGTGTTTTAGTGGGTATGCCCCCCGAACATCTAGGGGGGAGAGCCGAGCCACACATCCCTCCTCCATCTACCCCAAACTCTCATTATTTTAATTATCATATAATACTAGAGGACCCGTGCTGCTCCACAGCATATTTGGATATTACATAAAAGCTCTTACATATAGGTATGATGAGTACCTACTTACTTTTATGATTTCATCAGTTACCTAGTTATAGTCTTTATCTACTCGCACGGTAGGTAGAATACTGTATGTAATACATTATGTCAGTAGACAAAAACGAACTATATTTCGACATTATTCAAAGTTTATATATTTGTTTAGAAATACCATTTCTACCAAAACTACTATTCCTACCGAAAATACTATTCCTATCAAAAATAATATTCGTACTAACACTATCATATCTACCATTTTTTAAATCTACCATTTCTACATAGTCCACAAAAGCCAGCCACAGCGGCCGGTCTTACTCTTCGGATTTCTAAATAACCTATGAAAAAGTATGCTCTGTATGGATTTGGCCCACGGTACTAAATCCTTTAAGAAACCTAGCCTGCACCGGTCGCTGCAAGTCATCAAATCTTGATGTCAGAAAAAAGTAGGAAGGGGTGACCACACCACCCAGTCTTAAAGATCTGCTCTCTGAGGCACGAGACAAGCCATTCTAACCCGAGCCCTGTGAATGGCAGTCTGTTGATATCTCCACTAGGTTATCGCTGCCTACCTTAGTAATATAATATGTCTAATAATAGTATATCTGCTTATACTATAATTATCCGATTGTAATAAATCGCCGGTAAAAACATAGCATACTAGTGATATTTTATCCCTTTCTATCCCATTCCCTCCAAAAGGCACGCCTTGCTGTAATTGGCTGCAGAATTCAACGACGCTGCGAGCCAGTTAAGAATCAACGGTCCCGTTGACCAGCTGTGTCCTGGTGCAGCTCCGCGCCGCGACGAATACATGCAGCACCGCAATATTTTACCGCTATTTTATACTATAAAAGAGAACTAAACCACCCGCGGGTGTAGTGGAGTGATCAGTGCAGCTTCAGGATTCTCGAAGACACCAGGAGGCCGCCATTTTGTAAAGAAGAAGACTGACTTACAAGGTAAGGTGTGCTCCCATACCTCCGCCTCCTATTCCTCCCATGAACCCACTCCCTTTTCCTATTCTAGGCGATCAGAACCCATCCTTATACAGTCCACAATATTAATATTTTTCCAAATCACCTATTACATACGGTTCGGTGCATCGCCGAACCAATGATCTAATACACAGTTTTTGAAATTTGACTTAAAAACGTCTCAGGAGTAATAATTAAAATAATCGGATTTATTTTATAACTTATAATCCTTTTTTTAAATGCAGAGGGAATGACTTTTACATTTGCAAATTCAGAACTCGAGGAGCAATTTGATTTATAAACATTAGTTCTATTGTGCGATGACAACTTTGAAACATGAACATCACAGTCTTTACAATAAAACATTTTTAAAATATTATATTTAGCTCAATTTGAAAATAAATAAATAGCTTGCTTTGATTACTTATGCCTAATTTATTTATGTATTATCTTATTTGTAAATATATATTTAATTTGTTAATTGATTTAATTTATTATCTCATTTGTAAATTTATTCCATTTATTATCCCGTTTCAACCTATGATCTCATTTGCATGTTTATTTAGTTTATTACATCATTTGTAAATTTAAACAGTTTTTAAAATTTATTCAGTGTATTATCTTGTTTGTAAAAACATATATTAAATGTATTATCTTTGTACATTTATTATCTTTTTGCTATTTTTTTGTTTTAAACTTATTTACTTTATTATCTCATTAGAAAATTTAATTTATTTATTGCTTATTGTAAATTTAATCAGTATATTATTTCAATCGAGAAATTAATCAGTCTTAATTTTCTTCGCTTTATTATCTAAATTATATAGTAAAATTAGTATGTTTATTAACTAATATTCAAATTTTTTTCATATTTAATTTATTCAGTTTTCATCTTATCTTTATATTTAATCAGTTTATTATCTCATTTGAAAATTTGTTCGGTTTTAAATTTATTACATTTATCGTAATATATCATTTGTAAATTGAATCAGCTGTAAAATTATGAACTTTATTATTTTATTTGTATAATTAGAAAATAATATTTTAAGATATATATTATTAACTCATTTGTAAATACAGTTGATTATCTCATTTGATTTATTCAGTTATAAAATTATTCAATTTATCTCATTTGTACATTTATTCAGTTTATCTTATTATCTCATTTAAAAAAATATTTAGTTATTTTAGCCAATTTATATCATTTGTGACTTTAATCAGTTTATCTTATTATCTCA
Source organism: Euclidia mi (assembly GCA_944739405.2). Lineage (NCBI taxonomy): Eukaryota > Metazoa > Arthropoda > Insecta > Lepidoptera > Erebidae > Euclidia > Euclidia mi. Next base: position 57,447,432 of record OX123181.2, read on the forward strand.
TTTTATATTTAGGCAGTTTATCTCATTATCTTATTTTTACTTTTTAATTCATAAAATTGCTGTAAGAGACGACACATATGATTAATTAACATAAAGTTAAAGCGATAAATATAAAGGTATATTTTAAATTCTATAATACGAACTTATGCTTAGACATAGGCAATAACAAAGTAACATGAAAAAAATAGCTATAAGGTTGAATAAAAGGTTTAGTAAGATATTATAGGATTACACGTACACGCAAAGTAATTACAAAAGTGCAAAAAATAAGAAACATAATAAATGTAATATTCATGGTCATACCCTACTTATTCGGGTTTAGTGTACAGTACCGGGCGAATATCGTTCATTTCATCTCGAGCAGCATTAACTAGATTAGTTAATGCACTCCAGACACCAGTGTTCTGATCTGTAGCAATCTTCAAAGTTACAAGGGCTTGTTTCCAGCGCTCGTTGCACGATTGTTGCTCAGCTTCACGAGAGTTGCGTTACTCTCCTGTTTTCGTTGGGTCTGACTGGTATGTGCAACCCGAAGCTATGCGTTGCGAGAATGAACTTTTTAGGGCCACCGCTCGAATTGGTAGTTGCGACAATTCATCCTGGAATTAAAAATATTCAGAATTATTATCTAGTATATAATACTTAATATTGACTCTAGACGCAATTCAAAGGTGTATCCACTTAACTCATCAAATGAAAAAAATATCTTTAAGGCAAAAATAAATCACTTTCGTACTTCATTGCGCCTGGATGCCTGTGTCTAAGACTGGTGGAGATAATAGATAAATTTAAGTACACTAGAACTGAAATTAAATAAAAATATCAACCTACCTCGGTTCCAGGCAATACAGCAGTTTTCTTTCGTTTGACAGTTGGTGTGGTAGTAACGGCAGAAGGTTTAGACGTGTCGCTGTCAGAATCTGATTCCTCAAGCAATGGCTTTTTCACAGGCAGATCTTTATTCTTTTGAGCCTTTCTGGTCCGCTTTATCGGTTCAGCTTTCTTCTTAGAGCCACCGTAGCTAGCGGCAACAGTTGAAGGTTTTCAGCTACGGTGGCTCTAAGAAGAAAGCTGAACCGATAAAGCGGACCAGAAAGGCTCAAAAGAATAAAGATCTGCCTGTGAAAAAGCCATTGCTTGAGGAATCAGATTCTGACAGCGACACGTCTAAACCTTCTGCCGTTACTACCACACCAACTGTCAAACGAAAGAAAACTGCTGTATTGCCTGGAACCGAGGTAGGTTGATATTTTTATTTAATTTCAGTTCTAGTGTACTTAAATTTATCTATTATCTCCACCAGTCTTAGACACAGGCATCCAGGCGCAATGAAGTACGAAAGTGATTTATTTTTGCCTTAAAGATATTTTTTTCATTTGATGAGTTAAGTGGATACACCTTTGAATTGCGTCTAGAGTCAATATTAAGTATTATATACTAGATAATAATTCTGAATATTTTTAATTCCAGGATGAATTGTCGCAACTACCAATTCGAGCGGTGGCCCTAAAAAGTTCATTCTCGCAACGCATAGCTTCGGGTTGCACATACCAGTCAGACCCAACGAAAACAGGAGAGTAACGCAACTCTCGTGAAGCTGAGCAACAATCGTGCAACGAGCGCTGGAAACAAGCCCTTGTAACTTTGAAGATTGCTACAGATCAGAACACTGGTGTCTGGAGTGCATTAACTAATCTAGTTAATGCTGCTCGAGATGAAATGAACGATATTCGCCCGGTACTGTACACTAAACCCGAATAAGTAGGGTATGACCATGAATATTACATTTATTATGTTTCTTATTTTTTGCACTTTTGTAATTACTTTGCGTGTACGTGTAATCCTATAATATCTTACTAAACCTTTTATTCAACCTTATAGCTATTTTTTTCATGTTACTTTGTTATTGCCTATGTCTAAGCATAAGTTCGTATTATAGAATTTAAAATATACCTTTATATTTATCGCTTTAACTTTATGTTAATTAATCATATGTGTCGTCTCTTACAGCAATTTTATGAATTAAAAAGTAAAAATAAGATAATGAGATAAACTGCCTAAATATAAAATGAGATAATAAGATAAACTGATTAAAGTCACAAATGATATAAATTGGCTAAAATAACTAAATATTTTTTTAAATGAGATAATAAGATAAACTGAATAAATGTACAAATGAGATAAATTGAATAATTTTATAACTGAATAAATCAAATGAGATAATCAACTGTATTTACAAATGAGTTAATAATATATATCTTAAAATATTATTTTTTAATTATACAAATAAAATAATAAAGTTCATAATTTTACAGCTGATTCAATTTACAAATGATATATTACGATAAATGTAATAAATTTAAAACCGAACAAATTTTCAAATGAGATAATAAACTGATTAAATATAAAGATAAGATGAAAACTGAATAAATTAAATATGAAAAAAATTTGAATATTAGTTAATAAACATACTAATTTTACTATATAATTTAGATACTAAAGCGAAGAAAATTAAGACTGATTAATTTCTCGATTGAAATAATATACTGATTAAATTTACAATAAGCAATAAATAAATTAAATTTTCTAATGAGATAATAAAGTAAATAAGTTTAAAACAAAAAAATAGCAAAAAGATAATAAATGTACAAAGATAATACATTTAATATATGTTTTTACAAACAAGATAATACACTGAATAAATTTTAAAAACTGTTTAAATTTACAAATGATGTAATAAACTAAATAAACATGCAAATGAGATCATAGGTTGAAACGGGATAATAAATGGAATAAATTTACAAATGAGATAATAAATTAAATCAATTAACAAATTAAATATATATTTACAAATAAGATAATACATAAATAAATTAGGCATAAGTAATCAAAGCAAGCTATTTATTTATTTTCAAATTGAGCTAAATATAATATTTTAAAAATGTTTTATTGTAAAGACTGTGATGTTCATGTTTCAAAGTTGTCATCGCACAATAGAACTAATGTTTATAAATCAAATTGCTCCTCGAGTTCTGAATTTGCAAATGTAAAAGTCATTCCCTCTGCATTTAAAAAAAGGATTATAAGTTATAAAATAAATCCGATTATTTTAATTATTACTCCTGAGACGTTTTTAAGTCAAATTTCAAAAACTGTGTATTAGATCATTGGTTCGGCGATGCACCGAACCGTATGTAATAGGTGATTTGGAAAAATATTAATATTGTGGACTGTATAAGGATGGGTTCTGATCGCCTAGAATAGGAAAAGGGAGTGGGTTCATGGGAGGAATAGGAGGCGGAGGTATGGGAGCACACCTTACCTTGTAAGTCAGTCTTCTTCTTTACAAAATGGCGGCCTCCTGGTGTCTTCGAGAATCCTGAAGCTGCACTGATCACTCCACTACACCCGCGGGTGGTTTAGTTCTCATTTATAGTATAAAATAGCGGTAAAATATTGCGGTGCTGCATGTATTCGTCGCGGCGCGGAGCTGCACCAGGACACAGCTGGTCAACGGGACCGTTGATTCTTAACTGGCTCGCAGCGTCGTTGAATTCTGCAGCCAATTACAGCAAGGCGTGCCTTTTGGAGGGAATGGGATAGAAAGGGATAAAATATCGCTTGTTCCGACACCGCGGTATCCAAAGGAATTTATTAGCTAGATTTCGACATAATTAATTATCAATAGAATAGATAGATGGCGTTACTACATTCCCCCGGCCCTAAAGGGTTGCCTTTAAAAAAAAAAATTGAGCTATGTTGGATGTACTACCGCATAACCCATCAATAGGCTAAGACAGCGATATGATATTAAAATTAATCTAAATTAACTTTAGCGAAACAATTATAACGATAACTACAATCTAAATACTTAAACTAAGAGGTGGATCTAACTTCAGGCTAGATCTCACTGAATTGGAAGCGGACAGAGACGTACAACAGTCCCATTAGGTAGGTGCCTAAGAAACCTACAGACATAAACGATGTCGCGGAGTAACTTAGACCACGATGACATGCGTAGTGCGAGTGCATAGATCGGACATTCAGCAACCTCAACAATCACGGGATGAGAAAGAGACTTCCGTTCGGGTACATCCTCGTCCTCTGCACTGTGGTCAAAGGGTTGCATGGGCCACTCTGACGGATCATGGGAAATCCAAGAAGGTCCACGATGCCACAATGGATGATGCAGAAGATTAAGTGGAGTAACACCACGAGACAGGCAATCAGTGGGGTTCTCAATACCCGCGACGTGATTAAAACAAGTAGCAGGAACAAGTTCAATTAATTTACTAACGCGGTTGGCGAAAAAAGTCTGCCAGCGGTGAGGAGAAGAATAAGTCCAAGCCAGCACTATTTTGGAGTCAGAAAACGCGTATATTTTATTGATAGGGTAGTGGGGCAAAACTGTGTCTTGAACCTTGCGGAGCAACTGAGACAGCAGAAGGGCCGCGCACAACTCCAGTCTCGCAACCGAAATGGTTTTAATAGGCGAGACCTTGGACTTGGCACAAACTAACTGCACCGAGTAGTTAGAACCAATGCGGACTTGCAGATATACGACTCCGCCGTAAGCACGCTCGCTGGCGTCAGCGAAACCTATTAAGTTGATGGTACATCCGTCTACCAACCCAAGATGACGCGGAATAGTAATTTGATTGAGCGCGGTAAGCTCAATACAAAACTGGCTCCAAGCGGCGACAATATGGTCAGGGGGTGTTTCATCCCACTCACACTTTGATAACCAAAGTTCTTTGATCAAGAGCTTGGCGTACAAATTGTGGGAGCCACAAAACCCATTATGTCCCATAGTCGAGCCACTGTGGACAGCATAGTGCGTTTGGTGCACTTATCATCTGGCGGTGAGACGTCAAACCAAAAACTATCACAGGATTTGTCCCAGCGTAAACCGAGAACTTTATGCGGTACAGACTTCTCAAACTCAATGTCTGGAGAAGCTTTATGAGAATCAGGTATGCGTGCGAGAACCTCCTTAGAATTGCTTGTCCATTTGACAAGATCAAACTGGCCTCGCTTGAAAAGTTGAATAAACCCTTCACAAAGCGAAATTGCTAGCGAAACGGATATGACACTACAGGCAATGTCATCCATATACAAAGCGGAAATAGCAACAGCTGCTGCGGCGGGAAAGTGATCGCCTTCATCAGCGATCAACTGGCGAACAACTCGTTACGCGTGATATGGGCTAGACTTGAATCCAAAACAAACACGATTGAACTGATACACCGATAAAGGTTCCTTATTGTCAAAACGATAAAAAATCCGCTGAAATCTACGGTCAGATTCGCAAACGCCGATATTGAGAAACATTTGGCGGCAATCAGCTGACAGAGCGATTTGGAAAAGACGAAACTTTATAATGATGTTAAATAAATCACTCTGTAGATTAGGGCCGGCATGCAAAATGTCATTAATCGACTGACCCGATGTAGTCCTACAACTAGCATCTAAAACCACACGAAGTTTAGTAGAGGTTTTATCTTCGCGAACTAAGCCGTGATGCGGGATATAATATCAGGGAAGAGAGTTGCCCTCGTTGTTTACAACTACATTCAAAAACCTTTATTTAGGTAGTCACAAATGACGTCATTATAGGCGCCGCGTAACTTAAGTGATGCATCAAGTTTACGTTCTAAACAATGGAAACGTCTAAGCGCAGCAGCGTACGAGTCGCCTAACGAATAAGGGTTACCATAGAATGGCAACGTCACAACGTATCTGTCACTGTCGTCACGAACAGTGGTAGCGCGGAAATGTTGTTCACACTCGAGATCCTTACGGCTCATCGAGGGCGGTGCGTTAATCTCTTCCAGCTCCCATAATCGCTTGAGAAGAGAATCAATATTATTTTCTTGAAGAACAGAACAACAACAAGACGTAATATAATGAGAAGTATGTAACGTAGGTACGGTACCCATAATCACATACCCAAATACCGTCTCAATAGCGGGCGGTAAATTATGTTGCTCACTACGTACAACTTTAGGTAGTAACAAATGCGGAAATATTGAAGCTCCGATCAAAACATCAATGTTTGCCGGATTCGCAAATTCCGCGTCTGCTAGCGGTGATGTTTCGAGATGTGTGAGTAGTGATACGTCCACATTAGCGTTCGGCGATGTATCCGTTATACGCTCCACGATAAGCAAAGAAATGTTAAAGTTAATATTCCTATCAAAACGCGAATGTATTTTAATATCTACGGAACCCTTGCAATGTTTTTCTGACCCCCCGATACCCTTGACTACTAGGTTAGTATTTCTAAAGTTATCCCACAGTCCGAGGCGTTTGAAACAATCAGAAGTAATAAAATTACTCTGTGACGCACTATCTAGTAAACAACGAACTATGTGCGGCGCGTTATTAATATCATAAACGATAACTTGCGCTGTCGCTAATAGAACCGTCTTGGACGCCGTACACTGCGGTTTACCATCGCGCTGAGCACGACAAGCGCGCGAGGGTTGTCCGCGTGTGTGCGCTGCCCGCGCAATGGATGTCGTACACAACGATACTTCGTTCTGAGACGTGGAGGGGGAAGCCACCGTGGCGGCATGCACCTGCGACGTCGGCGCGCTAGAAATCGGGTCAAGGTTACCGGATTGGCTTGACAACGGATAACTTTTATCAAAATGTAATAATGAATGATGTCGTTGATTACATGAATGACACTTCGTCTTACTAGAACAATCACTCGTTTTATGTTTTATACTTAAACAATTAACGCAAGTTTTGTTTTCTTTTACACATTTGAAACGAGCAGTCGGATTTAAATTATTAAAAGCGGGACATTTATAGAAATGTTCGTGTACTATATTACTGCACAGACACTTCTGTGAATAATTTTTATTAGATTCCGAGCATGCTACGTAAGATTGCGGATTAGGGACCGAGTTATTATTGCTATTTCGCGATTTATTCGACCTTTGTTTACTATTATTATTAGACGAGCTAGATGAACTAGGCTGCGTATTATGAAATATTCGACACTGATCTTTGATGAACGAAATAAAACTATCTAGTGTAGGTATTTTATGATTACGTTCAGTCATCTCAAACGCACGAATTGTTTCAGTGTCAAACTTTTTTGAAGCGAGTTGAAGTAACATAAAGTCGGAAAAATCTTTTAATTTTAAGTTTTTAAGGGAATTAACTGCGGTAACAAAGTTGTCTATAAACAGCTGGAAATTCGAAACAGACACGGCACCGGACAATTTAAGATTTAAAGCTTGATCAAAGTAAGTAGACGCTAGAACACGAGTATCTTGATACCTATCAAGTAGTGACTGGAATATGACCTGATAGTTCTCAGCACTGGGTGTGACACCTGCAAATACGGACTGGGCCTTCGGTGACAGCTTACCTATTAAATAGTACAACCTGTCAGAATCTGTCAGAGAACCATTATCGTGCACTGTAGACTTAAAACTCGCATAGAATAACGGCCAATTTCGTATATCTCCATCAAATGACATAAGCTCAATTGGCGGTATTCTCGGCATCCGAACCTCCGGCGAGGCAGAAACGGGCTGCGCGGTACACCTACCCTCTAATTGTGATTGTATGCGCTTGATGATACAATAAAGATCTTCGAATGAGGTGTACGCCTGATAATTCGGCTGTTCATCAGGATTAATAGAAAGCAATCTTGCGTTATAATCGTCTAACAACTTATAAAAATCTGTTCAAATACTATCTACTGTCATACAATAACTAAGAAATGATTCTCTATTAATATCGGAAGTAGCGACAGTTTTTGAGCGCTCGTAAATGTTTTGAATACGCTCAAATAAAATATTACGTTTAGCTTCCAATGCTGACAATCTGTCAGCTCTTTTTCTTCCAACATGCATGGTAGCATAGTAGCATGCAGTAATAATAATTGGGTTAGTAGGGAGTAACATAAAAGTATATTACCTACGGAAGCGTGCGGAAATAACCACGTAATGGGTATGTAAATGGACTAGGAGTATAGCTAGGTGCTATAACTACCTAGGTAGGTACTTCTAAAAGATACCTACGCGAGATATAAACGAGAGGTTACGTATAAACGCAAATGAAGCCGGCTTCGTACGGACCAAAAAAAATGGTTCGGCGATGCACGGAACCGTATTTAATAGGCGATTTGTAAAAATATTAAAATTGTGGACTGTATAAGGATGGGTTCTGATCGCATAGAATAAGAAAAGGGAGTGAGTTCATGGGAGGAATAGGAGGCTGAGGTATGGGAGCACAACTTACCTTGTAAGTCAGTCTTCTTCTTTACAAAATGGCGGCCTCGTGGTGTCTTCGAGAATCCTGAAGCTGCACTGATCACTTCACTACACCCGCGGGTGGTTTAGTTCTCATTTATAGTATAAAATAGCGGTAAAATATTGCGGTGCTGCATGTATTCGTCGCGGCGCGGAGCTGCACCAGGACACAGCCGGTCAGCGGGGCCGTTGATTCTTAACTGGCTCGCAGCGTCGTTGAATTCTGCAGCCAATTACAGCGAGACGTGCCTTTTGGAGCCTTCTACATGGAGTCGAAGAGCAGAGGAATGAGGAGACAGCTCAGGTGGTTGCAAACATCATCAAGCAGCGCCTTAAGGTTGATTCCTTTACCGTAGCGGATATCAAGCGATGCCACAGGATGGGCCGACAGCAATCCAGTAAGAAACCCAGGCCCATACTCTTCAAGCTGCATAGTGTTTCGTTGCGAGACGCCATCTGGTTTGCAAAGACTAAACTTAAGGGAGCCAGCATAACAGTGTCAGAGTTCCTGACTCGTTCTCGTCACATAATTTTCATGACAGCGCGTGAGAGGTTTGACGTAGCAAAGTGTTGGACCAGGGAGGGCTCCGTCTACGTTCTGGGTGCTGATGGACAACGACACCGGATTCTTGGCTTGGGAGATCTCGACAACATCAAATGTTTAGACCCTGAGAAACCTGCCACGAAGTTGCAAGCAGCGAAGTCGAGACGGAATGCGGCAGCACCAAAGAAATAGGTTTAGAATTCTTTATTTTTATATTTACAGGCTTAGGTGAATTACGTTACTTTTCTTTTCTACTACCTTCTTCATTCCTATTATCATTTTAATATTATGTATGTAACTGTTTCTAACTTTTAGACATTATTTTTTCACTCTGACATCTGTCACTTGTTCGAAATATTTGAGAGGAAGGTTTGACCTTCCTCTCAAATATTTTGAACAAACTGAATACGTGGCTTTTAATCTTTCTTCTTATTTCCGAACTTTATTATTTTATTTCATAATTGATGTAAAAATATATTCCTTTTCGTGTAAAATGTTAATTCACCTGGTCTGAACATTCGTTTTACTTTGTATGTTTCTTTATTTCTTAGTTTTATTTATGCTGTCGTTAATTTAGTGTTTTTCTAGCACTTTTCTCAATCCTTTTTATTTTTTCTTCCCAAAACACGCAACTGGCTTAAAGATCGTGGTTTATTTTTTTTTCTTTTTTTTGTTTTTTTTTGTGGTTTTGTTATATATATATATATATATATATATATATATATATATATATATATATATATATATTTTAATATTACGTATTTATGTGTAGTTCCACTAGCGATGATGAAAGTTTTGTTAGCGCTTCTAGTCTGAATGATAGTTTCACTAGCTTACCCTCTCTCACAGAAACTCTGCAGGCTCAGTTTTCTGACGTGCCAAAGAACTTCAATGTAGTCCATATAAATGCTCAAAGTATTCCAGCTCATTACTCCGATATGCTGACAACTTTTTACTGTAAGAACATACACGCTATGCTTATTTCGGAGTCATGGCTTAAACCATGCTTTCCATCTATCTCCTATTCTCTACCTGGTTTTCACCTAATCAAGAATTATCGGGCGGATCGTGCTGGTGGCGGTGTTGCTATAATATATCTTCGTGAACAAATACCTTTTCGTATAATAAGCATCTCAGCACAGCCACCGTCATCAGACGCCGGCGAGCATCTCTTTTAAGAAGTGGAACTAAACCATTCTAAAGTCCTTCTAGGTGTATATTACTCTCCTTCTTCACTCATAAATTTCTTTTCATCTTTCGACCAACTTCTTGAATCCTTAATCCCTTCTTACAGTCACACAATCATAATGGGAGATTTTAATACCTGTATTTTAAAACAGGGCACACGCTCGTCTTCTCTTAAACGCGTTCTAGAATCTAATAATTTATCTCTTCTTCCTCTTAGTGCTACAGCATCACTTTCCAAATTCTGTTCCTTCTCTACTCGATCTCACCTTTGTTTCTTCCCCTAGTCTAGTTTGCAGGCACGGCCAATGCTCTGCTGATGCTTTCTCCTATGATGACTTGCTCTATCTTTCTTATAGAATACGCACCCCTAAAGCAAAAGCGAGAGTTATTATGCAGCGCAATTTTAGTGACATGGATCGTTCGCTACTCTGCGAAGACGCCCGCAAAATTGATTGGTCTCCTTTGCTTATCTCAGACTGTGTGGAGGATAAACTGCAGATATTTACAGAGAATATAATACAGCTCTATAATAAACATGCTCCAATACGCCCTATAAAGTTGAAACACTTACCAGCGCCTTGGCTGACACAAGATATTAAAAACATATTGTCCAAAAAAGCTGCGGCCAAAGCGAGTTACAAGCGACGACCAACTTCCATAAACTTGGGAAAATATGTTAATGTAAGAAATCTTTGCAACAAGGTGTGTAGGAAAGCACAACGCCAACATATCCATAACTCTGTTCAAAACTGAGATCCGGCTGAATTCTGGATTTTTTAAAAAAAACTGGGCGTTGGCAAGTTACGTGATGAAGTCCTCCTCAAAGGCATAGATATAAATTCTTTAAACGTACATTTCACAGCTTCGTCCAATTTTGACGGGACCACTAAAACAAAAACTTCTCTAGATCTTTTAAAAATCTCAGCTCCCAAATATTCTCATTTTGTTTTCGAGCAATTTAGTTGTTGTGATGTTCAAAACAGCATAACTTCAATCTCATCCAATGCTGTTGGTAGTGACTGTATCAGTCGAAACATGATTCTCCCTATCCTTGATGAAATCCTTTCTATCCTGTGCCATATTCTAAATCATTCTATAACTACCGGTATCTTTCCCTCAGCGTGGAAAGATGCGCAATAATTCCTCTCCCAAAAAATCCGAAGCCATCTTCCTTCTCTGATTACCCCCCTATATCTATATTGCCCTTCCTATCCAAAGTTCTTGAGCGTCTGATACATAAACAACTTTCCACATTCCTCACTAAGAACGCTCTCCTAAATCCCTTCCAATCAGGTTTTCGTCCTAGACATAGTACTGCCACATCACTGGTACATATAATCGATGAGATAAGACTGGGTATGGATAGTGGAAAGCTCACGCTACTGTCTCTACTTGATTTTAGCAATGCTTTCAACACCGTGGATTTCCACATCCTGCTTGGCATACTCCGCTCTATTAACATATCTCCAACGGTGATTGACTGGTTTCATAGTCACCTGTTTGGGTGGCGACAGCGTATACGCGTTGAGGAATCGTACTCTTCTTGGTATAATACGACTGCCGGTGTTCCGCAGGGTAGCGTTTTATCTCCGTTACTCTTCGCAATTTTTATTTTAAATTCTATCTCTCAACAGTTAATTTCGTCCTATCACCTTTACGCAGATGACTTACAAATTTACTCGCAGACACCACTAGAATCGGTAGCAGATGTATTTTCTGCTATAAACTCGGACTTACCACAAATCTTTGAGTGGAGTAAAAAGTATGGGCTCAAGATTAATCCATCTAAAACGCAAATAATTCTTATCGGCAGTCCCAGAATGATCTCTAAGTTAAATTGGTCAATACTACCTGAGATTAAATTCGATGCAAACGTATTAGCTTTTACTGATCTTGTGAAAAACTTGGGGTTATGCATGGATAAAACTTTAACCTGGGGGCATAAAATGCAGGAGACTAGTCAAAAACTATTCGCGTCAGCAGGCTCGTTGTGTAGGCTGCGGAATTTTCTCCCAGCGGCTACTAAAATTGCGCTGGCACAGTCATTACTTCTACCAGTACTTATGCTCTTTTGAACATCACAACAAGTAAATTGCTCGAAAACAAAAGGAGAATATTTGGGAGCTGAGATTTTTGAAAGATTTTTTTTTTTTTTAATCTTTATTTGGTTTAGGGGATTTTGTCTCTAAGGACACGTCAACCCCATTGTACCTTATAACTATATAAACACAGCTTTTTTGTATTAACTTAATCATAAATTAATCTTAAACATAAATTGAACACAATAAAAACAAAAACATGGATCCTATCCATATAGCAGATCACTGCTGAAGAACTGTTACCAACCGACACAGATTTCTTGCCAACTCAGATTTAGGCTTTGACAAAATTATTTGAAACAGACCAACTTCTAGCCTATTCAGTTGGAATTTTTTAGCAGTGATTCACGTTCATCTTTATTCCGGACACATTTTTGAAAGATCTAGTAAAGTTTTTGTTTTAGTGGTCCCGTCAAAATTGGACGAAGCTGTGAAATGTACGTTTAAAGAATTTATATCTATGTCTTTGAGGAGGACTTCATCACGTGACTTGCCAACTCCCAGTTTTTTAAGAAATTTCCAGACTTTAGCCGGATCTCCATTTTGAACAGAGTTATACTGATGTCAGCTATCTTGACATGACTGAGGAGCAACTTGATAAACTTGAGCGTCTCCAAAACTTTTGTATTAGATTCATATTTAGATTACGTAAATATGATCACGTATCAGAATTTCGTAGCAAACTCAAGTGGTTCCCAATTCATCTTCGCAGGAATACTCATATTCTTACATAACTGTATAATATCCTATTCAACCCGGACACCCCTTCGTATCTCAAAGAATGTTTTAAGTTCCTTCATGACATACATGCAATGTTTCTGAGGTCGTCTTAGGATCTGAGGCTGCAGATGCCAACACATTCCACAAATTTCTATGACAAGTCCTTTACTGTGCAAGCAGTACGCTTATGGAATGCGTTGCCGATAGAAATTAGGCAAGCAAACTCGCTTGGCATATTCAAAAACGCATTAAAACGGCATTACTTGGCTATGTGACTGAATTTTTATATTCTATTTAGTTCAATGTAACTACGTATTTTGTATGGCTAAAACGGCATTACTTGGCTATGTGACTGAATTTTTATATTCTATTTAGTTCAATGTAACTACGTTTTTTGTATGGCTATATGTATATTACATATATTTATTTATGTATTTATGTATTTACGTATTTATGTATTTATGTTTTTATGTATTTATGTAATTATGTATTGATGTATTTATGTACTTGTGTATCTATACATCTGTCCTTACTTCATTTTATGACTACACCACTGTTTTTGTTTCTCTGATCCTTTCCAGTCCATCCCAAGGTTGCCTGGAAGAAATTGCTTTCAGCGATAAGGCCGCCTATAGTACATACCTATGTTGAATTGTATCATGTTTTGTAGCATTTGTATTGTATCTGGTGTACAATAAAGAATTTTCTATCTATCTATCTATATCATACATAGAAATCGAACGCAAATTGTATGAATAACTGGCTGGTACGTGTTGGCTGCAAGGGCGTGCGGACCCGCGCTAACAAAAAAAAACGCGCGAATTACGTCTCTGTACTCGTAATCAGTAGGTATATACATTATTGAATTTTGCAAAAATAATGAGTTCTGCGTCGAGTTATGAAAGCGAATGCTTTAACTCCTGAAACAATAACTACAGAAGCTAACAACGTCGTACAAAACTTATTATCCGCGAACAGAAAATTATTTATTTTCTCATAGAAAGGGGATGAAAAGTAGAGTATATGACTTGAGAGCAAATTATTTTTCCCTCGAGCAATGTACTTTGAATCCCCTGCTGGCCTCAGGATACTACGTTAGAATCCTTCCTTCTAAGTTATTTTCTTTTTCACAAAAGGTCGCGTAGATCGACTTCAAGCTTTCTTTTTACTCTGTGTTGATCTTCTCAGCGGTATAAGACAGCCTAATGCTAAAACTTGAATACCAACTAAAAGTTTAGAATTAAAACTTCAGTTGCCGCACATTTAAAATTAATTTAGTAGGCCATTAATAATTTTGCCTGCAAGTATTATTAATGGTATTTTACAATATTATAACAAAGAACTTTATTTGTTCCAAAGTAGCAAATAAAGTGGATATGTTGTAAAAGTTTTTCGCGATCGCTATAACCGTTGAAATATGCTACTTTCTACTTTTTAATATTGTTCTACACAGTCTGTATTATAATATATTATATATTTTAATAAAAGTGTAATCAGGTGGTAGAATTGTAAATTATAAAGATATTTTAAAATTCAGGACATTACAAAACTTGAGTAACTGGTCAATTGACTATACAAGTTGAACTTTAGGATATATATTTTAGGATTATAAATCAAGGAATGCGCCATGACTTTATAATGATGTAGTAAAATAAATAGCTTTTTCACTAGTCTTGGGACGTCGCCCCACTATTAATTACTTTAGAAACACAATGAATCTTTTGCTATCAATATTTGCGTAACAGTTACTCTTCCGTATCCAAAAAGGAAAGCGCGCGCATAATAGACACCAAGTATGATATATAAATATCGCCTTCCAAAAAATGTATGCAATATTTCAAACAACCAGCAAAAATTATCTTACGGTAGAAGCTGAACCTCAACTTGTACAAAGAGCTGTTTTTCAAGAACCGCTGGCACTTAATAATTATAATATATTACCTCGCAAATATTAACATAACTACGTGACTGGTGAGAGGCCGGAAATCGGCCGCGTCAAAAAAGTGCCTGACTGGCGAGAGGCCAGAAATCGGTCGATCGTTATATTCGAAATTTTTTTTCCTTCTATATTTTCAGCAGTTTTATGATTAAAATGTATAATAACGTAAGGATATTTATATATCAATCGGCTAAATAATGCGGCTAATTTAGTATCTCTAGACCCAACCGTTTTAATACATAAATGCGGTGAAATTTAGGCCGTTTGTACAAGCTAAAATATATTTATGTATACATATATATAGTTATAACAAAGTCCTTGTTAGTCTCTTACGGCTAACCCATTGAATTGATTTTGATAAAAGACTTATAACGTAAAGCCTGCTGGTAACTAAGTTTTTATTTCCTTCATACTCTGGCAAAATTCATTGGTTTGTACATAATAATACTTTTATTTTACCGTGAACAGCATAAGTACGTTCAATAGGTAAAATTGTGTACCTAATATACAATAATTATCAAAATCTGTTTCAAACAGATTTTGATAATTATTGTATATTAGGCATATTTTAAACTCTCCAAAGAGTACCAAAATCAAATCAACATAGGGTACTTGTTAACCAATATCAATCCTGAACATTTGCTATCACTACTAATATAATGACAATAGACCTGTTAAACTAATGTTTGACAAACAAGAATTACAATTTATTAATGTTATTAGTGTCGCTATGGGTTGTATTGAAGGCTTTGTGAACTCAAATATTGGTACAATAGGGGTGATGACTGCATGTAAAATAAATTATTTATGTTCTTTTATCTAGTAGAAAATGACAAAATAATGACAGTTTCATTTATCAATTATTGTCAAAACTCTATTTAACACTCTTTATGGTCAATTCATTGATAATTAGAACTTAACTTGACACTAAAAGATTATGACGTCACTACTACATATTTCATACAAAATATGTCGATAGAGATTATTTTGACATTTTATTAAAAGTGTCTGATTTGACTAGTTGTGATCAACCCAATTGCAGCACTTGCTACATTTACTGTCCCATAACAAAACCTAGTAAGGGACATTTTTTTACAAAAATCGTTTTAGTGCAGAATCTTGCTAACCTAGTAAGTCCCTACCAAATAGAAAAACACTGGCGTCTTAAACTCACTTGAAAGCAGATATATTTAAGCATCGAAACCTAGTAAGTGCTCCATTCACTGCCTCGTAACCACTTTAAAACCTAGTATGTCACTTTAACCATTTCAAAACCTAGTAACTCTCTGGACATGCTAGGTTTTTAAATGGTCGATGCGCCTTACTAGGTTTTTGATACGCGTAAAACGTGAGGATGGGCGCTGGGCGGGGGCCTCTCGCGACACGATGCGCTCACGCGGCAGCTTAAATAGACGTGGATGCGCGAACGGAGTAAGGCTGCGTTTCCACCAGAGATGTGCGAGGATGCGTAGCGAGGGATGTGTTTGTAAAGAACCAATAGAATCACTTCATTTACCTCGCCTCGGTCAGCACAGTTCTGGTGGAAACGGTTCAGCAGAGCTAGATTTTTGCGCATACAAAACAAACGAGGGATATGTGCGATCGATGTGTGCGAGGGATGTGTGCGAGGAATGTGTTGCGAGGTTTGCGACATACTGTACTAGCCAGTCCATCGACGGAATTTGTTTTAAGTAGAAGTGCGCAAAATAGATGTGGATGATTGGAAAAAGCAAAGTGAGGCGCGAGCGGCAGGTAGGCGGTTGCGTCACTCCGCTCCCACTACACCGCACCACCGTCGACACATTTCACAGCTTTGCAACGCATCCTCGCAACGCATCCTCGCACCACACATTATTCACAGCTCCGCTACACATCCTCGTACGACATATTTTCCTCGCGCAGCTTTGGTGTAAACCCCCACTCATTTTCACAGCACAGCTAGACATCCTCGCACGACACATTTCTCTCGCACATGTCGGTGGAAATGCAGCCTAATACAGCTATACTGTGTCGCTGTATTTTTAATACCTACTTCGTAAAATGAGCCGCCAAAAACAATTCTACCGCTCGAGAAAGAAAAATTTAATAACTGATACATACATAGACTCACGCCTGTTTCCTGGAGGGTAGACAGAGACTACGAAACGCCATTTGCTACGATCCTGACATACCTCTCTTGCTTCATTCACTCCAATCAAGTTTCTCATGCATGCTCTTCTGTTTAGGGTACTTCTGACCTGTCCTTTTTTTAGGATATCTCCGATCTGGTCAGAGAACGTCCGCCTAGGTCTTCCCCTTTGTCCTGTCCCATTCACACTTGTCTTGTATATCTTATTTGTCAGTCTTTCGTCATCCATTCTCTTCATGTGCCCAAACCATCTTGACATGCCTTTCTCGATGCTTGCTACATCTTCTTTTACCCGACAGAGTAAAAAATTGTGTGATAAGAGAGTGTCTCTTATCACACAATTCTTTACTCTGTCGGTCAAAGATACACCACACATACTTCTCAGTGCTCTGATTTCTGCAGCATTTATTCTACTTTCAAGTCTGATCTGCCATACCCAACTTACACTACCATACATAAGGGTAGGCACTAATACCCCTCTATGCGGAGCCAAACGTGCCTTTTTGGATACGATTTGGCTTTTCATAAATGCCTTCAGAGCTCCATTCACTCTATTACTTGCATTAACTCTTCTTTCAATATCATCTTCATTCTTACCATCTCTTTTAAACAACGTACCTAAGTATACAAACTCATTCACTTGCTCCACTCGTTGTCTATCGATCAGAACATTACAAGCCGTAACGCATTCCACCTTTTCAAACACCATAACTTTCGTTTGTCTCACGGCATAAACGCGTGGGATTAAGAGGTCTCGGGTTCGATCCACGGATTGGGCAAAGTTTTATTGGGTTTTTCCGTTAGGATATTCTCAGTAGCAACACGGAGTCTGGTAATGTGCCCGGTATGGCAAAATACTCACTCCTATACGTGGGAGTAAAATAAATCTGGCGAAAAGTGGGTGTAGCAATATACCTCTGCCTACCTCTTCGGGGATATAGGCTTGAGACTATGTATGTATGTATGTATTACTTTCGTTTTATAATTATTAACTGATTTATTCAATAAATAAATATTTTATTTATAAACCCTATAGAGTTACTAGAATTTAGTCTATAAGATATGCTTAGTTCCATATTCCATAAAACATAATAAAACCTAGCAAGTGCTCTTACTATGTTATAAAACGAATTAGCTACATGAATTTCCTACCTCGTGGCAATTATCAAAGTTAGTAGGGGGTTTAAAATATTTAATATACACATATATTAAAATGTTGCTAGTACTATGAGTTCATTATTTCGTATTCTTTACAACCAATAGCTTTTTTTTAACCTATCATAAATGCTTTAACCTGTAAAATTTTGTTTCGAGCCCTTACTAGGTTTTGAAATGGGGCAGCCAACATACCTATGTAGGTATGAAATGTAGGTCAATCAAGCCTCTCGTAGCGTTCGGTCGATGATATATTAGAGACAACCGTGGGCCTATTTGACCAGTCATATTAATTGCCACTTCACAATTACGTTTTAGACACGTCGCGCTGATCAATCTGGTGGTACCAGTAGAGATTAACTGACTATACAGGTATTTTACGAGGATGTGGAAGATAAACTACAAGACCATGTGACCGTTTTCACTTATGCTAAGCTATGTAGCGAGGCAAGTAAGAGGTGCTAACAAGGTGCACCGCTGCATTCATCGTCGGCCATTTATATTATCCCATTGCTGGGCATGGGCCCCGTCTCATTATGAGAAGGGTAAGTCCACCACGCTGGCCAAGTACGGATTGGCAGAATTCATTATGTATTTCGAGAACACTATGTAAAACTCTCAAAGCAGATTTCGTCACGATGTTTTCTTTCGTTTTTTAGCAAGCGATAATTAATAATTTAATACGCACATAACTCCTAAAAGTCATTGATGCACGCTGTAGATTCCAACCCGAGTCCCTCTGCGTGGCAGTCAGTCGATCTCTCGACATATTTTTTTCTTTTCTAGATGGCATGTTTACTCTCTGTGACAAACTTGTGCCTTCTGTAGGTATTCTACTCTGCATATCGCTGCACCACAAGTGACTATCTATGCCACGTATTGAAAGCAGGCATTCGTGCATCAAGAGCACGAATCCAGAGCACGCATTCGTCCATATAAAACCAAAATAGTTTGACCTGTTTCTGTCAGTACTAAGTTGTATAATATTACGGACCAATGTTTCGGTTGGTGGATATCGAACGCATCTATGCAATGTAGAATAGCACATCTATGGTAGAACCCTCAACCTGGTGTGCTACTGTTAGGTTTGGCAATCGGCAACTGGAATGAAACGTCGCTTTTCGGTGTGTGTTTGCAGCGATAAATACTTCAACGGACACATACAAACGAAGTGAATGAGTAATTTAGATCTAAAAAGGATTGAATGTGTGTATACTGAATTTAAGGTATCGGTTAGAGTTTTCAAATTGAAACATGCTTTGATATGAGCTAAAAGAAGTAATTTTTATAGTCGAGTAACAATACCTTGAACATGTTTTTGTGCTGATTTGTTGGTGTCCTACAAGTACAAATCCTTAAGTAATTATTTTCTAAATTTAACGTTCATAAACGTCAGATTGTGATCTAGTTAATAACGGATTTTGACTTGACGTTGATTTTGTCTGGTTGTCTTATTTTGCACAGACTGACATCAGATATCCTTCTGTGAATTGAATGTAAATATTACTGTTATGCTGTACATAACCTCCCTCTGAAGAGCCGACTTGATGTCCTTTGAGGGAAGTTAATACCTTTGATATATAGAATTCAACATTTGCGATCAATAGAGTACTCTGCAGAGGGTATCGTGTTCGTCATATCTAAAGCGACAGCCTTAGGTATGGTATAGATAGTAAATTGACATATAGAAGGAAACCTGTAACAAGAATCCTGGTGTACGAGTAAAATGGTAGGAGAGAATGACAAACTGACTGCAAGTGAAACTGATAAAACTAGTTCCCGACTTTTAAACATGTTTCAACATTCATGCGTCTGCTTTACAATCCGTGAAGCTAGTTTTAAATGCATAATGGCTGTACAAATGTAAGGGTGCCCGATGAAGTGACAATTTTAGAAGAATTCAACTAATGATGATACTGGTTGATTTATTTTGCTCTTTAATTGTCCGTTGGCAGTGTTGATATTGAAAAAATCTACTACTAATAATAGCCATGCAATTTTCGAGCAAAAGTTTATAACAATATACTATTGAAATAAAGGTAAACTCACTTATTTTTCCAAGCATATTTGCTATAATTTACCTATTATTTTATCATACAAGATAGGCTATACTACTGAACAAAGACTAAATAGAATGCACACCTAGTTTGGTCCAAGAAAACTCGTTTTCAATCATTTTTTGAAGAAGTGTTTTATATCGTCATAATATAAAAAATAACTTTACAAAAATATATCTTTAGTTTACAATTATACAATAAATTGAGCATAATTAAGGCTTGTCCATGTGGTGGCGGATGAAGAATACGGAATGTCACCACCCCATATCATCCCATGGGTGTCGTAAGAGCCGACAGAGGGAGCATATTATGGAGAGACCAGCACTGTAAGAGAAGGAAAACTTGATACAAACCCTATACCAACCCGTTTGGCCAGCGTGGTATAGTAGGCCAATTCCTCCTTTCAAAGGAGAGGCCTAGTCCAGCAGTGGACTGTTAAAGGCTGATGATAATGATGATGATAAGGCTATGACTAAAACTATGTTACATTTATAAATCACGTATCTGCAAATTTAAGCATCCTATTTTTGAAGTATAAAAAACCTATTAAAACTTTGCTGTAAAAAAGAAAATCTCACAACCGAGTCACAGGGTATCCCTAGATCGGGAGACAGGTCACACACAACATTAGAGGAAACAAAAGTTTAAGTATTAATAAAGTTATATATATATCGAAACTTAGGTTGCACTAAGTTACATGACACTTCGTTAATTCGTATAAATTACTTTTGCACCTTACCGTCACGTCTCGCCAATAAAACTTCTGATCTAGAACTCAATAGTTGAACAACCGCCGCTCCGCCTTTAAACTGGCGACTGCAACTGAAATTAATTCAATAAAGAAACCTTGGCGCATTTTCTTCATCTACCGCACAAAGTACAAGAAGGCATAAAGTTTCCTTTTATATGTAATTATCACACAATAAACCCTCAATCGTATCAAGAAAATGGATTGTATTAACAAGTCTATCTTGTGGACTTGTGAAGTGTTTAAGACTGACTGCGGCCTTCTGCGGCAATCATTCGGGTGTATTCGTTGGATCGTGCAAACCACTGTAAGAGTGCTGAGACTACTTGAATATAACGCTTTAGTAAACACGTTACATCGATTCTGACAGATCCAATTTCGGTCCATAAACTTTACTTGGCAATTTTTGTATACTTGTGTTGTGATTTTAATGAGAGGTATTTTGTAAATGTAGTACTGATTGTACATGGTGTCCTCGAAGGGACATGTTTATAGCTAAGTGACAGTCTTTGACTTCTTTACATAGTGACTTAACATCTTAAATACATAATACAACAACAAAATTAAGTAAGTTATGTGCCAGTTACAATTATACCCTAAGTTGTCTGTTAATGTCAAAACTGTTTCAGCATGCTTTATGTGGGTGATAAAAGCCCACAAGAGGAATAAAAAATGATTTCTGAACTGATTCACCCAGGTGTACAAAGTAGAATAAGCCCGTAAATAGTATGTACGAATGCTATTGATGTTGGACAACAATTGTTATTCCTGGGCGACCTGGAGCCTAAATAAGGACATGCATTAAGACCTAAGCAAATTCTACAGCAATGATAAGATAGCGTTTTTGTGCGAGTTCAACTCTGACTTGACCGCATTTGAAGCCGAATTACAGTTAGGCGAACACTCTTGAAGCCTTATTTCAGTTGTCACAAAAAAATAATTTATTTTCGGGCAGGACATAACTAAGTATTCCTTTGTAAACGTCTTTCTTCTCCATCCATTTATGACAGAAAGTAGACAAACATGGGGATGAGCGTAAGTAGTTTGTTACGAGTTAAGTATGATTGGTCCCATCACGACTACGACGACGATAAAGTCGGGATTATTTCGCGGAAAAAATAAAAAAGCTGAAGCGCCCGTTACTTTGAGAATAAGAGTAAATAAAAAGTAAAGCATTCTCAACTACAGCACTTCAAAACTTAATTCTAAGAGAGTGTATTGAAAATATATTATATTTTCAATTCCTTGGACTACTTTAATGTTGCCTTTTTACACATGTCAAAGTCGAAACCACTAGTTCAATACGAGTTAAAAGGGCTTCTGAGGGACAATTTACAGATTTATTATGAAATAATTCTAGTTTTATTGCCACACTCACACTCACGTAAGTGACAGGCATTTGTCACGACATTTTAAATTATCTCAATATATAATCATTTCAAATTAATTGGAAATTGTTATTTCAATAAAATATTCCTAGCAATACTGATTATATAAGCTCCCTGCTATCACATTAATTCTAGTATCAGCGGTTGAACCCTCTATAATCTAAATCACTTTTCCTGGAACCGCGCTTTATTTGGACCCTTTGTTCCAAATAGTATCCATAATTTGACACGAGTCACAAAACTTTAGATTAGTAGGTACAAAAGCTGGCAATACCTCGAAATTGTCCAACCGAGCGTTTGTTTATTCTCGCAGCGATTGAATCTACATACTATCCTTTATTTAATATTTAGAGTGGAACAAAAGGGCCAATCCTCGCAATCATGTCACTTCAGAAAATAGACATAATAATCAGTGCTGATAATAAAACTGCAATGGACCAAGTTTGAAATGGGATGTCGCCCTTGAATAGACTTCATCATCATCAGCCTTTAACAGTCCACTGCTGGACTAGGCCTCTCCTTTCAAAGGAGGAATTGGCCTACTATACCACGCTGGCCAAACGGGTTGGTATAGGCTTTGTATCAAGTTTTCCTTCTCTTACAGTGATGTTCTCTGCATAATATGCTCCCTCTGTCGGCTCTTACGACACCCATGGGATGATATGGGGTGGTGACAAACCGTATTCTTAATCCGTCACCACACGGAGATGAATAGACTTAGCTAAAGATAATATAATAGCGCCTTGTTTGTGAAATGCCGGTGAGAGAAGGTACCTAGTTAAGGTTTGTGACTTTGATGAAATAAGACAGCCCTGTAAACATACTTTTTTATAGTATTTTCTTGGATTTACGCGAATGTTACACATTGAAATTAAACTACAGTTTACGGATTTTATCGCGTTATATTGGTTTACTGTTATTACATTTAAACCGAATTTAATACTTTTCTTTTTCTCGCATTGGGAACCCTATTGTGGACCGTCCTCTAGGGTGGCGACACTCTAGGGTTCAAGTCTGACGCAGACGGTCAGTGAGAATGTACCCACTAGAAACACTGCGGTCACGCGAATCGTGTTTAGCAACAAATTATGTTATGCCGGGAACTGTAAACATGAACTACCTTAGCTATCTTTTTCGAGAAACCAAAATCAAAAGATTACTAATGATTTTTAATATAAATAGCTAATCATATTTTTAAGATATAATTGCTGTTTCTTCATTCATCATTTTTAGGGTTCCGTAGGCCACAAGGAACCCTTATAGTTTCGTCATGTCCATCCGTCTGTCCGTCCGCAGCCTAGCTCAAAGACGCCTGGTGCTAGAAAGCTGATATTTGACATGAATATAGACATAAGATATTGCAACAAAACTGTAGAATAAAATTTAGGAAAATATTTTTTTAAGGGTATCTCCCCTACATATATTGTGGGGTTGAATTTTTTTTTGGTTGCATACCCCATCATGTGGGGTATCTTGGGATAGTTTTAAAAAAAATATTATAAGTTTGCTCAAATCATTTTTCGATCAAGTGATTGGTTTGTCAAATATCAAGCTTTGAAGTGAAAAAAATTGTTAGACTCAAGTGTCCCCCCTCTCTGCCGGCTAAACTATTAATTTGGAAGAGGTGAAAAAAATCACAAATGTAGTACATATAACGAATTTAAAAGGCAAAAACTATCACGGCTAAGTAGATATCACTAGTTTACGAGTAATCGTCGGTTAACTTATAAAGAGCTATTTCTGTGAGTTTACATTAGGCGCGCTGGCTTAATCTTAAAGATATACGTACTTTGGTATACTACGGTACTACGTATGTACAGTAGTAGTATATCTTGGAAACCACATTTTATGTTTACAATACATAACTGGATACATACCTACCTAGTAATTTTCTAAACAAAACTTAGGTTCTTATAATAGTGTTATTAAAATTATTTTTTCAGCAAAATAAACAGTCGGATTTGTTGTACATTAATACCCTTTGCAGCAAGTCATTATGGGCAACTACGGAACCCTACATTGCGCGTGGCCCGACACGCACTTGGCCGGTTTTTATTGAATAAAGTTATTATTATTATTATTATTATTCAACCCAGCGCCCTTCTCACATTTTATAACCCAAACAACAACTTTTACTAATATTAGTTTAAATTGGTTCAGTTTAGTTTTGAATCCGAATAAGCAAATATAATTATTAAAATTAATAATTAATAATAACTGCCCGAGGCGGGTAATTTGATTAAATTTTCTACAACGTAATTCAGTAACCATGTTTACAGATCTGGTCGCATTTTGTATAATTTGGCTAAGCTACTCGTATATACCTTCATTTAGTGATTAATATATTAATCTATTAACCGAATTTACTGATGTTATAAAAATCTTATACATTTCGAAATTTTCATACCAGCGTCACACTAATCAGTAAACTAAAATAAAATAAGTAAACTCGCAATATTTTCGGCAAAGGCACACATTATGATCGTATACACCGTAAAAATGCATGCACATAAACATTGTGGATGAATGAATGCACGTGAATACAAATATTTTATAATGGTTATTATTTAGGAACTATCAAAACACTCCACGGCAGCATACTCCATGAAATTTGCTTTGCCATCTGTCTATTGTAGTGTGCAAACAAAAGTAAACATCCTCTTCCTTGCTTCGGTAGTCGGATTGACTGCCTTTCACCCATGACTTGGTAGAACCAATAGTTTCACTTGGTTGCGGATACAGAATCTACTACAGAATATTTCAAGACGGAAAACCCAATATCAACCATACCTTATTCGGGCATCAAACGTGATATCTCATGTAACACTCAATATATCTGATTTCTTTAACAACTATATCTGTCACTGCAATTGAAATATACAAATCACTAGTAAAAAATCACCTAAAATCTGTCACCCGGAAATCTGTACGTATATTGTTTGAACCATACCCATTAATTTACCTACACCGTGAGGCTTGCAGGAACACAAAACAATTCAATTACCAACACAACACTTGTTCATCTAGAACAAACCGCAGACGGATATCCATTATACTCGAGTATGCACCACGAGTATTTTGAATACAAGGAAGCGTCGTACTTTATGCTAATATTAAACTATTCATTAACTGAAATGTTCCGGACTATTAGCATGCTTGTACCGCAAACTAATAAATTATTAACTATGTTTAGTGCTCATCTAATACTAAGCCGGGATTATTACTATCCTTTAGGGGTTTCCTGGTACTAATATCAGATACGGTGGCGCCGTTAAACTAATATCTTTGTACCAATTGTGATTGCTACTGGATTAAAACTGATCATAATTACGTGATTTTGAGGTATTGTGTATACATACGTATGAAATAACGGGTGAACCTGTACTACATACAATATACATATTGATAAACTAATGTTTGTTGACATCGATCAATCTATGTGGTATCCAATAGTTTTGGTACAAAGTAACAGATATAATTTCTATACTAAAGGGCTAGATAAAGTCGATTTGATGTAAACATTTATAATAATGGTTAGCAAACTTATGTTTTTACACCCTTGTCTACGTATATCCTAACTACATGCAAGCTACATGTTTCACGACAGTTGTTTGAATAATAAAACTCACATTTGCATTTATAATATCAGCTGTTATGTCTAACATTAATTTCCGTAGGTTATCACGCTAAATATTTTCTAAAAGAATCGACTGAAACGAAATTTGCAACTATATTATACTAGACTTTTCCTACGGCTTGGTTCACCGCGGTAAAAAGTAGGCTATGTCGCATTTCCACACAATATTCATACCTTAACATCGCTGTGTAGTGTAAGAAGAGGACATACAAACATATTTTGGTATTTATAATATTAGTATGGCTTCGACATTCAACTCTTTCAATTGTGTTGGATATTATTCGTTAAAGCCTATTTGCTTCTAATGCTCCTTACACCTGCGTCTTTACGCGTCAATTAGCGCGTTAATTTACGAGCTACGTAGATGTGGCCAACATTTTAACGCGTTAAATTACAAATTGTCAATGCGAATTTTTAACGCGTTAGTTAACGCATTATTGGCCATTGCCATTAACGTCAACGCTAACGCAGGTGTAGCAGTAGCATAATGTTTCCTACATATTGGCTCTGTGAAAAGAAGTGATTGCCAAATGCAACTTAGGGCTAATTGAGTTGCATTTGAATAGGACCAAATTATTGGATATCGATATTTCCAGATTGGTTCCTAAATTCATAGATCGGTGAAATAGGTCGAAATGATCGGAATTGCTAAAAGTAGAAAGGCAGAATATATTGAAACTATAGCTAACATCAGTGGATACTGTGTTAAGTATACGAATTAAGCTTGATGTGGATTAGACTAAGTCTAGAAATTGTTGGAATTAGTTCACGTTCTAGTATGTAGCTAGTATCTGATAATACGATCAAACGGGCTACGTTCGATCGTACGTTACATACATACATACATACATACATAGACTCACGCCTGTTTCCCCGAAGGGGTAGTAGGGCAGAGGCATTTTAAACGCCCACTTTTCGGCAGTATTTTGATCCCACGTAATAGGTGGCGAGCCTATTGCCGCTTATCGTACGTTATGTTGTCTTATTAATGAATATTGACTAAGGCTACTACGAATACTACGACTTGACATAGTTGAATACCACATCCTAATTGCGGAATGAACATCCCAATTGGAAGTTGCATCGTCCGTCGCCGCTTACTGTGGCCGTGGTGCTAACAGTATGTAGGTATTTCGCGGTGCAATGTTTTTTGTATTCATAAATTTCATACATTCATACACTCGTGGTTTGTAATATATTAGTAGTAGTTATTGATATACGCCGTGCTTGTCACAGACAGCATGGCAAATAGACAACAAAATAAAGTAAAATTCAATGATACGATCAAGTCAATCAATAAAATTACTGCTTTTAGTTCATTATATTCATCTATAAAATCTACAGTTTAAATAGAATAACATTGACCGTGTTTACTAAATCGTCGCATGTTGTTCAACCAATGGGTCCATAGCTTAAAAAAACCTATAGTCCAGTGTTCTTCTTTATGAAAATGTTATAATACACTGCAAAACCAACAACCCAAGAGCTATTCAGAAGTCGGTATTCCAAAAACTTAGTTGATCGGGGATGTTTTACGTCAGCAACAAATTAAGTGTTTGACAGAAATTAGGCAGCTGGCTTATAAATCAGCTTGTATAGTACACTGTAGCCAACTCACTTTACTTTATTCAAACAAACTTCTCGTTGTTGGTCTCGTATTTGCGAAGTAAAACCTAAAACTTAACGTAATGCTTGTACCAAAGTATGCAACAGTGAATTGTGAATAGCCCGACAGGAGTGATAAATACATGTTCCTAAAGTTTCGTTTCAGAAATGAGCGTTGAATTTCTAAAGGCACGTTTGTTAGTTTTTAAAGTAGGTGCCACACTTTCGAGCTGCTAATGGTTTGGATTATGACATTCGACATATACGTTATGTGAATTTGCTTTTTTATACGGATATTCTTTCGAGCATGCGAAGCATAACTCGTGCCAACGTAAAGACGAGAGAGTTTTCAAACCGACCGCCGATAACAAATCATGGTGCTACTGTGTTTACGCAAGTGTTCATCGTCTGGCCTTGAATAATTATGACCAGGTTACTCAAGACCGATACTGTGCACAAAACGTTTTGTAACCGTCAGAACTGCGGCATGTCCGATGCTCAAATTATTTGCAAATTAATGAAACACATACGTAGTGTAAAAAAAATTACAGCTTCATTTGTGTTGAAATTTATATTCACATTCATGATACGTAAATATTTACTTTGTTAACGTTTGCCTTAGAAACTGCATTTCAAATCTTTTCATGTTGTCATCTTTAGTATAAACTAAAATAGGATACATTCTCAAGTTAGATTAAATGGACTTTTTTTATAAGATACATTGTCACAAGATATAAATTATTGAAACATTTCAAGTTATGTTGATTCGAAGACAGCACTGGCGCTGAAGCAACACAGATATTGATAGCCTTGTTTTTCTTTGGCTATGATATAACTTTCAGTGATTGTTCAGCTTTGAACATTCGGAAAACTTTTGAGGTTTGGTATGCAAGCATGCAACTTTTGAATCAACGAGGACTTTGATAACAACGAAGTTAGACATGAGTTCACTAATATTACGCATTTTAATCGATTATCTTTAATCGATTATCTTTATGCATATAGCGAATTTGAATTTTCATGATAATAAGTTAACTGTACCTTATAGTTATTTATGTGTTTATACGCATACATTAAAACTCAAAACAAACCCTACTTTTTGTTATACGTAGTTGGGTAAACAAAACGCGCTGCGGCAGCTGCAGTACAATAAACGAGTTTTTGTCCAAAAACGTTGCAAAATAGTAAAACGTATTCGCGAGTCAGAGTCCATAACATTTTCATTTCATCCGTTACCTCGTACATGTTAAATATTTCGTGTATTTTCAAATCTCGCAGCCCCGATGAAGTTTGCTAGGTCCAAAGAGTACTAGGTATAGAACCTAGACACTTTTCGCATTGTTAAATTTTTCTTTTACGTACTTTTTAGTAGGTAATAGTATGTGTCCCGAATGTGCCCCGTAAATGGCATTCATTTTGCTCTGTTTCATATAGAACGTAAAATCCTGGTTGGCAAAATGTGAGAGGGACACAAAAATGTTTAATGGAATCACTGATGTGATGTTAAGATGTCGAGTTGTACGTATTTAAATTTTAAATAACCTTGGTGATCTAATAGTACAGACTATATGCGAATCCGGATCATGTAGCCTTGGGTTGGATTTCTAGTTGGGTTAAAGTCATAGTGGTTTCTAATAAAAACTTCAAATAGAAAACGTAGGCTCTCTAATCACTGTAACACCCTGACGCTGAGCACCAGCTATTGGTGTTACAGTGATTGGAGACCCGACGTTTTATCTTACCAAAGGAAAAGTAACCTTTCAAATTTTACTACCTTATTTTGAAATTCTTGAGAGGCTAGTATTTCTCTTAATTATGTCAGTGAAACTATTAGTTTCATATTTGTAGTGAAAGCATAATATTTGTATATCAACGTCTTATGTCTGGCACCGGCTTCAATGAAATATCCTAAACAAGTAACAAGTGATGACGTGTTTTGAGACAGCCGAAGCGAATGCATTGCAAAAAAACTTAAACAGAACTTAAACAAGTATTCCTATAACCTCTGCCTCGCTTGAGCGATCTAAGGTGCTTCGACCGCGCAAGGTGTCAAATGACGAGATGACGCGGCCACTTGACACCGCCCAGGGTCGATAAATTAGTTTTTGTGCGCTCCTTGTTCACCTCTGTGGTTTCAACTAATGATTTTGTTAAACTTAATGAATGATTCTTTCATATGATTCCAAATACACTACGTTTGAATGAAGTGTTTACTTTATGCGAAGGGCCGAACCGGATACTATGTAAACAATTACGACTTTTAACGACTTACTCGAAACAATTGCTTATCGTGATAACAATATGAGTTCAACCTTGGTTCCTTTTGTTTTGTTATATACCTGGTTTTTTGCCAACGTTTCGGCTGACTTGCTTCAGCCGTGGTCGCAGCGGTACTGATGAGCTCAGCGCCGTCCTTGTGTTGTGCGGGTTTGGACACCTACCCTCACTTGATTTTTATTTTTGTTTTTAACCGCACCGTCGGTACCTCGACAAACTACACTAATTACGTCTACACACTGTTGAGCTGTATCATTGCGGCGGTGTTTACACTTATTGATGACTGGATTCCAAGTTGTTGATAATCTAAATCCATCCATTGTCGAGGTATTTAATTATATATAATATATTATTTAATTATTTATTTTGAAAGGTAATTTTAAGCGTCTACCTGTTACAGTTAGTTATTTTGAGCAAAAAAATAAGAAAAAAAAACACGTTTTTTTGTATGGGATCCCCCTTAATATTTTCATTTTTTTTTGTTTTTAGTATTTGTTATTATAGCGGCAACCGAAATACATAATTTGTGAAATTTTCAGCTTTCTAGTTATCACGGTTTATGAGATACAGCCTGGTGACAGACAGATGGACAGACAGACAGACAGACAGACAGCGGAGGCTTAGTAATAGGGTTCCGTTTTTTAGCTTTAAGGTACGGAACCCTAAAAAGGGTACAATTATATATAACATAAGATGCTTTCGGCACGCATGTAAAACTTTACTGTGGTGTGAATAAAGAACCTTATAGGTATTTATTAGGCTTATCTTGAATCCCCACTTAACTATTTTCAGTAACCGCAAATGAGAGCCACATACGGTAGACTTTAAAACGTTACCAATAATTATAATATATTCCTTTTCTGTCCTCAAATCAGGACGTCCATATTATCGCTAATCCTTCCTAAAGCAATGGCCTATTATAGAATCAAAAGACACAAATAACACACAATTAATCCAACACAACCAAAATAAATTAATTAAATCACCATATAGTTTAAAAGCTGTTAACTAACGGTTCCTTTAAACGCTTATAATATATGTGTGGTTACGAACCCATATTAATGCTTGAGAATTTCAAAGCCACTTGCCATTAAAACCCCTAAGATGCATCTAATAGAATTTAAAGGACACGGTTGGCCTTCTTCAAATCTTGTTGGTTGACACACGTGTCGAATATATACTGTGCCCTCTCTGTACAGTAGGCTCGTACAATAACAGGTCAAGATATACTGGATATTTCGTATGCGTATAGGTATTTGATGGAAAGTTGTAGCAAGTTATGCGACGACGGCATCTATTACTACTTCGATTTTATGGATGGTGAAATCTTGAATATGTCTATATTGAATATGTTTTGGTATTGGGTAACAAACTATTGAGATTGAGTGCTCTTGAATGTCTCAACGTTTTCATGACATAGGTGTGCGTTTATGGTTGCAAGGGATCTTATAACATGTTCTATTCCCTCATTAAGACTGTGTCGTACTTTACACCTCTCTTCGCCCTGTCTCAATTTGCCAGCCACATCACAATTTTACCGGATGTTAATGATGTTCATTTTAGTCTAATTATTAGAGAAGCTAATTAACACAGTATTTTTTTAAAGGGGCGATATCTCTTGGATAACTTCTATATTGCAGGGGCTTTACAAAAATAAAACCAAAAACACAATTTACACTTAAATTGAAGACAACAATTTGTGAGATCCACAAATTATAGCCCGGATTGGAAATCAAACACTCGGCGCAGTTTCAAGGTGCGAAACTACTACTTAATTAAACCACTATATCAATGTAGGTATAGTGGTATAGTAATTTCGCACCAATAGGTATGTACCTATGAGAAATATTTTCCTTTCTTTATGATTTGCTTGTGTCAGAATTTATTGTAGAAATAACAATACAAATAAAGAGTAACAGTCCTATGTTTAACTTACAAACATTTCGTGTCTCAAAAGGCCTTTTGCCTATTGTATGTACGTCTAAAAATTAAAGAAAATTATTATTTACTTTAGGGTATTACAATTATGTTTTCGTTCTATGCTTACGTTCTATACGCACTCTGGGCTTATAATGGAGATGCCGAGTAATTTTAAAGGTGTCTAGATAATTAGTAATCACGGGGCTCAATACTCAGTTCATATTAGTAAGCGAAAGTATAAAATAGAATTTTTAAGCATCGTCTTACCTAAGAACTTGTTTAGGCGGATTATCCAAGGTCCGTCAAAGATTTTTCCATAAAAATCGTAACGTTGTATGCCAGTTTCACCATTCACTTATTCAAATAAATGTGTTTAGAAATATTTTGTTTGTTTCTATTATAATTCCAGATTTGTAAGAGTTACTCCATGCTCCATGGATATTAATCCATACTTAATTGTAAGAATGGCTGTCTAAAGGAATCCCGCAAAACAATGCATTAAGAGCAGAATAATTCAAAACCACTTCTTTATTAGGGCCATAGTTGTTGTCTACAGAAGCTTGCAAAGTTAACAGTTTCTGTTCAAAATTAAAAGGGTAACAAGTAGGCAAATATAGTCAGAGATCAATGACCTGAAAATTGGGAGCATATCAATGTCACGATGTAGATGAACGAAGGTTGGGAGAACTTTTCGTTTAACAACAACCGTGATACTAGATATTTCAGCGCCAGCTTTTCCTTTTAATTCTGTTAACCCACTGTCTGTGTTTAGGGTCACTAAAATGCCTATAACAACACATATTAACGTGGCTTTTCAGGTAGTTCAGACTAATCACAACCTATATGGGTTTACAAAATAACGAGTAATGCTCGATTACTGATTTTCGATTACTCGATTACTTAAGTGAACTTTTCATCTGGCTAGGAAAAGTTAATATTGTTATTGTGTTCTTCTATCTGTATTGTGTAGTTATATTCATATTGTCACTGTATAATATTTTAATATTTGTACATAAGATCCGCAGTAGAACCAAAGTCGCCAACATAGCTCTCCGGATAGCCAAGCTGAAGTGGCAGTGGGCAGGGCACATAGCTCAAAGAACCGATGGCTGTTGGGGCTGAAAGGTTCCGGAGTGGCGGCCACGTACTGGACGACGCAGCAGAGGTGGCCTACCTCTGCTGCATCGTCCCCGCAAGGT
This sequence comes from Euclidia mi, assembly GCA_944739405.2. Lineage (NCBI taxonomy): Eukaryota > Metazoa > Arthropoda > Insecta > Lepidoptera > Erebidae > Euclidia > Euclidia mi. The sequence continues at coordinate 57,480,309 of OX123181.2, forward strand.
GGACCGACGATCTCGTCAAAATCGCAGGAGGCGGTTGGATGCGGGCGGCTCAAGACCGGTCTGTGTGGAGAACCTTGGGAGAGGCCTATGTCCAGCAGTGGACGTCATTTGGCTGATATGATGACATAAGAATAAAACTTGCAAAACAAGTAATTTTTAACTAGGACAAAAAGTATTTTCAGAACAAACCTTGTTGCGACATCAAGAATATTACTTTAGATTCCTAAGTTCTTAGTATAACGCTATTGGCGAGTAAATTATATTCAAAGGACTTTGTGAAAGAAGTCTAGTAAGATATAAAATGGAGTTGATTCCGTTTGTTTAGTATCTAAATTAGCGTAGCGAAGTCCATAGTTTATTTAAGATAAGATTAGAAAAGATCAACAGTAAGTCTATATTTTATGATATTGAAGCTCAAATCAGTATTATCAGGTATTATTTACATAGTACAGGAAATATTGGATTACAAATCCAAACGCAAAGATCGGCTGGTATTTACTATAAATGATTCTGCAAAAGTTATTAAATCCTTGAATTATTTTGTGTATATTGTGTACAATAACTAGTTATATTGTACACAAAATTATGTTTAATACATACAAGGAAAATTATACTAATGTTATATGTAGTTTTATGTACAAGGTCAATCTTTGCTCTACATTGAATTTTTTACCAGTTTACCTTTGACACATGTACGAGATATGGAAATATTGTTTCAAATACAAGGCTAAATTCCAGTGCACACAATATTAATTAAAATTTGGAAGTCTTATTTTACGCTTGACTGCCTATTTTTTGCCGCAACGCCGAAACGTTCGGCCATCATGGTGTCTACTTACACATAAGAGCCCGTTTCCACCTAGACGGATCGGCTGTGTGTGACCGGAATCTTATCAAGAAAAATCCTGTATCCTAAATATTCAGCCAAACGATGCAAGGAACATCAAGCGAAACAACATTTTGTGGATGCAAAGTAACGCTCTCCCTCTTTAATCAACAATCACCATAGCTATTTGCTAGCTATATGCCTGATAGAAAGCAACCACAAAGGAACAGTGTTGACAACGCATCCTGCTACCGGTGACGTTTATAATTTGCATGGTGTCTCAGCTAATGAGCAGCCGGAATTATTTAGCTCAGAAGGATTAAAGTTACAACGTTATCTGTACGACTGATGGACGTGTTGACATTTATGCCAGAGCTCTGTCCAGTAAATGATATATCACTCGAAAAAGAAGAAGTATCCGGGTTCACCGTAAGTTGAAAGTCCCCTTTGAGTATTTTTAATCTTTCACGTGTTATCTTAGAAGATAAACTTATGAGGTGATTATTAGGTTGAAAATCGCATGCACCTGTTTTCTCCAATCACTATCGATAGCTGATTACTCTCTGTAAGTCATTTGTTTTGTAGACGTTCATTTGTTTTGTAGGCGTTCATTTGTTTTGTAGGCGTTCATTTGTTTTGTAGACGTTCATTTGTTTTACACCTTAAACAAAAGAACGTCTACAAAACATATTCATTCGGATATATGAGCGCGATGTCGTGACACTACGGATCATTCCCAGTAGTTCTATTGAATACCCTTGTAAAAACATACATAGAACTAGACTGGGACATTTCCTATTACTTATCCCATTAGTTCTATTCTCCTCATCAAGTTGTGCTTATAGAATTAGGACAGTTCTATCATAGAACTGTTCAATAGGGCTACTGGGAATGATCCCACAAAATAGTAGAACTTGAAATTAACGAACTGAAATTAATAAACTTATTACACAACAATATTATCTGGGAGTACGGTTAAGCTTTGAAAGACCCACCATACCCCTAGGGGTACGGTGGGTCGACAGCGAAAACTGTGCAGTACAATCTACTTAGTTGTTTAATACTAAAAGGAGAAAAACAAGAACAAGTGAATGGACTTTGATCATCCGTCAATGTTTGTAACTTACGTATGATTTTGTATTTCTATAATAATAATATATTTTGTTGATTCAGCATCAAATCACTTTTATTACTTGACAAAAACGCACATCAGTATTTTATTATTACGAATGTCCCATCTGGATACTTTGTTTTTTAGTCTTTGAACACGCACAATACTGCTTCTCTTTTACACTCGCTAAATGCCAATTTTTTTATTCACTCTATTATTTGTGATACAAAATTTATTATACATTGTAAATAAAACGTTTTAATATTGTAATACTCATGAATGAGAAGTGATTCCATAACTTTTAGTCATTTTCCTACTATAGTTTGTGCAAAATCTCATTACACACGACGGCATTTTCAAATGTAACGTACACACACGCGAGTAGAAGAGCGAGCGCTTCCGACCGCAGCGCGTACGCGACTCAAGCCAAATGAGACATTTAGCCTGTTTTTAATGTGCCACTTTTGAAGTTCGCATAACTCATCTACGCTTTTTTTTACGCTGCGCTGTCGTACACGCACACACGAAACCCCCGTCCCCTCACCCCGCTCACTCGCTGACGCCACCGCTGTGTTTTTGTTTTAGCGGGGGGTGAGGTCGAGCTACGCACAGTACTGCAACCTCGCCTTAACAACGTAATCTTCTCCGCGTCTTTTAATATGTCCATACCAACGAAGCTGGTTTTCAGTGATTTTGTCGGTGATTGGTGCAACATTAAAACTTCCTCTTATGTATTCGTTACTAATTTTATCTTCTCTAGTCACACCTGCCGGCCACCTAAGCATTTTCATTTCGTTGGTATGCACTTTTTGCTCATGCGTCTTCTTCACTGCCCTGCACTCAGTTCTATAGAGCAGGGATGGGCGAACTGCCGTTTTATACTCTTTACCCTTGGTTTTAATTGGGATACGGGGATCACAAAGCACGCCGGTTAGTGAACGCCATTTTAGCCATGCGGTACTGACCCTGTAGGTGACGTCCGCATATATTTGCGTCCGTTGTTAACATGGAGCCAAGATATTTAAATTTTTTTACCATAGGTATAGGCGTTGTACCAATACAAACAGTTTCTGGACAAATGTATCCACTAAAAGGGTATTTTAGATACTCTGTTTTGCGCCTGCTAAGTCTCAGGCCATACGTTTCTAGTGCTCGCGTCCATATATTTAATCGTTCCTGCAGATCTATTGCTGTGTTGGCAGCTAATATTATATCGTCCGCGTATAGCATCGTCTACGGTAGAGGGCATGGTATATCCTTCGTGACATAATCCATCACAAGGTTGAATAACAGTGGGCTTAGGGCAGATTCTTGGTGAACTTTAACCTTGAATGCTGCGCTTAGTCCCGCTAGGGCACGGACTCTTGTGCTCACATTTTCATACATGTCTTTGATAAGACTCACTTAATATCCTGATACGTTTTGAGCACGAAGAGCTTCCTAGACTAATTTGCGGGGTACTCGATCAAAGGTCTTTTCGAGGTCAATGAATGCAAAATGTAGGTATTTGTTGTTGAGCCTATACGCCGTCCTTAAACTAAAATGCCGTTAAGTGACATTTTGTCATTTTTGAGTTTCTTAGACCATTTTTATCACAAAAAAAGCTCTATCGATCTGTCTGACAACAGTTTCAATAGCTCTTATGGTTATCAAGATATAAAAACATGAAATGCCGTTACATGCACAAATCATGTATCATACCTACGCTAAAATGCCGTTATGTGACGTTGCTAAGCTAAAATGCGGCTTAGGCTACATAGCCACAAATTTTATCAAATAATTTGTAATTTTTTGCCTTGCTACATTGCCGTTATATCATTTTCCAACGCTATATTGCGACAAAAGTACTTTAACGGCTTTTAAACTTAGCTATTTTAATTATTGATGTATAAAATCATAAATATAAAGCCACTATTTAAGAATCCTATGCTTAAATGCCGCAAAAAGCCTTTTGCCGCATTTAAGCGTTTTATTTAAAAATATTTATTTTACAATTCACGAATTGATTTCTTATATAACTGCATTTATTTAATAATCTAGAAAATATTTTAAGTTTGTTCAAGACTAAATTGCCGCTATTCAACATAACTAATCTAAAATGCCGCTAAGTATTCTCGCGCGCGTATAAGTTCAGCTGATTCAGCGCACACGCTGACGGGACACGGTGCAGGTGATTAGTTATTTCGTAACCTTAGCTAATAACATTCTTAGGTATTTACCAACATTTCTCAGAAGCACGCTTTTTTGTTTTGGTTTACCAAACTATGGTCTTTAAGTCTACAGGGCCAAGCAGGTGCTTATGTGCGTGTGTATCTTCGCCTCGCTTTTACTAAAGCAATGTTACTGAAGCATTACTCTTATGTACGATTTCCACCTAACGTGCACAGTATAGTTAATTTATACAGTATCTTAATACATAAAATCCTTGCTTTACTGACTGACTGACAGATACGCTACAGCTGAAACTATTGGGCGCAGCAAGCTGAAATTTAGACTGTTCCTTGGGGACCGTAGGGGTGCACTAAGAAGAAATTTTCCGAAATTCCCACGGGATCGGTCAAAACGGGTAAATTTTTAAAAAATGCAGGCGTAGATGTTGGCGGCCTCTAGTTTCAGTATAAATTAACATTACTACACAGTGTAAAGTCACAATTTATTCCCCAGTGACTGCGCGCTCCCCCTTGCTTGTATTTCCTTGCATCATTTTGCAAAACCCGTTAACGGCCCGAGACTATACTTGATAATAAAGAATAAATGTAAGCATCGAAGCAAATTCAATGCAAACCACATCAGAGTTAACGGTAGGCTTCGGTGTGAGTTAAGATTTATGAAACAATTTTAATTCTTTTAAATCAAATTAGAAAAAAACAGCTGGAGAAATGATTAAGTGAACTACAGTAACAAACACGCATTGAGTGCTGTGTTATTTTACTCAAACGTCACAACAAAGAGCGAATTTAGAATCGTATCGTTTCTCGTGATGAAAATATTGGTCCAGTACTGTGGTACTACGGTTTCTTATTGTGATAAGAAATACTCATAAACGTGTTAAACCAAGAAAAACTGACCAAATCCTACAAAAGTGTAAGTTCACTCAGAAAAAGTACTGGTTGTTGTCTAGGGGACCAGTGCTGGTATCGTGCACTTCAGTTTTTCAAGATCTGGACAACCTATTACGGTAGATCTGTATTATGAACAATAATTGCAAACTATGATGGGAAGGTTCCTGTTAAACAACCGACACCAGTCAATCGTTATAATCATAATCATATTTTTATGCGTTGTAGTCCACTGCTGCTTCAGAACTTCGCGAAAGACGGTTGCTAAATAAGAGGGAGCGGAGGTTAAAAGTCTTCGACACCCTCCATACTCCCTAGGGCCTGTCACTTGCTCCAACAGATTATCACTTTATTTCCAATTAAAGAATTTCACGAAGAAAATTTCAAAGAATTAATGTATTCTCGCCCCCACGATTTCTTCAACAATTTAATCAGTCAACTACGCATGAACTAAGGGGCAGTGCATAAACTCTCACTTTATTCGCAAATGTACAGTAAAAAATTAAGTTATATTTGTTTTTTAACCGTTACTGTCCCATTATTAGGCAAAAGTCTTCCTTAAATCCCGATAAACTATTAAGTCATTTTTTCGGCCTGCCTCAGTGTCGTCTTCAGGGTTTCATTGTGTGGCAAGGTGTATCCAGTTTTCGAGATGCATCTTAGTGACATGTCCCACCCAGTCCTATTTTAACTTCGCTGCTTTGACGCCCACAACGATTATGCTTAGTCAAAACCAGGCATAATGGATATGGGCTCAAAAGTGTATTGCGGTGTTTTGAATTTTTGGTCAGTCTTATAAATAAGCCACTTTTCATGGCACGATGGCAAACCACGGTCTATTTTAATGTTAAATTTAGGACTAAGACTATCTGATTTTATAACATTAATATACTATTTTTCTTCTTAACTTTTAAATACTTTGGCTTGAATGTCTATGGCATGTTAATGAATAAAAACTTAAGCATGTTGAGTTGAGCAAAATTCAATGGTAAAAAAATGTTCCATCCAACTTATAACGAATTAAAGACTGATGCAAAGTACATTACTTATTTAATTTTGACATAATACTCGTTTATTTTATATCAGAAATTAAAAACTTTTAAGACCATACAAGTTGCAGAACCAGAGAGAAGCTGGCATTCTCGATTAATCATTTATCCAAATTATCCAATTAATAATAAAAGGTCAATTGATAGTACCGAGTAATTTTAAGTAACTAACTGACTAGACTGACTTTTTGAGTTATTGTTTGTCTTAATTTAAGTTCCTCATAAAAAAATTGTTCTGATCGAGGTGAATTTATGAAAAAGAACATATTTTATAGATCTTTAATGCTGTCATATTGTTATGCAGTAAGTGTAAAAAGATTTGATAAGATATTTTAAAAAATAATGATTGATTTAGGAATTAACAAAGAATTTAATTAAATTGTTTGATTTCATTTGATTCTCTTTTCATTTTATGACGCGTATTGCATAGCTAAAATGCCGTTATCGCCAAAGGTTTTGTACTAAGCGGCATTTTAGTAATGTAATCAATAAAAAAGTCTATAACAAAAATATCATTGAGGTATTATTAAAATTAACTTGTCTTGATTGCCGTTAAGTGACTTAGCGGCATTATAGCGTAGTTTGAGTCTACTTTTTTAAGCAATAATGCTAACCTTTATTATCTCTAGCGCTTTTAACGGCTTTTAAGGTTTGTATTATACTGATTTTCTTAAGAGTGGTAATATAATTGCAATAAAAAAATGATTTTTTAAATATGTTTAATGTAAAAAATGTTTTTTTTTTTATTAATTTACAGAAACGTTTTCGAATGGCACTAGCACTGACTTAAAGAGCTTTTAATGACATATTTTTTGGTATTTTAAAAGTACATATGTGACTTCAAGTTAGAAAGTAGCATCCATTTAAAATTATTTCACCGTTTTTCGCGCGTATCTCAAAATGTGGTTTTGGTACTTAACGGCATTATAGTTTAAAGATGGCAGTATATTTTTCCATCAGGATTCTAACCGTCTGTATGGCATCCGAGGTAGACCAGGATGCTGTGAAGCTAAACTGGTTTGAGGACACTTTCAATATAATATTGGGGAGATCGGTGATAATTCGTTCCCATAATTTGAGTGAATGAGCCATCAATTTTATGACTCTATAATTTTCGCACTGCGCTACATCTCCTTTGTTTTGATAAAATGGCAGTAGATAACTTTGGTGCCATGAATCAGGGATACGTTTTGTGATCATGATGGTGTTACACAGTTTTGCTAACCAAGTTTCGGCTGTTGTGCCAAGCCCTTTCCATAAATTGGCAGAGACTTCATCTGAGCCCATGGCTTTATGGTTTTTCATTCGAGCTAAGGCACGCCTCACATCGTTCTCATTAATAATATTTAATATTGGTAAATCCTCATTTAAAAGCTAACAATAGTACTCGTACCATCTTTCATTTATTTCTGTGTTGTTTGTCAGTAATTTTTGGTCTTTACTTTTGATGTTTTTATTTGCTTTAATGTCAATGGTGGCTTTATGTCTGCGTTTTGCAAATTTTAGTACTTCGTCAGCTGTTTTGGCGGTTTCTAATCTATCATAAAAAGCCTGCATGCTTTAGGCGGTTTCTTGTGCCACGCATCACTTTGCACATCGCTTCGCCTCTTTATATCGGCCCTTGTCTGCAACCAGTTTTGTCCTTTGCCATTTGTTGAACAGATCTTTCTTTTTCGCCAAGATCTCTTTGATCTTATCATTCCACCAGCAAGGATCTTTACCGCGGTTGCGATATCCTTTAGAGACTCCTAAAATCTCTGCGGCTTTTGTTTTGTTGTAGGTTTCATACTAAGACCAGATATAATTTGCGTTTTCATAAACAACCTCCAAATCACTTTTGAGGTAATTTTTTTTTATCACACTTTTTAGTGTCTTACCCTTCGGGCCGTCTAGTTCTTGCCACTTTATTCTTGGTGTTCTGACAATTATAGTTTTTATGGGCTTTGGTAGATCGTATACGGCTACGAGTATGCGATGCTGGAATGTAAGGTCCTCGCCAGGTATAACCTTGCAGTCTTTAAACTTGCATTTGAAAGTCCCGTCGGATATGATGAAGTCTATCTGTGATGTTCGACCTGCACACTTGTATGTGATGAGGAGTTCCGATTTTTTTTGGAAGTTTGTATTTATGAGAGTCACCGAGTGCCATTCAGCAAATTCTAGTATCTCTTCTCCTTGTTTGTTTAATTCCCCTATCCCATACCCACCATGTACGCCACCACTGTTCCGTCTCGTGATGTTTCCCTTACCCACGTGGCCATTCAGTTAAATTAATACAATACAATAGGGGTATTGTATAGTATAAATTTGCTGGAATACTCTGCATAAGTTCGTCTCAATCATCCCAAAATTGTGTCTTTTCTGTTTATCTGCAGCCCATTTGAGGTGCGAAGGCTGATCCAGAGCAAATTTAACAGATATTATAGAGTGACCTCTTCCGTGTAATATTAATAATGCCGGCTTTAAAGTTGTTATCCAAGACTACTGCCACTTTGTTTCTTTTATTTTATTTTCCGTAGTAAATAACTTGATAATCATTCCCTATATCTTTCGACTTTGAGCCTTTCAATTTTTTTTCCTGGATGCTACAGATGTTACGTCGCTTACTTAATATTTTGTTCAGTTCCTGTCCCCTTCCCGTCAGAGACTCCAAGTTCCATGTTGCCAGTCATTCTATTAATACAAAAATGCAATTATTTGGTCTTGTCAAAAAGTTCATTGCCTAGGGGGTACGCCCTAGTATTCGGAACACTTATCACCTTACTAGAGGACGCCAGCAGCTACGCCAGCATTATTTTTTTATTTACCCGTTTTGGTCGATCCCGTGGGAATTTCAGGAAATCACTTCTTAGTGCACCCCTACGGTCCCCAAGGAACATATATGCCAAATTTCAGCTTCCGGCGCCCAATAGTTTTGGCTGTAGCTTGTCTGTCAGTCAGTCAGTAACGCAAGGATTTTATATATTAAGATTAATACTCGCGTCGCTTACAGGGTACGCCCTAGTGTTATTGCCCTTAAACATTCTGTTGTGCATTTCATGTGAGGAGTTGGTTTTTTTTGGCTATTAGTTTTACGGCTGGTTGCCACCTGACGCCAAGACAGTAGCTTATAATGAACAGCTTAGTTACCGCTGCTTTTTGGCTAAATACGCACGTAATCCTTAGTGGGCCATCCTGTCCAATTTCGTACCTCCAGCTAAACCAATGTACTCCAATATATGGAGGTTGCTTATAGCTGGGGTTTTGTCTCTTCCGCCTGTTCCGCCGTTCCGTCATACTATGTCTCCGACTTCACAGCCATTGAGGTCTTCACCTGTAACCCTGGGCAAGGATCCGCGTTATACCCTGCAGACCTGGGTCCTCAGTTGGACTTCGCCACCCGCCATACTCCGGCCTACTGGAATATGGGGTGCCCACCCCCGCGACAAGGACGCGCCAACTGAGATCTACTTCAGTGAGGGGCAAGAAAGGTGGCCCTGTTCCCCCCCAGGTCGGGTAAATGGTCTTGTATGATTACAAGACCAAAGGCCAAGGTGTGTGTCTGTGTATGTATGTAATATTTAACTGCAAAATCAAATAACGCCCTATAGTATATATAAAACTAGGTTCAATACCAGCCGCAAACATATCGCAATTCTTAATTACCTTAATCTAAAATTTTAATCTTGAAATCTCCGTGCTCCAATAATCCTTTATCCGTCAGATATTGGGACTCACGTGCGTACTACGTGAGCGAGGCTAATGACAGCTAAACGGTTCGAACATTATAATTAGGCACATGTAGCTCTGAGTATTGAAGTAATTACACTGATCAAAGGGGAGAACTGCTTCTAATAACTTCGTTAATATCGTGTTTTAAACTTATTGTTCGTGCAAGGAATACATTTCATGGCGCCGTACTGTATAAGAATACCTTGATTTCGATGTTTATTTACGTCTTGGTGTGTTCAGTAATAGCTCGGCGCTTTGACGTTTCTTGCTTACTGATTTTCTGGTCTCATTATACGGATTTGCCCTGTCGAAATACTTATGGATATTTCTTAATTAGAAAGAACAATGGCAGAAATAGGTCTGGGTTTGTTGTGGCGAGCTTAAACTTCATATGAACAAAACAAATTGTTTATTTTTTCTAATATTTTTTATATTTTCACTTTGTCTCGATAAAGCCGGATTATTTTATGATGATAAAAAGCATTCCAATTGATTGCCATAGACAATGGTGTGACAAGAATAGACGTTTGACCAAGGCGTTTGACATTGATGCGTATCGATTATTAAATAAGTAATCGATATGATCGACCTTTATAGGGTTGGTTTGGTTTAAAATATAATAATTAAAATGCAGTTAATTAATTGTTAATCAACATTATATCTATAAGCTAATTCTTTTGTAGCAAAACAACATTTAAATCAAATTAAAACGTCACAGCATCGTTTTAACGTTATAACGATTTCACATAAAATCGATTTAAAATGTGTAGCTCTGCTTTTGTCTTTGGCTGTGACAGGTAGATGCTACAGAATAGTGCGTTTAGATGTCAATCTGACATAATGCCTTTGATAATTCAAACGTACCCACATTGTTCATTCTTAACTAAACATTAAACACCGATATCTTCTTTTTCCGGCTTTCCCGAGTGAAAATAGAATAATTTATAGACTCTGTTACTTACGCCGAATTTTTTGATATATTTTTTATTACTGAGCGCTTCAATTTAATTTCAGACATTTTGATGTATGGAGATCTGCCATTGTCCTTTGATATATTATGTATGGATATGTTATACGATGGATAAACAACTTCAACCTAAGAGACAGACTTTCTTTCATTTTTTTTCTAATATTCTGTAATTAATTTGGGGTATTTAACCATGTGGCGCATAGTCTGGAGGTTTTTGAGATTATCCGCAAATACTATCAGGTCGTTTGCAAACCTTAAGTGGGACAGAAACGCACCATTGATGTTAATCCCGCAGTGGTCCTATTCTAAGCTTTTCATAGTGTCTTACAGGATAGCAGTGAAAAGCTTCGCTGTCTCCCTGCCTCACACCTCGCTTTAGCGGAACTGGTTTGGTAAAATCATGTACACGGACCTGCAGTGTGGCTGAGGTATAAAGCTCCCGGAGCAGACCCACGTAACGAGAATCGATGTGAAAACGATGAAGGGCATGGAATACGGCCCAGTGCTCAACTCTATCAAACGCCTTTTCATAGTCTACGAAGGCCATGCATAAGGGTTGATTAAATTCGTGGCACTTCTCCATTAGCTGCTTCACCGTGTGTATGTGGTTGATATTTGAGTATCCGCTCCGGAAGCCCGCCTGTTCTACGGGTAAAGACCTACCTTCAGACTATGCTCCAAGATCTTAACGATGTCTCATTAAAAGTAGGTCTTAAAATGAATATGACCAAGACGAAACAGACTATGCTCCAAGATCTTAACGATGTCTCATTAAAAGTAGGTCTTAAAATGAATATGACCAAGACGAAGATTATTTCGAATGGTCTATGCTGCAAAAACTTACCAGTTTCTATTGACGGTGAATAATTAGAACTAGTTAGCTTGGCCATAATCTTTCCTTTAATAAAGATCATCAGAAAACTGTGATATCAAGGAGGATTCAGCTCGGATGGGCCACATTGTCAAAACTAGATGACATCTTAAAGTCGGTAAAAGTTTTGTTTGAAGACCCGCCTCTATAACCAGTGTGTTTCAGCCACAATGACCTACGGTGCCGATACATGGACGCTCACACAAGAGGCGATATACCGAGTGAGAGTCGCACAAAGAGCCATGGAGCGCTCCATGCTTGGTATCCGACAGATTGACCGAGTTTTCAAAATTGAAATTCGGAAACGCACAAAGGTGCACGACGTGGGAACTCAAATAATAACGTCAAAATGGAATTAGGCAGGACATCTGGCTAGACGGGGTGATAACAGGTGGAATAAGGATGAACCATGTGGATACGTCTTCTTTAAAATTGTGTTGTGTCGATAGATACGGTTGAAAGTCCTTCAACTGCTTTTAGCATAGTCTCGGGATATTTCCTTAAATATTTCTGTACTAAAGAATCAGAAATGTGCCTGTAAATATTGTCAAAATTATTGTTTTGCCTCTCATTATGTTTGTTTATGTACCTAATGCAGTTACATTAACAACTCTCATTGTTGCATTACACATTAACTAACAATATTTTTATATTTAGATAATGTATGTAGCAAAACTTAATACGTGACAAATTTAGCTATACGAATAAATTCTATATAAGGCTATATAAAGCTAGATTTTATATAAGGCTAGATATTGAGTTTTCGGTCTCTTCTGAAAATTGCCAATCGGTTCGTGTATTTTCTTTGCTCGCTTCTTCGATACTCATGGATTTAAATGGTGATACTTTATATCCTTAATATATCACCCTGTAGAGAACTGTTATATGAACAAAAATAATTTAAATCGATCCAGTAAGATCAATAAGTTGCCTTCGAAGATGAAAAAGATGATGCGGTATACACAATTAACCATCGTCTCTGATATATAGGTTTACTATAGGATGCTCGCAGCTATGCCCATACATTTTTTTATGTAAATATTTCTGCCTGATCCCGTGGGAATTACGGGAAATCCTTTCTTAGTGTAGTCACCCTCATCGCAACATTAATTGCTGATAAAGATTCAGAATAATCTTCTGACCATATAAGTAACTTAACGAAAACGTACAAAAACGTGATATATAACATATCCAGATGACATATTATTCTTTACAACTTACAGACGCGGCTACAAATATACAACAATCGAGCAGTATACGCGAGAGTAATTACGCATAGCTGCGAGCGTACTCTCCGAAAATAGTAACAAAAGGCCATTGATAGTATTAACCTGGGTGTATGGTCCCGTGCACTGTTTTATCATTCAAGCTCGCTGAGTTATTTTTAGCTTAACTTATGCAGTAGCATTTTATATGCACATCAGTATTACTAGGACAGGATGATTGGGATTATTCGCCAGAAAATATTTTTATAGTGCAGATTGTTTGTATATTACAGCAATCGTGTGAATGTAGTTTGATACTTCATCATGCAGCCTTTTACAGTCCGCTGTTGGACGTAGCATCGTGAATCAATACGAGAATTTGGCATACTATACCTCACTCTGTCCACATGGGTTAGTAGGTAAACGGTTTGATGGTATGTTTTCCGTCATTTCACCAATTTACTATTTGTTTCGTGTATTTTCGATAGTCGTCTTCTAACAGACTTCGTAAGAAGGAAAAAGAATTGGATAGAATATAATATATACACCCACGGCATAGAATTGGATAGAAAACATTTGTATTCTAAATTCTCGTCATCAGACGTTGCATACCTATAGCATATAGAAACATTTTCCTTTAATACCTAAATACAATTATTCTCTTTTCTATGGCGATATAATAGGCACCATTTTATATGAGCTATAATAATTCAAAACAGGCTGTACTTTATTTACAGAATGTTACTAAATATGTAAATTGAAGCAACATATTTTAATGTTTTGGTTTTGCGCCGACAAATATATTGGATAAACAGTGTGATTCAGCTGGTATTGCGACCGTTGTCCGACGGAATAATACCCACATGGCGACAACACTTGACCACAGCCCATTATTGTATTAAAACAATAAAATTCTGTATAATGTGTACACATGCTAACATATTAAGCAAGCATTGAAATATATTTCAATTCGTCATCGTTTAAAACGTCCATAATATGCCTTGTATCATGTACTTTGTTGCCTGTATTCTAAACAAGATATCTAAAATGAACGATGTTATTTTCATAACAAATAAGGATTTTATGTTCTAGTAGGTATTTCAGAGGAATTCAGTTCAGTAAATGAGACTGAGCAAATTTATAAGATCTGTTTATTTCAAGAGATGTTTTTATGTGTTGGGCGACTTGTCTAAGTGACGTGACTGCGTTTAAGTAAAAATATAACTTTGATGTTTTGAGACTTCACAAGGAACATATATCACATAAAACTTTTGTGAAATATTTTATTTTGAAGATTTAAATACATAAGTTAACGCGATTAACACATGATCGAGACATGAGTGAGCGAAACATGTATAATGTACTATGAACACAGACCGTGTATGTGTACTTAGTCTAATACATGGGTACAACTTTATTGTGGAAAATATGAAACAGTCTGTTTACTATGTTTACTTACGATGATGTACTACGAGTATGAACAATTTTTGTCGTCAACAACACTCCAGCACTTAGCATCAGGTGCAACGTTACCGTTTTAAGTCATCGCATCGCATAAATATTGTATTATGCTACTTTACCAAGCAGGATATACTTCTTGAATTACCTAGGTACTCTTTAAGCAAGGCTCATAGAATCAGAATCCTCCTCTTAGCGTTATCCCAGTTTCAATCTGGGGTCCGCTTTCTAGTCTAACCGGATTTGGCTGAATATTAGCTTTTCCACAGAGCGACTGCCCAACTAACAATTTAACGTCGTTCAGAAGTTTAGTAAACGTTATCTTAATACCTTTGATCGTAATACCTAAGTTGCACTAACGTTATAATAACGTTTACTAAGCGCGAAAATGGCCCCAGTTATACGACTACCATTGTCGTATAATGGACATACAAAAGTCACAAGCTGACTTCCTTAAAATCATTCAAAAGTCGTATAAACGTTATAGAATTACCACTTTCGTCGCGCAGAAGTCGCATCGTAACTTTACAACGACTCTTCTGTTGTATTGTCGTCATACAGGTGTTTTTGAATGACTAAAACATTTTATTTCAGTCAAGGAACAACACCTGTAAGACTTATTCATTTTTCTTGTTAGTGACATACGTGTTTGTGGTTTTGTTTCGAGATTTGAGAGCAAAATAAATAATTACAAGGAAATTAAAGATGACTGTTATTTAACTTTTATTTATCTCGCTTATAACTATATCTGTCTCTCATGGCGTTTAGTTCGACTGGGTATTAAAGTTTTATGATAATATATCTATGTGTATTTGGTTCAGATTTTCATGCCCCCTCGCAAATTTGTGTTTAAATTATTATATTTTTATTAGTAAAGATATATTTATTTCTAAAAATGGAAGACATGTTGCTTTTGTCACAAACTTACGACGTTGTAAAGACATAGAGTCGAACTAAGGTTATTTCAACACCATGCAATACGCTATGACAGCTAGGCGCTAGCTATTAAATTTAAAACCCTTTTCATATTGATCACAGTAAAAGTGCAGTGCAGATTTCAAAACATCGTAACATTCAAGGAAATTTTATCGGAAAATATATTATGATCATTCAATACTTGGATATAGATAAATTTCTGATGAGAGCAGATTTTAGACTTCTTAATAGATAGATTTAGCCATGGGAAAGCACTCATTTTATAGTATCGGAAAAGTGCTATGGTTGCCACAGTATCATGGAATTTCATACACTGCGGCCATTTCATTTCATTACATCTAATAAAAACAAAATTGGAGATTTATTGCATTTTAAAGATTTATGGTAATCTTATCATTGAGTTGATAAACATGTTTTCCCATACTTTGATATACGTCACGGACAATTCTCCAATTGCATATTTAAGTTTGTATTTGCAATGAACTATTCATAAACATAACATGACGCCTTGTTTCCTCGAAGGGTTGGGCAGAGGTACACCCACATTTTGCCAGAAAACGAAAACGAAATACACTTTTTTATGTGATAAAACTACAAATAATCAATTTTCAGTCTTTTTCCTTTACTTGTGCTGTATGTGAGACCTTGCTTCTTACCAAATTTCATGATTCTAGGTCAACGGGAACTACCCTTAGGTTCTTATTTACTGACGAGTATCAAAATATGTTGCATAAATGGCCGTATTTTTTATTTATTTTGTTGACTTATAAGCTTGATTTTTTTGAGAAATCTAAAAGAATATAGACTTACGTATTTGATATTAATTTCAACTTGATACCTCCACGCGTTCCTGAGAAAAAGGGCCTTGACAGATGAAATACTTTATTATATTTTTTTTTTATAGTTATACATTTAAAATTTTCGGACTTTTTCCATAAATTGTGCTGTAAAACCTTGCTTCTTACAAAATTTCATGATTCTAGGTCTACCCGAAGTACCCTATAGATTTTAATTTTCTTGCAAGCATCAAAATATGTCGCTTTATACGACATAATATTTTGATCAGACAGACGAACAGACAGACAGACGGACAATGAAGTGATCCTATAAGGGTTCTGTTTTTTCTTTTGAGGTACGGAACACTTCAAAGCATTTTTTAATATGTTTTGCTGCCAATTTTTTTACAACCTGTATAGATAAGTAATTTTAAAATTTACTGATTAAAAACGAATCAATCACCACAACATTTACTGATTAATTACAAATTCAATATCGGAAAAATCACACAATATTTTTATAGAAATAAAATAAATATTGATACTGAACCCTTATGTTGTTCATGTGTTGTGATATGTTCACTCTATTCTTCTTCAACATTTGTTATTAATGCCACGGTTGTTGACGTTGTACTTTTAAAAAAAAGGAAATCTCGCTTTACTTTCCTCTTGAAAAATCCACTATGTTTAAGTCTTCTCCCCGAATTTTTAGCTTCCATTTTTCGTATTAAATTTAATCAAATATTCCGTTAATATGGCGGCCTAGACGGTTTAAAGTCAAAACCTGACTTAAATGCGACTACAAGTTTGATTAAAGTCAGGGGATGACATCAAACGGAGATCATGTAATATATAGGTTATATTTGAGTATTAAATAAACAACCAAGTCATTTAAGAGTCTCCAATTGACCGCTGTAAAACAGGAAAGTGATCGTTATATAAACGTCACTGAGAAAACGTCTATACAACTGCTACATTATATAAATGTTATATAAAGGTTTTTCAAAGACATAATTTGGTCAGCTCAAAACGTTCAATGGACTATAACGTTAGTATGACTATTGCGTTGTCGTACAAACGTTTTAGCTAAGACTATAATATAAAGTAATAATAATACTAATCTGATGGGAGTGAATGAAGCAAGAGAGATATGTTAGGATCGTTGGAAATGGCGTTCCGTAGTCTCTGCCTACCCCTCCGGGAAACAGGCGTGAGTCTATGTATGTATGTATGTATAATATAACGTCGTTTAATTTAGTCTGACCAACGTTGCTAAGACCAGCTTATTATGACATATTCGTTGCACGACTAATAAGTTAAATTAAAGACGTCTAAAGGACCTAGTAGTCATCTCACTATCATTATAAGACTGCTATCCAACTTTATGTCGTATGAGTCAAGACTTATACAACGTTTTTGTTTGCTGGGTGCCTATCTGACATCTGCAACCCGAAGGAATAGCGATATTCCATGGTTTAGACTAGTGTCAGTTTCTTTAGAAGTTACTGACGCCCTGTAACGAGTGTCAAAGATCTTCATGACAACCGGGACCGACGGCCTAACGTGCTCTCTGAGGCACGGGACAAGCGATAATTAATAATTCAATACGCACATAACACCGAAAAGTCATTGGTGCGCGCCGTGGATTCCAATCCGATACCCTCTGCATGGCAGTCTGTTGTTATCTCCACTAGGCTATCGCTGCCTTTATCTCTTATAGAATCAGAATATAGGTAGAAAAATAATTTCAGTAGTGTGTTCTAATTATTGTAACCATCAAGTTACTTTAAGATATTATTACAGCATTTCGGGTTACAGGTTTTGCCAGAAATTAGGTATCTTTATGATTTTCTTAGATTTTTGTACAAAACTACGCATTTGCTATCGAAGACAACAAATGTACATATATTTTACAAATAAATGGATCCTCATCTTTATCTTATCTTTAAGACATATACATCAGCAAGAGATTTGTGTTATCATTCGGATCATTTACCATTGTAGATTACTAAGGAAAATCGTTGATTTCCTTACCTTGGGTCCGTTAAACACCATTACCGGTAGTCCATAATAACAACGAAGAGTCAATTCACCATCATCATAGTTATCTATTGTCTAGTACCCCAAACTAAGCAGAGCTTCTACTATAGCTCTGCTTAGTTTGGGACTAGATAGTGTTGTGTGAATGTAGTAGAATATTATATTCTTTCTAAAGAAAACATAATGTAGTAATGCACGGCTTACTACAGAACTTATATGAATGATTCGGGGAAAACTTATAACAAGGAAGCAAGACTTGCTGAAGGGAACGGTATGTATCGTAATTAGTGTATCAGAACCGACTTTGTTTCCTGTTATCTTAGTACTTTTACAAAGAGCCATTATATTCATATTTAGTAAAAATGCTTTTTATGTATTTTATGATGAATATTTCCGCACTAAAGTATAAGAAAAACGAATAAAAAAGTTTGTTTTGTGCGTTTGATTTAAGATAATGGCCGTCCATTGGCGGTTCGCTAAATACTTAACCTAAGTCTTCTAAGGTAATTTGGCTAATGAAATGTTTAAACTTTTCTTGGTATAATGGCAAGTTTCTTTTGTAAGTGCAATTTTATATTCTTAAACAGATCACGTCAAGTACAGACATGAAGCCATACGAAAGTGTTTTGAATATCATCACTAGCCACCATTATTACGGCAGTTTGGAGCGTTTCACAGAGTCGTGATATTGAAATTTAATTGTCTGGTGGTTGGTCGTGATATTGAGATGTTATTCTGAGTCTGATTTACATTTATTTTGCAGTTTATGAAACTGTGCTCCATTCATTGTGAAGTTATAACAGCCTTGGGTCGAGCGGCCAAGTCGCACGGCGAATGTACAAGTCGAGACTGCGTTATCTTTACACACATCTTAAAAAAGTTTGAGTCAACGTCTCCTTTTATTCACCGAAGGATTGACGACGCTTGACGCACGGCTGTCGCTAGGTAAGGATACAGATCTTAATTGTGGTGCTATGCTAGTGGAGTCGGTTATTTTTTTTTGTTACATGGTGGAAACATTCCTTCGGATCACCAGCTCAAGAGAAAATTCGAGGCAGAGTATGTAGTGTTTCCACTAAAAAACCACCCAACCGCAGCTGACCAATGATGACGGGGGAGAAAACTGGGTACAGAAACCGTCCAAAGTTCCTCTCATTGCGCCATGTCTCGTCTCTGAGAAGATTACAAGCTCTCACCTGCCTTTAATGGCCCAATACCTTACGAAAAAAGGCTATAATCGGTATGTTTCAGTTCGATGATAGCCTTGATTTTCCAAAGTAGCTCTGCTGCTTTTCTAATAGCTTGAAGTCTGTATTAAATCAGTGAGCTCATGATCAGACGTATGCCTAAACATAACCCTATCATTAAATAGGCTACATCAGATACTACTTATTTTAAAACAAAATATAAAATTATCTACCTAAATTATGATGTCTGGTTAGCGTGTCAGATACTAAAGACCGAATCGTTTCCACCAACTTAGTGGTCTTGCACAAAACACACCTCATGTGACAAACTTTCTGTTCTAGAGATAGTAATAGCAAATTAGCAACGTGGTTTTGAACACAAATGTTTATTGTTCACCACAAATTAAAGTACCCACTTGTTCGTGTTTAAACATTTACATAAAACTTTGTAATATGTAACATGTTTCTAGTTCTTAACTTATTTTGATGTGAGGAGGACGTTTGACTTTTAGGCTGATAGTTTTATTTAATATCTAAACTTTCTAACAACATTAAATTCAAACGAGCAAAAACTGGCGCTTGTTCACATAAACGAATATGAGAGTTCTGTTTGGTAAGTTCATTTGGTTCGGTCTTATCTCCTTACTGTTGTAACCACAATACGCCTTCAAGTTTCCCACTATGCTGTGTACAGTGGCTTATACATTTTATGTAACTACTATGGTAATAGTAGCCTTGCTGATTTCAGCATGAATTGGCCGGCTCGACCGGAAGTACTACACTTTCCAAAAATCGACGTAAAGTTACAGTAACTGTGTATAACTGTTGCGTTTCGATCGGTGAGTGAAAGTGCCGGAGGCCCCATCCCCTATTCCTTCTCCCTCATCCCACTCCTCCTCCTATCCCTGTTTCCAACCCCAAGGGGCGGCAACGCATTTGCGACTCCTTTGGTGTTGCTTGTGTCCATAGGCGGTGGTAATTGCATACCATCAGGCGATCCGTCTGCTCGTTTGCCGCCTATTACTATAAAAAAAAACATTTTATAGTATTAAGTAGCAGGCAAGCACATAGTTGACCTGCATTAATATATCTAGTGGCCGTAAACTTATCATTCCCGTTGGCCCGTATTTGAGGTTTTCATATTAACCAGAAAAGCAATCTGTGTCATATCAAATCAGTGAAACTAACCTACCTCATATTCAACCAATATGTTTCGACGACATTCGACGTAAATTGCTATCTAATGTAAGGCATCCAGTATTCAGTAGTGAAGCCTTTTGTGCTAATAGCAGCTATGCTTCAGGTTGAAATTGAGGTACGGGGTCGTGAGCAAATGCACGGGATAGTGACCCAAGATGGACGCTGAATTTCGATGAAATTAGACAGAGTTACTAAGTTATTAAAACGTAGAAATAATTAAACTGGAATATATAATTGAAATTTAAACTGTTCAGACCAGACAATTGAGAGTTTTGATAGCAAACTTGATTGAATTTGAAACGTAATTGCTTTTGAATGTGATAGCATTTATAAATTGAGCAAGTTGTGTTTTTCGTTGTTTTTCTCTTTGTGTCGTAAAATTTTACTTAATAGATGAAAATGTTTCAACTTTATTTGATATAATGGCAAGTTTCTTTTGTAAGTGCACTTTTATGTGCTCAAGCAGATCAAGTCGGGAGTACCGAAGCGATACGGAATCGTTTTGAATACCATTACCAGGCGTCATTATTACGACGTTTCACAGAGTCATGATGTTAAGATGCTATTGGCTGGTTGGGGTATTCCATGTCTGGTTTACAATTAGTTTGCAACTTATGAAACTGTGCTCAATCCACTGTGAAATTATAACAGCCTCGGATCAAGCGGCCGTGTCTCACCGCGGCAGTGCTAGTGGGGATTGCTTCAACTTTAGACACAGGTTTTAAAGAGTAAGAGCTCGACCCGCGGCTGCCTCTAGGTTAGGATACACGATTAAATTGTGGTACTATGCTAGTCAAGTCAGGCTATTGCTGCTAAAACTGGCTTTTCAACCATTCCAGAAATTCGTGAAAAGCCAGTATGTCTTCGATCGAAGCCAGCTACTGCTCATCTTACACCCCGTAGTCTGCTTTAAATTAATGACAATCAAATACGTAAATCAGTAAACATAATTGTAGGGTACCACGAATGAGGCTACATTAGACACTTCTTATCCTAAAACAATTTATAGTATTTTCTACCTAAATAATGATGTTCGGCTAGCGTGTCAGAAACTGAAGACCAAATCATTTCCACCAACTTAGTGGTCTTGCACAAAACACACCTAACGTGTGAGAAACTGCCTGTTCTATAGATAGTAATACTACATTAGCAACGCGGTTTTAAACTCCAGTGTTTAATGTTCACAACAAGGTACTCAACTTGTTCGTGTTTAAACATTCGCATAAAACTTTGTAATATGTAACATGTTTCTAGTTCTTAACTTATTTCGATGTGCGAAGTTTGAGTTTTAGACTGATAGTTACAATATCTAAATTTTCTACGGCATTAAAATGAAACGAGCAAAAACTATCGCTTTTTCACATAAACGAATATGAGAGTTTTGTTTGGTTTTATCTTATCTTTCTGTTGTAACCACAATACGCCTTGAAGTTTCCCCCGATGCTGTGTGTAATAGCTTATACATTACATTTTATGTTATTAAGATAGCAAGCAAACATATTCCCTTCACCTATTATGGTGGTAATTTAGCACATTTTATGGAATGAATTAAGGAATCTTGTGTCCGTTACCTTATCATTCATAGAATACATTCGTTACTTAGTAGTAAAATGCTTTTTGCATTGGCCCGTATTTGAGATTTTTACATTAACCAGAAAAGCAATCTGTGTCACCTTCATTAGTGAAACCAACCTACCTCATATTCCACCAATATGTTTCGACGGCATTCGACGTAAATTGCAATCTTATGTAAGGCATCCAGTATTCAGTAGTGAAGCCTTTTGTGCTAATAGCGGCTATGCTTCAGGTCCAAATTGAAGCACGGGGTCGTGCACAAATGCACGGGATTGTGATCCAAAATGGACGGCGAATTTCTATGAAATTAGACTGAGTTACTAAGTTATTAAAACGTAGAAAGAATTAAACTGGCATATATAATTGAAATTCAAACTGTTCTGACCAGATCAGACCAGACTTATAGAACTAACAGGAGCTCTGATAGCTAATCCGGTCAATGTACATATTGACATGTAATTGATATTGAATGTGATTGGAGTTCTAAATTAAGCTCATTTTGTTTTTGTACATTTGACGTAAAAACGTTTACTATTGTTATGTATAATAATATGTATTTACGAAAACTATTAAACGTAAATAAATTATTTGATTTGACTTAGTAAATAAGTAAAGCCCACCCTTAGGTACCTTCCTAACAGCTTAACCTCAAATATTGTCATTTATTTCGGTGATTGTAACTTAGTGAAAAATATTCAAATTACTTACACGCCTTTTTATGTTATCACCGTTTCCTTTACAGGTATGTTTTGTTCATTTGACTGCACATATCTGTATATATAAAATCCGTGCGTTACTGACTGACTGACAGACACGCTACCGCCGAAACTATTGGGCGTCAGTAAGTGAAATTTGGCATGTATTTTCCTTGTAACAGTGTAAGGGGTGTTCCCTTACACTGTTACAAGGAGAGTTTTAGAGGTTTTAAGAGAGTATTTTTGAAAACTAAGGGAGTAAAACCGGTTGTCAGAGTTTGTATGAAACTTTTTATTTCTTTAATGGATTAACTTTAAACTTTGCAAATTTTTTCCTCGAATAAAGTAAGTGAACGCTTAGAACATCTTCTTGGAAATTATTAATGGGGTAAAAAGGGGAGTCAGAATTTGTATGAAACTTTTGTATTTCTTCAAGGAATTAACTTCAAACTTTGCATATTGGTTCGTCAAATGACGTTAGTGATCACAAAGACATTTATTTTGGAATTTTTCTCCTAGTAGCGTAGAAAAGGGAGTGAGAGTTTGTGTAAAACCTTTTATTTTCCAAAAGATTCTCTTTAGTTTGTATGTATAAAATCCTTACGTTACTGATTGTTCACCAAAAGGTGTTAAACTTTGGACGAAACATTTTACGTAAGCGAAATTTACGCGAGCAAAGCAGTGGGCAAAAGCTAGTCTTTAGATAACATTGATAAACTCTTGGTTTGCAGGTTTTTTATACTAACAATTTAATAGGCACTTAACTTCGAAAAGTCGTTGGTACGTGCCGTGGATTTGAACCCGAGACCCTGTCCACAGCAATATGTTAATCCCTCAACTAGGGTATATGTGTTGTTACTATGCGTACCTATAATAATTGTTGTTAAAATTTTCGGTGAAATTTTCCATTCTCCTAGCGTTATCCCAGTTGCATCACGTGGTCTGCTAACTAGTCTAACATTTAATTAAATATTAGCTTCTCCACAGAGCGACTGCCTGTCTGAGCACCGCAGCCCAGAGGGACAGCGATATGCCATGGTTTACTGTTTCGGCGAACCGAACGTTCCTAGTCGATTTGGGAAAACTATTAATATTGTGGACTGTAGGATGGCGGTTCTAATCGACTAAGAAATGAGGAAGTGAAAAGGTGTTGTGGATAGGAGCCTCTTACCTTGCTCGGCAGTCTTCTTCTTCTCAGAAGGGCAGTCTCTTGGTGTCTTCGGGAATCCAGAAGCTGCTTGAATCACTACACTTCACAAATTTAATCACTTTCACTCGCGGGCGGTTTTGTTAGGTTTTTGGTATAAGCAGTAACAATTATATATAGCGGTGCGGATTGCATTTCGGCGCGTCTCGAATCTTCCATTATTCCTTCGTCGCCGTTGAGCAGGGCGGCCAATAGCGAGGCGTTTTGGGAGGGGATTCATGAAAAGGATCGCTCGGATTGGCCGAGCAGCGACGAACCATTGACGTTGACATAATTAACTAGCAATGGAAAGGATAGATGGCGCTACCATATCCCCCCGGCCCTAAAGGTTTGCCTTTAAAAAGTAAATAAAATTGAACTTAGCTATGTTGGGTGTACTACCGCATAACCCATCAATAGGCTAAGACAGCGATATGACAATAAAATTAATCTAGATCAACTTTAGCGAAAACTACAAACGCAATAACAGCGAAAACTACAAACTAAATACTTAAACTAAGAGGTAGATCCAACTTCAGGCTAGATCTCACTGAGTTGGAAGCGGACAGAGACGTACAACAGGGCGCACGTAGCTCCCCTTCGCGGTTTTCACGGTAACAACGCGGGTTGTACCGTCCTTGGAAGTATGCAGTTTCTCTACGATGGCTAACGGCCATGAAAGCGACGGAGCATTATCATGTATTATGACGACCAACATACCCTCCTGAATAGGGGATGCAGGACTATTCCACTTGGATCTAGCCTGAAGCTGGTGTAGATATTCCGCACGCCAGCGCCGCCAGAACGACTGCACAAGTTTATCCAGCAGAGTATGTCTCTGGAGCAAGCTTGAAAAGTCTGCTTCAGGAGCCGGAAATGACTATAATGGCACTGTGTTCAGAAAATGTGCAGGGCTTAACGCGGATGATTCTGTTGGGTCACTACTCAATGCCGTGAGCGGACGCGAGTTGATCAGTGCCTCGACTTGTGCAAGGACAGTTAAAGCTCTTCGAAAGAGAGGATCTGTTGACCTATAACTTTGAAGAGATGCGTTTTAATTACTTTGACCATGCTTTCCCAACATCCACCGAAATGTGGTGATGCTGGTGGAATAAACTTCCAGTCACTATGATCTATGGAAAGTTCTTCCTGAAGACGAGTACGATAACCCGCGACGTGATTGAAACAAGTAGCGTGAACAAGTTCAATCAATTTACTAACGCGGTTGGCGACAAAAGTCTGCCAGCGGTGAGGAGATGAATAAATCCAAGCGAGCACTACTTTGGAGTCAGAAAATGCGACAATATGGTCAGGGGGTGTTTCATCCCACTCACACTTTGATAGCCAAAGCTCTTTGATCAAGAGCTTGGCGTACAAAATTGTGGGAGCCACAAAACCCATTATGTCCCATAGTCGAGCCACTGTGGACTGCATAGTGCATTTGGTGCACTTATCATCTGGCGGTGAGACGTCAAACCGAAAACTATCACAGGATTTGTCCCAGCGTAAACCGTGAACTTTATGCGGTACAGACTTCTCAAACTCAATGTCTGGAGAAGCTTTATGAGAATCTGGTATGCGTGCGAGAACCTCCTTAGAGTTGCTTGTCCATTTGACAAGATCAAACTGGCCTCGCTTGAAAAGCTGAATAAGCTTTTCACAAAGCGAAATTGCTAGCGGAGCGGATATGACACTACAGGCAATGTCATCCATATACAAAGCGGAAGTGTAGTATAGTATAGTGTAGCGTAGAGTAGCATAGCATAGCATTGCATAGCGTAGCATAGCGTAGCATAGCGTAGCATAGCGTAGCATAGCATAGCGTACCATAGCATAGCGTAGCATAGCATAGCATGGCGTAGCTAATTAGTCCTTTATCTTACACACAGTTTTAGCACCCACCTTAATTTCTTGAAGAACAGAACAACAACAAGACGTAATACAATGAGAAGTATGTAACGTAGGTACGGTACCCATAATCACATACCCAAATACCGTCTCAATAGCGGGCGGTAAATCATATTGCTCACTACGTACTATTTTAGTTAGTAGCAAGTGCGGAAAAATTGAAGCTCCGATCAAAAGATCAATGCCTGCCGGATTCGCAAACTCCGCGTCTGCCAGCGGCAATGACTCGAGGTGAGTGAGTGATGCTACGTCTACATAAGCGTACGGCAATGCGTCCGTAATACGCTCCACGATAAGCGAAGAAATTTTAAAATTAATATTCCTATCAAAACGCGAATGTATTTTAATATCTACGGAACCCTTGCAATGTTATTCTGACCCGCCGATTCCTTTGACCACTGAACTAGTATTTCTAAAGTTATTCCACAATCCGAGGCGTTTGAAACATTTCAATGTTATTAAATTGGTCTGAGACGCGCTATCGAGTAGACAACGTACCATGTGCGGCGACCCATTAACATCATAAATGATAACTTGCGCTGTCGCTAACAGTACCGTCTTAGACGCCGTACACTGCATTTTGGCCCTACGCGGATCATTAGTGCCGTCCTCGCGTGCGCGTTGCCCGCGCGATGGATGTCGTACACAACGATATTTCATTCTGAATCGTGGGAGGCGCAGTTATCGTAGCCTACACCTGCGACGTGTGTCAAGGTTAGCGGCTTGGCTTGACAACGGACTACTTTTATCAAAGTGCAACAATGAGTGGTGTCGTTGATTACATGAACGACATCTCGTCTTACTAGAACAATCACTAGTTTTATGCTTTATACTTAAGCAATTAATGCAAGCTTTGTTGTCTTTCACGCACTTGAAATGAGCAGTCGGATTTAAACCATTAAAGGCGGGACACTTGTAGAAATGTTCGTGCACTATATTACTGCACAGACACTTCTGTGAATTAATTTTATTAGATTCCGAGCATGTTACGTAAGATTGTGGATTAGGGACCGAGTTATTATTACTATTTCGCGCTTTATTCAACCTTTGTTTGCTGCTGTTAGAATTAGACGGGCTAGGTGAACTAGACTGCGTATTATGAAATATTCGACACTGATCTATGATGAACGAAATAAAACTATCTAGTGTTCGTATTTTATTATTGCGTTCCGTCATCTCGAAAAAACGAATTGTTTCAGTGTCAAACTTTTTTAAAGCGAGTTAAAGCAACATTAAGTCGGAAAGATCTTCTAATTTTAAGTTCCTAAGAGAATTAACCGCGGTTCCGAAGTTATCTATAAACAGCTGGAAATTCGAGACAGATGCGGCACCGAACAGTTTAAGATTTAAAGCTTGATCAAAGTAAGTAGACGCTAGAACACGAGTATCTTGATACCTATCAAGTAGTGACTGAAATATGACCTGATAATTCTCAGCACTGGGTGTGACACCTGCAAATACAGACTGGGCCTTCGGTGACAGTTTACCTATTAAATAGTACAACCTGTCAGCATCTGTCAGAGAACCATTATCGTGCACTGTAGACTTAAAACCCGCATAGAATAACGGCCAGTTTCGTATATCGCCATCAAACGAAACAATCTAGATTGGCGGTAACTTCAGCGTGCGAGCCGCGGAAGCGGGTTGTGCCGAATATTTACCCTCCAATTGCGATTGTATACGCTTAATAATACAATACAGGTCTTCGAAAGAGGTGTACGCCTGATAATTTGGTTTTTCATCAGGATTAGTAGAAAGCAATCTTGCGTTATAATCGTCTAACAACTTATGAAAATCTGTTCGAATACTATCTACTGTCATACAATAGCTGAGAAATGACTCCCTATTACTATCAGAAATGGCTGCGGTCTTTGAACGCTCATAAATGTTTTGAATACGCTCAAATAAAATATTGCATTTCGCTTCTAAGATTGCATTCTCTTTGTCTTCCGACACGCGTGAATTCTTTTGTTGTGACATGCTTACGTAAGTATAAGGTAATGAGACCGAAACAAAATAAGAATATCTAAAGTACCTATTATTTTACCTAAGTACCTAGGCAACACTTTAAA
Source organism: Euclidia mi (assembly GCA_944739405.2). NCBI lineage: Eukaryota > Metazoa > Arthropoda > Insecta > Lepidoptera > Erebidae > Euclidia > Euclidia mi. The sequence goes on from OX123181.2 coordinate 57,508,144, forward strand.
GCGGTGGAATTAAAAGTTGCTTGAAATATGAGATTTACAAGACAATTATGATAGTTCCAGAAATAATAATTGGGTAAGTAGGTAGCTACATAAAAGTATATTACCTACTGATGCGTGCGAAAACAACCATGTGACGGTTATGTGAATGGACTAGGAGTATAGCTAGGTGCTATAACTGCCTAGGTATATAGATTTAACGAGGATTTACGTATAAAACGTAAATGAATCCGACTCGTATGGATCAAAAAAAATGTTTCGGCGAACCGAATGTTCCTAGTCGATTTGGGAAAACTATTAATATTGTGGACTGTAGGATGGCGGTTCTTATCAACTAGGAAATGAGGAAGTGAAAAGGTGTTGTGAATAGGAGCCTCTTACCTTGCTCGGCAGTCTTCTTCTTCTCAGAAGAGCAGTCTCTTGGTGTCTTCGGGAATCCTGAAGCTGCTTGAATCACTACACTTCACAAATCACTTTCACTCGCGGGCGGTTTTGTTAGGTTTTTGGTATAAGCAGTAACAATTATATATAGCGGTGCGGATTGCGGTATGCGGCGGACATGAGTTCGGCGCGTCTCGTATCTTCCATTATTTCTTCGTCGCCGTTGAGCAGGGCGGCCAATAGCGAGGCGTTTTGGGAGGGGATTCATGAAAAGTATCGCTCGGATTGGCTGAGCAGCGACGAACCATTGACGTTGACATAATTAACTAGCAATGGAAAGGATAGATGGCGCTACCAGTTTACACTTGTGTCATTTTACTAAGAGGTATTGACTGTCCATAACTCTGTATATGATCTTCATGACGGCTGGGACCGACGACTTATTGCAAGCGATAATAAAAAACTGACGGTGAAACTAAATTAATAAATATACTGAAGTACTAGAAAACATCTCTAACGATGTTCCCAGTGATACAAGAGTCTATGTAAATTGTGAATCTATTAATTATGTTTATGTAAATACAAAAGCGGATCAAAGTTCACCCCAAGGTAAAGAGTTTCAGCGTAGTTGTTTTTAGAATATTAAAACAGATTTATATTAACTAATATAACGAATTTTAAAGGGTTTGTTTGTTCTTTGCTAACATTTTTATGAATTTACTAAAAATTTTATTTGCCGGCGTTAAAATTAATATTGTGCTGGAGTCCTACTATCCATAGGTCACAGGATAAGGGATAGTTATGTACTACGGAACCCAAAATTGTGTGTGGTTTGATATGTACTCGGCCGGTTTTTTATTATTTTTACCCAAACAAGACCGTGAATAGCAGCTAGCCAACAAGAGGCTAAAAGCCCTTTATTTGTGATCCTCTTTTAGCCAGCAGTTTAATAATACCTGACCCTTTAGACCTTCACGTATTTATAATTAATTCGAAACCGATTGCTTGACGAATATATATAAATAGGATTTATCTTCATACATAATTATGTTTAAAGTTAGAACAAATAAACATTTACAAACAATAACAAACTCGAATTTGTATAAATACAAGACTTCATATCAAATATGTAATTATGTATTTACACGTTGTTGGAATGCGTACGTGCGTTTTCATTCATATTTCGATTACCATGGTTTGTTAGTTTGAGTTTTAACCACACATTCTGATAACTCAAGGCACGTATAATGCTATTAAGTTATAATTGTAGCGTCGAATGATGAAGCTTTTAAATATTTTCTATTGTATCTACATTGATTTTTGTAAGGGATCCTAAATTAATGAATTTACAATGTGAGTTTGTAACCGAGCAAAACTAAAAAGTCATCTACGAGACAGAGGCACTCGCACCATAGTAAGTATGTGAAATATTTTTTATCCAATTATTTGCTATACCTACTCACTAAATTAAAAGCTAACCGTCTGACATTTAGTAACGCAATTACGTCGCTAAGTAAAACTTATCAACGTCGAACAACGCGAAACACGAGTAAAACCATTAATCACTTCCTTTACAAAATTAACCTAAATAATGGCGTCTATTCGTCATCTGTACTTTATAAAGCCAATCCTGGGGTCTTAAGAATTGGAGACAGATAAAAAGAGGCCCTTTTAAAACAAGCCGTCTGTCGCCTCACAGAAATGAACTACAGTGTTTGCAATTACGTGGACAAATGATCTGAGATGAGCAAAACTCACTTATAACATACTGTTGAGAAATATACCTGACGGTCTGCCTGTGATCCTAGCGTACACCGTTTTTCACATTTTTTTACTAGTTAGTTTAGCCTCTTTAGCTCACCCAGTTTTTGCGCTGTACACTGTAAATATGACCGGTACATGCTTGGTTGTAAATGAGGCTAAAACATGCTAAGTTTTAGTTATTTATCGGGATCATAACTCAAACTAGTTTATAGCCTTAACATAATTTTGGTTTAAATCATAGTTTTTTTTAGTCAAGCATTTCAGAACTTTTACTATTTTGTCAGTTGAACAACAATTATAGTGTCAAAGTTTCCGTCACGCGAATCCACTATTTGGGTTCGATCTCAAGGGAAATAAGCTTGAGATCCACAGGTGTCTTGCATGACATTGGTATCAGTTCGTATCTTTTGCGTCTCTAAAATCAGTTTTAATCCAAATAAAATTTGGATGGCATCATGGCCATCCAAATTCCAATTCAATCCACCATTTTCTCCATAAGTGAATTATATATTCTTGTTGAGAAATAAATATTCTATAACCGTAAAAGTATAAACATCTACATCTAAGCCGTCATGAATATAAAAGCAAATTTACAAAAACCTTTTAGCGAGGTGTCACCCTGTCTAAAGTTACCACTCGATTTAACCACCTAAATGGTTACAAACCGTTGCGGCCATTCCACCGTGTCATCCTCTTTACAGTTGAACTTTTTAGAAATGAAATACTATTTTAAGGCATGGCAGCTACCTTTAACGAGTTCGCGAATCTCGTGTAATATAAATTCCACGGAAATTCTTTTGTGGTGTTTTTCCTTGATAAGTAATGTTCGTTTTAAATAAAGGAGTTTTCTTGGATAAATGTTGTGTTGCTATCTGTATATATATAAATGAATACATTCCTTGATTCCAAAGTAAAATGAGAAGAATTTTACATAAAATTCATGCATAACCTTATATCATTAATAAATATATAATATTGAAGCTTTATTATTATCACAACTGTCTCGGTCTTTATGCTGTGATAGGTGTAAATAACAATGCAATTTGCATATGATTTATGAACATAGCAACCTTCTCTTTTCTTGTAAATCAGTTCTCACTTTTGCGCTTGATCCATCATTTTGGACTTCATAATTTTTCTCAATGATGGATCAAGAATAAATGACTGAACTGATTGTATCAGTTTTCATATTCAAATTACGATGTATTTTAATACATGAATTAGGTTAAGGAATTTTAGTCACCGTTTCTGTTAGGATATTTATTGTAATTAGGCTGCCACCACTTACTAATGAACACGAACTTTGCTTTGGAAATTAATTTTTCAATCATTATTGTTAATTATATACGAACTAACGATTTGTAATTTTGTGTATTCATATACCGTCACTTCTGTAACATACATTTCCACCATAGTTCTGAATATGGTCACGAGTTGTCTACATTATAAGACGTCAGTGGATGCTCCTGTTACACAATATTCACACTGGAAGGCTAACTTAAGCACTTAATTTAGTAACAGCATTAATTGCTTAAGTATTATGTCTGTAACTAATTACTATTTACAAGTAATTAAGTACAATGTGTAACAGTTGCAGCTCCTTACAAAAATAAAAATATGTACCATAATATTGGCGATTTAAAAGAGTGGTCTCGAGTTTTATTGCCCGTTCTTTCTCGTGGTTCTAGCTATTGCTTTGCGAACGAGGTAGTAAATGTAAATGTAGAAGCATTACCTAAGTAATTTAATTTTAAAATTGACGTTCATAAGCGTCACCTTGTGACCTAGATGAATAAATGATTTTGACTTTGACTTTGATGGACATTGTGTTTGCGGAAGCAAAATTTCTCTCTTGACTACAACACGACAGCGTCCTCAAAGTATTGAAATTTAGTCGCAAATATACCGTTGTCGTAAACTGAGTTTCTATTCCAATACTAGTCCCTCTATTTAATATTTTAGTTAGATATACCTGTAGGTGGACGCAATCTTAAAACCACACAAAAACAGTTATAGCTAAATTCATTCAAGTAGTGGTATCAATAGGTCAGTTCTTAAGGGTACTGGTACTTAAGGGTTTTTTCTTATCAGTAAATAAAACCCACACAATATCGGTATATCTGCGATAGTCGGTACAAACTTTATGCGATCTTGGCATATACAAGTGCCGTTAAACTGCACCAGTAAAATTTTATCACATCGCTATAAAAATATAAGTATTGTTATACACCGTGCTATGGACGCGGCGTGTGGAAAAAAAAGCCGAACTTTTTAATGTACAAACGTTTAAATACGGAATAATTAAAACAGTATAATAGAAGAACTAATAAATATGGTAAGATGTTATATTTAGTCCTCTCAAATGACGTAGTTATGGTTAGTGAATGTTTGGATCCCTTAGTCCCCATCGATCCCTATCATCCTGGGCTACTGATTAATATAGATTTTGTTGCAATACCCATGCTGCGCCAGGCACCCTGAATCCGTTATTTGTATGATAAGGGCGACTTTGAGCCCATAAACAACGAAATCAAGAAAAGTGAGTGGGAATTCACAAGCTGCAGTATGGACGATTCAGTAAAGTTCTTTAATGAAACAGTTTTGAACTTACAAAAATGTCATGTAACACAAAAAATCTCACGTAATAAGTCCTACCCGTCTTGGTATAGTTCCTCCCTTATAAAATTAATTAAAGAAAAATAAAGATATTTTAGTAAAATTAAAACATACAATAACTTAGCCGATAAATTAACATATAAGTTACTTCGTGAAAAAGTTAAAACGATGGAAACTGAGTGTTACCAAAAATATTTAAATTTAACTGAACAATCAATAAAAAATAACCCAAAACACTTTTGGACTTTTGTGAAAACTCGTAATAATACAAATGCAGTTCCCAGCTTGCTGACACATAATGATGAGATCTTACCAACCTGGGAGAGCATCTGTGAAGCATTTTCTTCAAATTTTCGATCTACTTTTATTAACTCCGCGCAAACTTCCTCTGTCTCCAGCCCCTGTACCAGTTCTGATTCTGTTTCTGATATTTCTCATGTTGTGGTCAGAGTTGATGAAATCACTAATCTGCTTCGCAAATTGGACACAACTAAAGCTGCACTGCGGGGACTTACTTAGGTGGTTCTCCTCCTACATTGAGAACCGATCACAGGCGACATGGCTGAGCTAATACATCTCGAGCTGGGTTACTGTCCCTAGCAGTGTTCCACAAGGCTCTTTGCTCGGTCCGTTACTCTTCGTAGTGTATGTTAATGACATATATGCCTCTTGCTTTGAATCATCGAAATTATTATGCTTTGCAGATGATATGAAAATCTACACCACTATATCATCACATGCAGACGTACTAGCTTTTCAATCAGACCTATACCAACTAGAAAAGTATTGTAAAGACAATAAACTCGATCTCAATCCTAGTAAATGCTCAATAATAACGTACACCCGAAAGTGCTCAATAATTGCAGCAAATTAGGTACACACTGGTAGGCCAAACATTATCTACATCATACTCTGTCCGAGATCTTGGCGTGCCTCACGATTCTAAATTATTGTTTGACGCACAGATTGAAGCACTAGTTAAAAAAGCTTCCAAAGCCTAGGGCTTGTGATGAGAATGCCTAAATGTTTTACTGAAGCGAAGACGCTCAAAATTTTGTAGTGTACCTATGTCCGCAGCCATCTTGAGTATGCGTTGCAGGTCTGGAGCCCTTGCTATTTTAAATACATAGACAGTATTGAGATGATCCAGAGGCGCTTTATTAAATATCTATGCTACCATAAAAAAATACCATATGATTCCGGCAACTGTCTTTACCTTTGTAAAAAATCCATAAATTCCTTTAAAAAACCGTCTCGAGATCACTGACTGTGTTCTGTTAATGAAGATAATGACCAATAAAATTGATTGTTCACATTTACTATCAAATTTTTCATTAAATGCCCCACCAAAGTTCACAAGGTTTAATCCACCAATAAATGTACCATCTGCATCTACTAACTACCATTGACATATACTCTAACGATAGACGGAGCATTCCCTATAAATATTTTGTTCAAATTGTCTAACGTATGCCGTCTACGTACTAGCGCAACACGCAGGCGCAAGCAGTGCAGTGCCAATGACTTACAGTGTCTAGTTATTATTATAGCCAATCAACAACAACCAGTCCTGGTATCTTACCAATGAGTATCCAATAGTTCTCTAATGCTACTGGCTGCTTATTGCCATTTGCAAAGACTATTTATATCACAGGAGAGATGTTTTCTGCCTACAATATTTCATCAACATAATAAGAATAGTTTATTTATGAAAATAAAAGGAATTAATTGCTGGGGGTTTATTTAAGTTTTTACTTAAATAAACCCCCAGCAATTAATTATTAGATATAGAATCTATAAACATATTCAGATGTTTTTATTACAACATAGAAAAATGTATTCGTGGGCGTAAGTTCAAGACTTGCCTTAGTTGCCTCACGAATAATTCCAATTTTTAAACTTTAAATTTATCTTACTATGAGAATTGCTTAAACATATCCTAATATATAAGGCAGAGTTGTTTGTCATTCTGTAAAAATGCCCTTGCTGACCACAGAGTTCTAAACCTACATATGTGGCAGATGGCACTAAGGAAACCAACTATTAAAAAAAATTAGTCAGTGACGAAGTGGCCTGAGTAGCTTAGTCGGTACACTATCGACACGGTTCGTCGTGGCCGCGGGTTGAAGTCCTACCTCAAAAATTTATTTTTATTAGCTTTATATAAATTACAATTAAATTTACTCTAGCAGGAAATGCTCAAAAATATATTTTAATAACTTTTCAATTGCCACCAAACACCATTAATTTTGTGATTTTTGTCTATTGGTCGGATAATGGAAATAAGGATCTGTTTTGGCCTCATGGTTCAATGTTATTTTTGCATATTTTTCTATAACTGCAAATGTGTACTCTGATGAAGTGTTGAAATATTTGTTAATATAGTTATTACGATCAATTTACCAAAAAAATAAAAAGAACACAGAATTAGTGTTATACAATATCAAATTGGTTTTATAACATTATTCAAAGTAAAAAACTCTTAAAACCAATACCTTCATGAAGTCTGGTCTTAGACCTTAGTCATATATTTTTACCTACAATCACTTGCAATGTATTTCTGCATAGTAGTTAGTCTATGCTCGTAAATGACGTCACATAAAAATAAAGAAATACATTTTAATGTGGTATTATGTTACATTTAACTCATTTATTTACATAAATAATAAAACATATCGACTAATGCTACTACAGATACAAGTTCTGATTCAAATTAATCGATATATCGTCGCCACACAGTCAATAAACGAAGCGGACCCACACCGCACAGGAAAGTCAAATTGACACTACACTGCTTTGCCGGGATATGCATGCAAAGCATTTGAACAAAGTAAATGTTCTGAATGCTACATCCAGTACTTTAATACATATATATCGATGCTAACTACAGACAAAACTCGTATGTCGTGAGAATGAGCCGCAATTTTAATAAATTATGCAAGGAGCACTATTTTGATGTTTTTACCACTAAAGTATCGTTGGCAAGGGGAAACTTGAGCTTTAAATTATTTAATCCTTAATCCATCTTTCAGTAATATGCTTAATAGAATAGACCGTATTATAGTGTTATTTTTTTCGGCGTTTGTGTACAAACCAATTAGCTATAATACATTATAACTATAGTTCTTTCTGTCTTCCGAGACTGTTCACACACTTTTTGTATTGTCTTCTAGAAGCGAAAACTTGTAATTGGCTGTCTAATTACTACTATAGTTTATGTATGAATATTACAGTTATAGTGTAAACTCCGAAATCCAATTCAGGCAATGAATGTTTGCGATGTAAGTTTTCCTATTAAACTTAGCTGCATCTGAAAAATGTGTTAAAACGCGACCAAACTCTGTGAGTTTTTATATGAGTAATATATATATATATATATATATATATATATATATATATATATATATATAACAGGCAGCGATAGCCTAGTGGAGATACCAACAGACTGCCATGCAGAGGGTATCAGGTTCGAATCCTAGGCACGCACCACTGACTTTTCGGAGTTATGTGTGTATTGAATTATTAATTATCGCTTGCCCCGTGCCTCGGAGAGCACGTTAAGCCGTCGGTCCCGGTTGTCATGAAGATCTTTGACAGTCGTTATAGGGAGTCAGTACCTATGTCTGAATAAACTGACACTAGTCTAAACCATGGAATATTGCTATCCCTTTGGGTTGCGGAGGTCAGACAGGCAGTCGCTCTGTGGAAAAGCTAATATTCAGCCAAATCCGGATAGACTAGTCAGCGGACCCCAGATTGAAACTGGGATAACGCTAGAAGAAAGAAGACAGAAAGATATATATATATATATATAACATACATATATATATATATATATATATATATATATATATATATATATATATATATATATATATATATATATATATATATAAAATATGAGTAATATATATATATTTATTTGAGTTGGATTATTGAGTATAGAGAAAGTATTCTCTATACTCAATAATCCAACTTAATCTGCCGATTGCTCTGACCACTTCTGATGTCGGAGAAAGATTACTTTCATCGACATCGCCATTATTGGTTGCGGACTTAGTGGGCGTCATTGGGGTAAAATGCGGGCAACAAAACACAATCATCTAAGTTTGACAATATTTTAATTAGTATTGAACAATATTTATAAGTTTACACTATTGCTTAATACGAATAATATTATCAGACAAGACCGAGCAGCGGGTTCAGGGCAACTATCTTAATTTACTTTCTCTATACTCAATAATGCAACTCAATCTGCCGATTGCTCTCAAAAGACAATGTCACCATTAGCTGTCAGTTCTCCTTTTAAATTAGATGGCGCCTCGACCCCGCACGAGACACGCGTCCTGCTCTGATTGGTATTTACCTGAACTAATACATTTACAACTTTTTAAATTACTAAGATTAATAAGGTTTTAATCTAAAGAAGTATTTCACAAATCAAATAAGGTTAAATTATAATTTTAAAGGTATCAAAATGTAAACAGCATAATATTGTTAATTATTATTCATAAAATCAACAATCATAGCTTCCTCCGACACGGCCGTCCTGACATATCACACGTCCTCGTGTGAACTTGAAGGCCGCGCATCATTGCTCCGACACGGCCGTCCTGATATATCACACGTCCTCGTGTGAAGTTGAAGGCCGCGCATCATAGGTATCTGCAGAAAAGAAACATAATGGTGTAGTTCGGCCACTCCTGACTAAGGAGATCGTGTACATTTTATCTTCTGCGAAACAACTTCGTAAAGGATATAATCTGAATTCTAATTTACTCCACACTACGTACTAAATTAAGTCTATACAACAAACAAACAACAGCCTCCTCGCTGTTTATCAAATGGCCTCCACGCCTCTTTGATAATCTAAATGGCCTCCTCGCCCCTACTTTCTATACAACAAACAAACAACAGCCTCCTCGCTGTTTATCAAATGGCCTCCACACCTCTTTGATAATCTAAATGGCCTCCTCGCTACTACTTTCTATTCAACAAACAAACAACAGTCTCCTCGCTGTTTATCAAATGGCCTCCACGCCTCTTTGCTAATCTAAATGGCCTCCTCGCCTCTACTTGTCTAAATGGCCTTCTCACCACTCACTAGTCTACATGGCCTCCTCGCCACTCACTAGTCTACATGGCCTCCTCGCCACTCACTAGTCTACATGGCCTCCTCGCCACTCACTAGTCTACATGGCCCCCTCGCCTCTCACTAGTCAACATGGCCTCCTCGCCTCTTACTAGTCTACTCTACAGTCCACACTCTTACTGATTACATCCTTTAACGGCCACCTCGCCATCTCTTTCTGCCAGTTTAATTTTTAATGGCCTCTTCCACAATCAAAACAAAATGAAAACTGCCCACCAAATTGCGTAAATATTCCGGTGACAGGTTTCAGGGCACACGTTTCCACTCGTTTCACGGCGGGTGCGGGGGCCGGCTGTGCACTGCTGCTCCCTACTGCCAATGTTTTTGCTGAGCACCGTGATGCCACGTGACCCTCAACACCTCACTTGTAGCAAGTCACATGAACCCGCGTAGCAACAGCCGTGTTGGGCGCTCAGGAGTCACAGTTGTTTGCTGCTTGTCATTCGATCGACTGAAACATTCAAAAGATTTATAGCCAAGCTTTCCACAAGCAAAACAATTTGTTGAAATAGAACTTAACGTAGGACGTTTACTATCTTGCGCAGTGCTTGCTACGGTCTTTCTTATTTCTTGGTAACTCTGCTTGCGATAAGAAAAAGCCAGATTACGTTGCATTTTACAGCGGGTAGTTATTGCCTCAGAAAAAAAAAGTCGCGTTGTAACCTTGGCTCGATTTGTCCCAAATGCGCAAGTATTAAGGATACTACCATTTTTACCTTGTCTAATTTCTTTCACTGTCACATCAGTAAAGTTAATAGACGGCTTGCTTATGCAGCAATACATTCACCTTCTTGCGGTTTACCAGTAAGTAACTTCAATATTGTTGCTGCACATAATTCTAACGTGTCGAAAGGAGAAAAAAAATTGAGCTTTTCATGGCCTTACTAAGTATGAGAATAAATTTACTTCCCTGTAAACCTCGATCCGATAAGCAGATGTCAGCCCTCGCCAGCCAGGCCCGGGCGTCGGTATCAGCATCTTCCGGATGAAATTCAGGCAGCGTGATGCTCTTATCGTCGGTGTTCGGTGGTTTTGTTAGCGCCTTCACGAGAAGCCTCATGCGCGCTCTCATGCGTGACCTTGTTGCGCTTCGAATAATGCTCGCCAACCATCATTTGCCCTTGCCTGTTCGCTGCTCACGTTTTGTGCCTGCACCGCGGCCACTTCTGATGTCGGAGAAAGATTACTTTCATCGACATCGCCATTATTGGTTGCGGACTTAGTGGGCGTCATTGGGGTAAAATGCGGGCAACAAAACACAATCATCTAAGTTTGACAATATTTTAATTAGTATTGAACAATATTTATAAGTTTACACTGTTGCTTAATACAAATAATATTATCAGACAAGACCGAGCAGCGGGTTCAGGGCAACTATCTTAATTTACTTTCTCTTTACTCAATAATCCAACTCAATCTGCCGATTGCTCTCAAAAGACAATGTCACCATTAGCTGTCAGTTCTCCTTTTAAATTAGATGGCGCCTCGACCCCGCTCGAGACACGCGTCCTGCTCTGATTGGTCTTTACCTGAACTAGTACATTCACAACTTTTTAAATTACTAAGATTAATAAGGTTTTAATAATTTTAAAGGTATCAAAATGTAAACAGCATAATATTGTAAATTCATATGAATAATCATAAAATCAACAATCATAGCTTCCTCCAACATATATATATATAATACGGCTATAGGGTCGCCTCTTATTACAGTGGACCTAAAAATGCCTAACGTGGCGAAATGTGGGTGTAATATTACACCTCTGTCTGCCCTTTCGAAGATACCAACAGGAGTCCAGGCTTTATCGCGGATATATCCATGTCTCTCGCCATGGAGCCCGAGGTCCAATCACTAACCTAACCAGCTTTGACAAATATTGACTTTTACACACAAGAACTTCCGTCTACTATTGCGTCTGTCCATTGCTACTGGACTGGTATTTTCTCTTTGTTTTAAGTACGACGTCCCATAATAAATGTGCCTTCTCCAATATTTCAGCACAGTTATTAATGTTTAAACTATTCAGATTTATATCAATGTGCATGGTCGTAATATTATAATTATTATCATGAACCAGAAATAAAATTGACAAATTAAATTCTTATTACTTAATCTAAATGATAAAAAGGTATAGCCACCAGTGGGGTTCTTGCATACATACAATACATCGTTAAATTTTCGTCGTGTCCTAATTATCTTTCATAATCATAATTTCCTCAAGTTTATTAGGTACTGCAACTTTATACTCCACTACAATATACTATTATTCACTATTAAGCAGCACTGGTGGTATGAAAAGGTAGTTCTTTAATTACAGTACTTCCTACTAAAGTATAACCTATCAAACTTACCTTAAAAAACTTCATCAATCATCTTAACCAAATACCTACACCAATTTCGCGCACAAACTAGCATCTATCAGATAGTGTACCGCGCTATTATAGTCATAGTCATTTATTCACATATAATAGAGTATACAGATGGCATGTAACAATGTATGTACTTATGATCTATTAAGCCGATATTTGGCATGTGAATTATGTAATAGCATCAATTAAAATAGGGATACAAAATGTCAAAAATAAAAATAAATGTCATAGTGAATTAAAAATAACATCAATAACTTATTATAAAAAACATCAAAAACCAATATAATATTACAGGAGCCATTCATTGACAGAGTAAACCATTTTTTCCACTAACAATGTTTTTAGTTTTGTTTTAAATCTAAATAATGGCAGATTTTGTAACTGTAGTGGCAATTTATTAAAAAATTTTTTGCACATTACGTAACAGCTTTTACTGTATAATGTAGTTCTAGGAACTACATCTAAAACTAGCCACTCACCCTGTCTTGTGTTTCGTTGGTAAATGTCTTTCACTTTCACAAATAAATTTGGGTTAGTTTTAACAAATACACAAATTTCAAAAATGTACATACTCGGTAGTGGTAATATTTTGAATTTTTTGAAATGTGGTTTGCACGATTCAAAGGATGGAATACCAACTATAGCCCTTATACATCTCTTTTGCGACAAAAACGCTCTCTGTGAATCTGTTGAGTTTCCCCATAGTATTAAACCATATCGTAGGACCGAACTCACATAGCCATGGTATGCTAGCAATAAAGTCTCTATATTTGAGGTATTCCTTAGCTTATTTAGGACGTACACATAGCTATTAACTTTCTTACAGACGTCATCAACGTGTTTTTTCCAGTCACAGAACTTGTCTAACGTTAGACTAAGAAATTTGGCCGAGGAAACTTCATTTATTTGGATGCCATTGTAACCAATATTTTTCGGAACTATTTTTGACCGGTGTATTTGAAATTGGATGAATTGTGTTTTAGTCAAATTTACGTGTAGATTACTTTTACAACGCCATTGTATAACGGAGTCAATAGTGTTATTAATTTCAGTATCATATAGTTCGTTATTCAAGGAATTTTTGCAAGTCACAATAATCAATATGTCATCTGCAAACAATATAGTTTTAAGTGAAGTAATGTCAGGAATGTCATTTATATAAATAAGAAAATAGAGTGGTCCATGAATACTTCCTTGTGGAACGCCGTAATTGTTTGATACATAGTCTGAGTATTCCTTTTTGACTACTGTATCTTTACCCATATGTGCTATCTCCACGCAATGTACTCTATTTTGTAGGTAACTTTTAGTCCATTCAAAAGCCGGTCCTCGAATACCATAATTTTCCAACTTTTCTAAGAGCAGTTTGTGAGATACAAAATCAAAAGCTTTTGTCATATCAAATAGTATTGCTTTTGTACGCCTTTTTTGTCCACATTCGTAAGGATACTATTTACTAGATCGAACATTGCAAGTGTCGTTGATTTTCCTTTCTGAAATCCATATTGCTCGTTTTTAATTAGCTTAAATTTATCTAAGTAGGAAATTAATCTTTTATGCATAGCCTTTTCTAGAATTTTTAAGAATATTGGAATTAACGTTATAGGTCTGTAGTTGCTCATTTCAAGTTTATCTCCTTTTTTTAACAGTGGTTTAACTATTGACATTTTTAAGCTATTAGGGAATATGCCTTGCTCAAAAGAAAGATCAATTAAATACTTTAAAATTGGAGCTATAATATCCACACATTTTTTTATTATTTGAGTAGCAATCCCATCGTACCCAACTGAATTAGTATTTTTTAAGGATAATATAATATTATGAACCTCTGCATTATGCAGTGGTTTCAAAAATAAACTGTTATTTGCATGAAATTTGTTTGTGTTGTTGATATTACCAAGATTGCTGTTTGTGAGTTCTATAAAGTAAGTGTTAAATAAGTTAGCTATTTCTTGGGGATTTTTTACTATATGATTACCCTTTCTTATTTCCTTAATGAAGTCCTGGTTTTCGGGACTTCATGTATCATCACTAATGACTTTCCATGCTGCCTTGCATATGTTCTTAGAGTCACTTATAAAATGATTATTATATAGTTGTTGTGACTTATTTATACAATGCCGCAATACTTTCGAGTAATTATTAAATTTCATTTTGCTATCCACAGTCCGTTTATTACAGAAAGAAAAACGCAAATACCTTTTAATTCTACAGCTTCGACGCAGTCCCTTTGTTATCCATTTTATATTACGTTGTTTGTGAATAATTGTCTTTTTAAGAATCGGGAAACATAAATTGAAAAACAATAAAAACTCCTTATAGAAATAATCAAATGCTGCATTTAAATCCTTTTCCATGTACATTGTACTAAAACTCAAGTTCCCAAGACATTTGCGGAATTTCAGAATATTTTCTTGCGAATAATCTTTTTTGGTTATGTAGTATTTAGGAAGTCGCATACATTTAATTTTTGTAGTTAAACTCAGTAGTTGAGCTGTGTCGTGATCGGAAAGTCCGAGTTTTAGAATTTTACTACTTGTCCCTTTTTTATATTGCTTATAATATGGTCAATACAAGATTTCTGTCTAGTTGGTTCCTGAATATGCAAAGTTAAATTATAATTCTGTAATATGTCATGCAAATCTTGAACTATTTTATTTTTAATAAGAGTATTAATTATTTATGTCACCTGCTAAAATAAATTTGTGATTACTTTATTTGCTGTCGAACATTAGTTTATAAAACATCACGTCAAGTGATGCTAAGAATATATCTACTTTTGATTGAGGTGTACGGTAGATACAAATTATAATAATTTTTAAATATTTTACTTCAATTCCACAGCATTCATAGACCTTTTCGCGTGCAAACTTTTTAATAACAACTATTTCCCTGTAGTTGATTCCTTTTTGAAGATAAATAGCTGTACCACCCCTACCTTTTCCTCTACAAAACCTTGATACTAGATTATAGCCGGATATAAACTGATAGCTTGTTTCAAATATATATCGATATCTTGAACGTTATTTGAAATGGCTTAATTTAGATGCCTCATAAAATTAGACCATTATGGTGGACGCTAGAGGAATATTGTAAAACTAAACATTTTTGTTGCCTCGTTTCGGTTCGAAGTTCTCATCGATTGAGTCCGTAACATCCAATTAAAGGCACCATTGATATTGTTCAATGGGTTTTATGATATTGGCCTTGACTAAATATTTGATCGCAAAGCCGACGAGAGTTACAAAGTTAGTTTATAATTATTAACTACCAACTGCGCCCACGGCCCTTGTTCGCGTGGGATTATTATAATGCGCTACGATCTATTGAAAATATTTCAAACTGTCGATTAGCCTACAGAATTACTAATTAAAAATTTCCGGTTTGTAGTAACTGTAGACTGTAGAGTAGAGAAACCAAGAAATAATGATTCAACTCAAAACACTAAAAAATACTGTGCATTTTTAGTAACGCATGGCATTTGATTTTTATACGATGTGTTTGTATAGATTTGCATTGTTACAATTTGTTGTGCGTAAAATGTACGAATTTTTTGCCATATTATTTAAATTAAGTTTCGCGGGCATGTAACATAACATAACAACGATTTTATTCGGTTTTGTCACAAGCGATAGCGTTTACTTAGGTAAATCAATAGCTTATACTAAAATAAAGCTAGCTTGGTTAAAAATAGCTAATAGCTATTTTGGTTTAATATTGCTGTTTGAAATAGATCAATTATAATATTTACAAAGATTTGATATAAAATGTTTTCTCAAATGTTATCACAGTTTTTATTGAAAAATCAAAACATCTTTGATATTCAAACGTTTTCTTTGAGACTCGAATAAATTATTAAATTCAGTAAAACCTTAAAGATTCAAATCATTTAAGATAATAATTTTATAACTGATAATGCGTGCCTTTCTTGATCGTAGCGGTATTTATCGTAGAGGTTACAAATAATTAGTAAATAATTATAATAACTTATCTAAATTCATTTATACATTAGCCTTATTCTAGAGTGGCGACCGCGTCTAAGTAAACGTATGGTAGGATGCCCGCCGGCTAGGCGGAGTGACGACACAAAGTGGCTGGCAGCGGCTAGTCCAGCAGTGGACCATGGCAAGCTGATTATGATGATGATAAAACAATAGACTGTTTGCTATAAATTTGCTAATAAAAAACCTCATATTTACTTTTTATTGACTTACCTAAGCTTACACATTTTAAGATCGACTATCAAATCTGGTTATTAATTACTTAATGCATTTTTTTATCCAAACAGTTTCTTTACAATTTATCTATTAGTTTACGTATAGTAACTTACACACAGATAAGGCCAGACTCAACTTCAAACAAAGTTTATTTACCTAGTCCATGTTTGGTTAGTCGGTAAGCACCAATTCTCACCAATGTCTTAATGTCAATACTTAAGTTTAAAACTACCTTATATTTTATTTGTGTGGTGTTTATGTTCAGAGCCCATTTTGGTTATCAAAACGATACGGAATGATAAAACGAAAATCAGTTATGCGGAAACACAAAAAATTACATCGCTATACGTCTCTCCGTTCCTGTGCTAGCTCAAAAAAAACAGACAAACAAGCAAAAGTTTCAAGTTATAAGCAAGCTCCTTTTATTACAGGGTGTATTTATTTACCAGAAAGATAAGAAAAGGTAAAGAGACAGATTAATAAAGGTAAAGAGAACACGGACAGCGAGCGATGGACAAATTGTCACTCATGTAAATGTATTGCTATCATGCTTCTTTTCACTACATAAATATAATTAGAAAGCGACATAGTACGCTGTGAACTGCTTACGATGTAAATTAAAGACTTTCTTGTTGATAGGATACCAATAATTAAAGTAATATAAATAATTTCAATCTATTCACGAACGAAATATCGTCATCATGTCATAGATACCAACTCGGACGAGAGTACTGATGACGAAAGGCGAGACCGATAGCAGAGGTACGCAACCAACCTCTGATTCAAACCCACGGCATGCTGACTATCCGCAATGCGGTCTTGTTCATTATCACTTATTTCTTTTTCGATTTTACAGATATCAGTTTACATACGAGTAGATATTTTGATAACTGAGCTGTCTTAGCTAGGACGTGAGCGCACTTGCGGCTGGCCGCAGTCATTATGCAGTAAACTGCAACGGCATGCTGTATGCGATTAATCGCTTCGGTTCTATTGTGGTTAGCCGCAATCATATTTAAAACCCTGAACGTACTAGCGTCTGGCCGCAATTCCACGCACCACATGCGGCTGGCCGCGGTATATACGTTAGTTACAATCAAGGCGTTGAGATCGCGTTTTCTTATAAATAGCCAAATGCGGCTAGCCCTTAGTAGGTTCACGCTCCAATAGTTTGTAGTAAAGCTCATATTCTTTCCAATAGGGTTAGACAACAAATCGAAGACTACAGTTTTTACATCTAAAAGCGAAGAATGCAGTTTTTACATCTACAAAGTTTTTATCGTGTGTCATACGTTTCTAAAAATAAAATAGCTGTGTTTTCCTATTGTTTACTAGTTAACAGTATTTTTTTGCATTAGTTATTAAAAATACATACATAGACTCACGCCTGTTTCCCCGAAGGGGTAGGCAGAGGCATATTAAACGCCCACTTTTCGCCAGTGTTTTGATCCCACGTAATAGGTGGCGAGCCTATTGCCGCTTATCGGGATATTTTGTTTGCCAGAGCCTCGTCCGTTAATCGGCAGGTGCACCACTTGCAGGTGAGGTTGGCTTGGGACCCTAAGTTCTTGGTGGGAACCCTATAGCACCCTATTAAAAATACGGTTTTAATTAATATATAAAATATATTTAATGATAATATTATACTCTTTATTATTTATATATCATTGAATCAAGGGAAAAAAATCAACAAAAAAATAAAAACTATTTTGTTTTATTACGATTAGGATTAATTATCACAAAAATCTACTAGTTTTATTCTGTTTTCAAAAATTTTATAAATATGTAATATTATTTTATTACCTAAATAGAAAATAACAGTTTATAAAGACATTCTTGATGGCTCCGTATATTACATTTTGGCAAGCTGCGCTTTGGTTATCCGCCTTTTTTTTATATGAACAAAGTCCGGAATAGCGTTTTTTCTGTAGTTCTGCCTCATATTATCTGGGAATGGCGGTATCAGATTTTTTTAAATATTTAGTATATTGTCACGTAGAGTCCTCTACAAGGTGGGTGCCTCCAGTCGTATTTGCATCAAAGGCGCCGTCAAATCTGTGCCTAACTTTTGTTGTTGACAACATTGCGACAAATTCGCGTTGGTCCTCTGTATATTCGTATAAAATTAAAAGCAGAAGTCCTTTCCATCGTACTGTTACGCGGGACCGGGAAAGTGTCTTTTAAAAAAAGATATTTGAACTAGCTGAAATTATTTATTGGAACACGGTACACACACGTAATATTAGATATAGTATTTAATAGATTTAGGAATAGAACTTAGCACTGGTACAAAGATTTAGAAGGTACTGGGACTGGCACACTAAGAATATAGTAGAACTGTTCGCGTTAGATGATGGTTGCAGACTGAGGTTGAAAGGGACTGAATGAATAAGGAAGGCAAAAGTGCTGACACGGAGATTTAGGCATTGGTAGGGATTTGTGATGAGTAGTATGGATAGGCAACTGTGTTAGCATTTTAGGGTTCAAGAGGCGTTTGTAACAGCCCCCCGATATAGAGTAAACTTCACGGTAAAAATGAAGTTTACGGGAAAGGAAAAAAATAGCAAGGATTACGAGTTGCGAATACGAGGAGAAGGTGATGTTATAGTGGGAAGTTCAAAGTCATAATTTTCGGGTTCAGGGATAGGAGTTTCACGAGATTTTAAAATTTTCCTGAGTATGCTAGTTTTACAAATTAAGAAAATAGTACAAATTAAGACTAGAATTAGGATTACATAGATTGTGGAAGTATAGTACTTCTTATAGAGCACAATATGCGGTTTTTCAATAAATTCGTTTAATTCTTTAAGTAGTTTAGGATTTTCAAAAGCAATAGTATCTAGATTTACATTTTTCAAGTTAACAGGAGGTAAGTTGGATACAATACTAGTATATTTATTGAAATTACAGCAGGAGTCGTTAAGGATATTTAATTAAGCGATTATAGGTTTTAATATAATATTAATATTATTCTTAGAGACTAGCCGTGTCTTTTTACAATAGGCGACCCACCCCTGGGGTAAGTACAATAATCCGCTACCACATATATCTAGGTCTACAATAGAGGTATTACATTCTATACTTAGCTTACTTTTATCGGACATGACAAACAACCATTTGTTGTTTTGTAAATGTTGCCAAATGTTTACATTTCCAGTGAAAAACTTAGTGTTACATAATTCGGGAATTTCGGTAAGTACTTTAGTGATAATTTCTGTTTCACAGGATGGAGTTGCGACAATAGAGTAGGAAATCGGAGTGTTACACAGGTAATGTTCGTGGTTTATCATTTTACAATCATATAGATTATCAAGCTTACAATAAGTGGACTTATCTTTACTTATACCTATATACTTAGTAGAAGGAACAATAGTAGTATAAAATACAGGGTTACGAAGTTCATAGGGAGTACCCTATGAACATATGTGCAGTAGCACAGGGTAAATTATGGTACAAGTGGAAATCAGTGGGATTGACTAATGGGATGTCTATGACGAAAACTATTTTGTTTTCGTTTTCATAACGAGATATAGAAGACACGTTTATAATTGTTTGTATATTACTTAGGCTTAGAAGGACTGGGAGGCGTTTAAAATTTGGTATGAATCTAAAATTATTAATCAACTCGGTATAAAGTTCTTTAGGCGTTAGAATAGAAGGGTAAAGTATATTTGATTTACTAAACATTATTGAGCTTATAATATCTTCGACTTTGAAGGATAGTGTTAAGAGACTATTCTCTATCATGGAAATTAATTCTAGGTTACGTGATCTTATTCCTAATTCTCTGGCGATATAAGTTAGTGTTTTAATGTCTTGGTTAAGCCCGTCGAGGGCGACATTTAATTCATGCTCGTTATGATTTACAGTATAAATGGTTTCGTTAAAGGCTTTGAGGGTTGAGGTAGTAATGAGGATATTCTGTTCTACTAATGACGCTAGTTTCTTTTGATCGGACTCAACTTCTTGGATGGCATTATTATACCGGATAGCGTCATCTTCGTCCATAGTTCCGAATAACTTTTTCGAAATAGATCCTATGATAGATAGGGGTGCGCCTCTCCGAGATTGGTGAGGGACATGGTAAAGGATAGATTCAGTGTTACGATATAGGTCTTCAAAGCGAGTAATTAGGGGTTGAAAGAGATTGAAACATTCTACGTTATCTAATGCATTATCATTTTCACAAAGTGATTTAGAAATGTTGAGAATATAGTATAAATTATCTATATGTGAGAACAGGTAAGATATATCTACTGGTATAACTACGCTAAGGTAACTATCAACTAAATTTAACGATCCTAAGGGGTCGAAATATATTCCTGAACTGTTTGTCAGGGGTTCGACGAATTCTTGACCCGTTGAAGGGTTGCTGAAAGAGAATAGAATAATGATATATTAAACTAATCTTCAGTACTAGATCTAGAAGCGAGTTTCACCTCATCATAGTGATGGGTGACGTGCCTACGGTTTATTAGAAGGGTTAGTGTATTTCTGAGAGGGTTGGAAATATGAGAGTATTGTGATAGACATTGATGCTTATATTTGTGTTATTAAAGATATTTATTTATTTTTTATTTATTTATTTATTAACATATATATAGCAGATATAGCAGAACATATTGTATATTCTTGACCAAATATGTTTATCGAAAGGGTCGCGGAAATCAGTGATAGCTATTTCTAAGCTTCCGTTGGTTAGAGATAAGGATATAGCAAGGAATTGATTTTTAAGATAGATTAGGCTTTTGTAAATGGATTCATAGGAACAGTTGTCGAAATGGTATACTTTGGTAAATAGGAAGTATATAGTGGATCCTTTGTGCTCAAAGGATATAAACGTATATAGGGTTCTTTCCCTATTAAGGAATTCGCTAGGATCTGGGATGTTGCTTAAGATTTCTTCGATATACGGGATAGAAGTATCAAGGTCGATTGAGGTAGGAATAACGATGTGTTTGCTAGGAGTTTTAAGAATACTTTCGTTAAATTCGAGGATTTTAGTATTACTATTAAATTGTTTTTCTGACATGATTTTCAGGAATTTGCTGTAGTTTTCATCAGAAGGAGGAGCAGGATTAGCAGGAGGAGCAGTGGAACCAGAAGGTGAGTGAGGATTTAGAACGGGTTCAGTGGATTCAGCGGGATCAGCGGATTCGGCGGGAGGAAGCAGAGGATTGGAATTATCAAGTGAGTGATTATTGCTTTCAGAATTTAGGATATCTGATAAAGGGTCATCGTTTTCTAACAGGTCTATCGAAGGGACTTCGTTAGAGCCTAGAGGAACAGAGGGTATCTGGCTATCGAGGTCGTCAAGAGTTATAGGGCTAAACGCAGGTGATGGATATTGAATATCTTGACGGGAGGTAGAAGGAATAGGATTATCGTATGGATTTTCTATTGAGTCTTGAGTTAGTTGTACAGGATTCACTGGGAATCTGGATAGAGCATCAGCATTGCTGTTGATTACGCCTTTCTTGTATTCGATTTTGAAATCAAACTCTTCTAGTTGTAGACGCCATCTGACTAAACGGGAACCTAGGTCTTTACAATTGAAAAGCCATCTTAATGGCCTATGATCAGTGACAATAGTGAATTTATGACCATATAGATAGGGACGGAAGGTTTTTGTTCCGAATACGATGGCTAAGCATTCTTTTTCGGTTGTGGAATAGTTAGTTTCGACTTTATTTAGTGTTCTCGAAGCATAAGCTATAGGGCGGTCTTTACCTATATCCCCTTGAGATAGGAAAGCGGAGATGGCATAGTTAGACGCGTCGCAGGTTAGGACAAAAGGTTCAGTGAAATCGGGGTAAAGAAGGATAGGAGCAGAAACGAGTTTTTCTTTTAATTCGTCAAACGCTTGTTGTTGCTCGTTTGACCAGGAGAAAGTGATGTCCTTTTTTAGTAAAGCAGTTAGGGGTTTGGCGATTTTGGAGAATTCAGGGATAAAACGACGATAGTAAGAGACTAGACCTAGGAAGGATTTGGTATCTTTTGCACATTTAGGAATAGGAAACTGTGTTACAGCCTTGATTTTGTCTGGAAATGGGCTTATGCCTTTGTCACTAATAATATGACCAAGATAGCCGACTTCTTTGCGTAGGAATTCGCATTTGTCGGACTGGGGTTTGAGGTTATGTTTACGTAATCTTTCGAAGATTTGAGAGAGCTTTTCGCAGTGATTAGGGAGGTCGTGTGAATAGATAACAATGTCGTCGAGGTAAATGTAGCAGTGAATGCCTTGAAGGCCAGCTAGGGCTGTGTTCATGAGACGTTGGAAAGTCACGGGAGCATTTTTAAGTCCGAACGGCATGCGTTTAAACTCGAAATGTCCTTGCGGAACGGTGAATGCGGTTTTAGGAGCGTCCTTTTTTGATATGGAAATTTGGTGAAAACCAGAATAGAGATCGAGAGTGGAAAAGTATTTGCTTTGACCTAATTGGTCTAGGATTTCGTGAATTTGTGGAATTGGGTAACTTTCCCCGATGGTAATATCGTTAAGCTTTCTGTAGTCTATAACGATGCGCCATTTCTTTTGGCCGGAAGAGTCAATTTTCTTTGGGACTACCCATATAGGGAATGACCATGGAGAAGTAGAAGGTTGGATAATGTCTTGAGATAGCAATTTGGAGATTTGGGTTTCGACTTCCTTTTTGTGGATTTCTGGGAATCTGTACGATTTGACGTTGATAGGCTCAGAGGGATTAGTATTTATCTCATGCTCTAGTAAGTCGGTGGTAGTAAGTTTGTCGTTAGGTAATTGGAATATGTCTGAATATTGGGAACATATGTCGAGGAGTCGAGATTTTTCTTCGTCGTTTAAATGTTCTGTCCTAAGCATGTTTAGGACTTGGTTTCTGCGGGATGTAGAAGATTTAGTATTATAGGGTTCGGAGTTATAGATAAAGGAGGAATTAGCATTAAAGGGTTGGAGATTTATTTTAATATCGGAATTGATTTCGACTGTGTCTTCAGATGTATTTAATACAGATATGTTTACTCTGTTGTTGTCTTTTACAGTAACAAGGGAATTAGCAATTAGGAGAGAGTCGGAGATATGTTGATCTAGAATGAGTCCTACACGATATTCGGAATTAGTAATTGCACATTCAATTATTATTTTGGTGTGAGGCGGAATTTTGTAGGTCAGCTCGTAATATTTTAGTCTAACCACGAAATGTCTGATTTGTAATGTACCGGAATTGTAATCAATAATGCCATCTAAGTCATTGAGAAGATCGGTGCCGATGATGCCATCGTAATTCAAGTCTATTTCTTCAATTACGTGGAATTTATAAGTAAGATTGGAATGAACATCTGTGAATAATTTTTAATTGGAAGTGGCCCATAGTAGACACGGTTTCGTCACTGGTATTAATACCTTTTAATTTAATGGTTTCATTTTTCAGGGCTGGCATCACATTCATTGAAGATCGTTTTACAAGACTAACACAGGAACCGGTGTCAACTAGGAACGAGAGGTCACGACTATTAACTTGGATTCGGATATTGACGTGAGGTAGGTATCGTTTATTAGAGCTGATTTCGTATATAGTAGGGGTAGTAATGGAATTGGCTGAATTAGGAGATACAGAAGATGTAGTAGACGCAGTGAATTTAGAGAAGTTGGTCGGTCACAACGGATTTGGTAGATCTATTGGTAATTGGAGGTTTAGCAGGTATAAAGCAAGATTCAGTGGACTTGGTAAGTGAATGATAAGGTTTTGAGGATACAGCGGATGCAGTGGGAACAGTGGATCTGGTATGTATATAACGAGACGTAGAGGATGCAGCGGGGACAGAGGATACAGCGGATGTACGAGGCACAGTGGATGCAGAGGATCTGGTAGGTATTTTATAGGATACAGAGGAAGCAGAGGATACAGTGGGTGTAGGAGGTCTAGGAGATTTGGTAGGATTATCTCGGGATGCAGTGGATACAGAGGATGCCGTGGATGTACAGGGCACAGTAGATGCAGAGGGTTTGGAAAGTATTTTATGAGATGCAGAGGATACAGTGGATATAGAAGGTTTAGAGGATCTAGTAAGACTATCTCGGGATGCAGTGGATACAAAGGATGCAGTGGTAGAGTTTCGCGGTCGAACTCCTGATACGGCGGATGCGTAGGATTTAGTAGGAACAGCGGATACAGTGGATACAGAGATAGAGCTTTCCTTATGGGGCTGGTTACCCTGCGGTGTAGCTCAGGATACAGAGGATTTAGTAGATACAGTGACTGAGCTTCCCTATGGGGCTGGTTACCCTGCGGTGTAGCTCTCGATACAGTGGATTTAGAAATGATTGAGCTTCCCTTTTGGGGCTGGTTACCCTTTGGTGTAGCTCTTGATACAGTGGATTTAGTAGATACCGTGACTGAGCTTCCCTTTTGGGGCTGGTTACCCTGCGGTGTAGCTCTTGATACAGTGGATTTAGAAATGATTGAGCTTCCCTTTTGGGGCTGGATACCCTGTGGTGTAGCGCTTGATACAGTGGATTTAGAAAGGGTGTCATTATGAAAGGATTGAGACGATTTTGAATGGTTTTGGGGTCTCACGAGACACCGTCGTGAGCCCTCTATTCGTTTAAAGGAAGGTCTTCCTCGTAGGTAGAGTCGTCTTGGGTGTAGTGGACTCGATTTTGGAAGTTTGGACGTTGGGGAGGACGAGTCATGTTCGGGTTAGAGCGTTGGGGGTAGGTGTTATTATTCCTAGCCCTATTGTTGTTGTATTCGCGCTTCCAACAGACGTCCATGGTATGCCCTACGTTTTTACAATATCGACACGTACGAGGGGAGTTCAATGTATTTTCGGTATCGAGGTGATATACTAATGATAAGGGTAATTTAATTATCTCATTAGCTAATGACACTCTTTGAGGGTATAAAAACAAAATTTCATTTAATTGCTACCATTAGTATTCAAGATATCATTGCGAAAACACAACTATGATGACTGATTCGACAATGATAAAAATAGAGCATCGTGTAGTGATAAAATTCCTCACAAAACAAGGAAAAAGTCAAAAAAATATCCATGAAGAAATGGTGGCTGTTTACCAAGATTCTGCGCCTTCATTATCTACAATTCAGAAGTGGTCAAGTGAATTCAAACGGGGTAGAGAGAGCATTGAAGACAACCCCCGCGCTGGTGGGCCAATTTGTGCCTCTACTGAAGAAAACGTCAAATTAGTCGAAAAACTTGTACTTGAAGATGCCCGTGTAAGAGTGAAAACATTAGCAGAAATGACTAAGCTATCCGTGGGTACCATTCACACAATCCTTCATGAGCGCCTGAATTTGTCAAAGGTCAGTGCAAGATGGGTGCCGCGAATGCTCACCGCGCTACAGAAACAAGTGCGAGTTGACTGTTGTGAGGAGTTTTTGGACCTCTGTGGTGAAAATCTGCAAAGTATTTTCGATCGGATTGTTACTGGTGATGAAACGTGGGTTCATCACTATGACCCTGAGAGCAAGCAAGAGTCTATGCAGTGGCACAAAATAGGATCAGACCCGCCGAAGAAGTTCAAAGTCACTCCGTCCGCAGGATAGCTCATGGCCACGGTGTTTTGGGATTCTAAGGGAATCTTGCTAATCGAGTACACAAAAAAAGGTCAAAGTATTACTGCTGCATCATACGCAACCACCCTGCGTAATTTAAAGGAGGCAATTAAAGAAAAAAGACGTGGGAAATTAACCGCAGGTGTGTTGCTGCTTCACGACAACGCGCCGGTTCACAAGGCGCGCCTTGCCCAGGCTGCTGTGCGGGAGTACGGATTTGAAGAAATCAATCATCCACCCTACAGTCCGGACCTGGCCCCTAGTGATTATTATCTATTCCCTAATCTTAAAAAAGACCTTCGTGGAAAGCATTTTTCGGACGATGAAGAGTTGAAGGGAGCAATAAACGAACATTTTTCGGGCCATGATGAAACATATTTTTCAGAGGGAATTGAAAAGTTACTTTCACGAACAAATAAATGTATTGAGATGTTAGGGCAGTATATTGAAAAATATAATTTATTCAGAATTTTCCGCCTTTTCCTTCATACCTATACCGAGAATACATTGAACTCCCCTCGTAGGTGGCGTAGAGTTGGACGACTGACCAATGTTGTGGACCATTGGTTTAGGACGATCTTGGGAATTAGAAGGTTTTTGTGAGTATCGATTTTGATAAGGATTACGTTTTGATAATAGAATTTGTATTTTTTCTTCGGATATAGCATAGTTAATAGCTTCGTTGAGCGTAGAAGGACTTTTGATGCGAACTAGGTTGCCGATTTTGGGTATAAGACCCTTTAGGAAAGAGTGTAAGGCTAGATCTTCCATAGCGGAAGTCTTCCCTGACAGCTCTGCTTTTTTTCTTATTTGAAAGAGTGATTTCTGTAAGAATTTGAGCGAGACACGTTTCGATTTTGATTGAGTAATGGCTGACCGACTCACCCGGCGATTGGTGAGTTTCTTGTTATTCACTGAGTAAGTGAGCGTAATGTTTACGCTCGCCGAATTGCGATTGTAGGAAAGAGCTAAGTGACTCCCAACTGTCGAAGTCTTTTATTGAAGCAGCGGATTCAGCTTTGCCCTCAAGCCAGCAAAGTATGAAAGGAGAAATACCAAATACGGCCTGTAGCGGCCAGAAAGTTGTGAATCGTTGAAATTAAACATATAATTTTTAAAATTTTTACATCGTTTTCGTTTCTTGATAGAGTATCGGTGAAAGAATTTAGTTTTTAAAGATTAATTATTTTGAATCGGCTATGGTAATAGCGGATGAATGTCTAATGTTGCCAGCATTAACAATAAAATGAAGTATGGTAGGCAGAAATTGTTTTAAGGAAATAATATTTTTATTATTATATTAGAAAACAATATATTTTATTTACTTTATAAGTATATTTGTAAAAAGAATCAAGAAATATATAATTTATTATACATTCCATAATTATTAATCGGTAAAAATCGTTTTGTTTTTTAATCGATAGTAGAAATATTTTTTCAAACCATTTGCAACACTTTTTTTATCTGTTATGTCATTCGTGTTGCTACTGTGTATCGTAAATATTTTGCTCTGATTTATTGGTGTTTTCGTACGGTTTTAATGTAATGTAATTGAATATAAATTCAATAATAATGATCAGTACCTTCTACCCATGCTAAGAATATGCAGCGGTGTTTGTGATTGTGGTTAGCTTTTTTGGACGAGTATACATAGTACGAGGTTCCCTAGTACACATGTGATTATTCATTATTATTGGCCACTCTTTATGTAGTTTTTGTTCTTTAAGACGAAAAGACATACCTTTATTTACATCTAGGTTTTATATTTATGTTAAAATTCAATTTTGAGGTATATTTAGTTGCGGAATAATTTCCATTTCAAATATCTCGTATCTTATTTCCACCAAAAGTTATTTAAAAAGAAATTATTCAGGTTAATAGAGTAGTCATTTATCTTCAAAACACACATGGTGTCGTGTTTGGCCGTGCCAGGCCCATAATGTATGGCCAAATGGTACATCTCCTTTAAAAGGATTGGTTTTTGAGTTGTTGAAGCTAATCGATATGCGTTTTCGCAGTTATTTATAAAGGAATTTAGTTTATCGCGAGACCCATCGTAGGGTTTAATGAATTTGAATAGTGTATTAATATCGATACGGTCAAGGAGAACGGTTCCTTCCTTCTTTGTCTTCATTGTTCACAGCTAAAAATAGTACAAAGAAACACAGAAATACACAAAGGCAATGGAAAGATATAGAGCTTATAGTAAGAATTAGAACAAAGGGTTACTTAGATAGTACAAAGCTTGACTAAGATTTGGTATAGTGTTACATTGTAAGTAACAATGAAGTTTGTTGTAGTTCGATGCGGCGACGGTCGGACGGCCGGAACTGATAACGATGTAGTACTGAGAATATGGGATTGTAACGCACTGTGTGGACTTTGTTCACTTTATGAATTTGGGCACTTTCGATTTTGAAATGGAATAATATAGCACTGCACTGGATAAAAATGTTTGCACTTACAGGACGCTGGCGACGATGATGAGGAGAATGAACATGGTCACCTCGTGTAGAGTTGGTATGTCCCTTTCTAGGAACCTGGAGCACGGCGGCCGGTCTGCGGGCCACTCGGGGACTGGCACTCGGGAACTCGGGTGTTGTTCACCGCGCAGTATGCGGCGGATGGACGGTTCGAGAGATGCGCGATTCTCGAACTACGGCGAATGCGATGCAGAGACGAATGCGAGACGGCGGAGTATTACCGGAGTGAGATACGGAGACGGACCGGGGATTTCTGAGGAATCCCACCGCTGCCACCAAATGTTACGCGCGACCGGGAAAGTGTCTTTTAAAAAAAAGATATTATACACACACGTAATATTAGATATAGTATTTAATAGATTTAGGAATAGAACTTAGCACTGGTACAAAGATTCAGAAGGTACCAAGACTGGCACACTAAGGATATAGTAGAACTGTTCGCGTTAGATGATGGATGCAGACTGAGGTTGAAAGGGACTGAATGAATAAGGAAGGCAAAAGTGCTGACACGGCGATTTAGGCATTGGTAGGGATTTGTGATGAGTAGTATGGATAGGCAACTGTGTTAGCATTTAAGGGTTCAAGAGGCGTTTGTAACAGTACGTCCCTATATAGTTGACCATACACGGTCATTCTTCCACGTATTGACCGCTGAGGCAAGGTAAAGTGTGAAGTCTATGAAGTTACCTTAAGATTAACCGATTCCAGAAAAGCATGGTTTTCCGGGTCCGCTTGTCTACTTGTTGGGCTTGCATCCTCAATGTGGTCGACCATCGCATCTCCGTTATCACTCCTGTCATCATCTGCATCTACATAAGCTACTTCCTCGTGTGACATCAATCGTCGTCGCACCTCTCGGCAGGCCGTCTTCGAAACGGGCTGGCTGTATATTACAGTGGCGACTCAACGTTACAGTGGCGATCCAACGTTACAGTGGCGCCCACGGGAATAGATAAGTAGTGTTCTTTGGGAATGCGTTTCTAGTAACTTTTTTTACATTTTTTACCGTGTATGTGTAAATTCGTTCCAAAGCAGTGTTAGATTATTTTAGTCGTATATATTTTTCTTACTACTCTTGGTAAGCCTTTTTTGCATATTATAACTATTTTCTGTTGCCGTGTGTGATAATTAATTGGTTATCAACCGCATAAAACAAGT
This sequence comes from Euclidia mi, assembly GCA_944739405.2. NCBI lineage: Eukaryota > Metazoa > Arthropoda > Insecta > Lepidoptera > Erebidae > Euclidia > Euclidia mi. The sequence continues at coordinate 57,537,842 of OX123181.2, forward strand.
TATAAATCTCGCGACTTAGGGCCTCGTGTCCAAAAAAAAAAAAAAAAAGACGCGCTAAGGTCACATTCGTCGATCGCATGCTTTGTCTTACGACTTAAGGCCTCGTGTCCTCTTAAGATGCGCTAAGGTCACATTCGTCGATCGCATGCTATGCGATAGCTTTTTTTAATTGCCTACGGTAATTTATTGCTACTGGTAATTATAGCTAATCATTACTGCTTTGTCTGACTTTAGGAACTATTTCATACCCTTCTCTTTACATTTATTTTTCATTTTTCTACTATAACCTTCTGCTTGTGATTTTGTACGGCGTTATTTCTATATAGTCGAAATTATTAAATCCTTTGTACTGTCTACTACGGCGATTATCTTTTAAAATTAAATAGTCTTTTGTTTCTTACTAAGAAAGTAGCCTCTTTATAACACCACGTGTACCTACCATAGTTGGACTGACTGAAATTGAACGTACCTAAAGATGCTGCATAGGGTTCCCATCAAGAGGTGCATAGGGTTCCCACCAAGAACTTAGGGTCCCAAGCCAACCTCACCTGCAAGTGGTGCACCTGCCGATCAACGGACGAGGCTCTGGCAAACAAAATATCCCGATAAGCGGCAATAGGCTCGCCACCTATTACGTGGGATCAAAACACTGGCGAAAAGTGGGCGTTTAATATGCCTCTGCCTACCCCTTCGGGGAAACAGGCGTGAGTCTATGTATGTATGTATGTATGCTAAAGATGCTAGCGCGTTAGATACTATTTAGTTATACTATTTTCACGGTCATTTGTTAATCAAATGGACACCTGTCACACTCAGATTGCTCAATTAACAACTCGAACTAATAATTGGTGTCTTTGTCTATTTCGGATAAAAATACGAGTATTGTATAATTATTGGGTGTATTTTTTGTAACCCGCTTATTTACTACAATCGTTGTTTTTGGTCTTTTATCTTATCTTCTTGTTAATGCCTATCGGTATGTTATTTGCAAATGCATCTATTTATGCATTTACTGTTCCTTGTGAACTCAAACATTTAAAATGCCTGCGTCGCAGTTATTGTTTCTTTTTTTGTAATTTTTGCTTTGCTGGTGATTGTTTTTGCAATGTATAGTTTCTATTAAAAAATACAAAACATGTAAAGATAAATGAATGCCAAAATTAAATCGCTGAAGGCCGTAAAAATAATTATGAATATGTAACATTTTAATTTTTACAAAATGTTATACATCAGGTTTTACATAACCATTTTAAGTAGTGCGGGCTTGTAATACGTTCTTGTAATTACGCAAATATAACATATATCAAACTCAATTATTTGAAATATTTAAATACAGTTGAATTTAAAATAACTATAACAAAGTGGCTGTTTACACATAAATTAATTCAATCATTTCTTTAGTTTAATAACTAAAGTAAATTAATTGATGTATTAGTTTGAGAAAATCCCATTCATCGTCTATTTTAAATAGCTGAATAAAATAATTAAATCTTATTCTTTTACAGCAAAAATATGTCTATAAACGATTGGCTAAACAGTGTTATTAACACCAATGTAAGACGCAAAGCTATACAAAGTTATAATTACCTACCTATATATTTGTAAAAGCCAACAATAGTACCTACTTATGTTTCTAAGTTTGAGCTGACGTCATAACATATTGTGTTATGTTAATAATCTATATAAACATGCTAAAACAAGGATAAATATTTCCGTTAAAATTAGCGCCTAAAGAACAATGGCCACTTCTCATACATTGAATGACCTGATAATGAATTATTGTGTATATAGATAAAATGTACAAAAACAAGTAGATCTTTGATCAAGAAATTATACTGTAAAGACAGTTTTTCTTATAAAGGTCTAGGAATTACATAATATACCGAAATTAGTTCGTATTAATTTGACAGATTCTCCCATGTCCAATATCACCGGCGGCGTCTTTAAGTCAAAAACGTTCCATTGCATCCTTATCCAATGTTTTCAACGGCAGAAATACATTTATATTTATCTTTTTATATATTTTAACATAAAAAATACATTCATTTATGATCAGCTTTTAACAACTTGATTCAATTTTATTTAGCGGGTCTTAGTCGCGATAATTAACTAAGCTAATAATAATAAACTAATAAGCGACTATGACCCGCTAAATAATATTTTATGATGTAAACAAATCGCGAAAGTTTAAAATCGATTATTGATTCAATTTATATATAAATTTAGTTTGCTCGAGGTTTTGACAAAACCAAATGCTAAAGATGTGGTATAAGTGAAATGGAATGTAGCTAAACAAGGAAGTATTATCGGGCACAGATAATATAACACTGCAGCGAATAAAAAATATTTTGATAAGGATGCGTTCACGAGTTCTAGAACATCTTTACAACCCAAAACTTTTCTTTTTACCTAGACTTCTATAAAATATAATAGTTAGTGAAATCATTACACCAAAAAATAACCTTATTTTAAAAATAAGTTTTATCTCTATATGTACATGTTTAGGTCAAAAATGGCCATTCTTCTTTGTTAAATGTAAGATTGTTGCAAAAAATCTCCTCTTGTTTATCTAACTAACTATCTAACTATCAGATAACTATCTAACTATCAGATATGTCTTGCAACCTGCGGACGGCGGGCCTGTTACGGCGCTTGTACACGGTAAGAAAATACGCCGGGCCTATGCAAGAATTTGTGTCGAAACTAGAAAAGAACTGTGTACACTGCTCGCAGTGGTGCACGAAAAAAATCTTGTCTGCCCAAGACACGACGCGGCGAACGTTGTTGCGGAGCGTTGGGGGGGGGGGGTGGATTGGGGGCGGAGTAGTAGGGTTCACACAGCCTGGGTAGTTTTTGTTGTGCGTTTGGTGTGGACGTGTATTGCAGCGTAGAGTACAAAATGGCTGAGGACTTTAGTAACTTTAGTAGAGTTGTAACTTTAGTAGAGGGACAACCGGTATTGCGGGACAAAATTTCAACAAGTTATTTTCATGCAAAAATAATCCACAAATTTTTCCTCATGTTGTCGCATTAGACGGTAAAGGGTAATGAACCCACCAAACTCATTTTTCTCTTGAATAATTGGATGAACCCAGTAAAGTCTCTTGTTTTTTGTTTCCTTTTTCATTTTGTTATTATAATAATATAAAATTATCATTATTTTTTGCTTTGTAGTTATAATTTTTATAAATAAAGAAAATGATTATCAGACTTGTTATTACTTGCGCACCCTACACCCGACTGACGACTGCACGAAAAAAATCTTGTCGTGTACACGTTCCGATTGGTCTTGTCTGCGGAAGACATGAAAGTTTTCGTGTGTAGAACAGACAAAATTCTTGTCGTATACACGAAGAAATTGTCTTGTCTGCCGCAGACACGGTAAATTTTCTTAACGTGTACAAGCGCTCTTATACCGCCCCCCGTCCGCGAGGCCCGAGAGGCGGCGCACGTGTTCCACGTACGCCTCTCGTAGCGTTAGTAGGCTACGTCGTTCTTTTCCGTTTGTAGTATGAAAGAGGATGTATGAGGACAAGTATGATGGATGCAGATGGATGCATGCAAAGGACGGGGCCCGCTTGCGCGGGCCAGCTCAGGTGGGGTCGCAATAGTAATGCTAACGTAGATCCCGTGACCCCGCCATTCAATGGGATCGGTTAGAGGAACACCATGGTGGTTTTAGTGGGTAGTCCTGGCGCTTCTCGTCGGGGAGTCTTCACAATCTCCCTAGACTGAGCCCCTTTAGGGGCCCAGCCTGGGGGGTCAGACCGTAAATTGTTAGGTTTCCACCATGAGTCAAAAAAAATAGATATGTCTGGCAAGCCACTAGGTTATTTCCATATAGAAGATCTTAAATTAACGCACTAAAAAGTCTAAAAATAAAATAATCAATGCTTATCACTAATTATCTAATCTTAAAATAACTTCATAGTTTTTTACAAATGTTATAAAAATCTTTAATATTTTTTCCTCATGGCTCAGTGGTTAAAAAGCTGTTGTCTGATTGGTCTGTTGGTTCGATGCTCGCCTTATTTTTTTTATTAGCTACTGTTGTATGAACTATGTCATCGATTGTCTCCTTCGGTGATATACTATTCACTACAATAATCTATCCCGAAATGTGTATTTGCCTCTAATGGCTATTGTATCATGTTCATGATTATGTGTTGTCCTTTAGTCGCAGCAAAGGAATGCGGCGCAGCTCCGCAGTTATGAATCACGTGTTTACGTTAGCCGATTGCTCGGCTCAGAACATTGTATTATCTTTTATACTTAATTATAATGAACATTTTATTGCTTCTACAATTCGCATCGAGTGTGTTAATGAGCAATTTGCTTGTGACATTACCCACTGGTCGTAATATTATTGTTTTCGATATATATATATATATATATATATATATATATATATATATATATATATATATATATATATATATATATATATAAATGCAAGACACGCCATATATATATATATATATATATATATATATGGCGTGTCTTGCATTTATTTAGAACACGACTCGCATCGGGAATGAATGCTGGCTTGATCACACGTATGACTGTGTGTAGGCTTGTTCAATGCTTGGTGATGTAAGAATGGTCATACTTGGTTTTTTCTTTCAGGTTTAGTAGCTACCTTGTACTTAACCTACTGACACCACTATTCATCTGTTTCAGGGTTCCGGAATGCAGTTGCCGCCTACCAGCCACAGAATCTTCTCTCCCGGAAAATTCTGGCCATTAGGCCAGGCCCCCCATTAGGGGGGAGTATGTGACGTCAATCGTCGTCGCAACTCTCGGCAGGCCGCCTTCGCCCACCCCCAACGGGCTATATATACCGTGGCGCGGAGTGACCGCCCCTTTCACTGGCTGTGCGGCGACCAAGCTAAGTCTTCTCTTCTTTCCTGAGCAACGCTGGAGACGCATTGCCAAAGGTCTACACCGAATCACGCGACCCTGGTTCTATCGTTGTAACTAATCAATGTGTTTAGAATCTCTATTTTCCATTGAATTTCCTTTCTAAAAGCTGTATAGATTCTTATACAGAAATATGCAAATTTTCGTTTGTAACCGAAATATTATTTTTTTTTTAACCAAATAGTGTTGACCGACGTGCAACGTTACAGTCGGTGTCCGAATCCAAGGAGAACAATCGCCTTCAATTTTCTAAAATTGAAGCTATTTGGCCTGGTTTAGATGTCGATGGGACCCCATCTTGTATTTAACCTACCAGTATAATACTTTATTATGACAAATGTGTCTAAACAAGACAGATAACTCAAATAAATCACAACAAAATAAATTTGAAACAATTACAAAAGTTACGCCAAACCCAATTATACGTCGAAATGACGTGCAATATCATCATTCCACCAGAATGGCGAAACTTAGCGAGATGACGCAAACGTGTTCTGTAAGGTCCCGACGACCACTGAGTTGATTTGGGAATTTAAAGCGATCCGATGGTAAACGGAAAATATATAGAGATATTTCGCTGCGGTATATCTCAAATTTACGTAGATTGGACTTCTAGGGTTAAACCGACTGCGTTGTGGTTGAGGCTAAAATTAAAGCGCATATTTGCTTTGCGATTTAATTACTTAAGGCCTTTGTACAGCCTAACACATTCACAATCAATATAAAAACATGTCCATCGATAAAAACCCATAAAACAAAATCTTTCTACACATCTTCATATATTGGGATTAATAAAAATGATCGACGTATAATATGTCGCAAATGGCATCCAAATGGTCTCGGTTGCTAGTAAAAATAATAAGATGACGTAATATGGTGCGAATATCGATGTCGTTCCATTTTCCAAAGCTTAATTCCCATCTAGCGGCGCTCGAATGAACTGAGTATAGATACCTATTGAGATGGTCTTATTCCAATATGCATAGAATATGAGCATAGGTATATTATTTTCTAGCTTCAACTCATGAGATGCTACTATAATATTTATTCATCGTCTATCTACCTACTTGACCACGTACCTAATAATAAATAATCATCCTATAAGTATCCTATCCAACTATTTGAGCTCGTAGAACAAAAACCACAAAGAATCTGGTCGTTTGCATTTTCACTATACTAATTCTTAGTTATTTCCTAAACTCGTGGACCGATTTACATGATTCAAACAGATAAAATAGTTTTTGAACTAGATCTTTAATTTGACACCATAATCATTGGGATATCTCAACAAACAAAAAATCTAATTTTTAAGGTGCTCTCGTAAAATAAATAAAATCAAATTTTCAAGTCGACAACCCTTGCGCGACGCGTCGGACGCGGGCTTGGAAGCCGCGCGAAAGTGTAGGCACTTATCGCTGTAGGTACGGCCGAGTGAAGGAGGCCTGCTTTAGGTGCCTTATTAAAGATTGCATCGTATTGGGTAGACATCTTGAATGTAGTCGAAGTGAGAACCTCTCCCTTTTTGTAGTCGTTTAATAAAAGTACTAGTGATGAACTATAAAAATACACCTTTGGTATAACTACGAATTATATTTAGTAATTTGGCATGCTAATTATTTCCTGAAATGCAAAAGTTGTAAGCCTCGTTTAAATGTAAAACATACTATTTAAATTATCCTAAACACTCCTTAAGTTTACAAAATTTTATAAAATAAAAAACATTACTGGTACCAGCACCAAAAGCAACACCAGTCTAATAAAAGCTTAGGAAATGAGAATGGTGATCATAACTTTCCGTAGTATTATTTTAATGTGTGATCGTAACAATTTTAGAAATTCTGTTTGAATACACTAACTTGACTAGTAGATATTTAATACCTAGTTCACGAAGAATAAAACTACCATTTGCTCTATAGTTTTCGGTTTGCATTGCAAACTATTAAAATTTCAGTTCAGCTTCATAACTATCAAAGTTGAGTTTGAGAAATTTACGCAGCGATTGAAATCAGACATAGGCTTTTTTGTACATCAATGGAAGTAGGTGTATTAAACTACTGGTGAATTGCGCTCATAAACAGCTGCTCAAGTCAATATCTCAACCTAAGGTTAATACCTAATCTGTATATAGGTATAACATTCTTGCGTTCTGACAGACAAGGTACAGTCAAAACTATTAGGCGCAGGAAGCTGTTTGTCATGTATGTCACATGGGGAGCGTAAAGGTGCACTAAGGGTTTACACACAAAGACAAAAGGATTGCCAAGGTTTGAGTCTTTTCGTTTCACGGGTTTTACATAGACGGACAACTAGATGCCAGATACTCGACAGTTGAAACCCATCCTCTATATTGAAATTTTTGAACTTTTTAATTTCAATAGCCTCCCTAACCATTCGAGGTACGTAGTGGCGTTCTGTCGAAAGCACGTGAGGGTTGTGTACCTCAATCCAGTGGTCGGTACCCGAGTCTAAGGGGTGTTGAGCTATGGCTCGTTATTTTTGACTGCCCTGATGTGTTCCTTTATCTGGCAAACAAAGGTACGTGGTATATATCCCGAAAGACAATTTAAAATAAGTTTAAATGACCACGAACGTTTAAATTCCTTTATTATGTATCTCTAGTATCCAATTCATGGATAAATTAATTATATGGACCGCCCGTTATTCAGTTTTCGATATTGCTTGATATTGACAGCATTAATAGCTGAATAGTTTGAACTTGGTAAGGAATAAGTTGAAAGTTTAAGAGCACTGAAAAAAAGTTATTGCTGGATAGTTCAGAAAGAAGGTGATAATTACCTACCAAAACAAATTTTGTATGTGATAGATAATATTAATATATTATAACGTATCGTATAATTTATTACAGATATTAATCTTAAGTTACTGTAGGGACACATGTGTGTTATTGTCAAGTAGACATAATGTATTGGTGTGTGTGCCTACACGCGCCTGCGCCCGCGATCGAAATATTTCTTTAGTCGCAATAAACCTTCCATCTTGAACTCTTGTCCCGTGTTGTCATTTACGCTCCTATACACAACCTCCGAACACTACATACAGATAGACCTCTCTAAATATAGACACTCCTAAACTGGTGACCCCGAACGTTTTCTTTTTGTGGAGGTGCGTAAAATTGTGCAATAATGAACCCTGCCGTTTCACGTGCAATGGACACCAAGGACACTATTGGTGAAACGAGTGCATTGGCGAGCATCACTGTGGCATCGCGAATACCCGACTTTTGTGCGGACCAAACGCGACTCTGGTTCGTTCAGTTCGAGGCCGTCGTGGAAAGCCAGAAGCTGCCAGAACTAGGTAAGAACGCTATACAGCAAGTGAGCGACCTACTACTTGCGCCGCCGGAGACACGAAAATATCAAGCATTGATGGACAGATTATTGCAAGTTTTTGAATAGTCGAAGACCAGAAAATTGCAAAAAAATATTGGAGAAATGGAGCTTGGGGACCAACGTTCATCACACCTACTGCGGAAAATGCGTGAACTGGCCAGAGAAAAAGTTTCTGATGAAACTCTTCGGCTGATGTGGCAATCTCACTTACCGACGCCAGTTCGAGCTATACTTACGGTAACCGACTGCAAGAATCTCGATGTTCTTGCGGCTGTAGAGGACAAGGCGATGGAGAGCACAGCAGGCAGCGCAGCACAAGTATCCGAGGTCAAAACATCGGAGGCGTCGGCGTCAAGTCAGCGGACACTTGCTGGAACGTCGGACACAAACCTGATCATGGGGGAGCTGGAAAAAATCAACCTGCGACTCAAGGAGCTAGAATGTGGCACACCTGGCGAACGCTAACAGCAGGAACAGCGATCCAGATCGGCTACGAGAAGTGGTAATTCATCACCTAAAAGGAAAAACGCTAATTGGTTGTGTGTTTTTACCATTTTCGTTACAGGTAGAACGCCGCGAAATGTGTCAAACCCTGTAATTGGAAGGGAGTTGTTAAGGAAGAGTTCCAACGTATGCAAGAACTATGAATTTGCAGGCCGTCAAAGAGTCCCTTTGCACGTGGTACCTAAAAAGAATGGGCAGATACGTCCTTGCGGCGATTACAGGGCGCTTAACGCCATAACGAGGCCGTATAGGTACCCCATTCCGCGCATTATTGATTTTACTTATATATTAGGGAATAAAAAGATATTAACGCGAGAATATCTTGCGGTGCGATTAAAATATTATGATATCATAATATTTTAATCGCACCGCAAGATATCGAAAAGACGGCGATCACTTCACCGTTTGGCTTATACGAGTTCACGCGTATGACATTCGGCTTGCGAAATGCGGCGCAAACCTTTCAGAGGTATATAGAGAGAAAGAAAGAAAAATGCTTTTATTGTAAAACACGCCGCACAGTCACAATAAGTACAGTTTTGCTTAACCTAAAATGAAAATAAAAAAAATTATAAAAGTTCTTATGCTAATTGGCAAAGCAAAAATTAAACGTATGACAGATACGTAACTGTTAACTGTCAGCTACATTGACATGTCAGTTGTCATTAAAGTCATGATTATTGTTACGTGGCACCACGTGCTTTGCCACGTATTCTAATATTCTAATTAATATAATATATAAACAAAATTTAAACAAGCTTAAAATCCTAACTATGCAATTGTTTAAGCTTACTATCTAAAAAACCATAAACAAGGTAAGAGAAACATGTACATGCACAACCACATTACAAAAACAAAAATCGGGTATACAACATAATATCACCAACATACAACATGAATTATTACCATAATACGCTAATAAGTTGTTATTTATTTAAGATCCTATACCAATGCTGGAGCTGAACTGGTGGCATTTTGTACCTAGAGTATAATTATGCAGGCTCATAGGAATATACTAGGTACTGCAAAGAGCGCCGGAAGCTAGTGGACTATAACTTTCAAGGTACCTACTTAGTTGGCAATTTGTTGCTCTAGCTTTTGCAATTTTTGAATGATATAATTATCACAGGTTAGATCCCTGTTTGATGCAAAATAAATGTGTAGTTTTAGTCTAATATAAAATGATTTGCGTGGTAAACACGATGTTTATCCTAGGTTATTATTGTTATGTTGTTTATGATTTATTTTAAAGAACTATTTGTGTCATGTTTTTAATATTAGGAAGTTTACCACATTATAAGTAATCGTGTATACCTTTAATACGGGAAGCGCAGTGGTAAAATACCGAACCAGTACACTTTAGGTTTTAATGATACATTTAACCACTGAGCTACTCACGCATGAACAAGTAAATTGTTAGTATGAAGTAGGAATGTTATTATGACGCAATCAGAATGAATAACTGGTAATGTATTATTGCAGTTTTATTATTGCGAAATATGAAAAAGTTAATTGTAGGTAATGTATGACATAGTAGGTCAATCATTATAACGCCGACGAGTCAATATTTTTCGTATGTAAGATGATTTCTTTTATGAACTTACGATTTCTTAGGAGTGACGTCCTAAACGTCAAACTAGTAAACACAGCTCCGTGTTATTGTTGTGTATAAATAAACAACAAATACTGTGATCGTTGAAACATTATTGTGTACTTAACTATATTTATTCAATATACAACATATACTGTTCGTGAGTGTTTCTGTGCCGTAAAATACATTAAAATAAACGTTTAAAATTTGTGACTTTCATATCTACCCTAACATTTAAGATATATAACGTTGAATAGATAAAATAAAATCGTATACAGTGTAGTGTTGTGGATTAACTGCGTGCCAGGCATAGGTCCGATCAGTGCACCGGTTAACGGTATTCTGCTGCGTGTCGCATAAAATAATACGAACACAAACAATATCGCCCTAACAAACTGTGATCCACACGACATCTAGCGGTCAAGCATTTAATTACATAGCTTCTACAATCAATTAGGGATCATGACAAAGTCTTGCGGGGGCTGTGGTCGCTTCATAACTCAGTCGGACGCCGCTAGATGTCACAAGTGCGGTGCATATTATCACCGGCGGTGTGTAGCTTTGCCCGGTTCGGGAACTGTACCCACTTCCTGGCATTGCCCGGAGTGTAAAAAAAACCGGGCCACCGATAATAAAGGTGAAACGCCTGTCAGAGGTTCTGCAGCTTACATTCCTGATGTGCCAGAGCAGGCGTCATCGTGCCGCCAGAGCCTTTCGCCACCGACTGCATCAGAGAGCGCCAAGGACCTTACCAAGGACATCACGGAGGAGTTGAAAATATTTAGAGACAATATCCGTTCCATAAACATAGATCTCAAATTATTCAGAGATGAGATGGCCGATATAAAAGCGTCTCTAAACATTTGCAAGGGTCATTTAAATAAATTAGAGGACCGCGTAAGCGCCTTGGAGAAACGGCCACCACCGGTACAAGGGGTAGCGGATGATTTCATCACCCAATTAAAGCAAGAGCTCAATGACCGTGACCAGGAGCTTCTATTAAACGACATTGAGATTGCGAATTTGCCCGAGTCAGGCGGAGAGAACTGCGTACACACAATGTTGCAGATAGCCGTCAAATTAGGGGTGAGTCTAGAGGCGCGGGACGTTGTCAGCGCTGAACGAGTTGGACCTCGGCACATAGTGTCAACAGATGCTGCCGGCCCGGATCGCCGGCCTCGCCCACTCGTGGTGCGCCTCGCGCGTCGCGATCTGCGTGACGAGCTACTGGCAAACGCGCGCGTTCGTCGTGGAGCTACGTCGTCTGACCTAGGCATGACCGGGCCGCCGCGACGCTTTTATATAAATGAACGCCTTACAAAGCGAAACCGGTTGCTTTTTCGTAAGGTGCGAGACGTCAGTCAACAACATGGTTGGAAATTTGTGTGGTGCAAGCGTGGACGTATCCTGGTACGTAACAATTCGAGCGATAAGGCAATCACTATCCGCAATGAAGCGGACATTGAGCGGGTTTTTAGTAGTGCGGGCGACTCCAGGTCGTCCTTTGCAGGACCAGTGTAAACAGAACCGTTTCTATAAACAAAACGTATACATCGACAGGTCAATTTTTAATGGTTTTGTAGGGCTCAGGTTGTTGCCGTGTGTATTGTGTTGTAATGTTAAGGTTTTATTATATTCATTGTGTCTACTATGTAATGTTTTAAGTGTAATTGTGATTGTAGCTCAGATAAACAAAGAATGTTATAGTAATGTGCGTGTTTTGTGTTCATTAGTCGCCTCACTATATCGCTATACTAAGCCAAGCTGCATTTTACGTTTAGATAACGAAATTTCATTGCTTTATGTCTATCAGTACAAACCCATAATAATTGATCGATCTCATGTAATGTTAGTATTTATCTATATAGTATCAAACAAATTATTATATACTTACTATTATATTAAACCTTATCAACAAAAATGATGACCGGAAAACAGTTTAAAGTTGGTTTTCATAACGCGGGTTCCCTTAGTACGAACCATGACGATTTTATTGCCCTTGTAGAAAAGCATTGTTTTGACATCTTTACTGTCAATGAAACGTGGTTACGTCCTGGTGAGGAGGACCGCGCGCCGTCCGTACCTGGCTACCGACTGCTTCACACGCCGCGGCCGGTGAGTGTGCGTGGGGGCCGTGGTGGGGGTGTCGGATTTTACGTGAGGCGCGATATTAAAGTGCGCGTCCTATCTATTACCGGTGATCCCAGGTTCGAATCAATAGAGCAGATGTGGCTAATAGCTACTTTAAATGGTAGAAGGATTACGATAGGCACTGCGTACCGTCCTCCTTGGTTAGATTTGTCTTTATTTCTTGATGCCATTACCGACACTTTGACATCTTTCGAAAATACGGATGATTGCATACTACTAGGTGACTTTAATGTTAATTTTCTAAATAATACCGATCGCAGAACCATGGCAGTAATGGAATTTCTGAGTTGTCTCGGTCTATCCCAGATAGTTGCGGAGCCAACTCATTTTACAGACACTAGTGAATCCTTGATCGATTTGGTGTGTACAAACCTTAAGGTCAAAACTGTTACAGTGGAATCTTTTAGAAACATCAATGGACATTCGGTGATAGTTTGTGATTTTTTTATACGAAGGGAGAGATTTAAACCGTATATAGTTAAATTCAGGCCTTTTAAACGTATTGACACTGAGAGCTTAAATGACAACCTTTCTAGGGGAGACTGGGGTTATATTATGTCACTTGATACAGTAAACGGGAGTGTGCAGGCATTTAATTCCTATATCATTGCAGTGTTTGATGCTTATGCGCCTATTATTACCTGCCGTATCAAAGAACCGTCACATCCGTGGGTAACGGACACTGTGAAAAAATGATTCATTTGAGGGATAAGGCTTTAAATTCTTTCCATAAACATAGAACCGAGACTAAAAAAATATACTATAAGCAACTAAAATCTTTAGTATCATCCGCGCTTTATAATGAAAAAGTTGCTTATTTTAAATATAACATAAATAATAAAATTACTGACCCTAAGTCTCTATGGAAAAATTTAAAAAGCACGTTATTGCGTAACAAACAACCACAGGCTCTGCCGTCGCAATTTTCAGACCCGAACATCATTAACCAGCATTTCTTAAACGTCCCCGGCAACCCGGCGGTGAACATATCGGCTTTAACGTATTTTGAATTTCATCGTCATGGCGAAGCCAACTTTACTATAAATACTGTTACTCGGGACGCTATATCTAAGTATATATTAGCCCTTAAATCTAATGCTGAAGGTTGTGACGGCATTAACCTGGAGATGTTGATGTTAACTCTTCCCTACTCACTATCAACTATTACACATATCGTTAACACGTCCATACTTACATCAACTTTCCCTGATGTATGGAAAATGGCTACTGTCAGGCCCCTGCCGAAAACTACTAATCCAGCGGCTATAAGTGATCTTCGTCCAATAAGTATTCTCCCATGCCTGTCAAAAATCATGGAGAAAGTAGTATGCGAGCAAATGTCAGAATATTTAGAGAAAAATGAAATCTTACCTATTTTCCAGTCGGGATTTAGGAAAGGACGTGGTACGGCTACCGCCTTACTCGACGTTACAGACAATATCTTGTCAGCACAAGACCAGGGCATGTGCACACTACTAGTACTACTTGACTTTTCCCGCGCTTTTGATAGTATAAATATTTCATTGCTACTATCAAAATTAAAATATTACGGCTTCGATAACAAAGCAGTGAATTGGTTCCACAGCTATCTGTCCTGCCGTAGTCAGAGAGTCGAACTGCGCTCAAACAGTGGAGAATCTGTCGTTTCTGAGGATTCCCCTATCACCAGGGGAGTTCCCCAGGGATCAATTCTTGGACCTATTTTATTTATATTATATTGTGCTGATATTGCAAAATGTTTGAATAATTCGCAGTATCACATTTACGCTGACGATATTCAAATATATGTGTCTTTCAAACCAAAAGATTTCTCGAAGGCCATCGCTGGTCTTAATAAGGATCTTAGTAACATTATTGAGTGGGCAGAAATAAACTCTCTGGTGCTTAATCCTAAAAAGACTAAATATATTTTGTTTGGTACCAAAATAAGGCTAAATCAACTACCTACGTTTAGTCTAACAATCAAGGGAGAGGTTATCGAGAGAGTAGATGAAGCTCGCAATCTGGGTCTGTACATTGATTCGAACCTGAGGTATGAAAAACATGTAGCAGAATTGGCACGTAATTGCTTTTATAGGTTGCGTATTCTCTATCGAATGCGATCATACTTGTCAGAGGACTTGCGCGTAAAACTGGTTGAGGCCTTGGTTCTATCCAAATTAAATTATGCAGATACCGTATATGGACCGCGTTTGTTATCACGCACAGACAAGCTTATACAGAGGGTGCAAAATGCCTGCGCTCGTTTTTGTTTCACAATACCGCCCAGACACCACGTGACACCGTTCCTTAATGACAAATTTATGTTAAAAATGAAATCGAGACGTAAATTGCACTTGGCATCACTTATGTTTGGCGTTATTAATTTTAAGAAACCATTATATCTGTATCGCAAGCTAGAGTGGGTTACTGATCGGCGTGACTGTACCCGCAGACAGTGCTCACAGCAGTTGTCCGTCCCATTGCACAGAACATCTGGGTTTAAAGGAAGCTTCCGCTGTGCGGCGTCCAAGATATGGAATAACATTCCACCGCCTATACGATCGCTCAAAACAATTGGCACGTTTAAAAATAAATTAAGGCGGTATCTTATCGACGCACAGCGGGAGTTTGACATGATAAATGTTAATAGTTCTTTTATATAGGGAGGGAGGGCTCACAGAGAAGAGCCGAGTGCAATGCGTGCATGTTCTATTTGTGTTTACTATACGTGTCTGTATGTGTGTACCCATGTTGTCCCCTTCTGTTGTACTTTAATTCACAAATATTATATTATTTATTATTATTTTTATGGTTTGCTGGTTTTAGTTTAGACGTCACTAGGGCCTAGTTGAAAACCAGCGTCTGACACCCGTCAGGCATATGCTGAACTGGTCCCTATTTTCTTGTTTAGCATGAGACACGTATCTACCTATAGACGTTTGTGTTTTTTTTCTGTATTGCTATTTTTTGTGTATTTTGCTGTTTGTTTTGCTTTTATTGTGAACCATATTTTGTGTACATGTGTCTCATTTAAATGGGAAAATAAACAATTTTTTCTTTCTTTCTTTCTTTCTATTTTATTCATACTTATAACTTATACGCTTAATGTAAACAAGCGCCGCCGGTGCGATCTTACTGTCGAGTCAGCATTAAAAGCGAGTCGAGACACATTGCTGGCCTTGTTATAATTATTGTAATGATGTACCGAAATGTATAAAACTTTTACAGTTCGATAGAAAATACACAGGTTTTTATTTTTGTGTGATGATTTGTAAAGTAGCTTCTTCTTGTAAGAGGGGGTCCACTGTAGGGACACATGTGTGTTATTGTCAAGTAGACATAATGTATTGGTGTGTATGCCTACGTGCGGCTGCGCCCGCGATCGAAATATTTCTTTAGTCGCAATAAACCGAACACTACATACAGATAGATATCTCTAAATATAGACACTCTTAAATTACTAATGCGACAACATGAACACAAGTTTTTTACCTTTCTTTTTTTTGTCTGTGTTATATAAAATTTCTATAGAATCTTGGAATAACCAACTTAATAAGACCAACATTACTAAGATTTGATATTAAATTATTTTTGCCATGTAAAAAGTCTTACTTTAGGTGGCTATCTTGATCTTTCAAATATATGTATAATGTTGGCTTTGTAAATCTGTGGACTATCGATATACGCAATAATACGATAGGCGACGAATTATACTTTTTTATCATCAGTAATGTTGAATGGTGATTATTTTCAGTAAAAAAGCAAATTCGACCGCAATTACACCAAAATTGTATTGCAGTCAAATGATTGTAACTAAAAATCATAATAAGTTGCATTATGATGTTTCTTGTTGCTGGAATATACAGGGTGTAAAAAGACTCTAAACGAAAACTGAAATCCCATGTTGTACCAATCACTACGAACATTTTTTACTTCGGCACCATACCTGGGAAATTACTGGTTCAGGAGATATTGAGGCTCAAAGTTAGTATGGAATTTTTCCAATTTGGTACAAAATCGATGCATTTACCCCGCCAATATGTTCTTTAGATGCCCTATAACACCATGGACAAGTAGGTATTTCGAGCATTGCATGCGCGCACTTTTAATTACGGTTAAAAACATGTGAAAACTTAATTAAAAAAATTGTTTCCCAAGTATAGTATATTTTTGGTTAGTATGACTTCGCATGATGTCCACAACGAGTAGACTTCGGCTTGGTGATGGGTCTTGTGACACCCTGTATATGTATGTATATATACGCTGTTAAACGTAGTGCATTAGCCGAATTGGATGGGTAACTGACCGGTGTCGCTTTTCACTCGATGTCAATTAAATTAGTGCAGGCCGTCTGGCGGTAGAATGCACTAACGTTACTGTAGCTTCGCCTCCGGTTATTTGTGAACGTTTCGCTTGTGGAAAGAGGTTCGATGTATGATTATTGATTGTATTAATGACGTTATAGTATAATTTGATGTATGCCTACGATAGGCGTAGTCTGTCAAATTCCCTAATTGCCACTTTGCTGTGGTTTTGCCTACTATCAAAATATAGAATCGTTATAATTCAACATTCGTATTGTTTTCTTTATTCCATTAAAATTTTAGCATGGTATTGTCCTTATATATTAACTAACATTTAAATACTAGTAATTAAGTCAATACGTAAGTATACGAAACTGATTCCATGATTCGATGTAGAGCAACGTAACCAAAAACTTATATTTAGGTATTTAAATATATTTCATACCACATCACCTGTATTTGTTCAAACATAAAAAATCATATTACGTTTTAATTCACCAAACTATTCCATTTATTGCCTATGCTGAAGCTAAATATTTTTAGAATTGCAGGTATTATTTGAATTCAAAAGGCTAGTGTTGAGGATTCTTCTTCGCGCGGAGCGCGGAGGGCACGGTCTCAACGGCTTTCGGCGGCGCATGGGCTGCGACACGCGACTCACTCCGCGACCGAACGACGATCGGCACGCGCGCATATCAAATATTTTAGCGAAATGTTGAGGATTCTTCTTCGATGTAAAGGAAACAATTGTGTGGACTGTATAATCACAATGTATTTCGCCGGTAAAGGTAAGCAGTACAATATTGGAGACTAAAATATTTGATATGCGCGCGTGCCGATCGTCGTTCGGTCGCGGAGTGAGTCGCGTGTCGCAGCCCGTGCGCCGCCGAAAGCCGTTGAGACCGTGCCCTCCGCGCTCCACCGTCCCCCCACCAGGGGCACCAACATACAAGGCGCGAACATGTTCCCCGGGTTGAAGAATTCAATAATTAATCTAGAGGAAGAGGACAAATATTATTAAATGACCGTAGTAGCGTCCCCTTCTTCGTCTTCAGCTCGACCACGCGTGTAGTTCCGTCGCTTCATGGGAAGACCTTGGTGACACGTCCCAATGGCCACAGTAGCGGTGGTTGTCCTCGCTCTCTCACGAGCACCAAAGTTCTCTCTGATAGTTCTCCTGTTGAGGTAGACCACTTGGTTTTTTGCTGGAGAAGAGAAACATATTCTAGGTGAAATCGCTTCCAAAAGTGTTGTTTTATGTGCTCCATTCTGTGGTAGCGCTCCAAGCGACCGATGCTGGTTTCAGTCAACTGTGGATGCGGAACAGCCATAAGCGATCGTCCAATTAAGTAATGGGAAGGAGTGAGAGCAGTGAAGTCTAATGGATCAGAGGAAAGTGGGGTTATAGGACGTGAATTAAGTACAGCTTCAATTTGAGTTAAGCATGTGATCAGTTCTTCGTATGTGAAGTGTGTTAGTCCTAGTAACCTTTTCAAGTGATGTTTTGTGGAGCGAATGACAGCCTCGGCAATGCCGTTGAAATGTGGTGAGTATGGTGGGGCGAAATTAAATTCAATGCCTTCCTGTGAAACTTCGTAATTAATATTAGATTCTTGTAAAAACTTATGTAATTCATTACAAGTGCCGACAAAATTTGTGCCATTATCAGATAAGATGCTCTTGGGTTTGCCTCGACGAGCAACAAAACGTTTTAAAGCCATATAGCCCTCTTTAGTGAGATCTGTAACGAGCTCGATATGGACAGCCTTGACTGCTAGGCAAACAAAGATGCATATATACGCCTTTAAAAGTTTGCACCCTCGCCCCTTTCGATCTGCTTTCAATATTGGCCCGGCATAATCGACACTACAATTTATGAATGGGAACTCCAAGTGAGTTCTTTTAGAGGGCAACTGCCCCATAACTGGTTGCACATTTTGAGCCTTATACCTAAAACATTCTATGCATTTTCTTACTACCGACTTAGATAGATTTCTACCGCCAAGAGGCCAATATGTTTGACGTACATTTCCTAACAATAGCTGAGGGCCAGCATGAAGTAAGATTCTATGTTGCATTTGAAATATCAATTTTGTAAAGTGGTGCTTGCCGCATAGCAAAACTGGATGCTTAACCTCGTATTCATATGGTGAGTTGTCCAGCCTGCCACCTACACGAATAATGTTATCATTATCTAAAAAAGGGGTTAAAGAAATAAGTCTGTTCCTGCACGGCAATGACTTCCCTGATCGAAGTATCGCGTACTCATTTGCAAACATTTCAGTTTGAGCTGCACGTATCAATATAGATAAGGCATCTTTAAGTTCTTTAATAGAAAGAGGACCTGTTACTTTAGAATTAGGATTCTTTGAAATGTGTATGAATCTATGTATATATGCCACTGTTTGTTTGAACGATTTAAGTTTGAATGTTTATGAATTAATGAATGAATGATTGATTTATTTGTGAGAGACGAAAGTACATGATTTTGTGAATGTGTGAGAAACGAGTGATCAGTGAAGTTTGATGTAATGACTTCTGGTAGATCTTGTATCACACTTCTATTAGGCATGACTGGCCAGTCTTTTTCATGATTTAACAAAAAGTGAGGCCCTGACCACCATAAAGAACACTTGCTGATAAGGTCAGCCTTCAGCCCTCTAGAAACAAGATCCGCCGGATTGTCCTTAGACTGAACGTAACTCCACGTGTGCTCTGCTGTGCTCTCCTGAATCTCATTGACACGATTACGCACGAAAGGTTTTAATTGAGTCGGTGACATTGACAACCAACCCAACACTATTGTTGAGTCACACCAAAATTGGCATTTGGTAATGGGCAGAGTTATCGAACTCAGTACTTTAGCACACAGTCTCGCCCCTAGCAACGCCCCACAAAGCTCCAGACGAGGAATGGTGGTGGGCCTTATTGGTGCTACACGATTTTTAGACGCATAAAGTTGTACCTGAACTACCCCTTGCTCGTTTACTGATCGGAGATACACACACAGCCAAACGCTTTCTCTGATGCATCTGTAAAAACATGAATCTCATGCAATATAGCATTGTCACACACAACCCATCGGGGAATTTTTAAATTATTTAAACTTGGAAGAGTGTTTATAAAATCGTACCAGCTATTACAAATGGACTCTGGGACCTGCTCATCCCAATCATACTTGGCTAACCATAATTGCTGCATTAGAATTTTTGCCTCAACTACACATGGACCTACTAAACCTAATGGATCATATATTTGACTTATGACTGATAACACTTGACGTTTAGTAACCTGTTTACCTGCATCAATGTGAATAGAAAATGATAAATAATCTGCTTCACACATCCAAAGTAAGCCTAAAGTTTTCGATGCCAGATTCCTATCCTCAGCTAAGTTTAGGCAACCCGAAACCTCTGAAGAATTTGTAATGTGGTTTAAAATTGACGAATTATTAGACTTCCATTTTCTTAAATGTAAATTAGCTGATGACAAAACAGAAATTACCTCTTTGACCATCTCTACGACGTCGGATACTAAATTTCCACCAGCAAGATAATCGTCAACGAAGAAATCGCGTTCAATTGAAGACCTGACGTTTTTACTAGTAGCAACTTTAGCCAAACTAACCAAACATTTTGTCGCCAAATATGGTGCGGCTGCTTCCCCATAACTTAAAGTATTGAGCTTGTACGTTTTCAGTGGTAAATTGGGATCAGTCCTGAATATAATTTGCAGTAGATCACGTTGTGACGATGTGACAGTAGCAGCACGATACATCCTTGTTATATCACCAGAAACGACATATTTGTGTTGCCGAAATCGTAACAAAATTGAAAATAGATCCTCCTGGACAGTTGGACCTACCATCTGAATATCATTGAACGATATTCCAGACGAGGTAGCCGCTGAGGCATCGAAGACCGTCCGAAGTGGCGTTGAGCTAGACTCCTTTATAACCCCATGGTGAGGCAAGAAATACTCAACATTATCACCTGTGTGAGGCTTCATAGACGTTTGATTTTCTGTCATGTGGCCAAGACGCTCGTACTCCTCCATGAAGGCAACATATTTTTCTTTGAAACTGGGATCACGCAGGAAACGGCGCTCCAGAGACAAAAATCAACGCTTAGCCATTTCATATGACTCACCTAAAACGTTAGGATTGTTTTTTTATGGAATCGTTACAACAAAACGACCCTGTTCATCACGAATAGTGTTTTGACGAAAGCTTTCTTCACATGCGCGTTCTTCTCGAGACATAGAATGTATTGATGACACAGAATCTAGTTCCCAAAACCTGTTTATATTACTGCTTAATTCATCCATCGACACATTGCAATAGTATGATTGTTTTTTAGATGACGAAACAACTGGGACTGGGCCCGACACTATCCACTCGAATCTTGTGGCGTGAAGATTGGGTTTATTCTTACCTAAGTTGATCGATGAAGTACCTAACACATTCCAAAAGACTTCAGCGCCGACAAGAATATCAATAACTGACGGAATGTGGAATGAGGGGTCAGCCAGTTGAATGTCTGTTGGAATGTTGATGTTGCTAATGTCCACCATACATGACGGCAAATTCCTAGTTATCTCAGGCAGTATAATACAACTGATATTCTCCTTATAGGCACCATTACGGGACTGAATTGTAAACATACAAGACTGTGTGCTATTAGACATCTGATTGTTTATACCTGATATAGTGGAGTTAGCATTACGTCTGGACAACCCTAGCTTCTGACACAGTGTTTCAGTAATAAAATTGGCTGTGCTACCGTTATCCAGCAGAATCCAGCGTCGAGCTTCTCACCTCGGCTGTTGACCACTGTCACCAGAGCTGTGGAAAGCAAAATAGAACGTGTAGAGTTTTCTGTAGTGTCACCCGACAAGGCGACGTTTTCAGACGTGCTGTTTTGAAATTGTGCACCTCCAACAACGTCAGTAGGTAAGCTAGGTAAAGCAATACTAGGCATAGGGTTTTGGAAGTTGCTTGAGTTAGGTTGATCTACATGTAAAAGGGTATTATGCCTACGTTTACAGTATTTACAATGCGACAATTTACACTGTTTACTAGAATGGCCAGAACCTAGACAATTAAAACATAATTTAAGCTCCTTTACCTTTAACAAACGATTTTCTACTGTTAACTTACGAAAATCATCGCAAACAAACATAAAGTGGTCTTTTTTGCACATAGGACATTTACTGTAATTTTTTGTAATTCCTTTGTGTTTATTATTGTTTAAATTGTTGCTTTTATGGGAAATTTGTGTATCTACTATATAGCTGTTAGTACTACTATCTTCATTTTTGTTTGATTGTTCAGTACGTTCAACCGTCTCCAACAAATCAGCCCGCTTGCTAACAAATGAACAAAATTGTGACAAAGTAGGATTTTTAGATAAACTATTACAATACTCCTGCCAGTCTCTGTTAGTGACTTTATCTACTTTGTTAGTCAACATGTACAGTAAGATTGTATCCCAATATTCAGTGGGTTCATTCAATGTTTTAAGTGCTCGAATATTTTTATTGATTGTGTCCACAAATTGCCGCAAATCTAGACACGATTCTTGACACACTGCGGGAACATTGAATAAGGCCTGCACATGGTTATTTATCAAAAGCCTGCTATTGTCGTACCGTCCACATAGTAAATTCCACGCCATCTTGTAATGATCAGCCTTAAAATCAATATTTTTTATTATTTGTTTAGCATCTCCCTTGAGCGATGCACGAAGGTAGTGAAATTTACCAATGTCATCGATATTACTGCTATTGTGAATTAAAGAAATATATATGTCCTTATACTCAAGCCAACACTGATAACTACCATCGAACTTGGGTAAATCTATTTTAGGTAAGCGAACAAAATTTTGACGTAACGATGCACCTGTGTTTTTGTCTGTTGAGCCCGCTACAGACGCGGCGTCATTGCCGGCATCAGCGCTGATCATCAAACTGCGCGCTTGCGCCGTCACTGCATGGTAACGGTCCTCGAACTTGGCACGTTCCCCATACGCCTCGTCTAGGTTGTCCGAGAGCATCTCCATCTCCAACTGCAAATTGTCAAATGCATCATATAAGGCATCAAATTTACTAAGCCGTCCCTCCAGCTCAATGCGCTGCAAGCTTGAAAGTGATTCGCAACTAAGAAGCACGTTAGCATAATTGGAGAAGTTTGTAAGCTTAGCTTTCATGGCACTGCGTTTTCTTACTAATAGATCGTCAGTAGACATTATAAAACTGGTTTTATTTCAATGGAAAAGAAAAAGAATTCGCTAATAGAATCAATTATTTAGATAGAAAAATTAGGTAATTACAAAGAATAAGGATAATGCGATATAAACAGTTATGTAGCAGCAAATAGGTATAAAGAAGGTAAATATTGCAATGAATAGCCGTGTGACCCACTAAGCAGAGGCGATAGCAAACCGGTTTTCGAGCGGCTATTATGTTAAAATGTAAATGATTTACGACAAACTTTATGCATAATGACTAACGATATGAAAAAACGATCACTTGATAACTCAAATTTGAAATTGAACTGAAACGGTTGTAACGGAATTTTTGAAATTTGAAACGAAGTAATAGAAATGAAATGGATAGGAAATTGGAACGATACACAAATATGCTTATCTTTATCCACAAGGCGGACTGTGAAGATTCCCACGAAGCTACTTGATTTCTTGGCGGTTTCGACCAACGTAGTCGAGACTTGACCACCCGTTGACGTGAAGACCTCGGGAACTGGTAGACGTCCTCTCCTCGCTCGTACTTAGATGACTCCAACTCTAAACTAGTCTGCCGTTGAAAACGGAGAGTTACTGATTCCTTAAAAGGACTGCCCAAGATCTTCATGACAGTCGAGACCGAAGGCTTCATGACAGCAGAAAGCACGTTATGCTTTCCGTCGTACGGGGAGCACTCTATCGATAGGTACCACATAACATAGAGCCTTTATCCAAAGTACTAGTCCTGTCTGCAGTTTATGGCAAATACCGCTTTTACTGCGCATGAATATGCCACGAACGCATAAGTACAGACAAGTAAACAAAAAACGTTTATTTTTTGCTAAACTAACAAATAGGTGTCATGTACGCCATCTGCATGCAGATCGTGACAAAACAACAGGATAAAAAAACATTGATACCATTTGCTGACTAAATCTACTATTAACTATTTGCCATCGCCATTTGTGTCAATTCGACTGGATGTACTAAAAAGAGCAACTGAACATATATTTTTCTCTTGTGCGACTGGCTGCACGTTGGTGTTCCGTGCTTAGTTTTATTTCCTACTTTTTCCAAATCGTTTCGGTAATGTGAACTGTAGTTTGTGTCGGAATTTAAGGATATTTGACTTTATTTGTCGACACAAACGTACTGTATTATTCCTTATGGATGGGTGTGCAATTTTCTTGCTTGGGTAAGCCGTGGTTTGTATAAAATATATTATAAGAAAGAATGATTTTGGTATTAAACCACAACGTATGTTTACCAAAGGTCTGTGTTATGTATTTGTGTAATTTATAATTAAATCAGTAATGTGTAATTTATATCAGTGTTGATGTATTTTTTGCTTCAATTAAATTTAAAAAAATAATAATCGAATAAAGGATTATCGGATTATGAAAATGTTTCTTGTCATTGCTGCAATTTTATTTTGAGCACTACATTTTAATATTCTTTTAGATCACGATATAGAGGCCGACGACTCACTAACAAATCATTTGCTATACCTACGGCTTTCGTGAACGGCTTAGCCTCGGGCTACACTGTGAAAACTGTCAAATGCATAGAGAAGATATCAAGTGTTTTACCCTAGATGAGAAACTCGCATAATATGAAGTCGAAGGCTTAAAAACGTAACAAACAAACACAATGTGATTTTTTTGTTCGCTAGTTACATTTATTGTATAAGTTTGTAGAGTTTTCAATAGATGATGTTGTGTGCGAAGAAACAAATAAACGAAATACTGCATATTATATAAACTTAAATACTTATATACTGTGGTACCACAAAATATACTTATAAATAAACTACGTAATTACGACCTAACTGGATGGGAGCGGAAATACGACTTCTGCGCTGAGCTTACACAATAATGCGCTTTGTATATAATTTGTAGGGTCAGCAGCCGCTGCAAGTTACAATTTCTTCCTTCACGCTTCATTTCATGTCAATTTTTTTTTTTTAAACTTCTTGCACTATTACAAAAAAGTAATGCACAAAGGCGGGCTTAATGCCAGAGGCATTCTCTACCAGCCAACCTATGGGTGATGCAGAGATGATTGAAGTAGGTGCTTAAAGAGGGAGTAATTTGACAAATAATATTAATTTTAAAACAACATAATTAATAGGTATCACACTAAATAAATATGTAATAACAGGCATAATAACAGTAACATATTATTATAAATATATACATACAAAATATAATACATATATACACATACAAGTATAATAGATATTTATATTATATATAAATATATACATATACAAGTATCCTTTACAGAGTCCATTATGATTCTACCAATTCAGCCATATAATGCTGGCGTACTCTAATTTTAAACAGTTCACGAGATATAGACTTCCTGATTTCGAGAGGGAGTGCATTCCAAAGATGGACAGCCTGTATATAGAAAGAAGAATGAACAAGGTTGGAACTATGAGAAGGGCAGAGAAGAAGAAGATTGTTAGTGGAGCGGAGATTTCTGTCATGAATGCTACATAAAAGTTGAAATTGAGGAGACAGATAAGCAGGAGCATGAGAAGAGTTCAAGAAAGAAAAAAGAATTGTCAGTGTACGCACTTTGCGACGTTGACGTATAGGCAGCCATCGTAGTTGGGAACGGTAAGCAGATATATGATCATACTTACGGAGATTGAAAATGAATCGAATGCAATTGTTGAGAAGGCGGTCAAGTTTATTGAGCAGATCTGCATTCAGGTCGAGATAACATACATCACCATAGTCGATTATAGGAAAAACTAACGTCTGCACAAGCATGGTTTTAATCTTGGTTGGAAGAAAGTTCTTCAAGCGATATAGAGTCCGCAGGGTTCCTGTGACTTTGCGACTGGTATTTGCAATCTGTGTTCTCCAGTCAAGGGCAGCGTCGATGTATAGGCCGAGATCCTTGACACTGGGGCGGACGGGGATAATAGACCCATTAAAATTAATAGGTGGAAGCGATTTGACATCCACTCGGCACATAATACGTGGGCTACCAATTAAAATTGCCTGGCATTTAACGGGATTAACTGACAGGTCGATCAGAGTTGGTACCATCCGTACTGGTCCCGTGACAGCAGCTAAAAGTCTAGGAAATGCTGGGAGGCTACTTGTTGGGTGGAGTTCAGCAAGGGTGACAGTTCTGTAGCCTAGGCGTGCGAGGTGTTTCAAATGTCTGGCGCAGGGAGACACGCGTATCACCTGCAACAGTAATATTGACTGCAGTGATTTTTGCTATCGCTGCGAGTGCCCGGGTCATAAAGCAAAGGAGTGCTCCGCCAGTCCACGATGTCCATCATGCGAAGCGGCCAAGTTCCCTGCAGATCACACAATAGGCGGGAAGGAATGTCGATCTACTTTGGCTTCATAGAACATTCCTAAGGGAAGATTTCCTGGTTCCAGCGATATTCAGAGACTGCAGTCGTAAGAGGAGGCAATGGTCACTATTTAATTATGAATCGTGACTGTTGCTTCCTTCAGGCGAATCTCAACCATTCCGCTCGCGTTCAAGATCTCTGTCTGCAATCTTTGTCTGAGTGGTCGATTGGTGTAGGTGTAGCTTCGGAGCCCTTTTTCGTTCCTCCTCTTAACGACCGGTTGATCGCAGCGGGAGTGTAAGCGACTGCTACACCGAAGGTCGCGGGTTCGATTCCCGCTCAAGTCAAACATTTGTGTGCATGAACATAGATGTTTGTCTTGGTCTGGGTGTTTCCATGTATCATATGTATGTATTTACAAAAAAAAGTATATAAGTATGTTTATCCATTATCTAGTACAAATAACACAAGCTCTGCTTAGCTTGGGACTAGATGGTGATGTGTGAAAAAAAAAATAAACTAAATCTTTCCTCCTTCATACCGTTAACAGAACGACCAAATTTCCACGATGGGCTGTGCGTAGGCTCGACCAAAACTTATTAGCGGAGGTAGCCGTTATTCATTCGTGGTTATTGTCACCATCTTCTGAAGGGGTGGATATTGATGCCGAAGCTGGCCGTTTTTGTGATACAATGACGGATATATGCCATGCCTCGTGTCCGCCAAAAAGGAGGTCTATTGGTGGTCTCAGGGATTGGCTGTTCTTTGCAAGGCCTGTACTCGTGCGTGGAGGTCTTAAACTCGCAACCGACGACGACACGCCGGAGACGAACGGGAGGCACAGTTATACGAGGTGTATCAATCCGCCTGTGCAGATCTGAAAACTGCTATCTGTCGTGCTAAAGATATTGCCCAAGAAGATATGGTGAGGGGTCTTAAAAATGATCCCTGGGGTCGCCCATACCGCGCGGTGCGGAACAAGCTGCGCGCATCAGGCCCTCCCCTCACCGAAACTCTCCAGCTTAGCTTGCTTTCCGAAGTGATCGTGACTCAGTGACCATATGAGTAATTTTGTTTAGGCTTAAAAAAGTACAAATAATATTTGCAATAGGGTGTGTTGGGATGCACAACGCCGGCATATCCATAATTCTGTTCAAAACGGAGATCCAGCGAAAGTATGGAAATTCCTTAGATCATTAGGGGTTGGAAAGCAAAGTCAAAATACAAAATCCTTCAATATTAATGACAATTTGCTTAACAAGCACTTCTTTGCTTCGTCCAATTTTGATAGGACAATAAAAACTGATACTTGTAATTACCTTTCGTCGCTCTCAACCCCTGATCACCCTCCTTTTGTCTTTAGTCAGTTTACTGCATGTGATGTTGAGAAGAGCATTTTATCCATAACTTCCAACGCAGTTGGTAGCGATGGTATCACTGGAAATATGATCCTCCCCATCCTTAGTGAGATCCTTCCTATTATTTCCCACATGCTTAATTACTCCATTTCTAGCGGCATCTTTCCCACTTCTTGGAAAAATGCCCACGTAGTTCCTCTCCCTAAGAAAACTAACCCTGTGTCCTTCTCTGAATATCGACCTATATCCATCTTACCCTTTCTTTCCAAAGTCCTTGAACGTCTTATCCATAACCAACTTAACTCATTCCTCTCTCGATATAACATCCTCAATCCCTTCCAATCTGGTTTCCATACGGGTCATAGTACCACTACTGCGCTAATTAATATAACGGATGATATCAGGTCTGGTATGGAGAATGGCAAATTTACTATTCTCTGTTTGCTAGATTTTAGCAATGCGTTTAATACGGTCGACTTTGATGTTCTCCTTGCCATTCTAAGCTCACTTAACATATCTCCATCAGTAATCGATTGGTTTCGTAGTTACCTGTTTGGCCGCCGGCAGCGTGTCCATCTGGATGAAACTTTTTCTTCCTGGTGCGATAATTCTGCGGGTGTACCACAGGGCGGCGTTTTATCTCCTTTGCTCTTCTCAATTTTTATTAATTCTATATCCTACAATATTTCTTCTTCCTACCATCTTTATGCTGATGATATGCAAATTTACTTTCAAGCAGACTATGAAAATTTGTCGTCGGCTATTTCCACAGTAAATAACGATCTGGCTAGTATATCAAATTGGACCAAAATGTACGGACTTATGATTAATCATACGAAGACCCAGATCACAATTGTCGGCAGTTCTAGACTGATGTCTAAGGTGTCTTGGTCGTTGCTTCCCCATGTATCTTTTGGTGGCGTCTCAATTCCTATTAGTAAAGAAATGAAGAATCTGGGGATATACATTGACTGTCCAATTACAAAATATAAGTCGACGACTTATGGCTGCCGCTGCATCACTGAGAAGGTTACGCAGTTTCCTTCCCATACCTACTAAAATTGCACTTGTGGAGTCTATTCTTCTTCCCATTCTTGACTATGCCGATGCCAGCTATCTAGATCTCAATGAGGTCCAGCAAGATAAACTTGAGCGCCTCTAAAACTTCTGCATAAGTTTCATATATGGTTTACGTAAATATGACCACATCACTGAATTTCGTAACAAGCTCAAATGGCTGCCAATCCGCCTTCGACGGAATACTCACATCCTTTGCCTTCTATATAATATACTTTTTAATCCTTCATTCCCCCCTTATCTTAAACGACGATTCGAATATGTACATGACACTCATTCGAAATGCTTGAGATCATCAGAGAATCTCAAATTGAAGGTCCCTACTCACTCCACAGTTTTCTTTCAAAAATCCTTCACAGTGCAAGCTGTACGTTTCTGGAATGGGTTACCCGAAACAATCAGACGGGCTCAATCTCTCCCTGTATTTAAAAAACTTGTAACAAATCATTATTTGTCACAATTATCATGACAGTTGTAGATATATATTAATAAATATATTTAGATATACACCACTATTTTTTAATTAGTACAAAAACTTTAAGGACAGATTAGCGAATATATTATTATCATATATGTGACGTAAGAATTTCATAATATCAATAAAGAGCAAAGTTATTATCATTTGTTTATTGTAGAAAATCTCACTTAAATCATAGTCATATTTTACAATCCATTCACTAATTCATTGATAATATTCCATCCTGCTCATTCGCATTCTCTCTGTCGCACTTATGATGTAGGTAGCCATAGAAAATAAAATGAAGGAAAATAATAAATGTGGGTAGTTATTTTTTAATTTTGTTAACTCTACCCTCTCCTTCATACTTCATTCGGGCTTAGGACCGGTAAAATTTATGGTTTAACAAGTAATTAAATACGGAGGTATGTAATTAGAAAACAAACAAATATCAAAATAAAAGATGGTGTTCTGGACTAAAAGAAAAGAGTAATTTTGGCGTATTTATGAAGTTAGAATCATCTGCTATTTACAAATTATTTTATCATCATCATGTCAGCCTAGAGACGTCCACTGTTGGACATAGGCCTTCCTCAAGGTGTGTGGAGAACACAGATCGATTTTGGGCCGCCCGCATCAAATTATTATTTACTTAAGTACGTATTATGTACTAAACTTACAAGTATTTCCATTGTC
Source organism: Euclidia mi (assembly GCA_944739405.2). NCBI lineage: Eukaryota > Metazoa > Arthropoda > Insecta > Lepidoptera > Erebidae > Euclidia > Euclidia mi. The sequence goes on from OX123181.2 coordinate 57,567,793, forward strand.
CTTCGAAATGTCCACCACCGTTGTCAAAAGCATCCAATATGCACTGTTTTAATTGTTTGACACTGACCCGGTCACTTTTGTACACTCACAATTCGATGTCCATGGGTACACAGCTGCACTCGCGATTTTTCCACTCAAAAAGTACGCACGAAGCATAGCTACATACTCCCGTGATATGAACTGATATGATAGGCCATCGCGTCGGGCAAACGTAGACAAACAATTAACTTTTGCAACGAAATTAGATACGCTCACTTTAGCTAACAATTATTACTGTTTGTCGCATCGTTGGGGCGTGGCGCAGGCGCAGAGGGGCGGGGGGGGGGGTGAATTTATCAATGGTTAATTTTACTATGATAGTACACGGGTCGGTCATAGTATTGGTATTGCATTTACCAATTATCACGTATTTTTGTGGACAGTTTTGAGACAGTTTTGGGACTTAGTGTTTTTATTTTTCAACTACATAAATATGATCAGTTAAAGATACTTAGTGCCCTGTTAAATTTTTTGTACTAATTAAAAAATAGTGGTGTATATAATTATATATATTTGTATATATAGCTTATATTATGTATATTATAATGTTTAGTATATGTATAGTTTATTTATCTACTGTATATAAGTATTGTTTTGCCATTTAGTAATTTAGTATTAGTATTATTATATGTATTGTACGTACAATTTATACGTATAATATGTTTTTACTTATATAACATTGTTTTGACATAATACTATGTTTCATTATTTTACCTATTTATGACACTGTTCTTCATTGTACACCTTAACCCACACTATTATACTTTTATTCATTGTATTCCAAACTACATAGGTTGTCTGGAAGAGATCGCATTTTGCGATAAGACCGCCCTATTGTGCTACTAGTTTTAAGTTATTTAAGTAAATATTGTATGTCCTCATGTTTACTGGTGTACAATAAAGTGTTAATCAATCAATCAATCAAATTTTAACGTCTGGAAAGCATAAATCATGAAGAAGTTTAAACATGTCTTAAAATATATTGAAACATTTGAACCCTCTTTCTCTTGATATACTTCGCTAAAACTAATACTTGCAAGGTATTCTTTAAACCTTTTTAAATTTTCTTTGGAGTAATTTCTTCTAGTTACGAACCAATACTTAAGCCGACACGTTCTCTTAACGGGACACTTAAGAATTTGTGCTGTGTGGTCAGAAATGGCCAGTTCCAATATTTTACCTTTACATCCATGTATATTGTGTATTAAATTGTCTATACATGTTCCACTACTCAGACGAGTCGGAGATTTAATTTCGAATTTGAGATTAAATTCTGTAATTAGTTGTTGGAATTGAGTAGAATAGGTGGTCTTTTTTAGCAAATCTATGTTGAAATCTCCACAGACGATTACCTTTTTGTTTTTTCTATAGCAATAAGTACTAAAGATTTCACTTTGGTTATTTATAAATATATCAAACTTTCTTTTAGCGTCTTTACTCTGCGGGCTTCTATATAAACACATTTAGTTTATTATGTTCGACGATAAGCTCAATGGCGCAAATTTCAAATAATGTTCATATACAGTATTTGGATAGATCAATCGTTTTATATTTTAGGTCACTTTTAATTATTATACAAGTCCCACCACGTCTTGTTTGCCTTGTGTAATAAGCAGCTACTGTAAAATTTTGTATATTTAAAAGATTGATATCATGCAAGGTCATATTGTGCTCGGATAAACAGATCACATCAACTGTATTGAATTTGTGTATTATGTCATGCAATGCAACAGTAAATATGTCTAGTTTATTTATCAAACCATTTATATTTTGATGTTAAATATTTATATTATTGTATACGAAAAAAGCCTGTGTTTGTAGTGTTTGTCATGACACCTTTTTGAACCGTCATATTATTAATTATATTATTTACAGAGTCAGAATTAATCTTGGATTGTTCATCAGTTTGAGTACTTTTGTCAATGAATTTATTGTAATTATTTGGCATGTCAGATTAATATTTATTAAATTTACTATGGTAATCAATTTTTAAAATTTATTTCAAAATATGTTGACAGATATATAAAGGTCTTCCTGTTCTATATGGCAAAAATGTATTATAATTCATGTCAATAAGCGCAACCTTTTCAAACTTATTGCAAATAAATCGCAGCTCATAGTTAAGCATATTCTCATTTAAAGATCTATTATAGTGTATCTCGCTTACAAGGATATTGGGATCTGTTACAGATTTAAAAAAATATTGCAATTGACATTTAAATTGCCAAGGATCTACCTCGTTAATACCACCAAGCACTATAAAGTATGTAACAGAAATACTAAGGCAGGCATAAAAAAGTATTTATAAATAGCATTGGGCCGATTGCCATGATTTTTCCATGAGGAGTACATAATATATTTATATTGCTCTAAAGGTGTTAAAGGTATGATTTTATACTGGATATCAAATTTCGAACACAGTATTCGAAAATATGTCACTCATTACAAAATTATGTAAATTTCAAACTACTGATAAAGTAAAACAGACACCTAACAGGACAGCACATAATATTAATACTTAAGTCAATCAACTGAAAAACTAAATTGTTTCGTCTCATTAATTGTTCCTTTGGTCCTTTAGTACACAATACCGTATGAAACACACATAGCAAAGTCAGCAAATAATCTAAGGCGGGACTGCAACCAGATGGCGTAATTTATCGTCGCTATGCAATTACTGCCATAAAGCGACATGTACTCGCGCTCACTGCGGCATTGGAAGTTATAGCTGCACTGAATATATGGTAGAAGTTATAATAAAGATAAGTGAGAAGATGAATATTACGTAAGATGTTGATTAGAAATGTAATGTTTCAAAGATATTACAGATTGAAACTGAGCAGGATGAAATGTTATATTTTGTTTTAATAGCAAAAAATATTTGACTAATCCTTTTATCGTCGTTATAATAACTCAAAATGTTATATGTAAGGGTTTTACGTAAAATTGAAGAAAATACACAAAAAGCGCTAGAAAAATTGAGAACTGAAAGTAGTTAGTGCTTTATTACTTGAAATTTGCACAAGACAATGTCTCTTTGGACAGCTAGTGACAAATAAAAATGAACGCGCATTTCATATGCATGTGATAATACTTTGTGAGGAATGCTTTTTGAAGTAGTTCATCTTGTTGTTTGACGACCGATTGGCGCAGCGGGAGTGTAAGCGACTGCTACGCCGATGGTCGCGAGTTCGATTCCCGCTCAAGTCAAACATTTGTGTGCATGACCATGGATGTTTGTCTTGGTCTGGGTGTTTCTATGTATAATATGTATGTATTTACATAAAAAGTATATATTATGTATGTACATATATCCATTATCGAGTACCCATAGTACAAGCTCTGCTTAGTTTGGGACTAGATGGTGATGTGTGTATGTGGTAAAATATTATTATTATTATTGGCATGTAAAATACTTTAGTCTGCTCGACACCTGACGAAGACAGCAATTTTGTTTATGAATATTTTAAAAGTATTTTGGGTATTATTTTTTTTAATTTTTATATAACTTCTTTCTTTCTTTTTTTCTATATAACTTCTCATAAAGATAAAAAGCCACTTATGGCCTTGTAATTAGAGTAAAGGTATATGTGTTTTAATTATTTTTTGCTACAGAAACAAACACATAAACAATTGACAAAAATATCTGACAGGCAACTCTTTCTCGTATATCTGTTTCATTATTGGTGTACACAATCGAAACAATAAATTAAACGAGGTTAAACAGGCTACACCACGAATAAATAACTCATTATTTATTTGCACAACATTACATATTTAGTTACAATCCCAAATGATGAATGTATGCAGCAAATTAATTGAAAAATAATGGATTAATAAAAAATGAATGAGACACGAGTGGTCGTAAATGAATGGATAATGCAATTCGATGGTCATCCATGTGCTACATTTACGTTCATTTACAAGGTGAAATGCAGAAATTTCGCGGGCATTTTCACTTATCAACGCGTAATTAAATGAACGCCGTATCTCTTTGTAAAAGTTTACTGGTAAAAGGCTAGTCTAGAGTAGAACATTCACTTACTATCACAACGTTGGAAGATCTCACCATAAGGGTGACCAATTGTTGAGTAGTGTAAGATTTCTACATTCAAACTAAAAAAATAATAATCAGAAAACACATGAACGTAGAAATCTTGCGGAGGATCTCGTGCTATGGCATTTAAATCATTGCGTTCCCGTGCTTTGGAGGACAGTAGGACACAGAAGGCCGTCGGGCCCTGTTCTTATCTCAATACAAGAATCGCTCGGCCTTGTTTGAGACGACCGCGTCGGAAGGCCTACCAATAATTACACCAGACCTGCAGAGGTGGCTATAAATTTCTACAAAAATAAATGACTCATTATCATAACTGCCTATAATAAGGAGAAAAATCTATTTAAGATAAACTCTGTCAACACAAGCTCAGTTGCATATCGAGAGCTTATTTTGTTAACAGAGACCTCAAAATCTGGTTGATATTATAACTAGGCCCTGACAGTCCCCAATAAATTAACGCTATACCATTGGAATATAAAATAAAATTTCAACAAATACTTACTATTTTAATAGATTTTATTATCACGTTGGGTATAATTGGGTTTTCAGTTGCGTAATTAACTGCGTTGCAGTCTAATGAATGAATCCACAATGATTACGTGGAACAATCAAATCATTGTTATTAAATTATTAACTAAATAAAATACAACCAGCTTTCATCCGTTGAGGAGGGAATTATATTTATAATAATACTAGCTTTTGCCCGCTGCTTCGCATGCGATAATATCGTTAAGATAAAATGTTTTGTACGAACTACCGTAAACTCCACAAGGAAGATATTTTTTTTATGGACTCACGCCTGTATCCCCGAAGGGGTAGGCAGAGGTGTAATGTATTATACCCACATTTTGCCATGAATTTTTAAGTCCCCCGTAATAGGGGGCAAGCCTATTGCCGTAGGAAGGTACATGCCAAATTTCACCTACTTGCGCCCAGCATTTTCGGCTGTAGCGTATCTGTCAGTCAGTAACGCAAGGATTTTATAATTATATACAAATTAAAGCGATTCGATTGAAAAATAAAATGTTTTTTACAAACTTGTACTCTTTTTACTACCCTCTTAGGGCAAGAATTTCCAAAAATCCTCTTTAAGTGCGTCCCTACATACCTCAAGGAACATACATGCCAAATTTTACCTACTTGCGCCCAGTAGTTTCAGCTGTAGCGTGTCTGTCAGTCAATAAGTAACGCAAGGATTTTTTATTTACAGAATACTAGTGGCCAAAATGCGACCGTGATTTTGGTTTCCGTCAACATTTTTCTAATAAACATATAAAGTAGTCATTTGATAAATGACTACTTTACTATTATTTGGTACCTGCATGGTACAATGCCATATTATAGTTGATTGAATCAGGCGTTACTTGGCGGAACTCCATTGTAACCTAATGGAAGGAAAGACGTTGCCCATCGCTCCTGAGGATGCCTCGTGCAGAGGCGACACGTATCGAAGAATAGTCGGCGCATACAGCGGGATACTGCAAGTCAGGTATCTTCCTGGAACCCATACCATTCCTATATCCCTTATCATTTTAGAGGAGTTCGGTATTGTTAACCTTTTTCTATTGCAATAGTCAGGGTGGTCAATCTGAGGGTGCGTGGTGGGTTCCTCTTTCTTTCCATTAGGTTACAATGCAATATTAGTCAATTAAATTAATATTTGTATGTATAATAAAGAACGACGTTAATGGAGAATATCATGATAGTAAACTCCAACCATACTAGACTATGTTATTTAAGATTGTATTATTATTTTGAAATAATTGGTGGAATAAAGTTATTATAGGACTCGAATTTTATTCTAAGCGCATTGAACTCGAAGTATTACTTTCAGCTGTAGATTCCATTAAAAACAAGACTCGTCAGTCCTCAAACTACTTTTACGAAACATAGAAGATCATAAACAATACATATTAGAGATATTCAGTCTAAGGCGATAAGACGTCTCTTATACATTCTCTAGCGTATGCCCAAACATATCATTTACAGACACTTGATCTTTTTCACGTAATTATTTTTCTCACAAAATTGCTCATTGTACTGAAAAGAGGGCTAAGCGGTGGAATTTCCTCGTCTCCTGAAAAAGCCCAGTACAATTAATTGAGGAAAGGTTGGCGGATCAAGATGAATTATAAACATGACAATGATAAATGACGAAGCATCTCAGTGTCACCTTTTCACTAAACGACGGTGATCAATTGAAATATCTAAGCGCCATCAACGGTTGGACGAGCATTAATTAAATAATCATTAATTAATATCTATTTTCTCTCTTTGTCATTGCTCAGAAGCGTTCGCTTGCAATGAATCCTTTCGATTATTCATTTGGTTTTATTGTTTCATTCGTATCATTTTTGTTGGGATTAAGTATTTTGTTTGCAAAGAAGTTATTGATCATTATTTAGAAACAAAAAGCATTGTAAAAATTATTACAAAGATCCGACTTCATATAAGTTAGTTCAACATATGTTTTCACTATTTATACCATCAAATTATTCATTAAGAAAGTCTGATTACGTTATCTATTTTTTATCTTATAAAGCAAACACAGAATTATCGTCAAAAATCAAAATTTCTTGATAAATTCATAAATGCTTTTCTCAACATATCTAGTATGTTATCAGCTGCAAAAAGTAAAAGACAGGGCGCTAACACGTTCGAGACTAAATCCACTTGACAGGAAAAAAATACCTGCCGAACGGTTCGTAAAAAACATTTATTGTGAGAGACTTATGACACGTGTTTTTGGTGAAACATTTTGTTCAATACTTGAATGCAATTATCAATTAAATATCAGATGTGGTCACTGACTTTGGTTAGCTTAGAAATAATATATACATACATACTACAGAAATACACGCCTGTTTCCCCGAAGGGGTAGGCAGAGGCATACTAAACGCCCACTTTTCGCCAGTGTTTTGATCCCACGTAATAGGTGGCGAGCCTATTGCCGCTTATCGGGATATTTTGTTTGCCAGAGCCTCGTCCGTTGATCGGCAGGTGCACCACTTGCAGGTGAGGTTGGCTTGGGACCCTAAGTTCTTGGTGGGAACCCTATGCACCTTAGAAATAATACTTATTTTTATTTCTCATTGGTGAAAAGGAGGCTGGAAAAGTCAGCTGGATTTTGTTAGTGTGTCTATATCTAAATATAAGTACTAAACTTGATTCTAGATAACTAACAAAAGTATTTTTATAACTGAATCTTGGCAAAGAATTTGTTCACGTCAGAAGTCATGAAGTTTAAAGGTAAGGAAAATTAATAACCAAATTGTGTAAGATTTATTGTATGTAGTACCTATACGATTATTTTAGACCTATACGATTTTTTAAGATTTATTGTATGTAGTACCTATATTTGCCGTGTGGTTGACGGCATAGAATACAAGTGTCACCACCCCCTATCTTCCCGTGGGTGTCGTAAGAGGCGACTAAGGGATAACACGATGCAAATACCATCTTTGCGTAGAGACGGAAAACTCGACATCAAACCCTATACGACTGCCTCGTTGGTCTCGCGGCATTAATGTGCGCGTGGGATCGGGAGGTCCCGGGTTCGATTCCTGGGTCGGGCAGTGTTATTGGGTTTTTCTGTCACGAAATTCTCAGTAGCAGCACGGAGTCTGGTAATGTGCCCGGTACGGCAATAGGCTCGCCCCTTATTACGTGGGACTAAAGTATTTCTGGCGAAAAGTGGGTGTAGAAATACACCTCTGCCTACCCCTTCGGGGATAAAAGGCGTGACGATATGTATGTATGTGTATGTATGTATGTGTGTAATACCTATATTATACTTTGTGACAAAGACTTCGTGCTTGATATGGTGTTAAAAAATCTATTAGAATCCATATTTCGGTACGTCACTTCGCATAAATTATATGTTTATGGAAATAAAATGACTATGGAATTAAACTTTATACTGAACCTAAATTCATCTTGTACAATAATTCCCCGCTGTGTGATTGTTTTATGGAATGTCTCATTGATATACGGGGTGTAAAAAGACCCTTAACGAAAACTGAAACCCTATGTTGTACCAATCACTATGAACATTTTTTACTTCGGCACCATACCTGGGAAATTACTGGTTCAGGAGATATTGAGGCTCAAAGTTAGTATGGAATTTTTCTTATTAGGTACAAAATCGATGCATTTACCCCGCCAATGTGTTCTTTAGATGCCTTATAACCCCATGGATAAGTAGGTATTTCGAGCAATGCACGCGCGCGCTTTTAATTGAGGTTTAAAAAATGTGAAAATTCTAAAAAGAAATTCGTTTCCCAGGTGTTATTTTTGGTTAGTATGACTTGGCGCGATGTCCAAAAAGGGTAGACTTCGGCTTAGTGATGGGTCTTGTAACACCCTGTATATTTTATTACTTGTAAGAAAAGCCTAGAGTCGTCTTTGTATTTACAATAATTGAAGCTTGTATTCTACAATAAACCTCTATATTGAAGCGCCGAAGAGTACCTTTTGTTAGATTAAAATTCTGTTTAGGTTCTCAGTACTTCGAGCTAGCCTGGATATTGTTATTTATTTTGTTTAAGACTAAAGAGCTTTACATTGTTTTATTCATTGGTTCATTGGGGCAAACTATTTCATAATAGTTAAACTAGAGAAAAGCAGAATAGGGTATTGAAGGTTACTTAAAGGTATCATACCTTAAAAAATATGACAAAATAATGATTCCATAACGTCCTGTGAAATAACGAACCAAAAAAATAACGGCTTCAAATTTCAAACTTAGATGGACCAGAACGAGAGGCAGGTTCTTCCAAAAATAATAATTTAAATCGGTTTTGTGTCCGATTATAAAAAAACGAGACTTAGTTTATTTTCTGACTTAAGTTTACATTTTCGCTCCTTTTATCCAAAACCTCAACGTCATTTGCTGTTCACATAAAGGTATACAGTTATTTATTTATTCGAATTTTAAAGTACTAATATAAAGTGATTCCCATCAACTTTTCTTCTTAAGGTAAAAAACCCTGAAAACATAATACTGCCGTTGCTACCGTAAAATAAATAAGGAAAAAAAATCTTGGTCTTAATTATTATTTGAGAGTCTACTGATGTACAATTGTGTCGGGAAGAGGTCAACAATTTACTCCCGACTATATTATTATGCCGAGGTTGGCGCTTCTTAATAATAGCACAATTGCCATTGAAGTACTGTAACCTGTAATCAAATCAATTATACATTATATCGTAAATGCCAAAGTAATAGCATTCGTGGCGTGAATGGACTAGCCATTTGTGAAAGATAGACAAAGTAAAGCAACGTTTGGTGGACATGGGTGGGTGACCGCTTTTGGAGTCATTCATTGGATCATATCACGGCCTTCATGCGATCTATCAACTGTAATAGCAGAGTGACCAAAAGTAGCTGCCCGTCCGTCTGTCTGCAGTCTCACGCTTTTTTTGCGTACCTGTATCACAAGCATTATGGTTTATGCATTATATAATACTACTACTAGCTTTTGCCCGCTGCTTCGCACGCGTCAATTTCGTTAAGATAAAATGTTTTTTACGAACTCCCCTAAACTCCTCAAGGAAGATATATGCCAAATTGCACCTACTTACGCCCAGTAGTTTCGGCTGTAGCGTGTCTGTCAGTAAGTCAGTAACGCAAGGATTTTATATATACGGATTATAGTGATTCCATTGAAAAATAAAGGGTTTTCATAAACTCTGACTCCCTTTTCTACTCTCTTAGGGAAAGAATGTCCAAAATAAATGTCTTGGGTTGTTTAACGACATTTGAGGGTCCAATATAGGAATTTAATCCCTTAAAGTACCTATTCAAAAGGTTTCGTACAAAGTTTGACTCCCCTTTCAATCCCCTTGGGGTAAGAATTTCCAAAAAGATTTTTAAAGTTTTCACTAACATCATTTGAGGAACCAAACGCAAAGTTTGAAGTAAATCCATTGGCGGAATAAAATGTTTCATACAAACTCTGACAACCTGTTTTACCCCCTTAGGGGAGAAATTTCCAAAAATCTTCTCTTAGTGCTCCCCTAGAACCTTCAAGGAACATACATACCAAATTTCACCTACTTGCGCCCAGTAGTTTCAGCTGTGGCGTGTCTGTCAGTCAGTAAGTAACTCAAGTATTTTATATATACAGATAAAGTGATTCCATTGAAAAATAAAGGGTTCAAACTTTGACTCCCCTTTTAATCCCCTACGGGTAAGAATTTCCAAAAATATTTTCTAAGTGTTCACCTACATCATTCGAGGAACCAATATACAAAGTTTAAGTAAAGCCATTGACGGAATAAAAAGCTTCATACAAATACTGATAACCTGATTTACCCCCTTAGGGGGAAGAATTTCCAAAAATCCTCTTTTAGTGCGCCCCTACAATCTTCAATGAACGTACATGCCAAATTTAACCTACTTGGGCCCAGTAGTTTCGGCTGTAGCGTGTCTGTCAGTCAGTCAGTAACGCAAGGATTTTATATATACAGATTCGAGATGTTTATCAGGCGCAAAAATCCTTAAGTATTAATCATAGCTCATATTAAACCTTTTCAATTTGGCAACCGTACAAGTAACTGTATTTGCACAATAAAGATGTTATCTATCTATCATATCATAATCATATCATAATTTTTATTATGTTATGAACCACTGCTACATGTAACGTGAACAAGATTTTTTCGTGTGACCCTAAACAGCTAAGTAAATCACGGTGAATTCGCCGTAGAAATCACAATAATATGTCAGCTAGTAGTCAGGAGTTATTTATATGAATATGGTTTAGGTACGACGACGCCGTGACGTAACGCTGTCACCACATATGCGTTTTGGTCCCGTGACTTACATCAGTGTTGCATTGCAGTGTATTGTAGTGTTTAAGATTGTGTTTTTGTAGGTTTATGAACGCATAGTACCGTGGTTTTGTCTATCAATTCGCCGTGCCATAGAAAAACTGTAGTAAACCATGGAGAAGACATTATTTTATGCACAGGAAAATTCAGTTTCCTTGAACTCTTTTGTGCTAAACACTTTTCAATTTTCGCTGAAGTTCAGAAATAACATAAACACAGCAAAGCCTCACCTGCACTTAAGGTAATCCTTGAGGTCATAGAGGATTACGAAAAATTTACACAACGGTTAGGGAAGTCTTGGATTCGACGTATTTATGGATCAGATGTGTAAGTACACATGTGGTAACGCTCGCACCTGCAGCAGATTTTTGAATGTGTCTGGCAAGATATTAAAACCATTATAACTGTCCGGCTTTGTGGTATATTTTTTATAGGTCCCCAAATAACATATGTACATAAAATTTTGCTTTTATACTATAATGAAATTATATTGATATTTTTTAAAGTTTAGTGGTGTCTGGCAGGGGGTAGCAACCGTCATAAGTGTCCGTCATTGAAAGATAAGATTTCTAAAGTCATCCATAAGAAAATATAAAAAAATTGATCTTTATACTTTATCAAATTTAAGGTACTTTTTTTACACCTTTACCACCTGGTAACTGCCAAAATAACCACAACCCAAACTCTATAGTCGCTGGTTGTCCTTACCTTTATGGGAGGCATGCACAGGAAAATTTTCAGCTTTTATATAATAACGAAGGTGTGGTAGTCTTGGGCTCTTGCTCTGGAAGTTACTAAAACTACTGTAAAATCAACTATGGCTTCTTAGTAAATTTACACAATAATCTACACACCACAATAAAACAAGCTACGCCGTAGCCATAGCTACGAGTTTCTCGATCATCGATCACATAAAACTTGAACAAAAATAAACATCAAAGTTCTTAGAAATCGTTTTACGTAGGAAGTTGAAATAGTCAGTCTGGTTCCAAGATATATTTTTAATTAAAATTGTTTATTACTTTCACTGTAGGTAGTAATTAACTGAATTAATTTAGAATGTCCAAATATTTCTAATTCTAATGATTGCCGAGGGGAACTCGTTATTCACGTACCTACTAAAGATTGCCTCCCCAAGTTTGTAAATAGTCTACGAGTGATTGTATAATTTTACTTAAGGCTAGATAACTAATTATACTTTGGTAAGATAATGTTATTTAGGAAATTTATACTACAAATTAATTAAAAACAGTGGAAGTGGATGATCTAGACTCATTCGCCTAAGGGAACGTGATAGGTACTGGCATTACGTTATTAACACGTTGAGCGCCAAGCCCCAAAGTCATGTTTTTAATTTATTCGACTTGGCTTTTTTGTTGCTTAATCCGTCTTATTATGTTATTATAATAGTATAGAAATTCATTAACAAAGTTTTTTTCTTCTTTTTTTCCTACTTTTTCCGCGTATGCCTAAAAGAAACAGATTTTTATCAGAAATCTGCTCCACCAACACCGCAACCAGCAGTAAATAAGCGTCATAGACACGTGTGGAATATAAAAGGTAATCCTCCTAAAAAGTGTAAGGGACGGTGCGTATAATGCTATAAAAGTACGGGCAAAAAGGGAAAAATATAGATGGCCAACTCAAATTTGCAAAACAAAAGAGCAAAATTTGCTCAGTTTGCCAAATTTTGTTGAGTGAGGAGTGTTTTGAAAAATACCACTAAATTTCGATATAATTTTACCTGTCTTGTTTCCTAAGTTGATTTTGCATGGTAATGATGAAATAAAATTCATTAAAAAATAACTTTGTTTTATTTTCAGTCATAACAACGCCAAAAAAATGTCGCACAAAAAGCCCACTCGGACCGGACCGGATAAAGTGTAAAAAGTATTTACACTATATCTAATATATATATATATATATATATATATATATATATATATATATATATATATATATATATATATATATATATATATAATATTTTAGTTTAGTACTAAGTAGTTTGTATGTGTAAATAATTTTTGCAGTTATATTTCTTAACATAGTAGTAGGTACTCAAAATGTTATCCGGTGACGTTTCGTTAGAGTGGCCAATATGGCGACTGCGATTTGTCTGTCAGAACCATTAGAATTTAACAAAATACTTGACAAATCGAATTTTGCGGATACATATATGTTGTCGACTCGAAATCTTTATTTTTTAATGTTTTATTATTCAGGTAAGGTTTCGATGTACTCCTTGACGAAATTATTTATATAAGATTTGACACTGCGATAGCAGCGCATTCCGTCGGTTCCAATGTGAAACATTCCAAAATCAACAACTACTTATAAATTAAAAATTAAGTCAAAGTCAATTTAGTAAAAGTAAAATTTTCCAGTAGGCTAAATTGTGAATCTAAACCATTCTCAAGTCCCCTTGAACATACACAAAAATTTCATCAAGATCGGTCCAGTCGTTTAGGAGGAGTTCAGTGACATACACACGCACACAAGAAATATATATATTAAGATATATGAAAACGTGTATATTCACAGATACACTGGCTTCAGAATAAAGCAATGGCTGTGTATCCTAAGGAAACACGCGGCCTCAGAGGTTAGTACTTTGTGTTTCCTGAAGGACACACATGGCGCTCAACGTGTTAATATTTTTGTGATGATAGCAGTACTCCAATGTTGAAACTGGGATAACGCTAAAAAGATGATGAGCAGTACTCCGATTGAATCACACCGCTTGGCTGTGGGCCTCACGAGGATTGACAACATGCAGTTACTTCTTGCCTTTAGATGGACCGCTAGTTAAACAGTGAGAAACCCTAAAGCCAAGTATTACATTTATCCGATGTGTTGTGTTTCGACGTGTTGTGTTGCGACATCAACGTTTCACGACCATCTCTGATGTGTCACAAAATGACAATGTGCATACAAGTCTGATCTGTTAAGACGCGGGTGCTCCCTCTCAAGCTGTCACAATGTACTGCATCGGAGAAATGTAAGATATATGACACCGATAGCGGTCTGATACGTCCCGACACAATACGTCAGACACAAGTAAACCTGGCTTAGTGTTCTCTCTCTGGGTCAAACTGATGCCGCGTTATGTTAAATGTACTTTGTAGCGCATTTTTAAACAACCCTGTCGTAACTTTTTTAAGTTCAATTATAATATATAATATAAATAAAAAAAGCAGCGATAGCTGAGTGGAGAGACCGACAGACTGCTACGCAGAGGGTCTCGGGTTCGAATCCACGGTACGCACTAATGACCTTTCGGAGTTAAGTGCGTATTAAATTGTTAATTATCGCTTGCTAATCGGTGAAGGAAAACATCGTGAGGAAACCTGCATGTCTGAGAGTTCTCCATAATGTTCTCGAAAGACATGTGAAGTCTGCCAACCCACACTTGGCCAGCGTAGTGGACTACGGCCTTACCCTTCTCATACTGAGAAGAGGCCCGTACCCAGCAGCGGGACAGTATAAAGGGCTGATGATGATAATATAAATGCCTGAAGCAACGTTTGTCGCCATTGAAAGGTATTCTGAACTTATAATGAGGACATTGGCACTTAAATGAAAATTTGGATATTTATAACCTCTCATTTCTCCAAAAAATCTTTATGAGTATAATGGATTTGGGACAACGTTTGCTAACTGTTTGCAACAAAAGGAATAAAGAAAGTTATTATTTTTATTGCTGTTCTTTGTCGTCAATAATATCTCATTGGATTGTTGCTTATACCTTGCTGTGAGGTTCTTATATATACGCATCGAAGACGACCAACTTCTTTCTAAACTATATCATGTGTAAAAGATTTTATTTCTGTCTGACTGCTGCTCGCTAGGGGTATCTGAACTATGAATGCAATGTCAAAATAATAGTTCATAGCGCTATTAGTTTACTTTTACAAACATTACTATGTATTTCCTCAATTTTCATGTGAATAACAGGTAAACACGTAACGCAAAATAATAAAATATGCAATAAGTATGTTGTAAATAAACAACTATACTCGTACACGAGGCGTTCTCAAACCACGCAATTACCGAAGCTATACCACATAATAAACTACAACCAGATAATATTATAACGAAATTGCTTCAAGATACGCTTTCATATTTTCGTTTTCAATCTAATGTGACAACACAACTCATTCACATATATGACTAGAAACTTCTTTATAGAATGTGACACAGAATCGAGCTTCTCGATTTCTCATCAAGATTGGATACTTCATATTTTGGTGAAGTCTATACAGCTACTTCAATATTATAATGATAAGACTCTAAGGAAAGTTTCTTATATATTGAAAAAGTTTGTTAAAGCTTTCTCATTTATGTTCATGTTTTTTTGTAAAAATGAAGCGATAATTTCTATATTTAAGTTTAAATAAAAGATCCTTAAAGTTTAACGTTTTAATGAGTTTCATATAAAGAACAGAAATAAAAGCTACAGTTATCGTAAAACAAATGGTTTGTCAAAAAATATATATGTCAGTATTTTTTTCAGAACTTTTTGTGGTTTTATAATCTTAATAATCATAAATCACAAACATTTTATAACCTGCTTTCAGTTTAAATTTTCGCTAAGCAAATAGTAGTAAGACAAATATTTTACCCAAACACAGACTAATGACACTATTACATCGAATAATGTTATTTGTATTCTAAGAAACCAATCAATTAAGCTTTTCACGATCTCTAATTTCACGAGCTCAAAAACAATTCGCACCCAAATATTTTTGTTCGATTTCCATAAGAAAATGAAGTCCCAAGGTGCGTGTCGAGAAGACTTTAACAAGACAATTTCCAAAAGGCAATACAAGTGGTCGTTTGTTTAAAAAGGTCTTAACAAAACAGTATAGTCGAGGAATAGTTCCATTAAATTCAATGGGGTTGTTGATTTCAGGAAATAATGCGTTGGAAAGAGACAGACATATAATGTGTTGGATCTAAACAGTGGCAGCCTCTTGCGGCCGTAAACAGGAATCGGGAGCCCCATTCATTTGTGTTAGTCGACGTTATTGGATGGAGCCAGGAGGCAGCAGCTACAGCGGATGTGAAATTAAACATTTTCAACAAAATCGTAATCAAATTATATGATAATCGATTTTAATCTTTCGCGATTTGTGTACATCATACTAATTAAATTAGCGGGTCTTCATCGCGTACAATTAACTTATTTAAGGTATAAATACCTATTTGGTGCCGACGTTTCGCTCGTCTTGCACCGAGCGTGGTCGCGGAGAGAACCAAATAGGTATTTATACCTTAAATAAGTTAATTGAACGCGATTAAGACCCGCTAATTTAATTTGTATAAATTATATGATGTTCATGCCCCAGTAAGGAGAATTAACCCTAGAATACTAATCATCGCCTGAGAGGCCGCGTTCGGTTGATTTTTTAAGAATATTTTTAAATTACGTCTATGTATTGCGGGGTGTGTCCGTGCCAATACAGTGCACCCCGTGACGAAGTGGAGAGTGGTCAGTGGTTATTGACCTCACGTTCGCCTGGGAGGCGATCATTAGTATTAAAGGTAAGTTTTTTACCAATCCCGTGTCTTAGTTTTTTGCAATTATCTCTTTATTTATTTGTTTGATTAAACTGAGAATTGGTTATTTTGTTTCATAGATGAATCTCGATGATAACCAGGTAAAAAAAATATTTGGAAAACGAAGAATCGGATAATGAAACGGAAGATTACGTTGAGGATTACGATTCAGACAACAGTGTGGCTGATCCTTCGTGCCAGCTTGAAGATGATCTTCAATATATTGCTCCGAAAAATTTGGATTTACCTCCTCGGACATTTCAAATACAAGCAAGCACAAGCACCGAGTTAGAAACCGCTCTAAAAACCCAATCTCGATCCAAACTGCTGTAATTTTGATAGAAAAATTTAGTCTGATTTTAATTTACTGTCAAGCCAAATATCTTATAATTACAATGGTAATTTTACTTTTGTGTGATATTACATTTTAAAAATACTTAATTTAGATACTAAATTAGAGGCTTTATGTGACTTTTTATTATTATTATTCTAAAGACTGTCCAAACAAGGGTTACGTTAGACTTAAGGTTGATTTTAAGACTGAAATTATAATTTTAAAGAAAATGTGCCATTACATTTAAAGAAACAAGGTCTTTTTTCATTATTTTGTTAAATTTAAAACTTTTTTTTTGTAGAAAAGTCTTTCTAAAATCTTGTATCATTTATGAAGTAGCCTCCCGAGCGATCATAAGTATTAAGCAGTAAAAAAATATGATTAGTAAAAGTTGTTGCGAGGAAAATTGGGTCCTCTACAAAGTTGCTAGGAATCGTTGTAATCAAATGATACAAAATGCTAAACGAAGCCACATTTTCAACAACATTTCTTCCTCTTCCCCTGCCGATATCTGGAAGTTCCTAGGGACTCTGGGTATCGGTAGGCTTAGCCGAGGGGATCCGCCGCCAGCTCTTAGTCTTGACGATATTAACATTTATTTTGTCACTACACCAACGTTTGATCGTCAGACTATGAGTCGAACGGTGGACTGCATAGAAAGCTTGGCTCGACCAAAGATAAATCCTTTTCTCCAGTACAAGACTCGGTGTACTAACAAAACTCAGAGCCTTGAGACGAGCTGAGCTCCAGTCCTTTCTCGAAAACTCGAGCGCCAAAATAGAACACGTATTTCAAAAAGAGCTCGAGTCTTAAAAAGAAGCTTACGTCTCAAAAAGAACTCGAGTCTTAAAAAGAGCTCGAGTGTATCGAGTCTTGTGCGTATCAAGGTTTATCCTATATTATATTCTTCTTTATTATATTTTGACTTCTATATTATTATTATTCTATATCATATTCTTCCTATATTATATTCCTATATTATTTTTATTCCGACTTATATTTTATTCCCTGTTTATTTATAAAGGAACTCCAAATGGAAAAGAACTTGAACGCGACTCGTCGCGTAAAACGACTCGAGCTCGAATCAAGACTTGAGCGCCATGTTGCGCTCGAGTCTCTATGTAAACTTAAGTGTTGTAGTCTGGGGGTCTTGTTGTAACGAGTCGAGCTGTGTAATTTGTCAGCTGAGCCTAAAATTTAGGACTCAAAAGACTCGAGTTCTTTACATGTCTAGGTACGGTCTATGTGTCAATCCTGTGAAATGCCAAGCTATTGTTATTGGGAGCTCTAGAATAATAAACAGGCTGGACTTGGCAGCACTACCAGCGGTGATATTCAATTGCACTAATATACCTCTCAGTTCTTCCGTTAAAGATCTCGGTGTATACATTGACTCCACACTTAGTTGGCAATCCCAGATTACAAACGTCTGCCAAAAGGTAACTCTTTACCGCCTGAAAAACTTCCTACCTGTCAAGACAAAGACAATGCTTGTGCAGACCTTGGTTTTTCCTATAATCGACTATGGTGATGTGTGTTATCTCGACCTAAATGCAGACCTGCTTAATAAACTTGACCGACTTCTCAATAATTGCATTCGGTTCATTTTTAATCTTCATAAATTTGATCATGTGTCCTCATATCGTCAACAGCTGTCATGGTTGCCTATACGTCAGCCCAAAGGGCCGGGTATTGTTTTAACGCAAAAGTTAAGGCTACTACATACAGTGCCGGCGGCATGGCCAGCGGCCTGGCCACACGAAGGAGCCGCCGGCATGGCCGCCCGGCTATGCCGGCGGCATGCCCGTGAGCCGAATAGGTTGCAACTTGCTACTTGTGTGTAGACGTTCTATACAACTGTAATAATGCCCGGCGGCTTTCTGCGGCCGTTGCCGGCGGCACCGATGCCAGACAAAAGCCGGCAGCACGAGCCGCGCGACAAAAGCCGGCAGCCCGAGCCGCCGGCACTGTGTGTAGCAGCCCTTAGAATAACACCCGTGATAAAGAGAAACACACAACACCATCTAGACCCAAGCTAAGCAGAGCTTGAACTATGAGTACTGGAAAATGGATAAACATTTATATATACTTTTTTTTGTTAATACATACATATTATACATAGAAACACCCAGACCAAGACAAACATCCATGTTCATGCACATAAATATTTAACTTGAGCGGGAATCGAACCCGCGACCTTCGGCGTGGCAGTCGCTTACACACCCGCTGCGCCAACCGGTCGTCATTAGGTCAAACAACCAATTTCTGAGGCTTTATGACTTGATATGAATTGGTTAATCGTTCTACGCATATACTTGATAGGTATCCTGTACAAACCAAGTGGGACGTTAAAGGCTGATATAATTATGTAGATTTAAGGAGACTCCTGCCAAAATAGAAATAATATGGCTTCTGAAGTTACTAGGTACTCGAAAAAAATAAGAATGATATGACTTCTATATTGTGATTTAGTGATCATAACGATTATCATAGTTTTGTGAACTAAATAATTAAATTATGACATTATTTTATTCGGAGGTACCGATTTGCTTTTTCACCATGTTAATTGTCTTATAAGCTGGATCAGTTACTACGCACTAACTAATAAACAGTTTTTCTTGTGCATATTTATGTAAAGTTTCCTCCTTTCAAAGGAGAGGCCTAGTCCAGCAGTGGACTGATAAAGGCTGATGATGATGATGATGATGATTTATGTAAAGATCTCTGATATGGGCTTGTCTGCTTCTTTATAGAAAGTTCGAGGCAGCGGAGTGCAGGTGTGTCATCCACACGTTTGTCGACTACACGCGTATTACTCTGAGCAAACAAATTTAAAAGTCTCGGTCGGTTTTCATGAGTGCATTTCTGATCGATGAAACTTTTATAGAATATTATGGTCGTTTGAAAATCTTGCTTGAATATAACATAACATAACTTCACGCCTTTTATCCCCGAAGGGGTAGGCAGAGATGTATTACACACCCACACTTCGCCAGTTATGTTTTGGTCCCAATATCCTGCTTTATGAAGCAGTTCAAATCTATAAATAAGTATGCACACCAAAGGTCAAAACAATATTAACTTTAAAACTTTAGCAGGCAGATATGCATTTCATATTTGCCTATAAAGTAAACTTGAAACCTAAGAAATTCTTTTTTTTATCTTCCTTGCGACGACTGACGGTACAATGTGGGCTAAATCTGAGGTTCTACAAGATCTACATGCTATGAATATACAGGCTGCCTACCACAACTAGACTCAATAATATTCAATTGTGGATGATTCAGATCTGGTGGGTAACATTTAATCTAATCAACACTGCAGTGAGGTTAACATATTATTAGTAAGCTGACGGAACTCTTACGTGAAAACTCTTGATTTTGGTCAATGGTAATAGACACTAACAGGTTTAACTCACCCGCGGGGCATGTGTTAACCCTGCACCGAATTTCAATGCACCAAATGGGAAAATAGCCTTACAGTGCTACTTTGAAATTAAATTCGATTTGCACATTTAAAAAACTATAACTTTTGTAATGTGTGTTACGCTTAACGTTAAATGTAAAGATATCTCACAAATGGGTAATTAACTATATCATGGCTTACTATTTAGGTCCTCTGACATAATTTATTACAATTCTGTACTATTCTAGCAATTTTCACATTATTTCTTGCTGCTTTTAGTTTGAGTTCTCTTACATCTGTATGGCACAAATGTACTATTAAAATCGCACTGCACTATCAGGAATATTAATTTTAGGTAGGTAGATAAAAATATGTATAATAGATAATAATGCCGTGTGGTTGACGGCATAGAATACAAGTGTCACCACCCCCTATCTTCCCGTGGGTGTCGTAAGAGGCGACTAAGGGATAACACGATGCAAATACCATCTTTGCGTAGAGACGGAAAACTCGACATCAAACCCTATACGACTGCCTCGTTGGTCTCGCGGCATAAATGTGCGCGTGGGATCGGGAGGTCCCAGGTTTGATTCCTGGGTCGGGCAGTGTTATTGGGTTTTGTCTGTCACGAAAATCTCAGTAGCAGCGCGGAGTCTGGAAATGTGCCCGGTACGGCAATAAGCTCGCCCCTTATTAGTATATCTGGCGAAAAGTGGGTGTAGAAATACACCTCTGCCTACCCCTTCGGGGATGAAAGGCGTGACGATATGTATGTATGTATGTATAAAAAATATCTTACTAATATCAAGTTGCACTAACGAGGAACCTTTACACTATTGGATCTACAAGACCAATAGGTGTATAATAATACACTCCATGTCTACCAGATATTCGATCGAAGCTTCAATAGATCTTTTCTTAATAGAAAGCTAGCCTAATGGCTAGCTGTGGCATTCACTTTAAACATGTTTTATCCCTACTACTTTATTGAAATTGATAGATCTTCTACCTCTATAGCGCAGCAAATTCTATAAAGCACATATCTCTGCCAAGTCTTTAGACTAGCTAGTAGATTATTTGGTTATTCATTATTCGATCACAAAAATTTTATAACGGGGCAATAATATTTCGAACGATCTTAGGCAGTCTTTGATTTTCTGGGTGTTCTATCAATATAGCCATAATCTTGGGATTTTAAATTCACAGTAGCCTTGTGGAACAAATGGAGGATTTGGAATACCATACCACTCTGGTCAGACAGACTTCAAACCTTACAACATAGGCTTTGAAGTCAAGTTGTCTGTCTCTTCTCAAAGATAGTATTAAATGTTGGTTTGTGTAGGTTTCTTAGTCGCCTCTTACGACACCTATCGAATGAAATTGGGCAGTGACACTTTGTATTTGTAAATTGTTTATCGAAATGTGTCAAAATTAACCGAGTCAAAAACCACTTTTATTCGTTTTGCTATGAAGGACCAACATCAGCATTATATAAACATAAAATAGTGACTTAATGCGCTCTTAAAACTGCCAATGAGGCAACGACGAGTGATC
The DNA here is from genome assembly GCA_944739405.2 of Euclidia mi. Taxonomy (NCBI): domain Eukaryota; kingdom Metazoa; phylum Arthropoda; class Insecta; order Lepidoptera; family Erebidae; genus Euclidia; species Euclidia mi. The sequence goes on from OX123181.2 coordinate 57,589,581, forward strand.
CTAGTTGAAATATGAGCTGAAAAGGAAGTTTTGGAGAGGACTACTCGACCGCATATACACCGTATATTTTAAGTCAGTGTTTTTTCGAAAAGTATGTACTCAGTTCATGATATATTATATTTACGAGCATAATATAGGATTTATTTTTAAGTATATCAAAACAATAAATTGACGTTGCTATATCATTGGCTGAATAAATTCAAATTCATTTATTCAAATATGGTAACATTATGAACGTTGAAAAACAATTAAATATTTAAATAATATTTGTCCATCCAGATTCAGGATACTGAATAGATAGAAGAATCTGAAAAACTCATACCACTCTTTTCAAAATCAAAAATGTTACAAGGTTTTTTTTTTATGCAACTGAAATTTTGAAAATCCACTTTTAAAGGATGCACAATATCCATGTTTTAATTGCCGCTTTATTGGAAACAGACACTACTCGTTTCATTTATACAATTATAGTTCACACAGCAAGTGCTAAAATATCGGCCAAAACTTCACAGATTTAACATTTATAACCGCCATTAAACAGTAATAAATTCCGGGAACATGTATAAAAATTATTCCAATAGTGTGATTCTGAGGATAAGATTTTATTACCTTATTTTCTGTAATCTTCTTAAGAAAGACGCCCAGCGTTTTCGTGGAATTGCAAATGATTTTTTAAAGTAATTTTTTTTTGATAGATACAATAATGAGGCCTAGCAACTATTATTCTTGTTGCAAGTTCGATCTACACACAAAATAATGAGGTCAACACGAGCAAATGGATTTCTCTTATCGTATTTTAGATATGAAGACAGCCTTGTTTCTCTTCCTGTTATAACTGTTTTAATTAGGCAAACGAGCTGCGGCATTCCTGTAATATTGTCAATTTGACATAAAACGCTTACAAATGTCTTCAAAAGGTTTAAAACTTTAGAAAAGCCGAATGACGAGCAATTTTGTAGTGCCGTAGCGAAGAATGCACTGTTTGGATACCAAAGTCCACTCTCAGCGACCCTACCTAACAATGAGTTACAAGTGAATAGCAACGATAAATAGTCGCACATATTGATTCGAGATGATCCACAAACATGCAGACAAGTAACAAGTTTACACATGTGCTACAGTAAGCCCTCTACACACGAGATCTCAATGCAACCAGATTGCATTAACCATTCGGCATAATTCCCTCCCGCCCAAAAGAGGATTAATTGAAAACTGTTACGTTCGTGATGTCCTTTTAGCGGTGTACGGTAGATTAGTACTAAGATAGTGAATACATTCATGTGTCTCTGTTTTCTACGAACACAGGATTAAGGTTGTGAGTGCTCACGGGATTTGACATGGGTGAAAGAGTGCATTTCACCGTTTGAAACTAGTATCTAATTGGAGTGACTTTGTTGCCGATTACAAATTACATAAAATTTCACAATTGCTACTAATACTTTCATAATATATAGGTATCATCATCCTTACATTATACTGATGGATGATTAAATGATTTTGCTTGGAATCCAAGGTAATTTTTCCAGTTGGCACTATTAGACCAAAATATTTTTTATTAGTTATTTTGTACGCGAGGTGGGTAGCGTCACCAGTGACTAGTATAAAAGGGGTCCATATTGGCTCACCTAAAGTTCTTTACCTGAAATTGTTCTTCCTAACGATTTGTAATCCGAACGATCACTCTTCCTAAAATTTTTCATCCTAAAGTTTTCATTCATACTATTTGTAGTGCAACTGGCGATGTTCATAACACTCATGTTTCCGAAAATTGTAATTAATAATATCATTAATGTAATTATATTTAAACTCCTACCGTTTTTTATCATAACGCTTTTATCCCTAAACATAATAACCATAATATTTTCACGCATACTCAGAAAGTCAAAAAATTTTTCTTAGTCCTCGCGCCGCGCCGTAGCGCCCCCAAGGCTATACTCCAACTGAAATTCTTAAAACACGACTCATTTACGGTTATGTTTATGGCCTGGGAGTTTATACCGCAATTTTAACCGTACCTAAACGAATAACTATAGGACCGATTCGGTTCTGGTACTTCGCCGGCCGCTGCCGAGGCACGCTCGCTTCGCTCGCTCGGCTCGTGCGTTGTGGTCACAGTTCTAACCTAACCTAAACCAAGAATTATTAATGCGACTGATTCGTTTCTGGAACTTGACCATTGTACTATTGTGTATTTGTACCATGGTACTATTATTCTTATATGTTATACATTTAATGTGATAATGTAAGTAACGCAAAATTAATGTACATATATAATACTGATTATTAAGAATAAAAAGAAATCTAATCAAAAAAGATATGACTTTGAATAATAGTGTAAAAGATGGTTATGTTGAGAAAATATACGAAAACAAATAAAAGTATAATAGATGTTTATTGCTACTGACATTATGAAGTCAATGCTTCGGAGTTATGAACATTAGAGACAGAGTAGTTAGGAATTGTGATTGTTAGGATGAAAAATGTTAGGAAGAACATTTTCGGATTTCCAATTATCGGAGTTGAAAATTTAGGTGAACTTTGGCGCACCCGTATAAAAGACCTGCGCAAACGCTTAGACGTCCATTTTGTTGATTGGCGCTCGAGCAGGAAGGTCGTTGGTGTTCGTTACGTATCTCAGCTAAGTGGTTATCTTTATTGCATTTATACTTTGTTTATAAGCTGTCGGTTGTTTCCTTTGTATAAAATATTAAATTCATTATAAAGCTAGAATAGCACTTTTTTCGATTGATCAAATGTGATTATTTAATTAAACTGAGTTTATTGGTAATCTGTCATTTTTTTATCAAATACCCTGCTGGTTTCTAAAATCAAAAGTGGGATTGGTAAACCTTTGTCCACAGGTGATTTTTTAAGTTTAAAAAGGAAACAACCAACTACTAGATTGTGTGTTAACGATGCCTCGTTCGTCGCGTTCACGTAGCGACTCTGCCGAAGTGAACTATCGTGGTAAAAGTAGGAAATCGTCACGGGGATCGCGTCGTAAACGTTCTCGTAGTCGTTCGTCTCGTTTTTGGTCTCGAAACTACCCTCGCGAATACCACCGTCGCGAATCACCTATTCGAACATGCTACGACTCTCGTGGCTGTGCTAGCCGTAGATCTCGCAGTCGTGATAGTTCTATGAAACAGGCGCTGAGTACTATAATCGCGCTTTGATGCTATAGAAGGAAACTCCCCGAGTGTGCCGCAAACTCCACCTCGCTCTGACCAACCTCAAGATAATGTTGAACTACCTTCATTACAACAAACCTTATCCGATTTTTTAAGACAGTAGTTCCGAAAAAGTCTCAAACCTACTTTGTTTCCAACTTTGATCCCGCCATCAATGATGTCGAGGTCTGGTGCGAGGAGGTAGAGCGTGCTAAAAGAGCAAATGCTTGGGGGGACTCTGAATGTTTATCGCGAGTTTCAAACTGCTTAAAAGGAGACGCGAAGACCTGGTTTAACGAGTGGGCTACTAACGATCGCTCCTGGACTAATTTCCTGTAAGAATTTACCCCATTATGTCCTCGTAAGCTAGATTACGATAATATTTTATTTAACGTCATGAACACTACTTCGGACAAATATACTACGTATGCGGAATACGCTCAACGTTCGCTATTGCGTCATCGTATTGTAAAAGGCTTAAGTAGTGAGTTGATGGTGCAGATTGTATTGCGAGGTATAACAGATCCTCAAGTGCGAGCCGCAGCCGCGAATGCCGAGCTCACCACAGAGAACCTAGTCTCATTCTTAGCCATCTATGTGAAACCCTCCCATCCAAAAACTAATACACGTCTACCCCTCTACTTCGATAAAAAAGCATAATCTTTCCAAATCTAATTCAAGGTGTTATGTTTGTGGCCGGCAGGGACATAGAAGCTACGAATGTTCAAAGAAATCTAAAAATTTGGATGATACTTCTAAGCCGTCAGATAACAAAGCAAAGCCGACTTGCTCTTTCTGCAAAAAAATAGGCCATAAGGAAAGTGAATGTTTCGCAAAACAACGTAAAGAGACTCAAAGTAATTATAAAAATCGGAAAGTAAACTTATGTAATGAAGTTGTCCCTACTTCTCATAATAGTGATGTCGTTACTGCCGTTATTCAGGGCATTCCAACTGACGTTTTAATAGATAGCGGTGCTATTAATGTTTCTCTGATCTCTTCGGAAGTAGTAAAACTATTCTCTGACCCTCGTAAATTCAAACAGTGTGTTATTAAAGGTATAAGCGATACCCAAATTACCGCTAGGGAATATGTTACATTGACAATCGAGTTTGAGAATCTCTCCCTCGAGGTTGATTTGGTCATAGTGCCCTCTTCTTGTATGAACTTTCTTGTCATTATAGGGACAGATGTACTTAATAGGGACGGTATTGTTTACCTCAGGACTAGAGACAAGCAGTACTTAGCACACTCTTCTGATACTCTTATCAAAGCTAACATTACTCAGGCTGATATGCATGGTGAAGTTAATACGCCCCTTCAGGGCGATGACTGGAAGGCATAGATGTCAGTAATTAATGAATTTTTTGGCGTTTTAATATCCGGCACTGCCTCTACTACGGTGAAACGCGGAAACATGCATATCAACTTGACTAGCCAAACTTCCATAGTTTACCATCCGTACCGCCTATCGTATCTAGAGAAGTTAAAGGTTAGGAAAATCATAAATGATCTGTTGGGGAAGGGTATAGTCAGGGAATCGGAATCGGAGTATAGCCCGGTGCTGCTGGTGAAGAAAAAGGATGGTTCCAATAGACTGTGCGTCGATTTCCGGGCCTTAACACTAGAAGCGCGGAACATCCTGACACCCTTAAAAGCGCGGATGGGTCAATTTTGACAATTTTAGTTTCGGTACAGTAATGTAAAGTTATGTATACAAATAAAACTTTTAATTAAGATATAAATTATTTTGTAACGTATTACACATATTTTTGATGTATTTTAGCTTAAATAAAATAGAAATTACAATCACAAATGAGCAATGATAAAAATTGTAGAAAGTTGCAAGCCACTTTTCATTAAGCATAAAATTTTAATGTTTACATGTTTGTATATTTTGGAAGTATGCATGTTTGTCAAATCGAACCCAACATTGTTTCCACGCCTATCTGATGTAGTTACACGCAACAGACGTGATAATTATAGACTTTGCATGTATAAGGCTAGAACTGCTCTAATGGGAAATAGTTTTTTCTGTATGGCGCCGAAAATTTTTAATAAAGTTCCCAATCATTACAAGGACTACAATATAGGTATATTTAAATCTAAGATTAAAAAGATGCTATTAGAAAAGGCTTATTATAATATATATGAATTTTTGAATGATGCTAATCTTGTATAAATGACATGAATATTTAATAACTGTTTTCTATTTTATTACATAATTTATATATATTTTGAATAATCCTGAATATTTAGACTAATTATTTTTGACGTTGTATAAGAATTTATTAAATTAAGCATGTAATTTGTACGCCGGTTAAGGCAGAAAATGTTGATACTTTTAAGACTGATATACCATCCATTTTTGTAAACACACATGTTTTGACAAATAAACGTTATCTTATCTTATCTTATCTTAGCAGAGTTAAAGTGATAAGGGGGAGTAGAGGTCGGACTTGCAAAATTCGAACACTAAAACGATGTGCACTTCCTGCAAACTTTAATTTAGAAGCTTAGCATTTGACACGAGACTGGCTACCGTCATAAAGAGACTTTACCTGCCAACGAGTATGTTTCTCTTGACGTCCAGGTTTTTCATTTTCATTTGTTATATTGATATGAGTATTAGACCTTTTCATGCAATTTGCATATGGCTCAGCTAGTTCTTCTCCTAACTGTAAGATAAAATCACAACTGCTGATTCTTTTCCCATTTAGGTCACAATACAATATCTCATATTATAAAAGTGTGAAGTGGCGAACGCCGAGATGGGCTAGATGAGGGGCTTTGACAGAGTACCTACGAGCCATTTTATCCACAACATCTACCTTATACTTTGAAGTATTGAAAAATGATAGTTCATCAGGTTTTTCCTTGTATGTACCAGTTTCTATTTGAATACCTGGGTGCGTAATGCTAAAGATATTCTAATATTCTATTCTACCACATTCACACAACACCATCTAGTCCCAAACTAAGCAGAAGCTTGTACTATGGGTACTAGATAATGGATAAACATACATATATACTTTATTTTTGTAAATACATACATATTATACATAGAAACACCCAGACCAAGACAAACACCCATGTCCATGCACACAAATGTTTGACTTGAGCGGGAATCGAACCCGCGACCTTCGCCGTAGCAGTCGCTTACACTCCCGCTGCGCCAACCGGTCGTCAACAGATAACATTTTTATTGTGCTTTCCTTGATATACTGTCAAAATGATATTGTCTTTTAGTACCACTGTACCATACAAACTACTGTACTCTTATTTTGCTTGGCTTTCGTAAGCAGGTATTGCCGACGAGCTTTATTTATTGTACCAACAATACTTTTTCCGTTTAATTTTAGACTTTTAGCAAGGATAGACGTGAAAAAGTTACTTACAAATGATACGTTTTCCTTTCTATAGCCCATATCTAAATGGCCATACCTTGCATAATTATTTTTAGGTTGTAATGGTACCCCTCCATTCCTACACCCACGTTTCGCTTTTCCGCGTATATATTATAGCGCATAAGTACCTACATTGACTAATCAATGACATGTTTTTATTAACTTAGAAGAAATATAAAGTTTAAGTCTGATATCCATCGCTTGGTCAAAATTGGCACAGTCGCGCTTAGAGGTAAAATTGGGACAAAAAAAATATTTCTTTTGCATTTACGTGCTTGAGGTCTCGCATAAAGAACAATCATCAGATTTCATGAAAAGTCATAAAAAGTTACGATTATACGCACAATCAAATATTAGTTAGAGCAGAAAGAAAATCGAAATGGGTCAAATTTGGAACGCCCGCACTTTTAGTGTTAAACCGAAAAACCGTCAAAGACCGTTACCCACTGCCACTCATAGACGATCACATTGATCGTTTAGGATCCTCTAAGCTCTTCTCGTGTATTGATATGGCATCTGATTTTCACCAAATTCCTATTGATGAACTATTCCAACTCATAAAACTGGCTTTGTGACCCCTGAGGGTCACTACGAATATTTAAAAATGCCATTCGGATTATGTGATTCCCCGACAGTAAACCAACGAATAATCAATAACACTCTTCGTAGATATATTGAAGCCGGGCAGGTTCTGGTGTATATTGATGACGTACTATTGATGAGCAACACTGTTAGCGAAGGCATAAATCTACTCCGCGAAGTTTTAAAGACGCTCACAGACGCCGGGTTTTCAGTAAATCTCCGAAAGTGCGTGTTTCTTGTTACTGAAGTTGAATATATTGGGCGCGTCATATCACATGGTCAGGTTAGGCCGAGTCCGCGTAAGGTGTCTGCTCTAATTGATACCCCAGTCCCGTCTAACGTGAAACAAGTACGGCATTTCCTGGGACTCGCTGGTTACTTCCGTCGATATATCGAGGGCTACGCATCAAGCGATCTCTTTATTTGGTGTTCCGCAGTTACTCGTTTGCGATAGCGGACGCATGTTTGAGGCCAATAGCTTTGTTAAATTAATTTCTGATATGGGTTGTGACATACACTATATCACACCGGAAATGCATCACGCAAATGGACAAGCAGAACGGTACATACGTACCGTATTAAATATGATAAGGATTGAGGTTAGCAATAAGAATACTTATTGGTCAGACTATATGTGGAAACTCCAATTAGTGTTAAATATTACCAAGAATAAAACCACACAATATTCCGCTTTAAATTTACTCATTAGTTCTAATGCGACCACTCCCCTGATTCGTGCTCTGGTCCGAGATGTGGCTACAGAAAATGTCCAACCTAATCGTCAAGCATGGCGCGAGATTTGCAGAAGCCGAGCCAGTGAGATGCTCAAGAAGAATCAATCACAACAAGATTCTTTTGTGAACCGGCACCAACGTTCTCCGAGGCTGTTTAAAGTAAAAGACTTGGTGTTCGTGATTAAGTATTCACAGAGCACGGAAAAGCTGGACTCTGGTATCAGAGGCCCTAATCAAGTCACCAAGGTCTTACTCAGTCATAGATACGAACTGAAACTATTGTCTGGTGCTTGCGGAAAAAACGACACAAGCAGCCGCCCAGTATATGGTGCCTTGGAAAGGAGAGTGATATCCTGATACTTGTGCATCCTTCTTTGAGTGTGAGTAATGTGTGCACTATGTTACAGAGGTTGTGTGATATAGGAGCATACAGAGCGCGTTATGCGAGCGCTCAGTTATGCGGACGACTCTGAGCTGATTCGCGTGTTGCACATGGTCCAGAGAACTCTTTACTTGTGCTGCGGTACTTGTTAGGAGGGGTGTTTGCTGCGGTGACACCCCTGGAGCTCGGTTCGGTACTTCGGTATCCGAACCGATGATTTGGGCAAAGCTCTGCGATGCTATTCTGTAGATGTGTTGGACACGTACTGCGGTATCGCTGCCCATAACAATGCGCTGCGGTGCATTTATTTTCAGACACATTGCTTAATGTGTAGTAGTTTCGTAAGCCATGGCAGTAAAGGCAGAACGAACGTGTGATGTTTGTAAAGTGATGAATGTTATCATGATTCTGAACGAGATTTCGCTTAACTTTTTTATTTGAGATGTGTCTATGACAGAGGGCCTTGTATGTGTGATGAATGAAAGATCAAAATCAACTAGGTGACGTAATCCTTATGTGAACAAAAACATTTCCAAGTGATGATGACGATGAGTTCGCAGAGGCTGGAACTTCAGCCGACGCTGGACCTTCAGCCAATGCTGGCGCCTCAAAGGACAGCGGACCTTCAACTGAGACAGGTCGTTCGACTGAAGCTCCAGTGGAACCTACCGAAGAATACGCCGTAGAAGTGGTGCCCGAGGACGAGCACAGTCAGGAGAGGCCGTATTAGATCAAAATATTTTTTATTTATACTTTGCATTTATACTTTGTTTATAAGCTGTCAGTTGTTTCCTTTGTATTAAATATTAAATTCATTATAAAGCTAGAATAGCACTATTTTTGATTGATCAAATGTAATTATTTAATTAAACTGAGTTTATTGGTAATTTGTCATATTTTTTTTATTAAATACCCTGCTGGTTCCTAAAAGTACATATAACTTAGTAGTGCACGACGTACGACGCTGATACGCACACAAGTCCCTCCGAATGCCAGTCTTTTGATCTTTCTACTGACCTACCGCTACTCAGGCTTTGCTAACTAAAACCTATCTGCAAGGGTACTACCGGGTGAACAGCTCATTTTTACTAACAAACATAATGGTCGACAATTATGTATTTGATCCTTATTTATATCTTACTTGTTAAGTAACTCTTTATTGAGGGAAGTTAATCAAGATTCGAGTATAAATTCATATTCTCAATTTTTACATTTTGTATAATGTGGTAGATGGTGGTAAAAAAAGAGTATACTTACATGCAATTGGTTACGGCTTCGCATGCGGATAAAATGCAAAATCATATCGAAAAAATCAAACTTGGTAATAACTAATTTACCGATATTTAAAGTCAGGTATCAAATCAGGTAGTTGTATTCGTGAGTTAAAAAAATAACTATTTCCCTGAAGTTACTTTAACCCCTATCTCAAAGTCTTCTAGTTTAATAGGCCCAAAAAAGGGTGGACACCGGCCGTCTCAATGGTCAAAACTATTTGTTTGCTTAAATCCATCAAATTCGGCTCAGCAATTTTGACGTGAAACGGAACTTACATACCTACATGTACATTTTTAGATTAATAGTATAAGAAGGGAGGTAGGGACAAAGAAGTCAAACTCTTCGCCGGGCTTTTTTCATTATTATGTAAAGGCTGCTACACACAGTGCCGCCGGCTTTTGTCGCGTGGCTCGTGCCGCCGGCTTTTGGCGGGCGTCTGTGCCGCCGGCATCGGCCGCAGAAAGCCGCGCATCATTCCAGTTGTGACAGTCGTGTAGAACGCTAGTGAGGTGACACTTTGTGATTGGTTATCGATTAAGGTGAATAACGAAGTCTCAACATTGCCGTAGCAGCTGTAGCTTTCATTTTATTATGTATTAAAAAAAGAAGAACAAAGAAACATACAAAAAACTATACAAACATACAATTGATAGACACAAAATTCACACCAATTTCTGTTTCGTGTGAGGATCGAAGCCATCGAAACACTCGGCGCAACGTCAGGCGGTCGCTTAAGCCCTAGTGGCCAACCATACAGTTGAAATATAAAGAATCTTTCCTACATTAATTGCAAATCAAACAAAATTACTGTAAATGCTTTTCTTTGGTGGTTGATTCTGTTAAATGCAACTTGGAATCGATTTGATCTGGAGCATGGTCATGTCTTATGTTCCGCACCCCAATTGATTTATTTTATGGCAGAATTTAATGCAAGTTTATTTTGTACGTTATGTTTCTCTTTGGAATTAATAAGTAAAATTTTGTTTATTAAACTTGAAGCTGAATAGGATTGTTTACTTGTATTTGATACGATACCGGATCGATCCACTGGATCGTATCAAATGGAGCGGATTGATACTTGGGTCGATACATTGTGTTACGACCCATTGCGATCCAAAATATCGATACAAAGCACTTGGATCGAGCATCCCTAAGTCGCAACCCGCGCAGCCCGCCGGCCTACGCGGGCGGCCATGCCGGCGGCTCTTTCGTGCGGCTAGGCCGGCGGCTCCACATGCCGCCGGGCGCACGCGGCTTGGCCGGCGGTACTGCCGCCGTCTAGGCCGCCGGCCATGCCGCCGGCACTGTGTGTAGCAGCCTTAAGACATACTCAAATCCAACCCAATAACTCGTTTCGATTTTCGAGCTTATTGAAACCAAATATACCATTCAGAAAAACGTTGTCGTCAAAACAAACAATAATGAGATGTACTCATATAAACAAATTTGTTTGCGATCCTTTTCATACCATAAAGCAGAGAATAAGCCTCTTTACATACTCCATGAAACGGAGGTTCCCATTATGGAATCCTTTAGCATAAAATAAGTGTTCTTTTGGAATTAAAAATTCTAATGTAATCAAATACCCCATTCAAAAAGGGCGCCGTAAATGATGCACCAATAAATATACTGAATGTGGACTGCCGTTTTGCCTTCTGCCATGTTTTTGAAAATGAAATCATTATACAATTATTATAATATATGGATAAAGAAGGTGTTTTTATTATAGGTAGAGACGTGGACACTTACAGTAAGTAGGCCTTGACTATAAATAGAATGTTACATTGTGCATAGTATTGTGTAATACTGTAGTGTAGTGCACCTCTACCTCATTAGTAGTATATAGTTTTAAGCACAGTATTGTAGAGGATACTCAATAAACGACAGTCAAACTCGTTTCGCTTGAACTCCCGTCGCACCTCTAACAGTACCATACACTCTTATGAAAATTATTCAGTAAAATAATGTGCCCGAAGTGAAGGCCACTGATTTGTTCCTTATTTTGATAATTTGCAACGCACAATGTAATAGTGCATATGCTTTTACGAGCTTTTATTTAACTACGATGTATACATTTATGTATTTATGTTGAGTTTATTTTGTTTACTGAAATGGGTCACGCATATGTGTCAAAGTTGTAAAAAAGTTTGGAGGACTGATGACCTGAAACAAGTGGCTATATTATATTGAGTACAAAATAGGATGACAGGATGGTGTGACATAATTTGGAGGCGCTATTTTTGGTAATTAAACAAACACATGAGTAACAGAGATAGGTGGCTTATCCTGTTAGATGATCATTTCGATCAAGTGCGTTATATATACTAGATGTTTTTTGGTCCTGCGGTGAGTACACTATTTTCGCAAGCAGGTAGCTATATAAGTACCGTGCATGTTTTGAACAAATAGATTAGAGACATAATGTCTTGATTATATTTCTGCCTTATTTGCATCTGATGCTGGACGGAAACTAATGAGTAAAGTCCAATGGTGGAAACCAATACTTTTATCAATATGCTTTATTGTGGTTCACGGTTCTTCGGTACCTCTTGATTCGAGAACTAGATGTGTTTCTTTGGCAACGATGGTTCGTTGCTTAAAACTGCCTATGCATCGCCACTGTGCTCCTGCGGGCATCTTTGACTTGAATTCTGGTTGCGTAATCCTAAAAAAATCAGGATTTATTATCCTAGGTCTTTATGATTACTCATTCAAACTTCAGACCAAATCGACCACTTCGCAGGTGTCAGAATATTTTATTAACACTCGGTATTTGTGTATTTAATCAGACTGTAAAACAAATTTCAATCAAAAAACTACAATTTGATATGATGAATGAGACTGATTGATAGAATTCCGAATTCCGAATGTAACTATACGAAAGAACAGTGGTCTGAAAGAAGATGTCGTGACTATCGTGGATTGAGAAAGGAATGCTGAAGTGGTTTGCACAAGTGAAGCGAATGAGTGAAGAAAGAATGACGAATCAGATCTATAAGGCCCATTGGCCTTATAGATCTGATTCGTGTGGCCTTACAAACATTACGGACATTCCTCGATCAAATTGGGGACGTCCTAAAGAATGGCAAAGTCCGAATGAGATGTACCATTTGGCCATACATTATGGGCCTGGCATGGACAAACACGACACCATGTGTGTTTTGAAGATAAATGACTACTCTATTAACCTGTATAATTTTTTTTTACATAACTTTTGGTGGAAATAAGATACGAGATATTTGAAATGGAAAATATTTCACAACTAAATATACCTCAAAATTGAATTTTAACATAAATATAATACCTAGATGTAAATAAAGGTATGTCTTTGTGTCATACATACATACATAGAATCACGCCTGTTTCCCGGAGGGGTAGGCAGAGACTACGGAACGCCATTTGCAACGATCCTGACATACCTCACTTGCTTCACTCACTCCCATCAAGTTTCTCATGCATGCTCTTCTGTTAAGGGAACTTCTGACTAGTCCTTTTTTCAGGATGTCTCCAATCTGGTCAGAGAACGTTCTCCTAGGTCTTCCCCTTTGTCCTGTCCCATTCACACTAGCCTGATATATCTTCTTTGTCAGTCTATCGTCATCCATCCTCTCCATGTGCCCAAACCATCTTAACATGCCTTTCTCAATGCTTGTCACTACATCTTCTTTTACCCCACACCACTCTCGTATCACACAATTCTTTACTCTGTCGGTCAAAGACACACCACACATACTTCTCAGTGCTCTCATTTCTACAGCATTTATTCTACTTTCAAATCTCTTCTGCCATACCCAACTTTCACTACCATACATAAGGGTAGGCACTAACACACCTCTATGTACAGCCAAACGTGCCTTTTTGGACACGTTTTGACTGTTTATAAACGCCTTCAGAGCTCCATTCACACTATGACCTGCATTAACTCTCCTTTCAATATCTGCTTCATTCTTACCATCTCTTGTAAACATCGTACCTAAGTAAACAAACTCATTCACTTGTTCCACTCGCTGTCCATCGATTAAAACATTACAAGCCGTAACGCATTCCTCCTTTTCAAAAACCATAACTTTCGTTTTACTTACATTCACTTTCATTCCTTTCCTTTCTAACGCACGATGCATGATTGTTACCATCTCCTGCAACTCCTCCGTTGAAGATGCAAGTATAACCTGATCATCAGCATAAAGGAGGCATTTGACGAGTAACCCATTCATCCTTAATCCGCAGTCACTATGTTTTAAATCTTGCAAACAACTGTCCATGAAGAGGTTTAACAGCCACGGCGACGCTACACATCCCTGTCTAACACCTTTATCGATGGTAAACCAGTCAGTGTATGCCCCGTTTATCCTCACACAAGCTCTAGAATCCTCATAAAGGGATTTCAGAGCTCGAATGAGGCTGCTGTCCACCCCATTCATTGACAGCACCGACCACATTTCATTCCTCACCACTTTATCGTAAGCCTTTTCCAAATCCACGAATGCGCAATAGACCTTTTGACCTTTGGCCAAAAATTTTCCGGCTATGCTTCGCAAGGAAAAAACCTGATCCGTGCATCCCATACCCTTTTGGAATCCCGCTTGTACATCCCATATTTTCTTGTCGGTTACTTCCATAACTCTTTCAATAAGTACCTTTGCATACAATTTGCCAACAATGTTGAGAAGGCTGATGCCTCTATAGTTTTTGCAGTCTTGTTGCGAGCCTTTTCCTTTATAAAGAGGCACAACTACAGCTGTGGTCCAGTCATTAGGTACTCGGCCGGTGTTCCAACACAAGTTATATAACCGCTGCAATTGACCAACTATGATGCCCTGTCCAGCCTTCAGCATTTCGACTGTAATCCTATCATATCCTGCAGCCTTACCTACTTTCATACTTCCCAGTGCCTTCACGATCTCATCCACGCCAATAACGCTTTCATCATTGCTACCATTACAATTCTTTGTGTCATAAAGAACAAAAACTACATAAAGAGAGGCCAATAATAATTAATAATCACCTTTGTACAAGGGAACCTCGTACTATGTATACTCGTCCAAAAAAACTAACCACAATCACAAACACCGCTGCATATTCTTAGCATGGGTAGAAGGTATTGATCATTATTATTGAATTTATATTCAATTACATTACAATTAAAAACATACGAAAACACCAATAAATCAGAGCAAAATATTCACGATGCACAGTAGCAACACATACATACATACATAGACTCACGCCTGTTTCCCGGAGGGGTAGGCAGAGACTACGGAACGCCATTTGCAACGATCCAGACATATCTCTCTTGCTTCATTCACTCCCATCAGATTCCTCATGCATGCTCTTCTGTTCAGGGTACTTCTCACCTGTCCTGTTTTTAGGATGTCTCCAATCTGATCAGAGAACATCCGCCTAGGTCTTCCCCTTCGTCCTGTCCCTTCCACACTTGCCTTATATATCTGCTTGGTCAGTCTTTCGTCATCCATCCTCTCCACGTGCCCAAACCATCTTAGCATACATTTCTCGATGCTTGTCATTACATCTTCTTTTATCCCACAACACTCTCTTATCACACAATTCTTTACTCTGTCAGTCAAAGAGACACCACACATACTTCTCAGTGCTCTCATTTCTACAGCATTTATTTTAGTTTCATGACTTTTCTGCCATACCCAACTATCACTACCATACATAAGAGTAGGTACTAACACCCCTCTATGCACAGCCAAACGTGCCTTTTTGGACACGTTTTGGCTATTCATAAAGGCCTTCAGAGCTCCATTCACTCTATTACCTGCATTAACTCTTCTTTCAATATCTTCTACATTCTTGACATCTCTTGTAAACAGCGTACCTAAATATACAAACTCATTCACTTGCTCCACTCGCTGTCCATCGATCATAACATTACAAGCCGTAACGCATTCCGCCTTTTCCAAAACCATACCTTTCGTTTTACTTACATTCACTTTCATTCCTTTCCTCTCTAACGCACCATGCATGATTGTTACCATCTCCTGCAACTCCTCCGCTGAAGACGCAAGTATAACCTGATCATCAGCATAAAGGAGGCATTTGACAAGTAACTCATTCATTCTTAATCCACAATCACTATGTTTCAAGTCTTGCAAACAAGTGTCCATGAAGATGTTGAACAGCCACGGCGTCGCTACACATCCCTGTCTAACACATGTGTTGATGGTAAACCAGTCAGTGTATGCCCCGTTTATCCTCACACAAGCTCTAGAATCCTCATAAAGGGATTTCAGAGCTCGAATTAGGCTGCTGTTCACCCCATACATCGACAGTACCGACCACATTTCATTCCTCACCACTTTATCGTAAGCCTTTTCCAAATCCACGAATGCGTAGTAGACCTTTCGACCTTTGGCCAAAAATTTCTCGGCTATGCATCGCAAGGAAAAGACTTGATCCGTACACCCCATACCCTTTCGGAATCCCGCTTGTACATCCCATATTTTCTTGTCGGTTACTTTCATAACTCTTTCAATCAGTATACCTTCGCATACAATTTGCCAACAATGCTGAAAAGGCTAATGCGTCTATAGTTTTTGCAGTCTTGTTGCGAGCTTTTTCCTTTATAAAGAGGCACAACTACTGCTGTGGTCCAGTCATCAGGTACTCGGCCGGTGCTCCAGCACAAGTTAAATAAGTGCTGCAGCTGACCAACTATGATGCCCTGTCCAGCCTTCAGCATTTCAACTGTAATCCTATCATATCCTGCAGCCTTACCTAATTTTTTATACTGGCCAGTGCCTTCAAAATTTCATCCACGCCAATATCACTTTCATCATTGCTTTCATTACCATTCTTTTCACCTGTTGATGTCTCTGTCGTCGTTCTTTCAAATAGGTAAACCTTCAAAATACTCTTTCCATCTCTTCAGCACGCACGATTCACCATTCAGTATCTTTCCATTCTTGTCTCTGATTGCTGTGTATTCTGAGGATTGAGTTTTTCCTCGAACTGCACGAACGGACTTCCAGAAAAACTTAATGTTTCTCCGAAAGTCGTCAGATAATCTACTATTAGACTCATCTTTCTTTTCCTCTTTTTTCCTTTTAACCATTTCTTTCACTATTCTTTTAGACCTAACAAACTCCTTTCTTGCTTCATCTATGTCATCACTCGTTGCCTTTCCCATTCTTTCATTTGCTCTGGCAGCCAACCAATCTAACCACGCTTTCTTCTTCTCTGAAACTGCTGATTGTACATCCTTGTCCCACCATGTATTCTTAACCTTTCGTAGTTTCCTTCTCTTGATCACACCACATACTCAGACGCTACACCGACTACCTCTTTTTTAAAGGAATGTCATAACTCTTCCATATCATTTATGCCATCGAACCTCTCAAATCTTGCTATCAATCTTCGTTTATACTCATCTTTCACATCTTTCTCTTGCAGATTTTCTACTTTTATTCTTTCAAAGACCCTCTCTTGATTATTTTCTCGGTGTCGCCATCCTTTAAAGAGCCCACTTATCCGGCTTAACACCAAAAAGTGGTCTGTATGGATGCCGATCCCTCGAAAAACTCTCGTATCCAACACATTCTTTTTCAGTCGTTCATCTACTATTACAAAATCAATCACACTTCTTCTAACATTTTTCGCCTCACGTGTATACAAATGTATCCTTTTGTGATCAAACATGGTGTTTGTCACACAAAGGCTCCACTCCAAACAAACCTCAAGCAGTTCTTTTCCATTTTCGTTCACACTCTTATCACCGAATCCACCTAAAACCCTTTCAAATCCATCTCGCTTTACTTCCACCCATCCATTGAAATCACCTAACAAAATAAATCTCTCGTTATCCTTACAGGTCCTCAGAATCTCTCTTAAACTCTCCCAAAACTCGTGCCTTTCGTCTTTTTCTTGTTGTGACATACCCGTTACTATATTGACCGGGGCGTAAACCCCTACAATAAGAAGACGAGTAAGTCCTACTTACATTCTCATCCATAGTAGCCTTGCATTTACACATTCAAACTCTTTTACGCACTCATTTATTCGCGCAGACAGTATTAAGCCAACTCCCTTGCAGGCTCTGGTGGTACTATCTACTCCGGACCAATACGCCGTGTAGCTGCCATGCTTTGTAGTGTCACATCCTTTCTTTTTCGTTTCATTCACACACAGGACATCAATATTTCTATCATCCATCATCTGGCATACTTCATCCAATTTTCCGTCCATTCCACCGCCAACATTCAATGTTGCAAATCGGCTTTCCGTAGGCCGCTTTTCGCCCTCGCGGGAAACGAGACGTGACAGGTTGCGAACCGTGTCGCCGCCATTAGAAGAATAATTAATGTCTGTCCTCATAGCGTTCCCACGAGTAATAGGGATTTAAGAGGTCCATCCCCGCAGAGCCCTGTACGGGAGTAAGATGGAATCCTAGCTGTGCCCTGTGACCACCAACACAGGCACCCTCCGTTTGAGACCAGCTTGCCCTCTGGCCACGAATCCTTCGGCACGGGTCGGTTAGTAGCAACACGAATGACATAAACAGATAAAAAATGTGTTGGAAATGATTTGAAAAAATATTTCTACTATCGATTAAAAAACAAAACGATTTTTACCGATGAATAATTATGGAATATATAATAAATTATATATTTCTTGATTATTTTTACAGATATATTTATAAAGTAAATAAAAGATATTGTTTTCTAATATAATAATAAAAATATTATTTCCTTTAAACAATTTCTGCCTACCATACTTCATTTTATTTTTAATGCTGGCAACATAAGATATTCATCCGCTATTACCATAGCCTATTCAAAATAATAATATTTAAAAACTAAATTCTTTCACCGAAGCTCTATCATGAAACGATAACGATGTATTCTGGTACCAGTCATAAATTAATTATTAATGTAAGTTTAAGGTAGTTTTGACTAGACTCATGGGGCTGATTTCAGCTGCAGATTGCGTGTGGTTTATACTTAACGGGACCAGTGTAATAATTTAAAAAAAATAGCGATATGTACGTCATTACGTAGGTGTAGTAGATATGATCGGTCTCTCGAATATGTTGTAAATAAGATATCAATAATACCTGCGGCTATTTTAGTATACAAGTTGATAGGCTTCTTCAACATATCCAGCAGATCCATAAATTAATACTAGAAATTTAATACAATACAGAATTAAATACGAAGGGGGACATCACAAAGACATGCAACACCAATATTCACTCATTTTAATAAAGATAGACTGACAACTCAATTGGATACAAAATTGACATCTGGTATAGTAACCACAGTTTCATAAGGCTCTTTTACTTCCGACTTAATTATAAGCCAGCGGCGGGCCGGCGGTTGTGACCCCCATTGTCGAAAGGGGTTGGCATCATGTCTCACGTAATAGTGGTCTGCAAGTCAAAGCGCCTGGCGTACGATACACCGCAACCTGCGTATACGATATCAATATGGTTCTGGCGTATTGTGAGTCAAAACAGAGAAAAAGATAATATTAAAATGATAAAGATGTATACAATTTATATCACATTGTGTATCAAAAATAAATTTGTTTTTTTTTTTAATAAAATTAAGAAGATACTTTTACTGTCAGCATATTTTTCTTGCAGTGAAAGCTCGTCGCCGGTTATAGCTTTCACCAAATAATGGAGGTGGCAGAGGTAAGATATAATGGCCTTTGGCATTACTTACAAAAACTGTAATATCGTCGCCTTCTCTTACTGACAGGGTCACGTGAATCTACTACATTTGATGAACATTAACTCCAAATGAACCGTCCAACAGAATATATTAATTTTGACTTCTACGTAAGCACGTAGCTCCATGAGAAAGCCTCTGAACTGAATACGGTTGGCATTTCACAAAAGGCTAATCAACTTCCATTTTATTAACGGTGTGCTTCGTTGGAGAAACAAATAAAGGTTTTACTATAATTATAAGGAATGTACATATTAAATTAGTAAAAATATAATTTATTTATATTTCACGAGATCTTTTTGAAGTGGTTTTTCGAAAGAGACTCTTTAGAAAAAGTAGTTTAAAAGTAGTACTTTTGGTGTATTTTTTTTCCTTTTCAGGAAGATATGAGAAACTATCAATATTATTTTGGCTTTTGATATTACTATATTAATACTCCGATTATGGACGTAAGGTATGTACGTAACTAAACAAATATCATCAAGTCGTATTTATTCTTTAAACTACTTACTGAATCAAATATTCTCTGTTTGGCTATATAAAACTTAAATCAGTAATTATTAGTATATTGCAATTACGGTAACATAATAAATCCAGACATTAGGTAAAATGCCATTTAAGATTTTTTAATTTAGGTATTACTAGCTATACTGTGACGTCATAGCGGACGCCTTCCTCCCACTACTCTTGGCTGGCCGATCGCCCCGCTCCTGTCCGGCCGACCGTCTTCGCCTCCCGCGCACCTTGACTCTGGTCCTTAAATAGGGCCGCGCGCGTGAAAGCCCTCCCTTTCACTGACTGTGCAGCGACCAAGCTAAGTATTCTCTTCTTCCCTGAGCAACGCTGGAGACGCATTCCTAAAGGTCTACATGGAATCTCGCGACCCGGGTTCTATCTTTGTAACTAGTCAAATTGTTTAGAATCACTATTTTCCATTGAATTTCCTTGCTAAAAGCTGTAAAGATTATTTTACAGAAATATACAAATTTTCGATTGTAACCGAAATATTGATTTTTTATTTAACTTAATAGTGTTCACCCACGTGCAACGTCACAGTGGCGTACAACGCGTCTTGTATTTAAAACACGGTTCGCATCAGGAATGAATGCTGGCTTGTTCACACGTATGACTGTGTGTAGGCTTTTTGAATGTGATGAATGTCAGGTAATAGGAAAGTTCAATGCTTGGCTATGTACGAATGGTCGAGGGTTATAATTGTTTTTTCTTTCAGGGTTAGTAGCTACCTTGTACTTAACCTACTGACACCACTACTCAATCTGTTTCAGGGTTCCGGAATGTAGTTGCCGCCTACCAGCCACAGAATTTCACACCGGGAATATTCTGGCCTAATGGGGGAAGTGTGTGACGTCGTAGCGGACGCCCTCCTCCCACTACTCTTGGCTGGCAGATCGCCCCGCTCCTGTCCGGCTTGCCATCTTCGCCTCCCGCGCACCTCGACTCTGGTCCTTAAATAGGGCCGCGCGCGCGGAAGTCTTCCCTTTCACTGGCTGTGCGGCGACCAAGCTAAGTCTTCTCTTCTTCCCTGAGCAACGCTGGAGACGCATTCCTAAAGGTCTACACGGAATCTCGCGACCCGGGTTCTATCTTTGTAAGTAGTCAAATTGTTTAGAATCACTATTTTTCATTGAATTTCCTTGCTAAAAGCTGTATAGATTATTTTACAGAAAGGACAATGGCAGAATTTGGTCTGAGTTTGTTATGGCGACCTTAAACTTCATATGAACAAAACAAATTGTTTTTTTTTCTACGATTTTTAATATTTTCACTTTGTCTCGTTAAAGCTGGAGTATTTTATGATGATAAAAAGCATTCCAATTGATTACGAATACTTTTTTTATTTGATTGTTGCCATAGACAATGGTGTGACAGGAATAGACGTGAGTGCTATATCCGTATCGATTATTAAATAAGTAATCGATACGATCGACCTTTATAGAGTTGGTTTGGTTTAAAATGCAGTTATTTAATATTTAATCACCATTATATCAATAAGCTAATATTTTTTAAGCAAAACAACGTTTAAATCAAATAAAAACGTCACAGCATCGTTTTAAAGTTGTATCGATTTCACATAAATTCGATTAAAAATGTGCAGCTCTGCTTTTGCCTTTGGCTGTGACAGTTAGATGCTACAAAATACTTCCGCGTTTTGATGTCAATCTGACATATGTCATTTGATATTTCAAACGTACCTACCTACATTTTTTAACTGTTATACTATAACTTTCCTTGTACCTACATTGTTCATTCTTAACTAAAACTTCAAACACCGATATCTGCTTTTTCCACCTTTCCTGAGTGATAATAGAATCATTTATAGACTCTGTTACTTACGCAAAATTTTTTGATATATTTTTTATTACTGTTCGCTTCAATTTAATTTCAGACATTTTGATGTATGGAAATCTGCCACTGTCCTTTACAAATTTTCGTTTGAAACCAAAATATTGTTTTTTTATTGAACCAAATAGCGTTGACCCACGTGCAACGTCACAGTGGTTTACGACGTTACAGATAAAACATGGCTCGCATCGGGGCATCGACGTTACAATACTACTTATATTCTTGACTATGGCTAAGCAAAAATAAGCACAAAAGATAAACAAGTATTTTTCCAATAATATTTTTGAACCCAATTAATTCTAGCTAACTGAAATTCATCTACACTTACCTTCACATATACCTAACTACGCGCGCAAAGTGTCCAATCAGATTTTGCGTCTGTCGCTACAATAATAATTTATGATACTTTCGCAGAAATGAGCCCGATCAATGAGTTGCCAGCGTTGTGACATAATTTTCATTGTGTGTCAATATTAAGTAGTTATCATGTTTCCCAGTTAACGTGACCAACTTAGATTTTATTACTTTGAGTGAAATATGTACGCTCGACTTAATGAAGTCTTGCCAAATAAGGTTGCTTGAATATTGAGCGTAGTTTCAAGGTATTATCTGTCATTTATAATGAATCACGTATCGTACAACGAACATACATTTAGGCTTATTTTAGCTTCGTCGGCTCTACGTATGGACTGTCCCACTGCTGGACACGGGCCACCTCTCTTTGAGAAGGGCAAACCTGCCTTTTAAGAACATTATAGAGAATTGCTCACGATGTCTTCCTTCGCCGTTAACCAAGCGATAATTAACACTTTAATAAGCACATAACTTCGAAAGTCATTGGTGCCTGCCGTGGATTCAGACCCAACACCCTCTGCGTAGCAGTCTGTCAGTATCACCACTAGGCTGCCTTGTTTTTGTTATTAGATGCTAATACAGCCAGATTTGGTACTGTATCACAAATATTAATTACATCCGCATATCACCAGGTCCATTTTAGTCCCCACGGAATGAATAGTCAGCCAGCCTAATACTATCTTTCTAATTTTTCAATTGGTTCAATAAATGGTAATTAATTTGTTTTTAGCGCGGAAGACGAAATCATAACAAGTCAAATAGAGTGAGTCATTAGCAATAATTATCAGGGTAGTTACGGATTTACTGCAAATATTGAAACACAGGTTTGTTTTTTCTGTTAAAGTATTTATACTTTAGAAGTTTAACTTTCAGGACTTTAAAACTCAAGCACTGACTGTCTGTGTTTGCGGCATAACTGGATTGCTTGGTCATTTTAATAAGCCATCTAAATCAATTCAGTACTCGTCATACAAAAGTTAAACTTACCATAATTCTACAGAACTTTTATTTTTCTGTCTCTTTCTTTTTTATCATGGCGATCAAAAGACCTATAATCTTATATTTAGGTTACGCAATAGAATTACTACTTTATAGTAAACGATGATAGTTTTCCTTCAACTAATGGGATGACAATTTTACCAGGGCATCTGCCTTGGTGAGATTGTCGTAAACTGAAGGTCGACGAAGACTGTCCAGAACTTGTAAATATAGTAACCTCGTGTGGAATTTGTAATAGCGCAATTCAGTATCTTCAATTATTTCTTGTCTTTGTAATTCCATTGGTGTCCTTTAGGTGACGCCAGTGTTTGTGTACGATGGATGGTAACAGTTGTGCTATTTTTACAATAATATTACAAGAAAATGGTAGATACGTTACCTACGTAGTAATCAATCCGTAGAAACGGTACACTTACGCACACATCGATAACTCCATTTTTGATTTTATTTTCGGTTGGCAAGATGTGTCAGTTTCACTTTGACGCCGGCTCGCGACGTCAAACACATATGTCAGACTTGCCAACTGGCTTATGTTTAGCGTCCTGTTTTTGGTACGCCTATAACATATCTACTTCTTTTTACTTTTGTAACATCATTGTATATTTACTCCGATACTCGTCTGGCACTGTCTGAATTGTGTGTTTTGATTACAAATCAATAGGTAATAAATGATAGAATATCGTTAAATTATCATTAGGAATAGGTTATTCTGCACCTGCAGCCTCGTAAAGAAAAATCACGTCAATAACTTACTCAAGTAAAATGGCTTCTAACGACATCTTAATGTGATTTCACGCAATCTATTCAAGTAATTTACACCTTCGTACTCGTAAGTACTTCAGAGTTTACACCAAGTAGTATTCTAAGTATTTAAGTAGGAAAACATCTTGCAGGCACAACTAACTTATTAAATGCTAAGTAAGTTCTTTATTAGATTATTCAGGTTGAGTTAATTATTTGAAGTAAATTCTGTAACGCAAATTTCAAGTCTATCTACCTTTATTTTGTAATTTTACTTCATATTGGCTGTAATCTAAATATATAACATTCTCGTGTCACAGTGTTAGTTAAAATACTCCTCCGAAAAGGCTGGACCGATTTGTATGAACCTTTGTAGGTATATTTGGTAGGTCTGAGAATAATCATCAGCCTTTTAGGTCTGAGAATCGGTCGTTATCTATTTTTGAAACCCCCAAGTCATAAGGGTGGCCAGCACAAAATTTTTTTTTTTTAATTTTTGGACAATTTCTTTAAGTTTCATTTTTTTATGATGTGGCAATAAACATACATACAACCCTTGATTTTCAACGTCTTATCATCAATTTATATTTTTTGACAGCCATATTAGTAATTTAACCATAACATTAGATTAGTTATGATATCAGCTACCCACGCCTCGCGTATACCGGTGTCTAAAAAAATCTTTTCACACTGTTAGTCACAATACTCCTCCGAAACCGCTGGACCGATTTGTATGATATTTCACATGTACATTTTGAAGGTCTGAAAATTGGTCTTAATCTATTTTTCAAACCCCTAAAAGTGATTATAATGTAACCGTGTAAGTCATAAATATTTCTCCAAAACCGCTGGACCTATCTGTACGGAATTTTATATGTTTATTCGATAAATCCTTAAGTCCCAAGGTTTAACCCAAACATTATTTTCTTTATCTTTTGAACATTTTTCGTTTTATTATGTGTCATTAAAAATATATATTATGTCTACAATCTTTAATTTTTAACAGTCAAGTTTTTTTTTTAATATTCATATTAGTAATTTTATCATATCACTAAATCAGTTAACTGCCTATATCACTCATATATTATATCCAAACACACTAAAAATAAGTTAGTTATTTTTTTCTACCCTAGAAATAATTTGTATGGCAAAATAACTTCGGCTGGCAATTATGAGATTAATTTAAGCACTGATGTCCTTGGTAACTTTGTTCAGAATTGTCTGGAATAGTTTGACAAAAAAAAGGAAAATGAAAAAGAAACCTTTAAAACGGGTCAGTTAGTGATGCTTTAAAGTTATAAATCAACTCATTTAGACATCGATGACATTTCTTGTGTAACCATTTTTTTCATTAGGTAACGTCACAAGAAACGTCCCTTTCTACTCATGTCCCACGACAATTAAAAAAATAAGAAATGAAAACAATTAAATAGTTACCTATACAGTTAAGTTTCTATGCTAAGATTGACATTAGGTTAGATTAAGATTTTTGCGTGACCTTGCACACAAAAATAGGAGCACTGCAAAGCAGGATTTCGTCAACTTAGCTTGTAAGAAGAGTAAGTTATGCTAAAATCATACGTGACTCAGTAATTATTTGTTTATCAATTACTCCATATGGCACTCAACTGCAGCATACTCTTTGTTTGTTTTTTTTAAGGTGAAGGATTCATTTAACAATTGTTAACGATCGCAGTACTTACGAACATCTGCATAAGCATGTCATTTGATGTTTCCTAAAAATATTAAGTTGCCGAAAATTTTACTTTACCTTTACTTTTTTTAATTAAAAACTTTAGCTGAAAAATATACAAGTTATTTCATTCTATGCGTTGTGCCTACAATAAAACTGGTTCGAATAAAATTGGTTTGCAGCAATTGTGTCTTTGATAGTTTTCCTATATTTGTTACCAAACAATGGCTACATATAAACCTGCAAATAATACATACATTTCATCCTCTTTAAATAACGATACGCATCTAAGTAATATACCTATTCAATAAACTACTAAATTTATTTTTATTTTAACATTAAAAGCCAGTTAATTCTAAACGTTATAGATTTTAGTTAATTATAAACTCGGTTAATCAAGCTACTTTCGTCTAATCAAAATGCAAATGTTGTTTATACAAAATAAATTAATCCCATTTCTATTAAAGTTACTAGATCTTTCTAACAAACCCAATTTTGAACTAAATGTAATTCCTAAAACAGTTTCGTGAATTGTGTTTAAGTTACAAAATTGACTCAAATAAGAAATAGAAACAGAATTGGATTTAACAAGGAAATAGGAAGAAAATAAGCAACCGAAGATAAGCTTTAACAATTTCTTTGTTAAAATCTCTTTACCGAGTTAGTTGTTGATACGGATATTTATTTGTAAGATAATAAGAATCGTGTCAATTGCGAAATTACTTTTAATAGGTACTTTGAAACTTTGTCAATTTGTGGAATAATCTTCTGTTGAAACAGCTATGTAGTGTACCTTTTTAAAATAACGCAAGTGATACTCATTTCATAAAAATAAGTAGCAAAAACTAACTAAGCTTTGCAATTATAAGCAAACTAGCTTTCGCTCGTGGCTTCGCCCGCATGAAATTTTAATAAAGAGTAGCCTTTGTACTTGCCCAGGTTTCAGACTATCCATATCAAATTTCATTACAAACGGATCTGCACATTAGCCGTGTAGCATACGTATATTATAAACAGATAATAAGTACTTAAAATTACTTTTGTTTTTATAGTCGTCAAACTTCAAGTAAAGATTAGTATGTAGTGTATATTATTAAAGTTATTGAAGAGCTTATATACCTACTGAATAGAATTGCAGCAACAATAAAAACTGAAAGCATTACCACAAAGTACAAAATCAGACCGCCCCTCCTCCCCACTTTGCTTCAGCGCATCAACTCATACTCTCGCGCTTTTAATAACGCTGCGCTTAGGTCGTAAGCTCTATTCTGCCAATCAAGCCCTTTCATTTGATACATCATATTGGGGTATTTGTGGAAAATATGTCATCCGCCATTTTATGGCGACAGCCATCTTAGATTTTTCATAGTGAGCCCTATTCTACCAATCATGCCCTTTCATTCGATACCCATATTGAGTTATTTGTGGAAAAATGTAATAAGCCATTTTGCGGCATTTTTTTAGATTTTTCATAGTGAGCCCTATTCTACCAATCATGCTCTTTCATTTGATACCCATATTGAGGTATTTGTGGAAAATAAGTAATTCACCTTTTTGTGGCGGCGGCCATCTTAGATTTTTCATAGTGAACTCCATTCTACCAATCAAACCCTTTCATTAGATACCCATATTGAGGTATTTGTGGAAATATGTAATCCGCCAGTTTGTGGCGGCAGCCATCTTGGATTTTTCATAGTGAGCCCTATTCTACCAATCAAGCCCTTTCATTCGATACCCATATTGAGTTATTTGTGGAAAATATGTAATACGCCATTTTGCGGCTACAGCCATCTTGGATTTTTCATAGTGAGCTCTATTCTACAAATCAAGCCCTTTCATTTGATACCCATATTGAGGTATTTGTGGAAAATAAGTAATTCGCCATTTTGTGGCAGCGGCCATCTTGGATTTTTCATAGTGAGCTGCATTCTACCAATCAAACCCTTTCATTTGTTACCCATATTGAGTTATTTGTGGAAAATATTCAAAATATGTAATCAGCCATTTTGCTGCGACAGCCATCTTGGATTTTTCATAGTGAGTTCTATTCTACGAATCAAGCCCTTTCATTTGATACCCATATCGAGGTATTTGTGGAAAATAAATAAGACGCCATTTTGTGTCAGTGGCCATCTTAGATTTTTCATAGTGAGCTCCATTCTACCAATCAAACCCTTTCATTTGATACCCATATTGAGGTTGTTGTGAAGTAATATGTGATTCGCCATTTTGTATCGGTGGCCATCTTGGATTTACAATCATTTAAATATTATCTTTTAATCTCGATGACAATATGAGTGTATACCAAATATCAGATCAATCATCAGGAAGGGGGTAAAAATTCCAATTACTAAATTTGACCCAAGCAAACAAATAAAGATAATACAGGATTTTCGCCGACTTAGTTGATACTTTTCCTTATAGTATGGCAACATTATACATTTTTTTTATAAATTGTAGCCTATGTGTTATTCTGATGTGTAAACTATATTACTGTAAAGTTTCATCCAAATCCGTTCAGTAGTTTTTGCGTGAAAGAGTAACAAACATCCATCCATCCATCCATCTTCACAAACTTTCACATTTATAATATTAGTAGGATAGCAACTCTAGTCCAGGATAAAACAAACTCTTTTAATATTACAAGCAGTTCCCGATCGAATCAAAGGCAATCAATGCTTATTTATTATGATTCCATTTAGGTTTAGCACAGAGCTCCTACAAATATTGGCCAAACTTCGCCTTGTATATCACCTTGTATATCGCCTATAGAATGGCAATAACCATTAGGCTTGATATTAATCACTGGTTTTTGTAATTGCCGGATGCAGGCACTGACTTGTATACAATAGTTAGTTGGTTTTAGTAGGCCACTTCGATATTAAATACGTCACACACTACGCGTTTGAGTTTAGCTGTAGACCGAACTAAAAAACGCAGTCTCTATTATGTTTGTCATAAAAGCTTCAAAGCGGGAGTGTTAGCTGTAGTATTTATCGAGGTGTAAATATGCAAAGAGGATTTGATTTTGAAAGCTTAATGGACTCTATCCCTATGAAGGTAGCAAAGGACTTATAATCTTTGTTTCTTCTATATATTCTACCACATTCACACAACACCATCTAGTCCCAAACTAAGCAGAAGCTTGTACTATGGGTACTAGATAATGGATAGACATACATAAATACTTTTTTTTTTGTAAATACATACATATTATACATAGAAACACCCAGACCAAGACAAACATCCATGTACATGCATACAAATGTTTGACTTGAGCGGGAATCGAACCCGCGACCTTCGGCGTAGCAGTCGCTTACACTCCCGCGGCGCCAATCGGTCGTCATATATGCATCCAAGCTATGCTTTTGTCATCAACCTGCCCAGTTGCGACCCGGGATCCGCTTACTAGTTTACCATTTGTTTCTTCTATATATTCTACCACATTCACACAACACCATCTAGTCCCAAACTAAGCAGAAGCTTGTACTATGGGTACTAGATAATGGATAGACATACATAAATACTTTTTTTTTTTTTGTAAATACATACATATTATACATAGAAACACCCAGACCAAGACAAACATCCATGTACATGCACACAAATGTTTGTCTTGAGCGGGAATCGAAACCGCGACCTTCGGCGTAGCAGTCGCTTACACTCCCGCGGCGCCAATCGGTCGTCATATATGCATACAAGCTATGCTTTTGTCATCAACCTGCTCAGTTGCGACCCGGGATCCGCTTACTAGTTTACCAGACATTCACTGAATATTAGTTTTTTCCCGAAACGACTGCCTATTTGACCTTCGTAACCCAAAGGGATGGCAATATAGCATGGTTTAGACTAGTGCCAGTTTTTTCAAAGGTAGGTACTCCCTGCAACGACTGTCAAAGATCTACATGACAGACTAGTAAAAAAACCTAGTGGTGTAAGTGTTCATATTATGGTTACACTATAAATTATAGTGAAATAAACACGTATTTTCACTTCTTTTTTGTAACTTGGAACTAATAGAAATGTCTCGGCAAGTCTAAAATACAGTGTAACAAATAATTGTTCACATAAAACCTAAATTTGTACCCTCATAAGTTTACAAGTGGAGTAGCTATTAAATAATTGAGAGTCAAGGAATCGAAGCTAATTACCCGGTTAACGCCGCGTAGGTAGCAAGACGGCTTTTAAGATCGATCGTCATACTCGACTTAGCGTTTGCTTTCAACGTTTTAATTATGAACGTGCAAGGTCTTGGGAATGTAATATATTGCGTCTAGTACTTACTCATAAGTTATGTGTAAGACGTTGGTATTTGTGTTTTAAAATTTGAATAGTAATAATTAACATTTGCTCAATTATTCGACTTGTGGGGTAATAGGCATGCAAGTATTGGTCTATACAGTCTATACCACATAGGTGATGACGGATTAACAATACAAAATGTCATCACCCTAAATTACTCCGTGCGTGTCTCGGCGGCGTCTTAGGATAATAGACGAAGCAAATAGGATCATTGCGAAGATACGTAAAACTCAACATCCAAATCCGTAGCAGCCGTCTAGCCAGCGTAGTATAGTAGGCCTACTCCTCCTATCGGCTCACAGTGCTACTGTGAAGCAAACTAGTACTACCTTAAGTACAGCACTGGTCTACAAAAGGCTGTAAAGAAAAAGTATCAGCGTCAGGCTATACCAATTTATTATTTATTAGTTCATGTTAGTTTGTTCCAACTCTCACCTACAGATCTTCGATGTTGTTAGGAATGGATCGTTGTTTCCAAGAAAGAGTTAATCTGTTTTTCAGTTAAGGTGCTCTCAATGGTGACCTAGCATGAAGATCAAACCTAGAATCGTTTAATTGGATCTTCCGTTTTAAGAAGAACTATAAATATTTAAGTGAGTAATTGCATGCCTGAGATTTGAAATAAAATCAATAAACAAAAAAACGGAAGGGCAGATATTACGGCTCAAATGGAAAGCTGGTACTGATTCGCTTATAGAAAAAGCTTATTCATAAGTTAATTGATGAAACGCATTTACGAGGATATCAATTGAATACTGCTGCGCTCATTGACAGTTCACCAAACACGTTTAAAAGCTTTACCACATTGTACACCAGTATAACATGTTATAAACACAGTCCAGTAGACAATCGTCTATTGCTATTGAGTGAATCGACCTTTAGCTGGCGCAGCGCAGATCAAAGCAGTTCCGTAAAACGTAAACATCGAGGAGGCGATGGCATTGATGGCGGCACCGGCCTTTCTAGCCCTCCCCATACTCCATAAATAACGCCATCAAGTGAAAATAAAGGTACATATTTATTTGAATTCATTGAAAAGAAAGAAAGAGATTGAAATTTTAAATGATATAATGTTACTCGTAGTGATTTAACCCACACTTTGCCAGTATGGGACTTTTAATGAGAAGAGGCCCGTCTCCAGCTTTGGGATTGCATAGCTTTATACAGAGATGATGGTGATAGATGTTTTTTGTATCCGTTGATTGAATGTTTGTTACGCGTTACACAGGATTAATTAATACAGGTGCGAGAGTTGTCTTGATAAAAGATAATGATAATATTGTAGGTAGGAGATTCGACAGAAATGACCTTGCGACAAAACTAAGATTTTGTGATATCTTCTTACAAAAGGCCCGAAGGCGAAAATAGCACTGCAATTACTGGTATTTATGGCATCATGGCGATGTTGAAATTATTTAATTTCATAAACCATCTAGACTTTCCCCATGTGAATTATAATACACCCAAACCTTTCTCAGGAATCAGACTATCTTTTGGTGAAAATGAAAACTGAAAATTCCGTTCGTAGTTCTTAAGTTTATCGCATTCATAGAGACAGACAGGACTGAAAGGGCACTTCATTTAATAATAAGGGTAGATTTTATTTTAATATAATCCTTACCCATTTTCTGTACATTCAAAAGCTAAAACGTGAAACCATAGACAGCTACTGCTATTGAGATGTCTCGAATTCACTTTCAAGGCTTGCACCTCAATGTTTTTGGAGTCAGATATAAGATACCCTTTTGACAGCAAAGAAATACATCATGAGAGAAAGTTTATAATAATAATAATTTTATTTAATTCCAAGAAAAATTGTACATTAACCACTTACAGGTAGGTAGAACAACATAATATAATATTATTAATATAAGACAATATAACAAAGTAAGCAGTATTTGCGGCTCTGGTACCCACGGTAAGATTTAACTTGTGTTGTGGGTATCAGTTTTTACATAATTATTTACAAGCAGTTACATTGCTTCTAAAGAGAACACAGAATAAGAATAAAATGTAACATTTCTATGTAGTTAGCTGTAAGTGAGGTAACTGATATTCTGTGGTTACGTTTTACAGTGTGTGTGTGTATGTGTGTGTGTATGCATAAAATTGAGATCTTTAATCATTCTTCTGTTTCTTCATAATTCTGAGTATGAAGCCATTTGCAAACAGTGGCTTTGCAGGTATATCTGGCAAGATGATATATGTAACAAAATTTATTTATTTTGTTATACAAAAAATTGCCTAGGATGTGATAATGACGTTGGGCAGTTGCTGTGTTTGTTTTATGTGTAGGACAAACTTTGTAGAACCGACGATCCCCAGCATAACTTGCATCATATCGTAGAAAGCTATGTTTTCTGAGAATAGTATGGAGTACAAAAAGTTTTCTGACTGTTAGCACCTTACATTCTGCGTATAGTAATGTAGTAGGAAATCTGTAATTTTTGAAAAGCATTTAGTTTCAGCAGATGCGTCTTCTGAGCTCCGCCCCACAATGTGATGCAATATAATAGCACAGATTGGCAGAGAGCACAGTAGACCATCTTAAGCGTACTGGGATCGGCCGAAATCTGTAGCTTTTTGATAATGGATATCAGCCTCCAAACTCGCGAGATAAGGTTGTCAATATGTAGCTTCCAATTTAGCGTGTGATCAATTTGGATACCTAGGTATTTAACTACGGTAGTCACTTTTATTTGTGGACAGTTGCACTGCAACCTAGGAGAACCTGGACAGCATAAATTGATGTGGGCTTTAAGAAAAGGTGTATAAAGTTGCCCTGTTATAGAGGTACTCAATGAAAACGGCATATATACTGTTTTGCCTAGATTAATTTTAAGTAAATTAGCAGATAGATAATTCATCGCTATTTTCAGAGCCTCTTCGGCGTATTTATGTTTCTGTCCAGCTGTCACCATGTAATAGTAAAGCCGTATCATCCGCAAAGGTAAAGATCGAGCAGTTTGGCAGAGATAGCTTACAAAGGCCATTTATGTAAATTAAAAATAGCGTTGGTCCTAAAATCGAGCCCTGGGGTACTCCAAAAGTGATGGGCTTCCTATCACTCACTAAACCAATAATTGTGACTGCCTGGGATTGGTCACTTAAGTAGTTCCGGAAGATTTTCAAAGTGACACCACGGATGCCAATAGCTTCCAGTTTGACCAATAGGTGTGGAACAGACACAGTATCAAAAGCCTTGGAAATGTCAAGAAAAATACCCAAAAACTTCTTGCCTTTATCCAACATAACTAGAGTATGATCTACGAGGGAACCAACAGCATCCTCAGTAGACATACCAGATCTAAAACCATACTGATTTGGGGCTAAGATGTTTTGTGATTTCAAGTAGTGAACTAAACGTTTGTTTATTATTTTCTCTAGAATTTTGGAAACTGCTGGCATATAGGCCTGTAGTTATTGACACTGTGTCTGTCCCCACTCTTGAAAATCGGATGAACTATAGCATTTTTAAAGGCCTTGGGAAAGTAGCCCGTGGAGATAGACGAATTACAAATGTACGTAATCACAGGTGCTAATGATGTCAGGCAAGATTTTAAAAGACGCGCCGAGATACCGTCCCAACCAGCCGCCGCATCTGACCTCAGACCCAGAATCAAGGTTTTGACCTCGGACTCATCCGTGGGTAAAAGCAAGAAGGAGCCTAATGATCCAAGCTCAGCCGGGTGTTCCAAGAAAGATGCAGTGGAGTCAAACGTTTCAGCAAGTCGTTTTCCTATACCAGCAAAAAAGTCATTAACCCTGTTTATTGAGCTAAGCTGATCCGAGGAGATCCAAATTCAAAAGATCTGTGCTAGATGAGACATTACGATGTGTAGAGGTGATATTTTTAATAACTTTCCATGTAGCCCTGGCATCATTATTCGCCTTAAAAAATCTTCTCTCTCGAATTCTCTTTTAAGATTTTTAAGTAATTTGTTACAAAAGTTCCTGTATTTTACGTAAGTTATTTTGAGTACATAGTTTTCAGGATCATTATTTGATTTTCTACACAGGTCATCCCTGTTACGAATGCAGCGGAGCAATCCCCTCGTTATCCAAGGTTTAATTATTCGGCATTTTGATGTTATATGTGTCAGTTTGGAGTGTTTTTTGATTATACAGACAGTTCTATCAATAAATAGATCGGCAGCTGCGTTTACATCTTTAATATTCAAAATGTCATTGAAATCGGTTTCTGAGATTTCTGCAACGACAGCTGAGTAATCGACTTTGGTGTGATTTAGTCTTGTAATAAAAGTTGATTTGTGATCAGTGATGTATGTATCAATTACTAACGTCGTTGTTCTTAAATCCGATTTAAGTTGTACGTGATCCAAACATGACGAACCACGAGTGGAAAACAGATGTGTGGGCAAGAGCCCATGAGAGGCAGTTAAATTAAGATATTCATGAGCATGCTGGCTAAGGTCTCTCGCAGATATATCAATGTTGAGGTCTCCCATAATAAGTACATTTTATGAGCTGGTAGGGATGTAAAAACTACATTTAAGCCGTCTATGAATTTTTCAGTGTTACGTACTGAGGGCGATCGATAAAGTGCTACGATATTTATATGACGGGATTTATATGAGTACCCTTTACAAGTTTAGAAAACTTCACTTATTCCTGAGAACGATATTATGAACTGAGGATTCTCAATAACGTTCTTAGTATTAAGTGAAGTTTACGAACGCGCTTCGAGTTAAATACGAGCTAGAGTTTCTAATACTGAACACACCGGGCAAGTTCTCGGGCAAAAGAAGCAAGGTCTGCAGAAATAGCTTTTGTCTTTACAAAAAGCTATTTCTGCAGACATTGCTTCTTGCATGATTTTATCATTCTACGTCAATATCAGCGTCATCATTATCGCCCTACCGTAATCCCTGTTACAGATCGGGGATCGTTTACAAGTCTAACCAGAGTTGACTTTCCAAATAGCGACTACTGTATGACTTCCACAGCACAAAGGGATCGACATTCCATGTTTTTAACTACCGTCAGTTTATTCAGAGGTCGTGCTCTCCGAGGCACGAGGCAAGCGATAATTTACATTACTTGAAAAGTCAGTAGTAGTTGTTATTCGCTGGTTCTGGCGCACTGATTTGGCCCTCCAAATTCGGTGGACGAGGGCCTAAGTCAACCTACACAAAAAAACGTTTTGAGGTGCTCTGATCACGTTTCTGCGGACCATTTCTGTGTAGGATGCGCGGTTTTTGTTATAAAATATAGCAATTTATTTTAGTATAAATTCATTTGCTTCTGTTTTGAAGCCTTGAAAATCTACAATGGCACTCATGATAACCTGCGCACAATGTTGCTCAGAGGTTTGTATTCAACAAGTCGATCGTTTATAACTAAACAATATTTCTCTTACTTTCTCTTTTTCTGCTTTTACGAGATTGCTGTCATGCGATATGCTAATAATGTCTATCAATGCGAATCGCTCTGCTCGGTCGATCACTACAATATCAGGCTTATTGGCTACAATAAACCTGTCTGTAATAATAGACCTATACGAGGACAACAACTGTGATGTCAATCCTTGACGCATCACTCGGCCCGGTCGACCCTGCCGCCCGCGCCCTGCAACGGGCTATAAATATGGAAGCGCTGGCCGCGTTCGCCCTTTTCATCTGGCGGCGAGACGGGTTAAGTGACCTCTCCTGGACGAACCGGCAGCAGGATTCTCAACATCAACCACTCCCATCGCCGAATCACGCGACCCTGTGTAATTTTTATTAATTCCTAATTTTTTCGCTTGCTAAATGATGTCTAAAATTAATTGAGAATTAAATAAATTTTTATTGTAACATTTAACCACGTTTCTCATTTAAACACACCCTAAGTAGGGATAACGTAACAGTGGACACCTGAAAGGTCCTTTTTACGTTACAGTGGCGCCCACGGGAATATTATAGGTAGGGTTTTGTTGAGAATCCGCTGCCGGTGAGTCTTTTATTTTTATTTTTTGTTTATGTGTGAAATCGTTCCAAAGCAGTGTGTAATTATTTTAGTGGCATTTATTGTTTCTTTTTGCTTGTTTTATTATGGACGGGAAGTCGGTGGTGTTATGCCGGCCACAATAGACATTTTCTCTTTTTGTTTTGTTGTGCTTGGAAGGTTGGGCGTGTTGAGCCGGTCACAACAGACAAATTTTGTCTTACTACGCATGGTAAGCATTTTTATATTATAACTTTTTCTGTTACCGCGTGTGATAATTATTGTGTATCAACCGCATAAGTAACGAGTTATAATCGTTCGACTGCGGCCACGTGTCCTCTAAAGACGCGCTAAGGTCACATTCCTTGATTGCATTCTTTGTATTGCGATTTATGACCTCACGTCCACTAACGACGTGCTAAGGTCATCTTCGTTGATCGTATGCTTCGCGATTAGCTTTTTTAAATGCCACTAAGGTAATTAAGTGCTACTGGTAATTATTGCTAATAATCTGCTTTGGCTGACTTATGGAACGAATTCACACCCTTCTCTTTTTCATTTCTTTCTATTTTCTACTATAACCTTCTGCTAGTGATTTTGTACGGCGATATATTTCTATATAGTTGGTATTATTTAATACTTTTACCGCCTACTACGGCGATTATCTTTTAATATTAACTATTCTTTTCTTTCTTACTAAGAAAGTTGCATCTTTATTATACCACGTGTACCTAACATAGTTGGACTGGCTGAGAATGAACGTACCTAAGATGCTAGCGTATTCTATACTAGGTATCTAGCTAGAATTCCGCGTTCATTTATTAATAAAATGTACACGTGTCACATGCAGGTTGCTCACTAACAATAATGAACGAATGTAATTATTGTCTATTTGGTATAGAAATACGAATATCATCGTAGAATTATTAGTTGTTCGTTTTGTCAAATGTTTATTATGCTACAATCGTTGTTTTTGGTCTTCGATTTTATCTCCTTGTTACTGCCTATTGGTATGTCATTTGCAAATGCATCTATTTATGCATTTACTGTTGATTGTGAACTCAAACATAAAATCCCTGCGTCGCAATTATTGAATTATGTTCTTTTTGTAATGTTTTGTGTCGCTAGGATTGTTCTTTCAATGTCTGGTTTCTATTGAAATATATAAAACATAATGATAAATAAATGATAAAATTAAGCCGAAACTGACGCGACAGCGGGTCGATCTATATGACCTTCGATAGGAATTGGCCTAACTGGCACAGCCAGGGACGATTGGCGGAGTGTAAAGGAGACCTGCGAACAGAGGACCAGTAAACGTAAGTGTATACCTGATACTCCCAAAGTTCATGAACGACGGTAATCATTTTCAGTAAGGTGGATCCCTCTCACCTGTTACTCTCATCTATAGACAAAAACATGATAAAACCACAGATTACGTATAGTATAAAATAAAACTGTTTTATTAATGGTATGATTGGCGAGCATTTACATAAGGACCATACCGCCATCCCAGTGATTCTTGACTGAAAACTAACCTTTCCAATGAACGACTGCCGTGCGACGTCCGCAACCCAAAGGGACATCTATATGCCATGGTTTGGAAAGGTATTAGTTTATTGGGTTAGGTACTCTGACTTCTGATAATGACTGACAAATCAGGGATGTCATGTGGATATTAATTGTCAGTCATTATCAGAAGTCAGTGTCTCTCAATAAACTGATAATTAATATCTACATGACATCCCGGAAGAACAGTGGTTCGAACCCGATCCTCTTTGCATAGCAGTCTCAGCATCTCCATGTCTCTGGTATCTCTGTTTACATAATTGATATGGTTTATAAGTTTCCCTTTCCTCAAATTGTTTAATTAAACAATGCAGTATAAATCATTTTTTGTACTTAGTATCCTGTAGGTTGGAGACAAAGATTTCTATTTTCTAAACTAAGCTTTAATTAATTAACTTTTAATATACTTCATAAGGGTATTAATTTTCAGTCTGTGTTGTCTGTTTTAGACCTTTTAAACCTACGTTTTTAAATACACGGAATTTTGTTTTGTGAACCACATGTTATTTACTTTTAAGTTTGACAGTTTTTAATCAAAGACATATACAATGTTGTGAACCGCTTTGACTGAATATAACTTGAATCGATAAACATTAACTCCACTAAATATTACATAAACATCGTAGTTATTGGCGCAATAACATTAAAATATTGGCAATACTTGAATGGAAGTTTTTGATTGAAAGTTGTGAATTTCTAAGGCAATATATCTATGTCTATAATTTTAGGGGCCAAAATTACAACCTGGGATCACAAAACACTTGTAATAAAGAAACCTGCGATATTGTCATACATTTAAAATGAAATCCCATTAAAAGAAAAACACAGTAATACTTCAAAGTACTTTGATATAATTCTGCGCAAATACCAATCCATTTTGTTTATTTTAATTAGACAACGCCAACGTGTCAAAAGCGTTCTCCTATTATTTAAATAATTCTTATAGCAATCATGTTCAAGCAAATATTCATTTCTGCTGGAAATTTAGTACAAAATTACAATGAGCTTTCAATTTATAACTCTTGGCACTGTAAGAAAACAGAATGCGCAACAGTTTGACAGTTCAACCCTTAGACTATATATATTATCTTATAGACGCAGGGATCTCATCACTCAAAGGTCTGACATAGGTCACCGTAGTGACATTACTCGTCAAAATTTAATAGAACTTCATTTGAAACGTTGATACTTCGTTCATAGACATTTTGATTTATTCGCATAAAGATTGTGAAGCATAAACATAGTGACGTTATAACTTTATCGATACTTTTATTTTACAGACTAGCTTCGGCCCACGTATTCGCCGATGTGGGTGACAGTTATTGCGAAAAAAGGTAGCCTTTGCATTATTGTGATGTAGAAACTATACTGCAATATTTCTTTGAAAAATAAGTATACTTGAATACAATTATATATCTCAAGAAAAGTATTTTCATCGATCATCACAAACTTTCAGCTATCGCACACAGGCTATCGCTCCCTTCACGTATAACCTTTAATACACCTTTTGATGGTGAGACTAGTCCTCCTCTGTCTTTTACTTTTATAAAAATAATTACATAAACCTGCAGTACTGCAGGTTTGTGTAATAATTTTTGTTAATATTCTATTTTCTTATTTCTATTATTCTCTTCGGTGAAACCAAAGGTTTTGTCTTCATAATTATGGAAGAATTTGTCATGACAAACAACTACCGATAGATAGTATATACTGAGGGACGGTGCGATTGACATATGGCGGGCATGTCACCAGCCCGGGGAATCTCTCAGACATATAGTATCCGGTTGTTCGAGTTTTGCCAATGGCCAGTATTTGCGCACACACAGTCAAGTGGCCAAGATAATCCATCAGCAACTAGTCCTTAAATATAATCTCATTGGTTCACCGTACTACAGATACCTAAAGATTGTGCCCGACCCAGTTCTCGAAAAAATGGTCGTACGTTGTGTAACGTAAAAAGGACCTTTCAGGTGTCCACTGTTACGTTATCCCTACTTAGGGTGTGTTTTAAATGAGAAACGTGGTTAAATGTTACAATAAAAATTGATTTAATTCTCAATTAATTTTAGACATCATTTAGCAAGCGAAAAAATTAGGAATTAATAAAAAATTACACAGGGTCGCGTGATTCGGCGATGGGAGTGGTTGATGTTGAGAATCCCGCTGCCGGTTCGTCCAGGAGAGGTCACTTAACTCGTCTCGCCGCCAGATGAAAAGGGCGAACGCGGCCAGCGCTCCCATATTTATAGCCCGTTGCAGGGCGCGGGCGGCGGGGTCGACCGGGCCGAGTGATGCGTCAAGGATTGACGTCACACACTCCCCCCATTAGGCCAGAGTTTTCCCAGAGGGAAAATTCTGTGGCTGGTAGGCGGCCACTGCATTCCGGGACCCTGAAACAGATGAGTGGTAGTGGTGTCAGTAGGTTAAATACAAGGCAACTATTAACCCTGAAAGAGGAAAAAAAACAAGTATAACCCTCGGCCATTCATACGTCACCAAGCATTGAACGTTCCTATAACCTGACATTCATCGCATTCAAAAAGGCCTACACACAATCATACGCATGAACAAGCCAACATTCATTCACGATGCGAGTCGCATTCATTATAATACACGACGCGCGAAGAGGTATTATACGTGAGTTTTATAGCAAATAGTCACCCAGTCTATGTTGGTAGGCACCACCTGACCACCCATATTCGACAAGTGAAATTAATTGAAAGAGTATAAGTCGTAAACCAATATTACGATCTTACTATATTACGATACTAACAATTATACGATCAGTTGGCAGTATCACAAACAAATTGCTCATTAACGCGCTCGATGCGAATTGTAAAAGCATAAAAAAGTGTTCATTATAATTAAGTATAAAGTATAATACAATGTTATGAGCCGAGAGATCGGCTGACGTAAACAAGTGAGTCATCACTGCGCGCTTGGCGCCGGCCGCATTCCATTGTCGCGGACAATTAACTAGTTTCTGATCATGATACAAAGTCATTACGGCAAATACACAATTCGGAATAGGTTGTAATGTATAGTATATCACCGCAGGAGACAATCGATGACATAGTATATACAACCATAACTAAAAACACAAAAAAACACAAGCGAGAATCGAACCATAGACCGATCCGACAGCAACTTTTTAACCACTGAGCCATAAGGGAATAAATATTTTATTATATTTCGATCAGTCATTACTAAAGCTATATGTAACAAGATATTTGGGTACATGATTTAGCTATAATTAGGAGTTAAAGATTTTTATGCACTATTTGCAACCAAGTGTTAAGTTATTTTAGTGATTAGATCATTAGTGATGAGCATTAATCATTACATTTTTAAACTTTGTAGTGAGTTAATTTAAGATATTTTATATGGAAATCACCAAGAGAAACATATCTGATGTTTATATAGTTATGTGAAATTAGATAGTTATCAGATAGTTGGATAATTAGTTAGATAAATAACAGATTGTGCAACAATATTAAGTTTGGAAAACCTCTTCAACAATTTATAACAGTAACAATTATTCATGTTTTATGTTAGCATGTTTATATAAATCATTAACACAACACAAATGAACACAATGCGTCATCTTGCGAGCTTCAACTCGGAAACAATAGGACCATTGTTGGCCGTAACAAATAATTATGTAGGTAATTATAACTTCGCATACATATGCGTCTTACATTGTTGTTAATGACACTGTACCCAATCTTTTATAAACACATTTATGCTATAATAGAATAAGATTTAATTATTTTATTCAGCTTTTAGGTTTAAAATAGTTGATTGTAAAATACGAAAGGGTATTCTTAAACTTGTACATCAATTAATTCGCTTTAGTTATTAAAGTATATAAATTATTGATTTATGTATAAGTACCCACATTAGTTATTTAAGTATTGAAATTATTTATTAATTTGTGTGTAAACAGCCACTTTAGATATTTAATGAGGTATAAATATTATTTATTTGATTCATATGTAAATAGCCACTTAGTTATTCAAGAATAGAAGTTAGTGATTTAATTTATGTGCAAATACCCACTTTAGTTAAAGTTAGTTTCAATTCAATTAAGTTTGATAAACTCAGTTTGATAAAATAACATTTGCGTTAACACAAGAACACAATATTACCACTACTTAAACTGGTCTAGTAAAACCAGATGCATAGCATTTAGTAAAAAGGAAACAATTTACATATTGACAATTAAGTAGTTTTCCGGCCGTCAGCGGCTTAATTTTATCATTTATTTATCATTATATGTTTTATATATTTCAATAGAAACCAGACATTGAAAGAACAATCCTAGCGACACAAAACATTACAAAAAGAACATAATTCAATAATTGCGACGCAGGGATTTTATGTTTGAGTTCACAATCAACAGTAAATGCATAAATAGATGCATTTGCAAATGACATACCAATAGGCAGTAACAAGGAGATAAAATCGAAGACCAAAAACAACGATTGTAGCATAATAAACATTTGACAAAACGAACAACTAATAATTCTACGATGATATTCGTATTTCTATACCAAATAGACAATAATTACATTCGTTCATTATTGTTAGTGAGCAACCTGCATGTGACACGTGTACATTTTATTAATAAATGAACGCGGAATTCTAGCTAGATACCTAGTATAGAATACGCTAGCATCTTAGGTACGTTCATTCTCAGCCAGTCCAACTATGTTAGGTACACGTGGTATAATAAAGATGCAACTTTCTTAGTAAGAAAGAAAAGAATAGTTAATATTAAAAGATAATCGCCGTAGTAGGCGGTAAAAGTATTAAATAATACCAACTATATAGAAATATATCGCCGTACAAAATCACTAGCAGAAGGTTATAGTAGAAAATAGAAAGAAATGAAAAAGAGAAGGGTGTGAATTCGTTCCATAAGTCAGCCAAAGCAGATTATTAGCAATAATTACCAGTAGCACTTAATTACCTTAGTGGCATTTAAAAAAGCTAATCGCGAAGCATACGATCAACGAAGATGACCTTAGCACGTCGTTAGTGGACGTGAGGTCATAAATCGCAATACAAAGAATGCAATCAAGGAATGTGACCTTAGCGCGTCTTTAGAGGACACGTGGCCGCAGTCGAACGATTATAACTCGTTACTTATGCGGTTGATACACAATAATTATCACACGCGGTAACAGAAAAAGTTATAATATAAAAATGCTTACCATGCGTAGTAAGACAAAATTTGTCTGTTGTGACCGGCTCAACACGCCCAACCTTCCAAGCACAACAAAACAAAAAGAGAAAATGTCTATTGTGGCCGGCATAACACCACCGACTTCCCGTCCATAATAAAACAAGCAAAAAGAAACAATAAATGCCACTAAAATAATTACACACTGCTTTGGAACGATTTCACACATAAACAAAAAATAAAAATAAAAGACTCACCGGCAGCGGATTCTCAACAAAACCCTACCTATAATATTCCCGTGGGCGCCACTGTAACGTAAAAAGGACCTTTCAGGTGTCCACTGTTACGTTATCCCTACTTAGGGTGTGTTTAAATGAGAAACGTGGTTAAATGTTACAATAAAAATTTATTTAATTCTCAATTAATTTTAGACATCATTTAGCAAGCGAAAAAATTAGGAATTAATAAAAATTACACAGGGTCGCGTGATTCGGCGATGGGAGTGGTTGATGTTGAGAATCCTGCTGCCGGTTCGTCCAGGAGAGGTCACTTAACCCGTCTCGCCGCCAGATGAAAAGGGCGAACGCGGCCAGCGCTTCCATATTTATAGCCCGTTGCAGGGCGCGGGCGGCAGGGTCGACCGGGCCGAGTGATGCGTCAAGGATTGACATCACAGTTGTTGTCCTCGTATAGGTCTATTATTACAGACAGGTTTATTGTAGCCAATAAGCCTGATATTGTAGTGATCGACCGAGCAGAGCGATTCGCATTGATAGACATTATTAGCATATCGCATGACAGCAATCTCGTAAAAGCAGAAAAAGAGAAAGTAAGAGAAATATTGTTTAGTTATAAACGATCGACTTGTTGAATACAAACCTCTGAGCAACATTGTGCGCAGGTTATCATGAGTGCCATTGTAGATTTTCAAGGCTTCAAAACAGAAGCAAATGAATTTATACTAAAATAAATTGCTATATTTTATAACAAAAACCGCGCATCCTACACAGAAATGGTCCGCAGAAACGTGATCAGAGCACCTCAAAACGTTTTTTTGTGTAGGTTGACTTAGGCCCTCGTCCACCGAATTTGGAGGGCCAAATCAGTGCGCCAGAACCA
Source organism: Euclidia mi (assembly GCA_944739405.2). Taxonomy (NCBI): domain Eukaryota; kingdom Metazoa; phylum Arthropoda; class Insecta; order Lepidoptera; family Erebidae; genus Euclidia; species Euclidia mi. Next base: position 57,633,098 of record OX123181.2, read on the forward strand.
GCGAATAACAACTACTACTGACTTTTCAAGTAATGTAAATTATCGCTTGCCTCGTGCCTCGGAGAGCACGACCTCTGAATAAACTGACGGTAGTTAAAAACATGGAATGTCGATCCCTTTGTGCTGTGGAAGTCATACAGTAGTCGCTATTTGGAAAGTCAACTCTGGTTAGACTTGTAAACGATCCCCGATCTGTAACAGGGATTACGGTAGGGCGATAATGATGACGCTGATATTGACGTAGAATGATAAAATCATGCAAGAAGCAATGTCTGCAGAAATAGCTTTTTGTAAAGACAAAAGCTATTTCTGCAGACCTTGCTTCTTTTGCCCGAGAACTTGCCCGGTGTGTTCAGTATTAGAAACTCTAGCTCGTATTTAACTCGAAGCGCGTTCGTAAACTTCACTTAATACTAAGAACGTTATTGAGAATCCTCAGTTCATAATATCGTTCTCAGGAATAAGTGAAGTTTTCTAAACTTGTAAAGGGTACTCATATAAATCCCGTCATATAAATATCGTAGCACTTTATCGATCGCCCTCAGTACGTAACACTGAAAAATTCATAGACGGCTTAAATGTAGTTTTTACATCCCTACCAGCTCATAAAATGTACTTATTATGGGAGACCTCAACATTGATATATCTGCGAGAGACCTTAGCCAGCATGCTCATGAATATCTTAATTTAACTGCCTCTCATGGGCTCTTGCCCACACATCTGTTTTCCACTCGTGGTTCGTCATGTTTGGATCACGTACAACTTAAATCGGATTTAAGAACAACGACGTTAGTAATTGATACATACATCACTGATCACAAATCAACTTTTATTACAAGACTAAATCACACCAAAGTCGATTACTCAGCTGTCGTTGCAGAAATCTCAGAAACCGATTTCAATGACATTTTGAATATTAAAGATGTAAACGCAGCTGCCGATCTATTTATTGATAGAACTGTCTGTATAATCAAAAAACACTCCAAACTGACACATATAACATCAAAATGCCGAATAATTAAACCTTGGATAACGAGGGGATTGCTCCGCTGCATTCGTAACAGGGACGACCTGTGTAGAAAATCAAATAATGATCCTGAAAACTATGTACTCAAAATAACTTACGTAAAATACAGGAACTTTAGTAACAAATTACTTAAAAATCTTAAAAGAGAATTCGAGAGAGAAGATTTTTTTAAGGCGAATAATGATGCCAGGGCTACATGGAAAGTTATTAAAAATATCACCTCTACACATCGTAATGTCTCATCTAGCACAGATCTTTTGAATTTGGATCTCCTCGGATCAGCTTAGCTCAATAAACAGGGTTAATGACTTTTTTGCTGGTATAGGAAAACGACTTGCTGAAACGTTTGACTACACTGCATCTTTCTTGGAACACCCGGCTGAGCTTGGATCATTAGGCTCCTTCTTGCTTTTACCCACGGATGAGTCCGAGGTCAAAACCTTGATTCTGGGTCTGAGGTCAGATGCGGCGGCTGGTTGGGACGGTATCTCGGCGCGTCTTTTAAAATCTTGCCTGACATCATTAGCACCTGTGATTACGTACATTTGTAATTCGTCTATCTCCACGGGCTACTTTCCCAAGGCCTTTAAAAATGCTATAGTTCATCCGATTTTCAAGAGTGGGGACAGACACAGTGTCAATAACTACAGGCCTATATGCCAGCAGTTTCCAAAATTCTAGAGAAAATAATAAACAAACGTTTAGTTCACTACTTGAAATCACAAAACATCTTAGCCCCAAATCAGTATGGTTTTAGATCTGGTATGTCTACTGAGGATGCTGTTGGTTCCCTCGTAGATCATACTCTAGTTATGTTGGATAAAGGCAAGAAGTTTTTGGGTATTTTTCTTGACATTTCCAAGGCTTTTGATACTGTGTCTGTTCCACACCTATTGGTCAAACTGGAAACTATTGGCATCCGTGGTGTCACTTTGAAAATCTTTCGGAACTACTTAAGTGACCAATCCCAGGCAGTCACAATTATTGGTTTAGTGAGTGATAGGAAGCCCATCACTTTTGGAGTACCCCAGGGCTCGATTTTAGGACCAACGCTATTTTTAATTTACATAAATGGCCTTTGTAAGCTATCTCTGCCAAACTGCTTGATCTTTACTATATTATATATGTCTTTATTATATTATATATGTCTATATCCGATGACAATTCTTTTGTTTCTGCCAATGACTCTGTTGGATTGTCTGGGGACGACAGCTTCCGTTCAATAAATGATAATCAATTACTGGGCGACATTTTACGGGCACAATTTAACACAAACGCTAATAATTTATTAAACATCTGCCATATAAATGCACAAAGCGTGCCTAGTCATTATAGTGATCTTTTGGCCACTTTTACCGATACCAACGTTCATGCCATCCTGATATCTGAGAGCTGGCTCAAACCTCACCTTCTTTCTACTTCATACCCACTTACTGACTTTGTTTTAATCCGCAATGATCGGATTGACAGGCGTGGTGGAGGGGTTGCTATCTATCTCCGTAGCAATTTATCATATAAAATTTTGGCGTCTTCCTCTCCACAGTCTATATCTGCGGAGTATCTTTTTCTCGAGGTTTGGGTCAGGGGAGCCAAAATGGTTCTTGGAGTAGTATATTGTCCTCCTTCTGTCAATTACTTCACTGATTTAGAATCGGTTTTCGAATCTTTGGGTTCTGAGTACGCACATCACGTCATCATGGGCGACTTTAACACTAACCTTTTATCCCATCCTTCCTCTCGCTCCCTCAAACTTACCCACATCATTGAGTCCGCCAGCCTCCACGTTTTGCCCCTCCAAGCCACTCACCACAACCCTAACGGGGAGGCCTTGGCGGGCGGTTTCAGACCGTGTCCAGGCCTGAAACCAGATTGAAACGGAGATAGAATATTGTTAATGTGAACAAATCTGGACAACTGTCTCTGCACGCAAGACTCAAGTACCTTGGATAAGAAAGGAAGAATGGATATGGGTCGGAAGTGAGTAGGGAGAGAAGGATTTGGTATCTTGGGCAAAGGACGAACATAGGCTTGACGCCATAAGTGAGGAAATTGATCTGTGTCCAGGGAAAAGTTAAGGATATGGGTGATGACAGGTAAAAGTTGGTCCAGGATGACCGTGATCATGCGACGACTAATGTCATCGCACCCCACGGCCTTGGACTTGATGGACAGGATAATCGTCTTGATGTCACCTGATGATAACGGCGAAAAATTGAAGGGATCGATGTTAGGGCGTGGCAAATTGGCTAAATACGTCATGGTTTGACATTTAGTTTGGTCGTTCAGAGAAAGAGTGACGGTAAAATGCCGATTTATGTCGTCCAAACTAATTTTCGCTGGCAGAACCACATGATCGTGGAGTTTGGCAATGCCCAGGGTCCTCAAAAACTGCCATATGTTAGCAGGAGAGGAGTTTGAAATATTATTGAGAATATGCCGGCGTTTAGCGTTGCGTATCATCTGATTGCACCTATTTCTAGCTGTTTTGAAAATGGACCAGTTATCCTCGCAGCGATCTTTTTTAAACCTTCGGAAAGCACGATCCCTGCGTCTCATCGCCATCCGAATAGCCTCCGTCATCCAAGGTGCCGGTGGACGCTTTAATTTGATTTTTTTAATTGGGGCATGTACATCGAACAACTTTTTGACCTTGTCGTTAAAAATTTCTACTTTATCTTCGACGGTGACAGCTAATGTCAACGGTTCCCAGTCGATTTTCGAAGCATCCAACCTCAGCTTTTCAACTTCCATTCGCCCAAAACAACGCAAATACAGAACTTTAGGACGAGGTTTCGGAGGTTTTAGGACATAAGAGAGGAAGATAAGGTCATGATGGGAGAAACCAGGAGCAAGATGTTGGCCATGGGAACGGACGGAAGAGGGACAAGATGTGAGCATTAAGTCCAACCAGGAGTCCTCCCCGTTAGGGTTGTGGTGAGTGGCTTGGAGGGGCAAAACGTGGAGGCTGGTGGACTCAATGATGTGGGTAAGTTTGAGGGAGCGAGAGGAAGGATGGGATAAAAGGTTAGTGTTAAAGTCGCCCATGATGACGTGATGTGCGTACTCAGAACCCAAAGATTCGAAAACCGATTCTAAATCAGTGAAGTAATTGACAGAAGGAGGACAATATACTACTCCAAGAACCATTTTGGCTCCCCTGACCCAAACCTCGAGAAAAAGATACTCCGCAGATATAGACTGTGGAGAGGAAGACGCCAAAATTTTATATGATAAATTGCTACGGAGATAGATAGCAACTCCTCCACCACGCCTGTCAATCCGATCATTGCGGATTAAAACAAAGTCAGTAAGTGGGTATGAAGTAGAAAGAAGGTGAGGTTTGAGCCAGCTCTCAGATATCAGGATGGCATGAACGTTGGTATCGGTAAAAGTGTCCAAAAGATCACTATAATGACTAGGCACGCTTTGTGCATTTATATGGCAGATGTTTAATAAATTATTAGCGTTTGTGTTAAATTGTGCCCGTAAAATGTCGCCCAGTAATTGATTATCATTTATTGAACAGAAGCTGTCGTCCCCAGACAATCCAACAGAGTCATTGGCAGAAACAAAAGAATTGTCATCGGATATAGACATATATAATATAATAATATATATATATATATAATAAACGTACTTGCTAATAAATAAATAATATTATTATAAATAAAAATATTCGCACGATATTGACTGCTAGTTATGTATACATCTCTGCACCACCCGCCAACTGACGCACAAACTGTAATATAAACAAACTTAATAATATATTATTTTACACTCGAACTTAAAAATAAAAACGACATAAATCTAATCTGGAATACTATTGAACTAATTTAACGATTCATTCCTAAACGCATTCTCTAATGTCATACTGCAATGTCACTTTGACAGAAACATTTTTGATTACCTACATTGAAAGAAATCAACGAATCAACAAATAAACAGTTTATAATTTATAATTAATGTGATTGTTAAAATGAGGGTGAAATAATTTTAAATGTAATTACATAAACAATCTGATGACTCGACAACAAACAGCAATAACTATGTGTCTGAACTCTGAAACACTGTCAATAGCAAATATTTGTATCAGTACAGTGGAAAGTGTTTGCAGTATTTGGTAATAAAACTAAACTCGCTAAGAGATGCGTGAAACAAGTAAAAACTAAACAATATAGTTCTACGTGGTTTTGTTAGACGTGCCTGATGATACCTTGGGGTACTTCTGCAGTAAGGGATTCAGCTCATCTAAAGATGTGACTTTGTGGCGACTCCCATCCGAGGTCTTGATGTTAACTACGCCATCTTGAGTCCAGCACCCGCGCATGCCAAAATGTAGCCTCGCCTTACTGAAGACTGCCTGACGCGCCCTAGTCAAGAACTCCCGGACGGAAGTCGACGACCCTTTAAGCTTGGTTTTTGCCCTCCAGACGGCGGCCTTTACATCCAAGCTGGCGAACTTCACTACAATGGGCCGGTGCTTATCTTTCCCATTGCTCCCAAGACGATGACACGTCTGAATGGATTTGTCAGAGACATCTTCCAATGCCATTCTTGTACGCAGGACATCCAGAATGACAGCTGCACAGTTTTCTTTATCGTGTTCAGTAACCCCAGTAAATATCAAGGTTTTCCTACGATGCCTTGTTTCCATAATGTCAAGGGACTTGGCACATTCCGCTATTTGCTTCCTGAGTAGTCCGAGCATGGTGAAGGTCAGTTCGCGGAATGTACGGAACTCCTCTGCGACCTTTGCTACAGTGTCCTTGGCTGATCCAATTTGTAGTTGCGCCTGGAGCTCGTCCATCTTCTTCGTGACACATTCCTCAAGACTCTTCTGTGCCTGGACTATATCTGAATATTGTGCCATGTTGGAAGTGTGAATTATAGAGAGTGTTTGAATTCAAGTGTACAGTTGATCAGCTGGCAGGTGGTGTATAGTAAGAGTGCTTATATGTCACATATGGGGCTACACTTATTTGGGTGTATAACCGTACGTATTTTCCTTATAGTTAACTCACAAACAATGCAGGGTGTATAGTAAAACTATTTTTAATATATTTTTTATTTTTCGTATGTGTAGTAACTTTATTTGCACCTACCGCCGAAAAAAAAAAGCGGTTGATAGTTGAATATAACGCCTAAAATATATTTGTTCTTTAATTTTTGGGTCTAAAGCAAGTCCGAAACAACAACAATATACAAAAAATGTAGCGTTGTTCTAAAACTAACACTTTCCTGATTAGATTAGAATTTTAACATAACATTACTCTCAGCGTTGAGTTTCGTAACCCAACTTTAGCCTTAGGTGCTAATTGAATTGAAAAATACGAATTGTGTTAAAGTGTTACTTTCGAATGTTATAGTTACAGGGTGACCCTTTATTGGTCTTTGTACCGACTTTCAATTGAGAGCTCGATCGAGTTAGCCGTCACGGTCCAATAAAAACTCATAAAAATTGGTAACTTCCCAAATGCTATTGTCTGCATTTACGTTTATTGAGCTTCAAATAATATTCCGACACGTACAACAAAGCATTTATCGGAAACATAAAGCTTAAAAACGTATTTAAGAAGTTAATTCAAACTATTCTCAGGAAAACTCCTCGTGAAATAAAGCTTAAAAAATCTCGCAGTATTCCAAACTTTATCCATTTACTGAGACGAGATTGGTGTATATATTTATTTATACGGGCCATTTGGAGTCACAAATGTAACCAATAAGAACGCGAATGTCTAAATTATTGCTAACAAGATGGCAATCTTATTTGCATAATGCACGCATTTCTATCTCTTCCTTAACAATGAAAATTCTGTTTGAGGTAAATTGAAGCCCCATCGTGCGTTTAATAAGGTACAAAGCCCTTAAGGCTTTCTTTCTAAGAGAAGTTTATTTAAAATAACAAATTCAATTTGGCTTGTTCTTATCTATATGAACCCTAAGTGCTTGACAAATTGCTTATAAAACAAAAAGGTGTGACGAAATTGAAATACATATAATCAAATTTTAACACGGCTTAAGCTGACGAGCGTACGTGAAGAAAATGAACGAAGCAAAAGAGGTTAGTCTGGTAACAAATGGAAGTCCATATTATCATCTCATCTTCAAAATAACTTTACCTTTACAAGACAATCAACCGATAACTCAACAAAATGGCTATACGTTTATGTAGCGGCTGCTGACGCTACAAATTATAGACAAGGCACGATATTGTGTAAGTGCGGCGCGGCAGTCGTCTTCCCGCTCTTGTATAGTTAGGTCGTAGCTATGTAGTTTATTTATATAAATATTTCTGTGAGCAACTGGTACCAGTAAAGCATATTTATCTTTTCGTATTTTGGAGTACTTATTTTATCTCTTCACACAACACATCATCATACAAGAACCCCTACATTGGTGACCCAGACAAAGAAAACGCAACCTTCAGCAGCTTCTGCAACGCGGCATCGACGCACGTGCACATGATCAGCGGAATCAAATAAGTCGCATGTGCAGCGTGGCAACAGCGTGCAGCCAAGCAGCCTGGACAAGGAGACATCCTGGACTCATTGGAGACGACTCGCCCTTTTCACTACGACCGAAAGGGCTTACGACCTAACTGCGGAGAACACCAGAGTTAGGACACGTGGAACTTTTGAAGCATGGAACAGGACGATCTGCCGACAACAGCGACTATGGCAATATAGACAGCAGGAGAACCGGAGCGGCATACGACGGCGGCGGCACTCTGCAGGACAGTGCGTACGTCGAGGCACAAGGCGTAAGGCGTATTGACCTTGGTGGCGAGGCAGCATTCCGCACCAAGACGAAAAATACGCAGCATACTCCGAGGTAGTTTAACGACATGGGACCGGCGGTGGCACTCTACGGGACAGTGCACGCGTCGATGCGGCTGATCACACTTGGAAGCGAGGATGGATACCGCTCAGTGTTGGATAGCGCACCGTGTCATCCCTCATGACGGCCCAGGCAGTATATAGTGGAGATCGCTAGCAGAACTGACAACGTTTTTGCTTCTTCGTACGACCAGCTCTCTGTACAAGTGGTTTACGAAGAGCAAAAGGAATGTGATTAAAACGGCAACGGTCTTATTTATTGTGTTATTATTGTGTTTTGGCATCTTTCTTAGAGTAAATTAATAATTGTATCAATCTAAAAATAAATTCACTTAATTTATCGCTATAGAGTTCCATAAATGGTTAGTGTTTCTGCTAACTTTGCATTCTCCGAACTAGCGCTCCGGTAACTTGATGCGTAGTTACAATTGTTTACGATAACGTGATCCGAGCGCTAGCATGTACTTGTTGTTATTTTATAATGAAGCTATTATTTGTTGTTTTCTACTGATATTATTTAGTTATGTCTCTTTTTTATTGTTAAAAGTTTGTTTCGTTCTTTTTCTTTTTTATAAAGGGGGGAATATTGTAGCGGCTGCTGACGCTACAAATTATAGACAAGGCACGATATTGTGTAAGTGCGGCGCGGCAGTCGTCTTCCCGCTCTTGTATAGTTAGGTCGTAGCTACAAACAGCTATAAATAAACTACATAGTTTATTTATATAAATATTTCTGTGAGCAACTGGTACCAGTAAAGCGTATTTATCTTTTCGTATTTTGAAGTACTTATTTTATCTCTTCACACAACACATCAACATACAAGAACCCCTACAGTTTACATAATTCAAATAACATTATTAGACCTTCGGGAAATGCAATACGGATTTTAACAATTCTGAAGAAATATAATAAACTGAAATATAGCCCAATTTAATTAAAGTTTACGGCGCATTGCGTATTCACAACATCGGCAAGTTTAAAACGAAGGACATTTTTACGGTATTTACGTACATTCAAAAGGTCCGATACGTTATTAATTAAGAAGATATCGTGAGGTGTATGTCTGAGAGTTGTCCATAATCTTTTCGGAAGACATGTGAGGTCTGTCAACCCGTGCTTGGCCAGCCTGGTGGACGATGGTATAAGCCGTCTCAAAGTGTGAAGAGAAGAGGCCCGTGCCTTCGGGGCAGTTTATGTACAGGGATGGTATAATTCATGTAATAATATATTTTTATTACTTCCACTCATACTCGTATATACAGCTGTGATTGTAGTGGTCAATAATCTTAATCCATACAATAGGTATCACGAGGCATGCGTTGCCAATGCCTCGCCACATTCCGCCTCGAGCCGTTTGCAATTGAGTCACGTTTGAATCTTAATGAGCATTTACTCCCCAGAATAGCGTAATGTTGTGTTGTTTTAACCCTAGAAGCCCAATCATATTTCAATGGCTATAAAGCCTAATCATACGTCAAAATGACGTGTAAAAATAAAATCGCGTGTTTTTCCTATTGTTTCCTAGTTAACAATATTTTTTTGCATTAGTTATTAAAAATACAAGTTAAATAAAAGATAAAGTACATTTAATGATAATATACTCTTTATTAATTCAATCACAGTACTATCATTGAATCAAGGATAAATAAAATCAATTAAAATATAAAACTATTTTGTTTTCTTATAATTAGGTAATTATCACAAAACATTTTTTTTCAAAAATTTAGTAATCTGTAATAATATTTTATTACTAAAATAGAAAAAAACAGTCTATATAGACAGTCTTGACAAGTATCAATATTGTGTTCTCCGTATATGGCCTTTTGGCACGCTGCGCGTTGGTCATCTGCCTTTTTTTATATGAGCAAAGTCCGCAATAGCGTTGTTTTTTTTAGTTTTAGATCATCACTAGTAATCTCTGGAGGTGGTGGTACCAGTTTTTTTTTTATATTTGGTATATTGTCACGTACAGTCCTCTACAAAGTGGGTGCCTGTAGTCGTATTTGCATCCAAGGTGCCGTCAAATTAGTGCTTAATTTTTGTTGTTGACAATATTGCGACAAATTCGCGTTGGTCCTCTATTTGGACGAATAAAATTTATAACAGAAGTCCCTCAAATCGTACGTCACTTTAAAGTTGACCATACACGGTTATTCTTCCACGTATTGACCACTGAGGCAAGGTAAAGTGTGAAGTCGATGAAGTTACCTCAAGATTAGCCAATTCTAGAAAAGCATGGTTTTAAGGGTCCGCTTGTCTATTTGTTTGGCTTGCATCCTCAATGTGGTCTATCATCGTGTCTTCGTTTACACTCCTGACATCATCTTCATCTACACAACCTTCTTGCTCGGCGTCCGAATCCAGGGAGAACAGTCACCGTCATTTTCTAAAATTGAAGCTATTTTGTCCTGGTTTAGATGTCCATGGGACTCCATCTTATATTTAACCCACCAATATAATACTATATTATGACAAATGTGTCTAAATAAGACAGATAACTCAAATAAACCACAACAAAAGAAAGTTGAAACAATTACAAAAGTTACGCAAAGCCCAATCATACGCCGAAATGACGTGCAACATCATCATTCTACCAGAATGGCGGCACTTACCGAGATGACACAAACGTGTCCTGCGAGGTCCTGACGGCCACTGAGTTGTTTCGGGAGTTTAAAGCGATCCGATGGTAAACGGAAAAGATATAGAGGGATTGGGCTTCTAGGGTTAACATTGACGCAAACAAATGATAATGTTAATCATATACATAACTTTCGTAGGACATTCGTCGACCAAATTGGTGACGTATTGAAAAACGGAAAGCACCCGGAACGGGCCAGCATGTATGAAAAGAGAAATGAATGTAGAGGGAGTGCGTGAGGTTTATAAGGAAAGAAGCAAGTGGCGTTCAGTTGTCTATGCCTACCCCGACGGGACTCAAGCCTTTTGGCTTGAGTACATGTATGTATGTATGTATAAAATAAATACAAAATAATAATATAAATATATAAAGCTGTGACGAACAACATTATTGAAAGACCCATAAAATCTTTATCATTTAGTGATCCAGTAAGTACACAAAATGAATAAGAACTAAGCCAACACATTTTTTACACGGCGAAAGAGGCAGCTGTTGTGTTTTCAACTGACAGCTTCTGTTTATGTCTTCTTTCAGTTTCTGGCAAACGCCACTGGGCGCTTTTTGAAGTAAGCAAGATAAGCAACTAGCCGCTCCGTTGTTTCAAGGGACAAAACACCCTTTTTTCCAAATCCGTTGCTTGCTCCAAGGGACAAAAGTCCTTTTTTTTCTGAAGCCGTAGACTGCGCACAAGTAACTAATGTTCGTTTTATTAAAACTTAACGAATTGCGCTATATTATATATCGATAGACGCGTAATGAAGTGAGCTTTTGAATGATACCAAATTACACCAAACAATATATATATATAGTCCACGCAAGGGCAGTATAATGAAAATTAGAAATATTTTCCCGCCATTTTTGAGCGCGATTTTATATTTCTGACATATTCCTTTTTCTCGTCGTTTTTTATTAAGGAAGGTATATAAGTATTATACACGATTAGAAAGGTTATTTAATTTACTTTTAGAGGAAATAAATATAATTAAAAGAAACATTTTAATTTTAAACATAAAAAATAAAACAAAGAATTGATTGTTAATTGCCGCCTATTTCCGTATTTTATTTTTTTAAATACCTTTTTATGTTATATATCTGATTCAAACCTACATAAGTTTCTTAACAATTAGATTTCCAAGCAAATGAACCATTTCCGATAAGAATTACTCTTACTGGAATGTGCACAGTTGTTTAATTTTTCCCGCTAAAAATAACCTGAATATCCGCAACATTTTTCGATAATCAATATGTAATGTGTTTACTTATATACTCATAATAAAAAATAACACAGAGCATAAATGTAACCTTATCGACATACATATGTATTTACATTCAATAAAAAAGAAATGCCGTTTTTTTCGACAATTGTTTGTAAAAATCTCTTATTTAAAGTAATACACAATATTTATTATTTTTTTGCTGTTACTTCATAAATAATTAGTTTATTTACAATAAAAACATAAAAGTATCTTATATAATTATAATATTTGTTTACAATGATGTTTTTAATCCATAATTACGCCCCGCGTGCAAAATGCAAAGTCAGCGAAATAATATTTTTTTTCACATGCTAATATCTTAATAATTTTTCCAGCAAGTATTGCTATAATTTTATATATTTGTTAACATAATATTACCAGGTATATAACAAAGCAAAAGGAACCAAGGTAAAACTCGTATTGTTATCACGATAAGCAATTTTTTTGACTAAGTCGTAATTGTTTACATACCATATGATTCGGCCCCTCGCATAAAGTAAAAACTTCATTCAAACGTAGTGTATTTGGGATCATATGAAAGAATAATTCATTTACTTGAACAAAAACATAACTTTAACACCCTCACGCTACAAACGAATAAACAATGACTGATTTATTGAGCTTGCCCGTCAAGTGCTCGCGACGCGTTGAGATGTAAGCACTTGGGATTTTTTAGGTACCTACGCGAAACGACGGAGCGGCTAGATGTCATATACTTATGAAATAAAATGAAAAACGATTTATTGCTCCCACAACATAATAAAAAAGTACATTAAAAATACAAAATAAAAAAATCATTACACTTATAGTTACAACGCGAGCGCAGTTACGTACGGAGTGGTTAATTTTACATTACAATAATATAAAAAGAAATATTAGATCAAGTCCTATGTCCAACACACGGCGCTTCTGGCGGCACGCCTGTGCGCTCGCCGCCAGAAGCTTTTATAGTAAACAAGTTATCGTTTATCTGTACCAGTCCTTATTTTCTGAAACGTGTTCAATTAAATGCCTGAGTAAAGTTCGATGTTTCAAAATGTAAATAATTATTGCAAAGTTAATGCTATTGCCCACAGAATAATTATAGTAATAAGTATCAAACTTTTCAGACGAAAAGTTTTATTTTTGTGTTCAGTCAATGATCAAATTAATCTTCTAAGAAATGAAACAAGCTAGCTTAATTAGGGACATAACGGTTCTAAATAGGCCCTTAAGTCGGCATTAATGGTATAAGCATTCATTTTTATGTCCATCCTTTTTGAGGAAGCTATTCCCTTGTAATAATTATTAGTGTCACTTGTTTAGAGGCAGAGTTTGTTTTTCAAAAGTATAGGTGCTTCGTAATTGCTGCCAACTTTTGCGGAATATGGAGAAACGAAATTAGTTTTGCGTACGCATTAAACCTTCGCGCCGCGTACATATTTATTTTTGCTTTTTTAATTGCCGAGCGTTTTACGATGCGCGTCGTTTTTAATGTACAGTCGCGGTCTGAAAGTGTTTACCACCTTAAAGGTAGAATTCCGTGCATCGCGATCGATCGCAGCCGCGCGCGGCCTACGACTGTCGTCGATCGCTCGCGACAATAGTCAAAGTATGAAAATGTATGGCACCGCTGCCGAGGCTCGCGACTGACGCGCGCGGCCGACGAATGTCGTGAGCCGCGCGCGGCAGTGTCTTGAAATTAGTAGTAATGAAAAAAAAGATCGGAAGTTTTGCCGACTGTACAGGTTGTAAAAAACCCTTAACGAAAACTGAAATCCCATGTTGTACCAATCACTACACACATTTTCTACTTCGGCACCATACCAGGGAAATTACTGGTTCAGAAGATATTGAAGCTCAAAGTTAGTATGGAATTTTTCTAATTCGGTACAAAATCGATACATTTACCCCGCCAATATGTTCTTTAGATGCCTATGCCTAGATAGATAGAATTGCGGTTTAAAAAATGAGAAAACTTTAAAAAAATAAAACGTTTCCCAGGTATTATTTTTGGTTAGTATGACTTGGCATGATGTCCATAACGAGTAGACTTCGGCTTGGTGATGGGTCTCTGTATAAAAACAATTCAATTTTGTATTATCGTTCCAAACTTCCAACATTTTTTTTCATTAGGTACAATATAATTGCTTTTGAATCAATATTTGCTAGTATCCTTTTTCATTTCTGCTTTTAAAGATAGGATCGATTGGTACTCTAGTTTCATAATATAGCAACAGCAGCTCGTCATTCTCCTCTTCTTCTTCAAGGATGTCAATTAGCATTTCGACCATGATTTTGACTTCGCTAGACACACGTCTAGAGGGAACTGACGAACAACATCTACTAATTTCAAGACACTGCCGCGCGCGGCTCACGACATTAGTCGGCCGCGTGCGTCAGTCGCGGGCCTCAGCAGCGGTGCCATACATTTTCATACTTTGACTATTGTCGCGAGCGATCGACGACAGTCGTAGGCCGCGCGTGGCTGCGATCGATCGCGATGCACGGAATTCTACCTTAAGGCTTATAATTGCATGAAGACATCAATGACACAAGGACGACGATATTGTACTAGGCAACGAATCTATGATAACATGCGTTGCGTAGCAACTGGTGTCAGTAACGATGTATTATTCCATATTTATAATATACGTTCATTTAATTACAAGCGTGATATTTACACTGAAACTAAAATATTTGTAGTCTTCAAATAATGTAATTGTAAACTTGCTATTTACGATTTTGGTATTTGTAATTAATAAGTTTATCAAATGACTTTTACATTGACAGATTATAATAAAAGGGATGGCGAAAATACGACATCCTGAATATAAAACCTTTTTGAAAAAAATACAATATTTATATCGTCTAGCGTAAGACTGCCTCGTTGGTCTAGCGGTAGTGCATACGATAGCTGATCATGAGGTCTCGGGTTCGATTCGCGGGTCGGGCTCGGCAAATGTTGCTAAGGTTTTCTGTTAAGAATTTCTTAGTGACAAATTATTAGAAATTTCTGTCAAGAAATTCTTAATTAGCTCGAAGTTGGCGGTGTTTCACCCCCGTGCATCAGAAAGCACGTTAAACAGTCTCGGCTGTCATGATCTATGGCAGTCATTAGTGGGAAGTCAGTGCCCTAAAATATACCTACTGACTACTGGTCTAACCTTAGAATGATGTTAGATGGCAGTCGCTCCGTGTAAAAACTGATATTCAGACAAATCTCGGTAGACCAGTTATAGCAGGCCCTGGGCTCCGAAGCGCAAGCTTGGTATGCAACTAAGAAAATGCTAGGGTGATGATGATGATGATATCGTCTAGCGAAAATCAGACTGTGAGCTATAATGATAATATTATTTCAGCTCTTTGTTGCACTGTTTAACTTGCCATTTTATAACAATAAGTGTTTTTATAATAATATTAAAATACAGAACTTTTACAGCAAAATAAATGCAATTCTGTCTTTATGGCAAATTATTTCATCGACCTAAAAATATTCATACTCTTTTTGTTTGAATCGCTGCCTTACCAGTGATTGAAAAGTAATAAGTACTCAGATATAGCATTTTAGACCTTGCTGAACCCAGCGTGACAAAGAATGTAATTTGAAAAGTGGTAAACATTTTTAGACCGCGATCGTACTTAGACGTGTACTTGCTCACTCAATCATAAATTTCTGTTACACATTTAAAGAAATTCCGTGTACTTAACGTTAAAATGTTTTCGAGACGTTCATCAAGAAAGTTGGTGATAACGTAAATTTTACTTTTAATTTTATCATCAACAACTCGTCACGCCTCGCTTAGGGACTTATGTACTATATCTTTTACGAATGTTTTGGCATCGAAGTTATCGAAGTACCTACCCTGGTTAATTTCATTCCCTCCTCTCCGAGTAAAACTGAAAGCAATTATCATTGTCTTTATTGTTATTTTTGCCCACAAAGTGGATAATTTTAAACCTAACCTTTAAAGGTTAAGAGAATTATTTAAGATAGTAATGATATACTGATTAAATAATCATCCTCTTCATCATCATCAGCTTGCGGTAGTCCACTGCTGGATATAGGCCTCTCCAATGCTTAAACACCATGTTAAAAATCAATAATTATTTACATCAATATACAAAAGCTGTCACAAACGCACTGACAACATACAAAATCTTAATAACTACTTGATCTCTGAAGAACATCCACTGGCCGTTCTAGCTGTTTACTGGTACAAGCGGGTAGCAACACACCTGCTGAAAGTTTCGCGCCGAACGTTCAGCGACTGAACTATTAGTCGTAGCATTCGACTAGTCTGACACACTAAACGCGCGGAACAGTCTGCATTATGTGACAGTCGCGGCTAACAATCGGGCGTGTTACGTTCCGCCCGATATGATGCATGAGGGAAGGTGCCGCACCGCGCTGAATGCCACGTTATTTTGGCTGATATTTCATAGGTAAATAATATATAGTTGAAAAACACTAGTAGCGTATTAACCGCACGTTCTGCGCGGTAGGTGAACCGCAGATGTGTCACGATACTAAGAGACGTTAGCTAAGAACTGATAAAATTTGTCATCATCGGCCCTGTATATAAACTGTCCCACTGCTGGGCACGGGGCTCATGCTCATGTCTTTCGAGAACATTGTGGAGAACTCTCAGACATGCAGGTTTCCTCACGATGTTTTTCTCCACCATTTAGCAAGCGTTAATTAACAATTAAATACGGACATAACTTAGAAAAGTAATTGTGCGTGCCGTGGATTCGAACCCAAGACCCCTGCGTAGCAGAAAGTCTCTCAACTGGGCTATCGCTGCTATAAAATTTGTGTTTAGGATAAATAGCAACCAATACCTAAAGATGATAAGAAATCTATAAAAACAAGATAATCCCTTGAGCAAAACACTGTACCTTATTAACTTCCACATCCACAAACATCTTAAACACATGAAACCATTACTGTCATCTCATGATAGCTCATTAATGTTTATAATAATAATGCGATTGCTCCTGTGAATTAATAAGAGCGCCGAGAGCGGTTTGCGAGAGGTAATCACTAGCCGGGAATTCAATTAGAATTAGCATCTCCTGGCTAATGTTGGCATTAACGATCGATTTCACTCGCAATAGAGTGATATTTAGAATTGAAGACGATGCAGCTAAATGAATCCATTATTAGTTTGTTTATCTTTAGTAAAAGTTTTTTTATATATTTTCCGTTGCAGTAGCAACGGAAAATAAACGCGAAAGAAATGCCGGATCTTGCTAGAAAAAATATAAGCACTTTTACTTGAAACTAGAATGCCAGGTACTTACTCTTAAACGTGGTATTTCTGAAAATGTACTTGAGATTATCTCGTGCATAACAGCGCAGCTGAACAGCTTTCTATTGTGTTTTTCTGGTGTAAGGATACCTTCAAGTAGTAGATACTGTGATATCAAACGAGGAAGGCATAATCTAATAATTTATTGGCATGCAACCTCGGGGTCACTCAGAGGGCGATGGAGAGAGCTATGCTCGGGGTTTCCCTGCGAGATCGAATCAGAAATGTTTATATTACGTGTTTTGACTTTGGCATACTAGAAATTGGCATATTTGTTAAGAAGCAGCAAAAATTATTTCCCAAAGTCAGTGAAAATTATAAATATAGTACAAGGGATCCTACAAAACTACAGATGGAGTTTTGTAGAAGCACTTTTCATCATCGGAATTACCAAATTATGTCTTTTAAAGTATACAACCATATAACTCGATCTTTTAGAGAGTTACCAATTTGCCAATTTAAATCCAAATTAATACAATGGCTAATCGAAATGTGTTTTTATACGATTAAGGAATTTTTCGACTTTTAAATCAATTCAAATTATTATTGACAATATAAGTGACATTCTATATTACTTGTATACCTATTATCTATATATTTGTTTTAATTATTATAACTATTGTTTTAACATGGTATGACATGAATTATTTCCCTTATGACATTGTCTCCATATAAATTAATGATATTCGTATTATAATCAAAATAATTGTATAATCATGAGTAATTAATCTTAAATCTAACTATTTAATTTAGCTGAGATGCTTGTTATGTAAATTTTCGCATGCCTGACAAGTGAGAGATGTGCAAAGAGCTTTATTGTTATTATTTACCACCTAAGTAATGTAAACCACATCTCTGGCAAAATAAAATTTTCATTTTCGCCTCGCTACTTAACACACGTAATGTGGTTTTGATTTCCCCACGGGACATGTAGTTGTAGACTGCTCTGGAACGCACTGGAACTTCTTTTTCTGCTGTTCAAATATCTATTTATAAAGTCTGCTGCGACACGGTAATATACTGCACATTAGTCGTATAACTAAATCTAAAGAACAATGCCCATTTTGCTTAGAGACGCCGGCCCAGGTGTGAACCGTCAAAAATCGTAGTAGTTGTTATTGCATTCGATAAAAGAGTGTTTAACTAGAATTTTGAGATCGATTAGAGGTCGGCCACATTCATAGCTTTATCACAAGAAGTACTTTTTTATGCTAAAAAAACATTAGGTGTGTACGTACTTTTATTAGGATAGTTACAGTATTTCGTAGTTTTGAGTAGAAAGGAATGAGTTAATCATTTGGTAAGGGTAGAAATCCGAAAGAAATAGCCAGAAGTCGTAAAAGATCCACAAACATTCTCAATGCGCACGGGCAAATAACAAACATAATGAAATAAATTGACTATGACATTATTGACATTTACTAACAGTCAAAAAAGTGTTGCCATTTTGCAGGTTTTAAATGATATTGATTAATCGATATAGATTTCGGACAAGGTTATCAATCTATATATTTGTTTCAAAATCGAAGTTATTTGTAGTTAATCGCATATATTCTTTAATAATACACATAATACAAATGTTTAAGGACCACATAAAGATTTGATAGTCACTAAAATCATTTTGAGTAGAGAAAATGTGAAATCGATTAAGATAATCGATTTAATATTATGAATTCTTTACTGGCAATTTCTGATCTATTACGTGTTGGCTATTTAGACGTTAACACATCTTTTTAAAACTATTTATTGATTAACGCCTATAAATTAAGTTATAAATAAAAACTCTATCGTGCTTTTCATGAGTTCCAAACTAGGCCAGAAATGGGCATTGTTCTTTAAATCATAGATACATTCTTCTCAATAAATCCTTCCATTGCCACACAATGCTAATATGCCGTAAATTGGCAGAGACTTATGTGTAGCAGTGAACTACAAAAAGGCTACCTATATACAGATGAAAATGCTGTAGACTCCAATAGTTGCTAGTGAACTAACTGACTGGAAAATTACTCGCATTTAGTTTAATCTAAGCCTTACATGGTGTCGAATAATCACTAATGGAGATAGAATAACATTCGGAATCCAAAACCTTGTTTACTTATAGGTTAAGCGATTTTATGCCTAAAGGCTGATAAAAAATAGAGACGCAATTCGCATATGGTGTGGTCAGATTAATGAATATACAGGAAGACAGCGATAAGCGTGGTCAAGTGATATTCTCTATATTATAAGCACTCACTCTGACCCAAACTAGAAACCATATCGTTTAAATATGTTTGTGAGGTTTTGATATGGTTCGGAACGTATTTATTTCAATAATTTCAAAGCTCGCTTGTGGGCTTAACGGGATTAGCTATTTTCCGCAACATATCACCTGTGCCTTACAACCAAGCTACTAGCAACATTTCCAATATTAAATTATTTTGAGTACAACTCAAGATATTTTATATCATAGGGACGGTAAATAGGGACGGTAGATAGGGACGGTAGACCAGCTGCAGCCAACCTGATAGTATGCTGCCAAAATTCTAATTAAATCCCATAGACACCAATGCTGCCAGACAGGCCTCATGACAACAGGTTGGGAAACACGTTACGATTGATGCGAAATAGTTTGCAAATTATTCTCTCAGGAAAAAATCACAAAGCACATATAATATTTGTGTAAGACCTTTCTAACGTTTTCTCGCACAATGTACCTACAAGACCATTTTAAGAAATATTTTCTCATGTAGGTGTTTGTTGGCTGGACTCATTGATTTAAAATTTTATGTCACAGGTGTGAGGCGAGTTCGAAATATATAACAATGGTAAACTCATCATCATCATTGGCCACTATATCTTGACAGATGATTGTTGCAGTGTTGTGTTTAGCTGCTGCGAAGGCACTTTTTTCTGTGGCTAAATAGCCCTATGGCAGCTCGGCACATTTTTCCACAAATGTCGCAGACAAATGTTGAGTCCACGGGAAGTGAATTAGTGGCTCGAAACCTTCTACGCTTCAGGTCGTCTAGCCAGTCTGTGTCTGTGTGTCTCCACGTTTTAGGTCCCTATGCCATTCTGGCTTCATCACGGCTCGTGCTTCCCAAGTCTTAGTATCAATGGAGAAGCTTTCCATGTCACGCTTGCAGGAGACTTTGAAACGAAGAAAGGGTCGGCCAACCGGTCTCTTTACTTCGACAATCTGCCCTAGCATGACCTCTCGTGGCATTCTATCGGAGTACATTCGGTGTACGTGGCCCAGCCAGCGGAGTTGTCTCTGTTTTAATAAAGCCGTAATACTGGCGCACTTCGTCTTTGAAAGAACAGCTGCGTTAGTAACCCGATCCCTCCATGTAACACCCAGTATTGTCCGCAGACATCACATGTGGAAAGTGTTTAAACGGCGTTCTTGTTTGGAATATGTTGTCCACGTCTTTGATGCGTATAGCACTATACTAAGAACACAAGTTTGGTACACTAGGATCTTGGTAGCCATTGTTAGCTTAACATTGTTCCAAAACCACCCAGAAAGCTTCCCGAAAGTTGTTGATTCCTTCCAATTCGAGTGTCTATCTCTTTGTTGTTGCAGAGATTTGATGTTGTGGTAGATCCGAGGTAGAAGAAGCGATCTAAAACTTGGAGAACCACTTGGTCAAGGACAATTTTAGGTGGCAAAGCTGCGCCTTGAACCATAACGACAGTTTTCTGGGTGCTTACGCTCATTGAAAACATTTGGCATGCGTGACCTAGCCTGCAAACTAGCTCCTGAAGTTCTGCTTCCGTATTGGCGACAAGTGCAGCATCATCAACATATAGAAGTTCACGGGCCAATACATTGTAACGCCTTGTAGTGGATTTTAAAAGGTTAACGTTAAAGAGTCTCTGTTGAGACATGCACTCAACAGCAATTACGAAACGTCGCCACGGGGTCTGCGGTGCGGGGCGAGTGGATGGCTCGCCGGCTCGTGCGCCGCTGTCATCGACAATCAGCTGTTACATGTCATTACGATCAGACGCTCTCGCGCAACCTAAATACTTAAATCTTGTTTGTTCCGTTGTAGACGCGACTATAATATTGTACAAGTAAACCTCAATCATTCAGTACTTCACCTAATATAACACAAGTATTACAGTCCACTGCAGTTTTATTCCACACTACAATCTTTCTTCGGGAACCAGCACAACGACGCCACCCCATATGGTCCTTTCACCGTTACGAAGAAAGAAATTTGAATATATTCAACGGAGTACCCACAGAGGAGCTGTACAGTGGCTTCAAGTCGTCTTATCCTGCGATTGTTGGATTTCTTGAAGAATTTGGCCGTTGGGACGTCACGAATTGACACGGGAGAACATAGCCGTCTTTGTTGATTTGTACCCAAGTCAAAGGAAAGGATACCTACGCAGGACTGCGGGACAGGAACATCAGTGGTTTGCAACATAACTTATGAGATCGTTCTATTTTCCTTATTTATTCATATTGTCTAATGACAATGTGGTAATAATTTACCACATCACATCACACTTCACATTATCATATTTCATCCCATAAGCTTAATCATTTATTCATATTGTCATTCCATTCTATTCATTTTCATTTCACAAAATATTGCAAGTTATTCAAATACTGCAAGTAATTTTCACATATTGGTTATTCATCTTGTTTTTGGGCGCTGTTCATCTCTTCATATGTTCATAAGTAGTTGAAACATTCATTTTCATTCGCATATTTCACTTCATTTAAATGAATTTATAGTAGATAAATTTAAATACTTACATGGTTACAAATATTGCAAGTCATTGTCACACATAGGTCATCCATTTTGTTTCATACCCTCATACATTCATATGTAGTTATAGCATACATTATCATTAAAATATTTCATTTAATTTTAATAATTTAACAATAACTATAGATTTTCACAAGATTTTTTTTAGACAGCAAATCTTTTGCAGGATATCTTATTATTTTAGTTGAAAGGAGTGTTGAACATTGATGAGTTAGGCTTTTTGTGCACTTTTCTCATACTTTCCTTTCTTGTAAAAATATTTTTTCCTGCTTGCTAGTTCTTACTATCTTTGCAACATGTCAGACGCTAAAGGCTTAATTAAGAAACGTGCTTCTATTAAGGCTAAGCTTACTCAATTTGCATCTTATTTAAATATATCACAGTCTTGTGAAAAACTAAGTGATACTCAAATAGTTGAGGTTGAATACCGTCTCAACATATTTGAGAACTTATATGTAAAATATGATGTATTACAGTGTGATCTGGAGGCACTGGTGGACGATCCCAGCGAGCAATATGCGGAGCGTGAGGAGTTTGAGAAGCAGTTCTACAGTTTGGTGGCTACTACGCGCCAGTTGATCACCAGCACTCGCAGTATTCAAACGGGAGACTCAACGTCCGAGGTGGATTCTTGTTCTAATCACACACACAAACATAACTCTATACCTATATTGATTTGCCAAAGTTTTCGGGCAGCTATCATGATTGGTTAGAGTTTAGGGATACATTTACATCTATAATACACAGTAATGACAGCATTAACAAAATCAATAAATTACATTATCTCCGTGCTTCCTTAAAGGGAAGTGCTTCTCTTGTTTAGATTTCAGTTCGGAGAACTACGACGCTGCCTGGAAGTTACTTTGTGAGAGATATGACAACAAGAGACTGCTTGTCAACAATCATGTACAAGCTCTCTTTAATGTGAACCCTATCACTAAAGAGTCAAGTAAGTCGTTACGTCACATAATTGATACAACAAATAAAAATCTTAGAGCTTTATCTACACTTGGGCAACCAGTTCAACACTGGGATACACTTATAATTTATATTATGGCAAATAAATTGGATCAGGTGACAAACCGTGAGTGGGAGGAGCATAGAAACTCTCTGACTGAATCTCCAAGATTAAATGTTTTTATTAATTTTCTCAGTAACCGATCTGATTTATTCGAAACACTTGAGGAGTCTAAGTCTATCAAAACAAAGGGCGAGGGTTACAATGTTAATAATAAATTAAATAAATGTTTTATTGCTTGTACAGAAAAACCTAAACATAAATCTTTATGGTGTCCATTGTGTAAACAGGATCATTATGTATTTACATGTGAGATATTCAAGTCACTGCCAGTACAGGTTCGAATAAAAAAGGCTCATGGTTTTAAGGTACATATGTCTTAACTGTCTTCGACCAGGCCATGATGCTAGTAAGTGCAAGCTAGGACATTGTAAATATTGCAATGAAAAGCACAATACCTTGCTTCATATTGATAGTGATAGTGACCTCTCTAACACTCAAAACATTGCCTTGTCAGCTAATCACTCTGCTTCATCTCGCATAATTTTGCTTTCCAGAGCGCTCGTGCAGGTGATGGACTCAAAGGGGAGCTATCACACTACTCGAGTCTTGCTGGACAACGTGAGCACGGCTAACTTCGTGTCTAGTGACTTTTTCCGTAAGCTTCATATTTCTACCTACCATGCCGAGTCTAAGGTAATAGGTATTAATTATCAATCTTCTAGTTGTTCGCAAGGTTGTTCGATCTCCTTAAAATCACTCAATAGTGATTATGAAATCAACATTGGGTGTTTTGCCCTACCGAAGGTTTCGTCATACATACCAAAGTGATTTGTTGATACGAGCAACATACATATACCTTCGACCATTCGTCTAGCCGACCCTCAATACTACATTCCGTCTTCGATCGACATCCTAGTCGGCGCGGAGGTATTTTGGGGTATCATAGGCGCGAATCGGGTCACTTTAGGTAAAAACAAGCCTTCTTTGTTCGAGTCAATGTTAGGCTGGCTTATTTCTGGTGCTTTAATTCAATCGAATTCATGTCCACATGTTAGCACGATTTTGGGAATTAGATTCGGTAGATTCCAAACATAAATATACTGCTGAAGAGCGGGCTTGCGAACAACTTTTCGTAGACACCACGACTCGCAACCCTGATGGTCGATTTGTGGTAAACATTCCTCTCAAAGAGTCACCTCATGTTCTAGGCGACTCCTATGCAATGGCTAAACGTAGATTTCTTTCACTGGAACGGCGTTTAGCTAGGGATTCTCATTTTAAAAGGCTGTATGTCGATTTTATGAACGAATACATACAATTAGGTCATATGACTCTAAGCAATAATCATACACCTAACTCTACACCTTCTCATTTCCTGCCTCATCATGGCGTTTTGAAAGAGTCAAGCTCTACTACGAAGTTGCGGGTAGTGTTCGATGCTTCGGCTGTAACCACTTCAGGCAAGTCATTCAACGCTATTCAAATGGTCGGTCCAACTTTGCAAGATGATTTGCTGTCAATTTTGCTGCGGTTTCGTCAACATAGGATAGCCGTTAGTGCAGACATCGAGAAGATGTACAGACAGACGTGGCTTAGTGATGTACATCGACCTTTGCAACAAATTTGGTTGTGGGAAGACCCAAATCATAAATTGAAGGCGTACACTTTGAATACAATCACCTACGGCAATACCTCATCCCCTTTCTTGGCGACTAGATGCTTAATTGAATTGTCTAGGATGAGTTCCGACCCAGCGATAGCCTTTACCATAGCGCATGATTTTTATATGGATGATTATCTGTCGAGTTACTCGTTTGTTCTAGAAGAAATAAACAAGTGTCGTCAAGCCGTGGATACTTTGCAGTCTGCAAAATACAAACTTCGCAAGTGGAAGTCCAACTCGAGTGAAGTTTTGCAGGCTCTTTGCAATGACCACAACGCCTCAGACCTTGTTAATCTTAGTGACGATAGTCATAATAGGTCGAAAACATTAGGACTTAATTGGAGGTGTTCGACTGATATACTAACCTTTTCTATAAATTTGTCTTCCACTGATAGAGCTACAAAGCGTCAAATCTTGTCAGTCATTGCTCAAATTTTTGATCCATTTGGCTTAGTGGTTCCTTGCATTGTGGAAGCAAAAATAATAATGCAACAGCTTTGGCTTTCCAAATGCTCTTGGGATGAACCTATTCCTGTAGAGATTAATAATACTTCGAGTGTGTTTCAAACCACTCTACCTCTTCTCAACAATTTTGAAATACCCCGATGGATTTCATGTGAGTCGCCATCTTCAGTTCAGCTTCATATTTTCAGTGACGCATCCGAAAAGGCTTACGGTGCTTGTGTCTATGTCCGCAGTACATCGAGGTATGGAGAGGTCAGCGTGCATCTTCTTACTGCAAATAGTAGAGTTGCTCCTATTACCTAGGCTCGAACTATGTGCTGCATTACTGGGTACAAGGCTTCATCTTAAAGTTCGTCAGTCACTCACATTGCATATTGATGAAGCAGTATTTTGGTGTGATTCAACCATTGTGTTGGGCTGGCTATCTGCATCACCCATACAGCTTAAAGCCTTTGTCCGTCATCGCGTTTCTGAGATTCAAGATTCTGTTGGTGGTAATACTTGGCGTTACGTTCCTTCACTTGAAAACCCCGCAGACCTTGCTTCGCGCGGATTTAGAGCTGACAAACTGCTGTCTTCTTCTTTGTGGTGGTCAAGTCCTTAGTTTTTACACAAAGAACCTTCTTCATGACCTCTGTTTCCTGAGTTGAATTTTGGAGACAAGTCATATTTACCAGAAATTGTTACATCTCATCATGTTGATACTACGGATGCTGTCGACAATTGGATTACATTACTATGTAAGAGGTATTCTAGTTTCAGTAAATTACAGCGCGTGGTCGCACATATCATGCGTTTTATAAATAAATGTAGAAAGAACTCTATAGAGTGTGGTCCTCTCACAAACAGTGAGTTGACTACGTCATTACATTTCTTACTCAGACATAGTCAACAGGAGTCCTTTTCTGAGGAATATAAACTATTAACCTCAGATAAATCACTGCCTGTCAAAAATAAATTACTTTCATTGTCGCCATTCATAGATAAATCTTGTAATTTGATTCGGGTCGGTGGTCGATTAAACAATTCATTTTATGATTTTAATGTAAAACATCCAATACTTTTATCTAGTACTCATATTATTTGTGTCCTAATATTTAATATGTATCACCTGCGCCTTTTGCATGCTGGACCGCAACTCTTACTTGCTACGATACGCCACCATTACTACCCTGTGGGTGGTAGAAACTTGGCTGAAAATGTTTCCCAGCAATGCGTAAAATGCTGTAGGATTAAAGCTACGACTGTCCAACCTGTCATGAGTTGTCTTCCACCGCAACGCTTACATTTAGAGTTCCCTTTCTTAGATACAGGGGTGGATTATGCTGGTCCCATAATAATAGCTGACCGCAAGGGTAGAGGATGCAGACTCATCAAGTGTTTTATTTGTGTATTGTGGGCTTAGCAACAAGAGCGTTCCACCTCGAACTCGTGTCAGATCTCACGAAAGACGCCTTTTTGGCTGCCATGAATCGCTTTATTGCTCGCAGGGGGAAGCCTCGTAATATTTACTCTGATAATGGTACTACTTTTGTTGGCGCTAATATGATGCTAGGCTATAATGAGCTAGCTAGTCTGCTTTCACAAAACCTAGACTTTAATGATATTGACCCCGGTATCAACTTTTCATTTATACCTGCATACACACCCCACATGGGGGGATTGTGGGCATCGGCAGTCCAATCTACCAAGTACCACCTCAGGCGTGTCTTGGGTTTAATAAATTTAACTTTTGAAGAGATGGCCACATGCTTGATACAAGTTGAAGCCATACTAAATTCGAGACCCTTAACTCCCTTGTCCAATGATCCTTCAGACCTGGTCCTTTTGACTGACACTTCCTCATTGGACGCTCACTAATCATGTTGCCACATCCACAGATTCAAAACGTTAACATCACCAGCTTGCAACGGTTTTGTCGCATAGAATACTTGAAACAACACTTTTAACATCGGTTTTCCCATGAGTACATTCTCTGGCTTCAACAGAAGTGGCGCCGGTCGTCTGGTGAACTTAAAGAAGGGACACTCATCGTCATTAAGGACAAAGGTTCACCTCCTCTAATGTGGCTTCTAGGACGAATCATCCATGTCCTACCTGGCAGAGATGGCATCAATAGGGTCGCCGACATCCGGACTCGCAAGGGTGTCATTCGGCGCGCTTCTAACACAATCTGCCCTCTTCCAGTCACTGCTGTTGAAGACTCTTCAACCGGGGGAGTATGTTGAGACATGCACACAACAGCAATTACGAAACGTCGCCACGGGGTCTGCGGTGTGGGGTGAGTGGACGGCTCGCCGGCTCGTGCGCCGCTGTCATCGACAATCAGCTGTTACATGTCATTACGATCAGACGCTCTCGCGCAACCTAAATACTTAAATTTTGTTTGTTCCGTTGTAGACGCGACTATAATATTGTACAAGTAAACCTCAATCATTCAGTACTTTACCGAATATAACACAAGTATTACAGTCCACTGCAGTTTTATTCCACACTACAATCTTTCTTCGGGAACCAGCACAACGACGCCGCACCAGTCTCCCGTCCTTTCTTGTATGCAGATGAACCCCGACATCGCAATTATCAAAGGAATAGTAAGCAAAGCCGAAAAAAATATTCCAAAAAGCGTTGGCGCCAGGACGCAACCCTGTCTTACGCCACGATTCATGTTGAAAGCCGCCGAAGAATCACCATCGAACATTACGGTGCCTTTCATGTTGTTGTGAAAGGCACGTATCAGACACAGTAAGGTTGGTGGACACCCGATTCTGGTTAGGATGTCGTAAAGGCCTTGTCTGCTGACAGTATCAAAGGCCTTATTCAGATCCACAAAGGCCATATATAAGGGTACACGATGTTCTCGACACTTTTCCTGTAGCTGAGGCAGAGTGAATATCATATCGTTTGTGGATCTGCCAGCTCTAAATCCACATTGGGACTCCGGGTAAATTCTTGCTGCAAGGGCCACCAGCCTTTTTAAAACCACCCTAACGAATACCTTGCCAGCGATGCTTAGGAGCGATATTCCTCTGTAGTTATTGCAGTCACCTCTGTCGCCTTTGCCCTTGTATAGTGTAACTATATTTGCATCACGCATGTCTTGAGGTATTGTGCCTTCCTGCCAGCATCTCAGCAAGATCTGGTATAACGGCAAAAAAACACACACTCTATCCTAATGATTTCGGCGAGCAGGTTATCACCGCCAGCACTCTTGCCCAGTTTTAAACCCCTGAGCGCAGCTCTGAATTCAGTCGGAGTGGGAGGCTCATCCAGATCTAGCATGATCGGGTAATTTGGTAGGGCACCTAGTGCTTCTGACGCAATGCTGATCTCCTGTGTGTGAGTATAGATTGAAGTTGTTGCTGTTTATCAGTGATGGGGTTTCCATTGAGATCTTTAATACACGCTCGCTTTCTAACTGTTGGCCCGATTGCTTCCTTTATACCTTGGTACATGCCTCGAAAATCTCCAACGTTCTGGCACTTTTGAATTGATTCACAAAGGTTGGTCCAAAACTAGTTGGCGCAATGCCGAGTTATGCGCTGTAAAGCTCCCTTAGCGGCCTTGTAGTCGGTTTCGGCCCGTCGATTCCTGGGACTGGTCATAGCTCATATGTGGGCCTTACGTTTTGCTTCGATGTATGGGCGCAGTTTATATTCGTATTTTGTGAACCAGTCATTCTGGATCCTTCCCTGAACCCCAAAAGTCTGTAGAGCCGTTTGCGACAGTCTGTCCCTAGTTAGGCTCCACATAGCTTCAGCATTTTGTGCGGTATGTAGGTGATCATGACCTAGTTTCTTTTGGATCTCTGCCTTGAACTTTTTATGTAGCGCGTCATCAAGTATGGCTCTAGTGTTAAGTTTCATTTTCCGTGGAGCGCTTTTAGCTGAATATTTCTTTTTCGCCAGCAGTCGTGCCGCACTGTGATATGTTCGGGAATTAAGAATGTCGCGGAGATCTCGTTTCCTTGTTATGATGAAATCAAGCTGGTGCCAATGTCCAGAACGTGGGTGTTTCCATGACACTTTGTGCATTGGTTTGTTGCGAAAATAGGTATTCGTAACGCACAGACTAAGGGATGCGCACAGTTCTAATAGCCGTTGACCGTTTTCATTCATATTTCCGATGCCATGAGAGCCCATGGCTGGACTGGCCAATCACTCCAGTTTTTTCAAATCCTAGCGTTGAAATCCCCCAGTAACAGCAACTTGTCAGATCCACGAACGCTCTTCAGACATTGTTGCAGGTCTTCATAAAATTTGTCTTTGGTTTCAGGGGATGCTTTTAAGGTTAGTAAAGAGACATAAAGAGACATATTTATTTCTGCATTTTGGTTGTTTACAACACTTATACATGTCAAAACCCTACTCTAGATGATGCCGGCTTTTCCTAGCTAAATGACTTCTTGAGAAGAAAGGCCGAAACAAACTCAGAGTCATTGTTTTTTTTTTGTCACTTCAATTTTTTTAGTCTTTTCTTCATTTTTTAAAGTCCAGACAAAAAAAAGGGTTTTATTGTGCAAGTACAATGCAGGAAATTATCTGACGCTTTTGACTGGCTCGGCCCACTGATGGCCCGCATTCAACAGCAATCGTACGGCTCATTCTTGATTGAGGGAGCCAGCACGATCTGCATCACTATGCCTCCACGCCATCAGAAGGTGTATGCATAAGCATGTCAGCCAGTACGTAGCCAGTACGTAGGCAGAGATTAACGTGACGGGACCAGAGGCTGTCCCCAGCCTGACACTAATGATACGCTCAGAGACGCCGGTCGGTGGTTCGATGGAATTAAGCAGGCTGTTCCGAATCGCAAAGTCAACTCCATTGTCATGTCTTTCACCACCCGTCTTTCCCTTCCAGAAAAAGGGGTAGTGATCCTCCCGCAAGCTACCTTCATCCGAGAGACGTATCTCCTGTAACGCAGCGACATCAATATGAAGGCGAAGTAGTTTTCTGTCAATGATGGCAGTTTTCTTTAAGCTAGGATCTGTATCAAAGCCTGGTAGCATAGTTTGCACATTCCAGGAGCCAAAACTTGCTATTGGTTTCATGTTTTTGTTCTTGTGTTCTTTGAATTTAGGTGCTTTAAGTTCACATCTTGTTTTAAGCATTGTAACTTGCTTGCTGCTCCACACACCTAAAGAAGCTCAAGATAAGGGACGGACTAGTACCTTACTCACTGGGGGCTGCCCAGCTTGAGGCGGGCGTTAACTAGTCAATTAATCGTAATGGACTATCCTACCGTCGGAAGCTACCCCTAGCGCCTGATAGGCTCACTCAATTTTCTGGCCGTCAATACTCGTCCAGATATTGCTTTTGCGACTTCATATTTAAGTCAATTTAACACTAAATATGATAAAAGTCATTGAAAGGCGGCAAAACGTGTGTTGCAATTTTTAAAAAGCACAATCAATTTGGGCATTACTTATAGGAAAGGCGGTGGGCATCTAATTGGCTACGCGGATGCAGATTGGGCCAAATGTCCTATGGATCGTCGATCATACACCGGATTCTATTTTTCTATGGCCGGTGGAGCCATTTCATGGGAGAGTAAGAAGCAGACCACCATTGCCTTGTCATCTAGCGAAGCAGAATATAAGAGTTTGTCGAGTGCGGGTAGAGAAGCTCAATTTCTGAAGCGATTGTTGTGTGAACTTACTGGTAAGTCAACTGTTGTTACCATTTACAATGATTCACAGTCTGCCTAGAAGTTGGCAATGAATCCAGTTCACCACAATAGAACCAAACATATTGACACGAGATTTCATTACATACGCGAGTTATTAGCTAACAGTGACATTAATGTTGTATATACTCCTACTTTGGAGATGTGGGCTGATGTACTTACTAAGCCATTGACTCGCATCAAGCATCAGAATTGTTTAAAAGGAATATGTTTTTCTTTATAATTCTTGTTTTGATTACGGGGGAGTATGTTGTATAACACTGGCTAATCAAAATTTTGAATTCATATTCCTGTATTCCGTTTGATGTATATATGTCACTTCATTAAATAAAGTCTGTTCCAACATCTCCACAAGCACTGCATCGCCTGGGACGCTTTTTTGAAACTATGAAGTTGGCCAGCATTCATAGCTTCCTCTCATCCTCATCGACTTAATCTACAGGAGTGACGAGTCACTACGTGCAGAGCCGAGTTGGTTGCAGGAGTTGCCGACTTGTTCAGGTTGAACCTTACTGTCGCCTACGGTACTCCGAATCCGTTGCCTCCTCCGCCAGTCAGGTGCCGTACTGAAGCCTTCCTTCTCCGCCGCATCTGCCGTTGAGGACTTCACCCGTAACCCTGGGCAAGGGTGCCGCGTTATACCCCGCAGAACTGGGTCTCCTCTCGGACTTCGCCACTCCTACACATCGGCCTACTGAGGTGTGGAGTGCCCACTCCCGCGACGTGGACGCGCCGAGAGGAGATTACCCAGTGGAGAGCAGGGGAGTTGTCCCTGTCCGTATTTACAAGCAAATCGAACAAACGTTGTTTTGCCATATACTTGTACACGGAAGAGTATTTTTGTTCCACATCATAAAAAAATAAATTTTCTAAACACCATTATAGCCTACGTCATATTTTCAGGTCCACTAAATACCAATGCACAAAAAGCACGGTCAAGCCGTTGCAGAAGAGTGCATTAACTAATCATTTTCTAAAGCTAATTGCATCGAACAGCCTATGGTTAGCATTCGTAGGTACACATAAATGATACATCTAGGCAGTTTACGGGGTTTTAAAAGTACTCAACCTACCTATTCTATGTAATAAGTTACATGCTGCAAGACGTTTTAGGGTAAAGGACAACGTTGTAGAGATGCAAGTAAATTGAGACTAAGTAAATGTGTTCCATACACTTGCTGGCTACTCACTGCCGTCTCATTGAGTATAGTGCAGCTCACATTACGAAGCCTTTTTATTCGCTCACACCGAACGTTGTTTCCATGACATACATGAAAGTATAAGTATTGGCAACATATCCACCGTAAGAATCTTGAACGACTTCGAAAAACTATAATTATGATTATAATATGTTAATTTTGCTCCTTAATAATATATCTTCTGCCATCCACAAATTAAGAGATTGTATTGTTCGCTAAAGCTTACGACTATTACAGACGCGAGAGCGCGAACACACTAACGGCTGGCAGCTATGCGGCTGACAGCACTTCGGTGTTTACATAAAACCGCACAATTGCAATGCACTGACTTGCGGCAAACGTGTATATGTAGGTACTGCGGCAAGCTGCATGCGAGGCGCCGCATTACGGCCAGCTACTAGTGCGTACAGGCTCTTACGATTTCAAGCAAAGACTACTTAATGGATTTAATGTGTGAGTGGCGACCTTGGCAGAGACGGGACCCGAGGTCAATAAAATCTCAACATACCGTCTATACGTACACGACTACAACAACAAACTGCAATTTTTAGTGGACACAGGCGCCTACGTCTTCCTGATTCCCTACAAGAAAGGAATGCGCGCAGCTCACGAGCTATTGTATGCGGCAAATAGCACTCCAATACAGTCAAACGGTGAGAAAAATCTAGGTCTTAATCTAGGCTTGCGCCGTGTTTTCGCGTGGAAATTCATCGTGGCAGCTATGACCAGACCGATATTGCAAGCCGACTTTCTACGTCACCACGATTTCTTCGTCGACATCCGCGCAAACAAGCTAAGAAGAAAACAGGAATGCACATTAGCGGGCAAGGCAGAATGCATACAATCAACTGAGCATTCGTGCGGAAGATATCGAGAATACGGCTGTTATCACACCCTTCGGGTTATACAAGTTCCCAAGGATGTGCTTCGGTTTGCGAAACGCCAGGCAAACGTTTCAACGTTAAATAGACAGCGTCCTAGGAGATATGGATACGTATTCCCATTTCTTGACGACGTTTTGCTTGCCACGCCTGACGAACAAACTCATAGAAGACATCTAGCAGAGTTATTCAAGCGACTACAAGAACACAGATTACGAATAAACCTCACAAAATGCGTATTCGGACAAGAAAAGCTCGACTTTCTTGGGTTCATGCTTACTGAAACGGGTAAAAATCCAGCTAACACCGGACCGCGGTGAAGCCATATCTTCTTATCCTCAACCTACGACATTGCACGAGTTACGACGGTTCCTCGGCATTCTCAATTTTTATAAAAAGGATACCCCGTGCCGCTCACGTTCAAGAGAAGCTATTCAAATATCTGCGAACATCAAAACCTACTGTGCGCTTCGCTGGGGGGCAGCTATGTGGCAGCTAGAATAAAACATTGTATACGTGCGCACGCACCGCGCGACACAGCCGACTGAGCCTTCACTTTGTACTACAGAGTGAACGCCGAGCGCACGCCGCGCGCCGGGCGTAAGCTCGAGGAACATTGTCACCTAATGTGAGGTTGGCCTAGGAATCGTGTAACCTTGTCACTTCGGTATCGCGACAACAGCGCCACCAACCGGGTCAAATTGCCGCCAGCCGTAACCGAGACCGATGGTTTAACGTGCTCTCCGAGGCACAACACAAGTGATAATTAATAATCTAATACGCACGTAACTTCGAAAAATTTATTATTTATTGAGAGCGCTGACTTAGTAGTTTATATTTGCAAAAACTCCTCCTGAGGAAAAGTTTACTCTCGTCGGCAAAACGATTTTCAATGGCGTATTCCCACACGTATCATAGAGCCTTAAATTGGTAGTGTAGGATACCAAATTTGCTTTTACATGATAAGAGCCACCCTGAGGGAGTAAATTAGGGGTTGAAAGTTAGTAAAATAAAAGGGCACCACCTAGTCACCTTTACACTAGAGGAAAAATGGGGGCTTTAAAAGTGGAATGGAAAATCACGGGCACGTGGTGACTGGTTCATAAGTAGGTCAATCGACATAACATACTCCTTGGGAGGCGTGATTATAATAACAATATATAATCACAACTTTTTCTACGCCCATCTCTACACCAACAAACAGGAAGACTCATTCAAATTTTGATGGATTTGTTTTCGATATTTGTATAAATAGATAGCTGTTTAATTTAGGATTCTGGGTGCGATTTCTTAACATAATTTGTTTAAATAGGACGAGGATAAAGAGGATGTGATGCTTTGAAGGTATCGTTCTGCAAGGTATCGCTTCTGTAAATTGGGACTTTACAGGGCATTTAATTACGTTATTAATAGTATTATCAAGTGACGTAATAAAAACCTTTTGAATGAAGATTTATTTCAGGACAAATATATGATGATACTAATAGATGAATAATCTGGAGGTGACTCGATTTTGGTTATGGTAACCAGTGCCTTAAGCACATTTGGCAGAGGTCTGTTACAGAAACATACGGCGGATGATTTAAGATTTGGTAGCCGTAACCTATTCCAATATATCATCAACCAAATACGAGAACTGAGCTAATCTAGAGGCAATAAGAAGGATTCTAGTTAAAAACACATTTGCAACTATGGGGTGCTTATACAAAATAACTAAAGCATTGACCACCAAGGGGAAATTAAAGTATATTGGGCGTTGTTGAAGTCTTTACAAACATAATGGCACGATGAACATCTCTTCGAATTCGGGTTTCTTGTTTAATACATGTTACTGAATTAGTTCCGTACTAAACAATAGAGGTTACTGAAAATTAAACATCTTATGATCACTTCTTATGATCTTTGGCATTTAAAAACCATTGGCAAACATTCGAGGGATACTTGCTCTTCGATTTTACAGCTGTTTATTTGGTTAAGTAGGTCCAATAGCTTAATCAAATTTCACATGCAATAAAGTCGTGCATTTTATTCAATGTAAAATTTAAGAAAAGTATTAATTTAAAAAAAGATAGTTTCAGCATTACATCACAACTCTGGGTCACCGAATACACAATCTGCAACCTGGTCATTACAGAAGAAAAAATTGCCGGTATTAGTTAAGAGGTCATATTCTGTCTTTGCAACACAAGTTTATGCCTATAAATAATTCTAATTAACTTTTTATATAAATCAATTAGGTACAACGAAAATCAAAGACAAACAAATATTTCATAAACATTAGAAACTGCAGTGAAGGACAAAGTTTGTAGGGAGTGTCGGTATGATAATAATATGAAATAATGTATCGCACGCAATAAAATAAATCATCAATATTAATGGTACAGTAAATCTTAATGTTATTAGCAATAAACATTCTGTTTTGTTTCTTTTCTGTAATAAAACAATTATTGCTAAGGATGTCCTTTATTAAAGCTGTTTGTATTGGCTATCTTGATTCTACATCGGTGGTTATGTGTAATCACATTAAACTTGATTTTACCTTTTTCTTAATGTTATTGTCATCATACAGACTTCGCAGTGCAGTTATCCCAGTCTGCTGGACAAAGGTCTCTCTTAATTTGCTTGACAACACTGGGCTAGCGTGATTTAATAATTATGGTAGGACTAATGTTCTCTATATGAAGATTTGCCCTACTACACGCTAGCCAGCCCGCTTGGTACAGTTTTGGTAAGTTTACTTAGCAAATATACCAATATTTTCCTAAGTAGACAATTAACTAGGAAAATACATGAAGTTTATAGATAATTTGTCACCACATGATTAAATGTAACGGTTAAATGTTTGAATCTTAGAATCAACAGGTACTTCCGTGTTCTGCATAATACGGCAAGTTACCCGCTGGAGTAGCAAAAGCCCGGTAGAGAATACGAGTATATAGAGGAATTCAGTTTGGGAAGACGTCACTCACCATTGTCTTTTCTAAAGTATGTGCAAATTGTGGCTTGCTACGTGTCTCTGAGAATACGTTAGCTTAGACCCGGCTGCGATGAAGGTCTTTGACATCCTTTCGGCCTTAAACTAGCAGTGTTGAGTAAGTAACTTTATATGTTTATTTTCGAAGAAACTATCTGCCAATCTATACTTTAATACTTGTGTGCGGAACAGAGCTTCACTGAGCAAGCCTTTTGGATTTGTCTGTCATAGTGAAAACATTTACCAATATTGAGGATATCTTATTCATCTTGCATCAGATGTTGACTAGCTGATGGATGACGTCATTACAGCAACATTGCTATCAGACGAACTAGACTAGACGTAAAAGCAATAATGAAGCAATATAGAAAATCATATTATGCTTAATTAAACAGCTATCTATGTCAACGAATATTATTTTCAATATATTACATTACGTGGGTATAGTCGCTGGCAACGACAAGTTTGATGTATTCATCAAGTCATATTAAAAATATATATTTCCATCTCGTGTAAAAGAAATTATATTTCCTTTTGGTAATATGGCAGCCAAATATAGCCGTGTACGTACCAATTCTTTGACACCAATCTTACAATTATCCAATTCCCTATTCAAAGCAGTAAAAATATATAATATAAAATATAAATGAATACGTATTGAGAATGGCATACCCCACTACTTGTTCGTATTACCGAAGTACATACATACATACATACATATCGTCACGCCTTTTATCCCCGAAGGGGTAGGCAGAGGTGTATTTCTACACCCACTTTTCGCCAGATATACTTTAGTCCCACGTAATAAGGGGCGAGCCTATTGCCGTACCGGGCACATTTCCAGACTCCGTGCTGCTACTGAGAATTTCGTGACAGAAAAACCCAATAACACTGCCCGACCCAGGAATCAAACCCGGGACCTCCCGATCCCACGCGCACATTTATGCCGCGAGACCAACGAGGCAGTCGCATAGGGTTTGATGTCGAGTTTTCCGTCTCTACGCAAAGATGGTATTTGCATCGTGTTATCCCTTAGTCGCCTCTTACGACACCCACGGGAAGATAGGGGGTGGTGACACTTGTATTCTATGCCGTCAACCACACGGCAAATTACCGAAGTAATCCTGAATAAATCAATTATCGGCATTCTATAGGGGAAACACCTTAGAAGTAAATTAGGCTTGGATTACGTATGCGCTCTGTGGAAATCCGAGGACAGTTGGGTGGCACAAAATCAAAATCATTTATTCATTTAGGCCACAAAGTGACGCTTATGAACGTCAAAAATTTAAGTTAATTACTAAATGATTCTACATTCTACATTTACTGCCACCATTTTTGCATTGCGAATGCAAAAATGGTAGAACCACGAGAAAGAACGGGCAATAAAACTCGTGGCCACTCTTTTTAACTGCCAGTATAATGTTTTTACATGTTATCTTTGTAAGGAGCTGCAACTGTTTCACATTGTGAGGGCTTATTCCCAACGGCCACCACCAAAAGTGCCACCACTGGTGGTCGCTGGGACAATTTTTTTAAATTGTTCCCAACCGCCACCAGTGGGGGTCGATGCGACGTAAATTGTAATAATTGTCCTATCGACCACCACCAAACTGCCACCAGAATAAGAATAAGCCGTACCATCGCGCTACGACTATCGGGCGCTAAACAAAAAATAATTACTCGAGATGGATGTAGAGCACAGACTGGCCGATATTGTATTGGTGCGCCCCCATTTGGTCGCGGGAGATAGGGCGCGCGGCAACGTAGCACCAACACGCCTCTCCTCCCGCCACCGCACCCCACTGCGAGGAACAGACAGTACTGTCCCCCGCCCCCGCACCGTTGGACGCATCCTGCGCAGGCCCCTCTAAGCCCACGCGGAGCGTCCTCTCTCGGGATCTCTCTTAGCTTCACCGCGGGTGACCAATCCACGGTTACTGAACCCCCCAACACGACAAGGTGGAGATCCCCCGGGGGGGTATATTATATACCTAATATCTTTAGAGAATATCTTTATACACAAAATGTTGTGTATAAAGATATTTATGGTAAAACAGTTAATGAACTGTTTTACCACCTTCACATAGAACATGTATTGCAGGTAAATTATTTTTACCGCTCACTCGTGAACATGCCACTATGTGAAAAACAATATGTTCGGAGGTCGATTCCAGCTGTTTCAAGTGACTGTCCCTGCGATTTATTTAGAAAATTCACAAAGGACTACGAATATCCAGCCCTGCCGAAAGTAAGATAGCCCCGTTGTGTAACTCAAGAGTCAAGACTCAAGAGGTATCTGAATTCAGGCCTCAGTCTCCCGCCCAAAGATTCCCACATACGTGACGTGAGGAATGGGAAATTGGAAATAATGAGACGCCTGTATAAGAACAGAACACGTCCGAACGAATGAAATCAAAGAAACAAAATTACATTCAACAATCAAAAATTCTAAAGAAACATCAAAGACACCATTCCAAGTAATCCAACGACGAACTAAGAAAATTTACCTCATCAATACTCGGAGAATCTTAACACCGACATTCAGAAAATGACGTCATTTGCTCAACGCCATCTATATTTACATATACAAACCGACCGAGATAGAAAATAATATGGACAAATTGACAATTTATTGAAAAAAGGATCTATAGTCATTGTTTTTATCATTTAAAATAAAATGAAATTATTATATAACTATTATATAAACATAATAATTTGAAATGAATGAGATTGACCGTTTAAATTAAGTGGACATTGTAATAAATTTTGACAAAGAGACTTTTTGTTTATGAAAGTGCCGAATATTATACTCTATTATTTTTTTAATAACAGAAAGATACCTGACATATAATTATTGTCATTTTTGCAAGAAACATTTATTTTGCTATAAAATTATTTGAAAATAGTGACATCTATCGGTCGGAAGAATAACTATAAATATGCTCGGTTCCAGTAATTTATTTATCGAAAATACATAAAAAATACTGACGAAATTAAGAATCGCCTCCTTTTTTAAAGTCAGGTAAATAGCCATAAAACACTTTGAAGGTATCTATTTATTAGACTAACAGCTATACTTTTACTAACAAACTTATAATGATCATAGATGGCACCACATATATAACCAGTTTTGGATGATCCCTGTTTTGTTTGGGACTACGTACAAAGGAGAGGTCAAGATGTACACCGAAAACCACTCAACCGATTGTGATTTAACATATACTATTTTATAGGTTTGAGTATCCTTTGTACATGAATGTAAGTTTTATTGAAATCAATTTCGCCATTTTAGAGATCTTTAGCAATATAGGGAAAGACAGACAGACAGACATACATTCTAAAAAATATCAAGTATTACTTTTTAGCATTTTCCTAGATTTTTTAATTTTCGTCAAAATATCTTTATTGTACAGACTTTTTCACCTCTACAGTTTTATTGTAGTATAGATAATAATGTCTACTTTCAGTTCATTACAAACTTAAGTGTCATACATGACCCACGCATAGTAGTACTACTAAGACACATATTATTTGTACTTTTTTAGGCCCAAACAAAATTACTCATATGGTCACTATACTATGGATACGCTCTATAAGACAATATCAAATTATGACACTTAAAATCTTTACTATAAGTCCATGTACCCGTGAAGTAACAAGTCGTCATTCCAAAACGAATCAAATATAATGAAATACTTGTTTACGTGCTTTTATTTCATTTCAGCTTACTAAATATCTGTACATGAATAAATATTTGATACCCTGAACATTGTTTTTCTAAGGAGCTTCTAAAAGCCCCTTTTTTACGCGGGTAAAATGGGCGGGTAACATGGCATTTACATCAACATTATGATTTCGGCAAACTCCCAGCGAGACACTCGCACTGGAGCGGGCTACTTCTCTTGGGCGATGTCCCGGCCCATCCTAAGAGATCACCTCATTGCGGAAACCCGCAGACGAAGGATATCCCCGATCCTTCGCCCGCAGTACCACTTAAGGCGGCATAAGGCGCATTTCAGCGCGCTGACGCCGCCCGGTTCGCCGGCAGCGGATCGTGTCAGGCAATGCATTTTCCTCCCTGACTCGCTCCGCCGCTTCTTTCTGCAAGATTACTTCCTCGCAGAAGGTTGCGACTGCCGCCCAATGCCTGCTACTTATAACCATAGCTTGAACTACGCCAGTTAGCGACTGATCGACCCCAATGACTGCTGCAAGATCCCCCCGCCACATATCCCAAGCCGGACAATGCTCGAGGGTATGCTACGTAGTGTCCTCACTGCAGTCGCAGTGGTGACGGATGGGACTCGGCTCGCTCCCAGCGACCGTGTGCAGCTATTTGCCAAAGCACCCGTGCTCTGACAAAACTTGCACCAGTTGATAAGTGAGGGTCCCGTGCTGCCACCCCACCCAACAGTTTAAGATTGGTCGGAGTGCTTGCTTGGTCCTAACACTGGCCCGCGGGGTCGCCAGCCGATCACGCCATTTGACCATTGTGACCTGATGGGCAGCGATGGAAATGAACCAGCTTGCTTGGACATCGCTGTCCGCCAATACATTTTGGCAAGTACTTCCGCCTCTAAGTCCCACGGTGGGTGCCAGCTAGGGCACATGCTGCTTCTGTTGACACAGTGCAGTAGCGCCGTATGACCCTAACTGCCATAACCCTTTGTGGTTTCCATAACATAGCCCTTGTTTGGGCGGCTAGGCACTCTGCCCACACGGGTGCACCATATAGTGCCATCGAGCGGATAACACTTGTGTAGAGTCGCCGGCACATGACAGATGGTCCACCTAAATTCGGTAAAAGTCGTCCGAGGGCAGACGCTGTGCTGACAAGCTTTGGGGAAAGTTGACGAAAGTGTTCGCGAAACTGCCATCTGCCATCCAACATAAGCCCTAGATACTTCATGCTGGGCTTGATCGGCACGCGAACTGAGCTGATCATTATTGAAGCACCAGTGGGTGAATTACGGCGAGGTAAGTGGAAGAAAAGGGCCTCAGTTTTATTAAGATCCACTGTAAGTCCCAGTACCTCGATACGCCCAACTACTTCTGAGACTCCAATGTTGGCAGACAAATCGCTTCATCGAAGCCAGCTCCCCGGGCTGTAACAAGAGTGTCATCTGCATAGCAAATGATACCGAGTTTGCGAGAGTATACTCCCCGAAGAACCCAGTCGTATCCAATGTTCAACAGGAGAGGTCCCAGGAACGACCCCTTTGAAACACCGCATGACATACGATTATGAACAATGACTCCATCTCGATTCTCGTGCACAATACTCCTACCTTCCAGATAGTCTGCCACTAGAATCGCGAGGTAGCGAGGAACTCTATTATAATTAAGTGCCGCCCGAATGCAGCTGAATGGCAGACTATTAAAAGCGTTGGCGATGTCAAGAGACACCGCCAACAAAACGCCTCCTCTTTCTTTTTTTTCTTTTTGTTAATAGACGGCAAACGAGCAGACGGATTGCCTGAAGATAAGCAATTACCGCCGCCCATGGACACAAGCAACACCACAGGAGTCACAAGTGCGTTGCCACCCCTTGGGGTTGGGAAAAGGGATAGGATGAGGAGTGGGATGAGGGAGAAGGAATAGGGGATAGGGCCTCCGGCACTCTCACTCACCGAACGAAACGCAACAGTTTAGGTACCGTTACTTTACGTCGATTTTCTGTGAGAGGGTATTAGTACTTCCCCGGTCGAGCCGGCCCATTCATGCTGAAATCAGCAAAGCTCTACTACCTATAAACCGCTTCCTCGACCGCGGCCCTTAGTCTCATGATAGCGTCGACTGTTGAACGCCCCACACGAAAACCAAATTGAGCATCCGACAGGTTTGGGCCGACCTCGTTGAGGTGCCGGACAATGCGGGCCGCGACAATTCTTTCCCACCTCGTCCAGTAGGATAATAGGCCTATAGGCCGCGGTGGAATCCAGAACAGATCGCATCTGTTTGCGACATATCTATTTTTGTTGAATTCAAGCTTACATTGTTTTCCATTGTGTTCCCACGAGTGTGGGGGAATTTAAGGTCCACCTGGGCAGTGCCCACTGTACCCAGGTAAGCGTACATTTGAAACCCATTTGAGGGGTCCGCAGGTGCCCTAGTAGGAGAGCGTGCTCGCAACTGACCATCCCGTCAGCTATACATATTTTCGCCGCGCGCCAAAACTTAAGATTTGGGATTATTTTTTATAGAGGTTGTCTTCCTCGAAGTCCGAGCAACTAAGCCAGGACCACCGGTCCTAGTTAAAGTTGCGAGACTTGACCACAACACTCCTTCCAGGATTACGATATAGGACAGTGGCAGTATAGTTCTTAATTTGCTTGCTCAGCGACGGTGCTCGTGAACATCGAGCGCGTCTCTCCCAGCCCTTGCTGACTCTGACAGCTTCTTCCACTGTACTCTCTGTTAAGGAGGAGGGTACTTGAAGAAACACCCCAAGACAACCCTTGCGGGTTGATACTCCCTCCGCAGAAAACGGAAAGCTCCCTACGGCCAGATTATTTGTCGTGAGCCAAAAACTCCCCCGAAAGGCAAGGGAGTTTTTGGCTCACGTTGCCCGGTTGCACCACGCGGAGGTTACCTGACACAGCACCCAGCTTCTAAAACCCTACGTTAGCAAAAGAAATATTGCAAAGTTGGTCAGTTGCGATTTTGATAGGGTTAAGTAGAATTTCAAACCACGGCAGTTGGCTTACTACAGATTCGAACATAATCTCCCGTAAACTCTGGCGTAAACACTTTGAACAATTTAGAACAAATAGGAATAAGAAAACGGGTGTTTTTACCAGGAGGATTTACCCAACAAGTTACCATTATTTGGTTACACATCATATTATTATCTTCTATGCAAAAGGTAAGTCATAATATGTATGGAAGGATAGTGTGTTGTGTTGTTGTGTCGGTGTTTCTGCAACTAAAGGGAGGATCTTCTGACCAGGCTTGATGATCGCCCATGGTGGACTAGAAATTGTAGGTAAGTATTTAGTGACTGCACGCGTGAACTTTAAAAAAATAATTCTGGATGGTTCCATCGTGTCCGATAGATGTCTTCAGAGTTGTCTTTACAATTTTACGACAGAAGGCCTCAATTGCATGAAGATACGGTTATAATATCATCCGTGTGCAAAGCCAGTTTTTAGATCAAGATCAAGTTAAAAAGGTATATTGCGAGTGAAGTTAAAAAGGAAGACCCCAATTACTAACTACGTTGGTAAATATGACACGGCACGCCCATGCTCTTAAAAAAACGTATACATATAAAAATATTTCACTTTAAATTGACAATAAGTGATCTACTATTTGTTTTACTTGATCTTCTTAGACCAAGTATAGTTAATGTGTGTATTTACTTGAGTCTTCCTTTTTTTGTGTTTTCCAATGAGGGGCGCGCCTTATCTACCTTTTCCCTTGATCTGAGAGCCGAAATAGAAATAATTTTGGAGACAATCAACTTAATACATTTCAAATTACATAAAAAAAATTGGCACAAATCTAAGCCTTGTAGTACTATTCTCTCTAGGCAGATAGAACAAGTAGGTACTCATATAAAACGATAAAGCACTTACAACATCACGTATAACGTTAGAGCTCATAAACAACCGTTGACTAGCTCAGGCGGTGGACATAAATTAAATGAACTCACATTCTAGGGTGTTTGGGAAAACCTACATGTTGAACTTTCATGCTAAGGTATACGTAGTATTCTCAGTACAGTAAAGGGCTTAATACTGAATGCAAACGGATTTTAATGGGCTATCAGTGTATTCATTAAACATTTACGGTAAAACTAGCTGACCCTCCAACATTATTTTACCATATAAATAAAATAATTCATTAGTTAAGTTACCACCTAACTGAGGCGGGCCCTGAACAAAACCCCCTTGGTGGCGGATGAAGGTTTTGGGTTCCGCCGCCAAAACACCCAGCGGCCGCAGAGGATAGGGGGGACGGCAACCTGACAACACCACATCTCCTCTTCCTCTGCGGCCACACCACAACGCAACAAATGGTGCGCCCCCATTTGGTCGCGGCGGCGCGGCAACGCAACACCGACACGCCTCTCCTCCCGCGACCGTGCCGGACTGCGAGGGATAGAAGAACTGTCCCTCGCACCCGCATCTTTGGACGCATCCTGCGTAGGCCTCCGTCAAGCCCACGCGGAGCGTCCACTCCCGGGATCTCGCTTAGCTTCACCGTGGGTGACCCAACCACGGCTACTGAGCCCCCCAACCACGACAAGGTGGAGATCCCACGGGGGGAAACACATTCTTACCTAATATTAATTGATTTTAAAGAATTCTCCCTTTTAAAGTAGTGATGTCATACGTACCTTACGCTACCTTCAAGATAATTCTTACCAAAATATTATGTATTCCAAGGTAAAAAGCTTACAAATGCTTACTAGGGCAGGGCAACTTTGTGATGATACGTGTTGGATATGAGTGCTGACCTTGTCTCTGGCTTGCCTTTTATGTCTAGTGGGGTGGATAGCCTGAAAAAAAAATTATCGTTAAGGGATTAAATATGGTTGTCTATTTAGTCATTAACTCATCAAACAAATCTTCGGTACACAAGTAGGCACATCCAATAGAGCATTTGCAACATCAACAGCCGATACAAAGCGAATTATACGTGATTGTAAATTGGTCTAATAAATACGATCCATCAACAAACTGCAATGTGAGAGCTTAAGCCATTTTCAGCGTATTCAGCCAGCCGTAGCACAGTTTTACAAAAGAACTATTTAAGATAGTGGATTAGAGTTTTACACAAAGCGGCTTTTATAATTCAGTTGTGCCGGCTATACGACTTCGCGATAAAAAATTGGCCGTCTGCAAAA
This sequence comes from Euclidia mi, assembly GCA_944739405.2. Taxonomy (NCBI): domain Eukaryota; kingdom Metazoa; phylum Arthropoda; class Insecta; order Lepidoptera; family Erebidae; genus Euclidia; species Euclidia mi. The sequence goes on from OX123181.2 coordinate 57,677,667, forward strand.
GCTATTACTGCCGGGGACTTTGAAGAGAACAAATTAACGACTTAGGTATAAAGAGAGAGTGCATAAACGAAAAATAAACACTACATAATATGCACAAAGCTTGCTGCTTTTAGCAACGACGATTATCGATTAAGAAAAATGGCGATTGCGTGCCAATAAATAACGCGCTTTTTAGGTATGTTAAGGTCATTTATTACATACTCGTTATTATATTTGCTGCATGGAATGAAGAAGTACATTATACGATACACGTAAGAAAATCTGTCAGGAATATCACTGATAATGGAAATAAACTCAGGTCAACCGAAAGTTGCTACGTTAGCTGAATTAAAATTATTTACATCATAATATCTTTATGAACGTGACATAAACATCTCTCATGGGACCTGAACCAAACAACCAAACATCTATTGTTCTCTCTCATTTCACTTCCGCTCTCACTCTGACCTTAGAAGTTGAACAATACGTAACAAACTTCATTGTAATTCAAATCAGTGTCCGATACGAACCATGTTAGTGTCATTCAAACTGAATTAGGCTGGTTATGCAAGTGGAGAGATCTGGCTAACTTCCAAATAGTGTGGTATTCCGTATGATCTCCAGTTTTTGGTAGATTACTGCTGCAGTGAGGATGCGCGTTACTTAAACTTCAACGTTTGGAGACAGAACTAGTATCAGAATCAGTAACATAAAAAAACATTTGAAAAAAACCGGTTAGACGAAAAAGTTTTGTTACTTTTGTGCAGCAGTCTTTAGAACTTCTTAAAGATAAGATATACGTTCCTTTTTGCGACGGCAACACGCAGTCCACACAGCATTATTAGGTTTTAAATCTTGTGTCTGAGAAATACTGCCAATGTTAAAATCATGATTTATATATTACATAATATTTTATATATACTGGGTATAATAAAGGGCGTACCGAAAACTCATACCAATGATTCAGTACATGATACTGGGGCCCTTGGCGGTCGCATTTTTCGGAAAAAACTAATTCAAAGTCTAAATCATTTATTCATCTAGGTCTCAAAGTGACTCTTATGAACGTCAAAATTTAAGTAAATTACTTAATTATTGATTCTACATTTACATTTACTGCCACGTTCGCAATGCAATAGGTAGAACCACCACGAGAAAGAACGGGCAATAAAACTCATGGCCTTTCTTTTCAATCGCCAATATAATAGTTATACATTTTAATTTTTTAAGGAGCTGCAACTGTTTCACATTGTAGTTATATTATTGTAGTTATCTACTAGTAAAAATGAAATAACTATTGATATCATACTCAAGCAGTAAATTATGTTCATTTGGTTAGCCTCCAAAAATAAATATGGTGAAACAGAAGCATCCACTTACGTCTTTCTAATAATTTGGTACCTACCTACAAAATATAGAGTAGTAATATTTTTGTCAGGGTTGACGATGACTTTGTTACTTGTTGTTCTAGATGGTTCAATGTTTTTAACCGGATACTAAGGTTGGTAGAGGTGCTGTGAGGCAACTTACGGCCAGACACAAAAAAAACATTATTTAGTAAAGTTAGCCTTCATACTATGAACATGATACTGAAGTAATGTAATTCAACGTTTATTTTTACATACATCATTCTTATAAGAGTAAGAAGCAGGATATATCGATAAAATACTAGTTGGGCTCGACTAAGCAAATATTCAGTAAATTCTGGCTAGACTAAAAAAGCGGATCCAGGGCTCTGAGGCGAAACATTCGCCTCAGAGTAACCGGTGTAGCGGATGATGATGATGACTAATGGCATTAAATATTTTCACAGTACAGTATTCTAATGCTTTAGATAAATCGCCGTATTATTTAAATTATTTCAGCACGAAACCTTTCCAGGAAATGGTTCAGTATTGAATTTCCACACGTGCTATATAATATTCTCACACAAAACGCTACGTCATGCTGCCTTTCGAAGTGATTAATTTATATTCCTTTTACACGTTACCTTATCATGCTGTTTCAAACGATTGCAGCATTTTCTATTGTTAGTGGTTTTACAAAGGAAGTCACTACAATTATATGTGCTATTGTTAGATTCTTTAAAATAGTTTTAATATATAGCAGTCGTTATATCATACCTTTATAAGGTCACATATTTGGTAAGGTAGTTTTTATTGCTTAAGAAATAGGTGCAAAATCGATGCGTTCCTTGGCATAGGTAGGTTCAACTATTTTAATTGCATGAATCTCGCAGTGGTAATCTGTCGCCACGTCCCTCTATACTCACAAAAGATAATACTTTGTGTGATCCACAAAATGTTTCTGACACAAGACTGGAAACTGAATTGTGTTTTTTATTATAATATATAGAATCATGCCTGTATCCCTGAAGGGGTAACCAGAGCTGTTATTTTACACCCACATATTTCACCATCGTTGGGTGTACAAAAATTTCAACCATGAGATACACGGTACAACCAGGTGTACTATAGGTCCGTTGATTTAATGTTTCTAAACCCAAGCGATGCAATATTCATTCATAGTCACAAAGACTTTTTGTACGAGCTGGCAACATATCCAATATTTAAAGCAAAATTTGTTATTCACAACAACTTTTTACTTGATCCTAAGCTACGATATTGATAATAATGGCGTGAGTGTTCCTATAGGTGTGAAATTATTACACGATTTCGATTTACAGTTCGGAACAGAGATCCGTTTATAACCGTATTTTTGAGGCAAGCCGGATAGACGAGTATTGCGTCTAAACGTGGTGTAGTGATATTATGTATTTAAGGATAAGTTTACATTGGACCATCTGGTAGGTATGTTGTCCAGTGCCGTATAAAAATTGAGTTACCATATCGTATTTAACTCATTAAAAACAGCTGCATAAATTTTTAATATAGAGCCTAATAATGAAGTTCTTGCTACAAACCTCAAAAGCTATCAGATGTTCAATTAGAGTAGGTACTTGCTGGTTTTCTATTTAAGATTTGATAATCAGATCTGCAGTAGTAAATGGTTTTTAATGGAAAAATGTCAAAAGGCTATTGAATGCTCTAATAGGGTGAAAATTGTGGATAAAATATAGGTTCAGTGGCTTCATGCTTTGAACTGCTCAATGCTCAATTCAGTATTCCGGGACTTCTGTTGTTTGAATATTTGTACCCTAGGAAACCCCAGGCAACTTAGGATTTCTCTCCATCATTCTTCACCATCACAATAGCTTCAAACTTCAGCCAACTTACATAGGGTTCCCTTTTAGGCCTCATTACATATTTTTGCGAAACATTTACTGGCCCAACAGGAGGGGATATTTATCAAACAAAACTAGTCTCTAATAAAAGAACATATTCTATGTCCAATTCAGTACTACACTATTCATATACCTACACAAAATAAGCCATTCATCACCCGCTATCATGAACCATTACACAGATTATTGTACGGCATATGGTACAAATTACAATTGGCAAATTAATCTGTGGAACTACATGAACTATTACAGTCAGGTACATTATGGAGATAATAATATATCACATGTTACAGCACACGTCACATGGTGAACTTTAATTCAGTCTAGCGGTTCTCTATTAACGTAATTGGCCATTAGTCAAAATGTACAACATTACTTCGAAACGGGTGGCGTAGGTTATGTATGTGAAGTTCGGTGTATCGCGTTCAGGTGTTTAGTATAGTATGCGTGTGAGAGATATGTAATGATATTTAGGCTGTGGGCTGAAATTACTGATATCCAAGTATTTATATATAATATGTAAGAGGATAGTGGCAGTTAAATGACACTGACATGACGTTTGACATAAACGATTTTAAACTTTCGCGATTAGTATACATTATACAAGTTTATATAGCGGGTCTTACTCGCGATAAATCATATATTTAAGGCATAAATACCTCGGTTTTTGCCAACGTTTCGGCTGACTTGCTTTAGCCGTGGTCGCAGCTGGACATTTATTTAAAACTAAAATAAAAATTAAATGAGGGTAGGTGCCAAAACTCGTGCAACACAAGGACGGCGCTGAGCTCACCAGTCCCGTACCATATAACTGTGGTATACATTTCGTAAATTGTGTTGATGCTCAATAATGCTTATTATGTTCTGTTGTAAGACAGACCTTTCTAGTAATATAAAACTACCCACAACATTGATATTTGATATAAATTGGCTGTACCACTGTTTGTTAATTATTACTTATTGAAAAGAATGACCAAGAGTTTTATTGCCCGTTCTTTCTCTTGGTTCTTTGCCTTTACTTTGCGAACTGGGCTCTAAATGTAAATGTAGAATCACGACGTAATCTAAAGGTATATCCTTGTGCCAAACTGAAAAAATGAAAGTATGATTTGATAGTTGTGTCTTTTATTTAACAACTGTCCCTACACTAAAGGGAGCTTTCCTGATTCTGACATCAAAAGTGTGATAAATTTGTGCCCACAATACTAATACATCCAATTGCAAGTTCCAGAGTCTCCTCATCGTGATCCCATGATTCTGCCTAAGCTCGTCACCGTTCAGCTGACGACGGAGAACGATTGCCCTACGATCCAGTAGGAACGATGCCGAGAGCAAGCCGGTGGATGAGTACCGACTACATATCTTAACGATCTGCAACAGTATGCTGAAGCCAACAGCAACAATCCATAATGAAAAGAGATCGCTTTTTGTTATTATTAAAATTTTGTCATTTCAGTGATCCACAAGGCACAAGAAAGTTGAATAAAATCAAGAATATTTTTTTGATGCTATTGAATAAATTTCAGACTATTCTTAAGTTCGGGAAATATCTAGTAATTGATGAAAGTATGGTACCGTGGCGGGGGAGATTGCAATTCTGCCAGTATATCAAAAATAAGACCCACAAATATGGAGTTAAACTGTACAAACTTTGTACCCCAGAAGGCTACACCTATAGCATTATTGTTTATACTGGTAAAGGAGAAGGAGGCCGAGAATCAGACCACGGACAAAAACAGTAATGAGACTTATTAAAGACCTTACAAATGAATGAAGAATTGTTATAACAGACAACTTCAACAATTCTATTAACCTCGCTGAAGAACTTATACAAAATAAAACATTTATTTGTGGCACTCTTCGACCAAATAGAAGAGGTCTTCCAAAACAAGTGATTTTTACAAAACTTAAATAAAAAAGTTGAGATTCAAGGCAAAATGAATACAAAAGAAGTGAGAATTATAAAATGGGTGGACAAAAGACCAGTTCATATGATTTCAACCTGTAGAAAACACAATTCAACATTGATAGAAACTAGTAAACGAGCTAAAATTACAGGAGAAGTAATAAAAAAACCTGAATGTGTGTTGACATATAACAATAACAAAAAAGGTATAGATTATAGCGACCAGATGTCATCGTATTATACTCCTCTAAAAAGAGACATTAAATGGTTAAATGGTTTCGAAAGTCATGATTGAAATTTTGTTTGGCACGACTTTGGTCAATAGCTGGGTAGTATTTAATTTAGAAAAGGAGTCTAAAATGTCAAAGAAAGAATTTTTTGAATCGGTGATTGAAGGACTAACTAAACAACCGATATCTGCTGGTGGAACAGGTATGTTATCATTTTTAAACGTTTTTATTAAGGTTGGCCGTCTGTACCAGCCCACGAATTTAAAATATACATTTTGTGAGAGTATTCACAATTATATACGTTTACTGAATAATAATTATATTAATTGTTATTCATTATTATTATATAGATTTAAAACTTATCTTGCGTAGATCGTAACCTAGTTTCATGAAAAACAGCATACACATAAGGTAAGTTATAAAGCTATATTTTCAATTACTATTATTCAGTAAACACAATGTGATTATTGTTGCGTAACTTAAACAATTTACAGTGAAAAATCTAGCAATAATTTGCAAAAAAGCTAAGAAAAGATTTTGGGAGGCTGTACCGTTGCTCTATCTTGAGTCATTTTCCTATTTTTACTGCCGTTCTGTGTGGAATTATGGCGTTCAAGTGAAACTTTTAAAGTAGCTCACAATTTGATCACAATCCATTCTTAATCCATTTTTAGCCCTTCAAAGCAGCTCGTGCATTTTCCAAAGATTCAATATTTAATGGCATCCTCCATCTTTAATGTCTTCCTCTCGGTCGGCTCGTCATCGGTGACAGACGTGTTATTGAGTTCTCCATAATTGAAATAGAATTAAAATAGTTTTTAACGTATATTCCTACTAAAAAAATATACCAGTGTTTAGACAATAAAAGACAGATCAAAAAAGTGTAAGAACTGTGCTTGTGCGAGAATAAACTAAAAAGTTATCATCGAAAAACTGTGTAAAAACATTAGTTAATGAGTGTTTGTGTGCGGTCAGTGACATTGAAATTCAATAGACAAGGTCAACATCTTTATACACACCTGATCACACCTAACTCTACTAGAATCATTAGTTGCATATTTCGCATACATACGTCAAAGCGCGATAGCACAGTGCAAAGAGCAGTGAACCTACGATCGTTAACTAACAAGTTCGCGTCCCAGGCGTGGCGAATCTTTTTGTTTTATTTTTAACTTTTCCATTTTCAAATAAATAAATAAAAAACACTTCACAATGATGAAGTGTAACGGTTGCCTGAAGAAATCGAAGGATACAAATTATTAAACTTGTTCCTCTGTTACGTGTAGAAAAAGCTTCTGTGCATTGTGCATTAATCCGTCGACTCTTACGACTGAAAGGAAAAAAACCTGGAAGTGTCCAGATTGCTGTGCTCTTCTAAAAAAAGGAAGTGATAATAGCCTAACACCTTTACGTTCTGTTGATGAAAACGTAACCACAAGGAAAAGGGCTGAAACAAATGTAGATAGCACACAGTACACATGCTCAGAGGTAAAGGAACTAACAGAAGAAGTTCGACTTTTAACGAGAGAAATTCACTCGCTCAAGAAGCAACTCGAAGACGCTACATCGTCGCTGACTTACTGTCAGAAGAAATTAGAAGAACTGGGGTCCACCGTTGCTACTAACAACGAACGAATTAAGACTCTTGAGAGCAGGGATAGAGATTCAAAGTTACTAGAATCACAAGTAAGGGAGCTAAAGCAAGAAATTAAAGTGCAAGCTCAGCTCCATCTGCGCAATGAACTAGAGTTGGCAGGTATTCCTGAGAATGGAAATGAAAATCTCCATCACATTGCTATGTTGGCGGCAAGAAAGGTGGGTGTCGACCTGGAAGACTGCGAGATTGACTGGGTAGCTAGAGCGGGATCTCGGGTTATATCTGCTTTATCTGCCAACGACCACATCTCTAAGTTCTCTAGACCGGTCGTGGTTCGCCTATTACGTCGTAGCAAAAGAGATGAGATTATTAAGGCCGCGAGATCGAGGAAAAATATAACAAGTGCTGACTTAGATGTGCCCGGCAAGTCGCAAAAAAATTTTTACAACGAACGGTTGACCAAGGACAACAGAATGCTTTTTCGCACGGCAAGGGCAATGTCAAAGGAACACAGATACTCATTTTGCTGGTGTTCACATGGCAGTATCTACGTCAAGCAACGCGAGGGGGGACCAGCTATACCAGTTCGCACCCAAGAAGATCTTTCTAATATATTTAAGCCGCAGGCGCCGTTTACAAACTAAAAGACCAGGATCAAGACTATCAGCACTCCTCATATTCCAAACTAATCCTTTTTACATACATACATACATAGACTCACGCCTGTTTCCCGGAGGGGTAGGCAGAGACTACGGAACGCCATTTGCAACGATCCAGACATATCTCTCTTGCTTCATTCACTCCCATCAGATTCCTCATGCATGCTCTTCTGTTCAGGGTACTTCTCACCTGTCCTGTTTTTAGGATGTCTCCAATCTGATCAGAGAACGTCCGCCTAGGTCTTCCCCTTCGTCCTGTCCCTTCCACACTTGCCTTATATATCTGCTTGGTCAGTCTTTCGTCATCCATCCTCTCCATGTGCCCAAACCATCTTAGCATACCTTTCTCGATGCTTGTGACTACATCTTCTTTTACCCCACAACACTCTCTTATCACACAATTCTTTACTCTGTCAGTCAGAGAGACACCACACATACTTCTCAGTGCTCTCATTTCTACAGCATTTATTCTTCTTTCATGACTTTTCTGCCATACCCATTATTATGTGTGCTATAATCCTTTTTATAGCACATATAATAATGCTAGTAATATTATAATATTATATTTATTACGCGTAACTTATAATTTAACATATAATTTTATTCTAGGAAATATAATGTTATTTGAATCAGTTATCTATCGCTGTCATACTTATAAATACATCATTTAAAGTAGAATAATAACCGTGCACAATATAATCAACATTCATACTTTAACAATCAACATTAGACATTACAAAATCCATACAGCACTAGTTTGTTACACAAGACAAAATACAACATCAGGATATGATCAGTCTCAGATAGCTTGGAGCAATACTATACATATCATATTTTACAAGTTAAAATTTATTTTGTTGTATTGTGTGTGTTTGGTAGGTAGACGGTACATTTTAAAATTTAACTTTGATTTTAATTATTTAAGTATTGCATCAGCGTTACATTGTGCAGACATATATTATGTACCACGGGACTGTAGTAATAATCTAGCAGTTACAAAGTTGCAAACTGACTCTTCACTACATATCAATGACTGATAACGTAATAACTGATGATCTGGACACGTTAAGTATTGCATGCAATGTAGTAAAAGCGCCTGAAGAAATCGCAACAGCAATTACAACGTTCCACAACTTTCGAATACTGTCATACAATATACGTAACTTAAACAAGAACTTTAATTGTTTTATGCTACTTTTGGATAGAATAGACGGAATCGTTGACATAATAATACTGACGGAGTGTTGGCTTAGTGATTCATCAATAATACCACAAATACAATCATATACTAGCCATAATACAACAATTAATATTAATCAGAACAGTGGTGTAGTTATCTACGTCAGAGATACTTTAAGTGTGTGTGTCTCCGAACCAAACATTAACGATGCGAATTGTCTCCAAGTTGACCTAACTGATGCAATTACAATCTTAGGTATATACCGTCCCCCTTCGTTCAAAAACCTAAACAACTTTTTATGTTCACTAGACAGCATACTAAGCACATTGTCCAATAAATCCAAATCACTCATCATATCAGGCGACATGAACATCAACTTACTTGCCAGCAGTAGCAATCAAGATATAGAATACTTGTGCCTTATGGCAGAACATGGCTTATTTCCTGCAATAACACATCCTACAAGAGCAGACGCATGTCTAGATCACATTTTTATAAACACCGTCAGAAATGTTGTAGACGTCGTATGTAGCTCCGATATTACGGATCATAACTTGGTTATCCTGGGTCTAGCCGTAAATCAGACGATGAATAATAGCACAGATAGAACCATTGTCAAACGGAATATCGAGGCTATTCGTAACGACCTCTCACAGGAAGACTGGTCCGAAATTTATGAAAACTCGGATATCAATCTTATAGTGCACGGGTTTGGTGAACGGCTGATGGCAATCATAAGCAAAAATACAAGGAAAGTCAGAAGAATAAGCCACTCGAAGTATAATATTAAGCCGTGGATTACGCCTGGTCTCATACGGTGTATGCAACACAGAGATCGTCTGCATATGAGGACACGGAAATCACCTAACGATCTACTCCTGCGTGCAATATGTTGCCGCTACAAAAACTTCTGCAATGATTTATTAAGAAAGTTAAAAAACCATCACGATAGCAGAGAACTCTCCAGTAGCACAAATAATCCGAGAAAATTGTGGAAAGCTATCAAAAGGACATGCCACCTTACTAGTCCTAGGAAACAAACCAATGAGCTATTGGCGATACCTGGTAGCACCTCTGCTAAACATTCATTAGATAAGTGCAATGACTACTTCTCAACTGTTGGGCATACATTAGCGTGTGAAACACTGTAGGACCGTAAAAAAAAACTCAAAAAGACCTGACAGACAAAGTCTCTAACAAATTAGTGACGCACTCGTTCTTTCTGCAGCCAACTGATGAGTCTGAAGTGGAGTCGCTTATCCTATCCCTGGATAACGATAAGGCACCAGGTATCGACGGATTAACCAATGCTCTTATTAAAGATATCAGGATCAGCACTATACCACAACTTACACATCGACGTCCCCAGGGAACAAACCCGTATTCGCAAAACTCAAATTTTACTGGAAAAATATTTAGTCTTTTTGGAGTATATCTCTTCAACAAAATGTAACTATGACAAAATTGTAATATGACGGAAAAGCTAATTTTTACCCGAAAAGTTTACAGTATTTAGTGTAACTATAAAAAATGCACATAATTAGTTATTCACCAAAATACATATTACCAAAAATGGTACAATTTTTGGTGTATTGATATCTTACGATCCCGACTTATTAATATTCTTCCAGTTTTGTTTACTTACCGAATTATTCTTGTAAATTTCTTGAAAATCATGGGCATAATATTGCTTTATTGGATTATTAAAAGTGTTTTTTATTACAGGCGAGAGATTGTAATGTTCAGTTACCGACTTGTTATGGTTAATTTTAAATAAACATAAATGGGTAACGTAGTGTAACCCGTATATTATAGAAAAAAATTGTTAGTCATATTATCGTAATCATTGAAAACCGATTATGTAAAATAAATTTGGCTTCGCTATCTTCTAGGGAATAATTAAAGAAAGCTTACAAAATTTATGAAAATTGTAACTTTTATCGGAAACCAAGTTTTTAAAGAGATCACAAATTACAATCAGTGAAAATATAAAAAATAGCCAAGTTAAAACATTCATAACTAATCGGTATTATCATTTGCATCATCATTATCATCGCGATCATCACTAATTTCTGCAGAAATTAAAGATTCATAAAATGCGTGGTAATACCGTGGAATCGCTCCACTATTGCACAAGGACAGTAAATCTGTATGCAACGCCTTGCTTATAGGAAGAGGTTGAAGATAAGCCTGTGCCAATACATTGTCTTCTATCGAAGCATCTGTCTTAGGTTTTCGCCCACGTCGTTTGGTTTGGAATGAACTTGAAATATTTAATTCAGAATATGCATAATCATAATCATATTTAAAGAAAACTTTGTCCTATTGGGATGATGATACATCAATTTCCATTACATCAGACCAGCGTATCGTTTTTCCATCTATATCGCGACGCCAACTCAAAGGATTTACCAATTGTTAACTGTCTAAAATATCTGTTTGCTCCAATTCTTACAAAGTATATTTTTCTCCCGAGACTTAGGAGTTAAGAATTATTATACATTTGATCAGGTGTGTAAATAGACTTATTTCTCATGTTCCTTTCAATACAGGCATGCATTGAGTCGCCCTCGTTTTGGCTATGTCCAGTCTCAAAAAATCTGTGGGTTATAGACAAATTTAAAGATTATAAATTTAAATATAACGGAACCACGACAGCAAATTGAACTGCTAGTAACCTACAGCTAGCTGCTGTTGAATTTACACGCCTATTTTGAAGTAACATAACATGTTTAATGGCTTAACAATTAATCAACAAAGAAATATCGCATTTCAGTTTGGCAATAGGCTCGCCTACTATTAATAATAGTACCCCTCTGGGGCCGTCGTTATCTCACCATGAAACTAACGCAAACTCGGAGAGCAGAGTAATAGCTTTCAAACATCACCTTCATCTTGTGATATAAACAAAAAAGTTATTACAAGAAGAAAAGAAAGCTTACAAACCGCAGGGCAGCTTTGTGGCGAGCTGAATGTGTGTGGCGACACTGCGGTCCCGAATGCTTCAGAGGGTCGGTCAGGGCCTCGTCTCCGGCTTGCCTTTGTTGTCTGGTTGGAGTGGATTTCCAAGAGCGCCCGCAGGACTCTCAACTTTGGCTTGCCTTGGTTGGCTGGCCTGAGGGAAGCCGCAAGAGCTATTAGCTCGGGGGTAGATATGTCATAGTCAAGGGCGTAACTACAGGGAAACCCGCTCCGGGTCTCCGTTGTCACAAGACCCGCGATGGCGAAACCAGTGCCGCACCGCTCGACACCCTTAGCAACTCGCACCGGTGTTGCCCTCTGGCTGCCTCTGTGGCAGAGTTTGTTTGCTTTGGGCGGCTGTTTAGAGAGGGCCCATCCAGTGAGTTTGCGAGTCACCACCTGCCACTGGACGGATGCTATAGGAGTATCACTGGCAGGTGCCGTTTGTTATCCATAGTACCATTATTTTCAGTCCATTAAACATCCAACCCCATAACCCATTTAAATTAGGCTCCACATCATCACAATAGTCCTACATGTTCTGCGGCTATTCCGTAGCTGTACTCAGTAGTGCAGTTGTGGAGGCTCCGCGGCATGTGTCTCATCCCATTTTAGATTAAAAATCTCTACGGGCCTCAGCACGTTGGATCCATATCCCCGTGGAAGCCTCCCAAAGGACCGGTTATTCTTCTGACACCAAAGTTAGAAGAATACGTGTAGACCGACCCCTAGATACCGTAAATGGTATAACAATAAAAAGTAAGTATTAGTATAATACAGGTTTATTCCTTGGGGGCGTCGACATATATTTAATCTAAGTCTTGAATCAGGAATCTTTCCCGAAGCATGGAAGAGAGGATGTATAATTCCATTTTATAAAAGTGGCCCAAAAGGCGTAGCAGATAGCTACCGCCCTATTACACTACTAACAACATTCTCCAAACTACTAGAGAAACTTGTAAACAACAGGCTGATGAAGTATATCGACGGCAATAACCTACTTTTCCCTAGACAGTTTGGGTTTAGAAGAGGCAAATCGACAGAGGAAGCTGTAAATCTACTAGCATCAACAGTGTCAGCACAGCTGGATAAGAACAGATGTTGTATAGGCGTTTTTCTGGACTTGGCAAAAGCCTTTGACACTGTCTCGATCCCGATAATGCTGCGTAAACTAGAAATGCATTTTGGTATAAGAGGGATTGCTCTGCATTGGTTCGAAAGCTACATTACAGGCAGAAAACAAAGCGTCAGGGTTGGTAATCACGAAAATGCTCTCAATATTGTTAATTTTGGCATTCCTGAAGGTAGTATCCTTGGCCCAACCTTATTTATCATGTAAATGAACGATATGCATGAAGCTACCCAAGGCGATATAATTTGTTATGCAGACGACACTGTTATTACCTATGTCGGTTCCACATGGTCCGAAGCCTTCAAACAAGCCGAATCAGGAATGATCCAAGTAAACAGATGGTTACGTCATAATCTGTTGACACTGAATGCCAGCAAAACAAAATATATAAATTTCTACAAGACAATCTCTTCAGCTCCAGACTCGTCGATGGGCATCAAGTTGCATAACTGTACGAACAAATCCCACTGTCATTGTAAAACTATTATGAAGACGGAATCCATAAAGTATCTCGGTGTAATAATAGACCAAAATTTAAATTTTAAAGCACACATCACGGCTCTAGCAGGTAGAGTACGCAAAACAGCGAATATAATACGACTGCTTCGAACCTCAGCGTCGACTGAGATCCTAAAAACAGTATACCATGCGTTGAGCCAGTTCTTGATTACATACTGTATAAACTGCTGGGGTAGTGCTGCTAAAACACATTTGATAACTGTAGAAAGAGCACAGCGTTCGGTACTTAAAATAATGTTTAAAAAGCCATATTATTACCCCACTAATCAGCTGTATAAGGATTCTAAAATGCTTAACGTACGTCAGCTTTTTATATTGAAGTCGACTCTAAAATTACACAAAAAAAAAATAAATTGCGCGGACTATCCTCAACTACTAAAACGCCCCATTTACAGAACTGTGGTACCAAAAGTAAAAACATCGTTTGCAAGACGCTTCAGCCCATTCATAGACCACTTTTTATATAATAAAGTTGCGACTTCATGTGATATTAAAAACTGTAAGATAAATGAAGCAAAAATCAAAATAACTAACTGGCTCCTTACACTGTCATATGAGTCAACAGAAAATCTTTTGGTGCACCTGACTTAAGGATGCTCATTTATGGTTCAGACTATAGTAGTAATATTTAATACATGCTAACTTAATATATGTATGTACCTATATGTGTATCTTTTCCATGGTTATAAACATATCATTAGATAAGAAATAATTGTATGCTACTTTTGCCTCTTTGTTTATTTTATTTAATTTTCTTGTTATTTTAGAATTTCTATTTTTAAGTTACATCTTTCCGACCGAGCACGCTTTGTAAAACTTTCGGTAATCGTAGTTGGCACCCACAGGACAGGCTTGCCTAGTGTGGGGCCACTGGATATGTAAAAATGTGCTTTAACTCTTTGCCAATATTTTCTTTTTATTGCTACGAAGCACTGATAGATGAATGATAAAGCTATATGCAATTTGATTGATTTCGAGTATCTGGGTATGTGGTGGCAAACGAGCAGATGGATTGCCTGATGGTAAGTAATAACCACCGCACATGGATACTCGCAACAGCAGTAAAGATATATGCGTTGCCAGCTTTAAGGAAGGTGAGAGAGGAAAGGAATGGGAATTGGGCCTCCGGCGCTCTCACTCACCGAACAATACGCGACAGTTCAAATACTGCCACTTCGAGTTGATCTTCAGTGAACCACCGTCTCACGGCGATCAACGTGAAGTATACAGTATAAGTACCTATCTGGATCAAGCTGGCCCATTCATGCTGTTACCAACAAGGCTCCACTGTCTATTATGCTAATGAATAAAATGATTATGATAAATAATATTATACTAGTAAATTTTATCTTTTCAGGTAATCCACGAAGTCTTAAACTAAAGAAAAATCATGAGTTTATAAAAAAGGCGATAAACGAAGAAAATGGGTAGGTTGCTACAAGAAACTGCGCTCTACACTATGTAGTCGAGGAGCTAATAAAAAGGTTAAAAAGATTTTATCTTTCTGTAAAGATTGTGATAATAAGCCAATGTGTCTGAAATGCTTTTATGATTCTCATATGTAATGAAAAATTACAAATAAACTTTTTTTAAATTTCTAATCGATAACCATGATGTTTTATTGGGTACATCACTAGACGTATGTTTAACTGTACCTTTATTTTAGTGCTCCAGCAGGTCTATTCGCCTCCTATTTATTATTTTTGATATTGTGGAAATCTGGCATCAGAACCCCGGGCGAATCCAAAATAGGAAATAATGAATCCTCTGCTACGATTTGATTCAATTTTCAGCAGATATTTTCCTAATTTCGCGAAAAAATATGGATCTAAAGTTTCCCTATTTGCAGAAAGTTGATAGGCCCCAAACCGCACCAGTAAAACAATACATCGAAGGTGTAAAGGCCTTTCATAGCACTGCACGAAAGTACGCAAAATATAGCACCGCAGCCAGCGTGTTAACATGCCTTACTCGAGTAAGGCATGTTAACACGCTGGCTGGCACAAGCATCGATGCTTGTCACTACATCTTCTTTTACCCCACACCACTCTCGTTTCACACAATTCTTTACTCTGTCGGTCAAAGACACACCACACATACTTCTCAGTGCTCTAATTTCTATAATTTTATATAAGGGTAGGCACTAACACTCCTCTATGCACAGCCAAACGTGCCTTTTTGGACACGTTTTGACTGTTCATAAACGCCTTCTGAGCTCCATTCACACTATTACCTGCATTAACTCTTCTTTCTATATCTTTTTCCTTCTTACCATCTCTTGTAAACAACGTACCTAAGTAAACAAACTAATTCACTCGCTCCACTCGCTGTCCATTGATCAAAACATTACAAGCCGTAACGCATTCCTCCTTTTCAAAAACCATAAATTTCGTTTTACTTACATTCACTTTAATTCCTTTCCTCTCTAACACAACATGCATGATTGTTTCCATCACCTGCAACTCCTCCGCTGAAGATGCAAGCATTACCTGATCATCAGCATAAAGGAGGCATTTGACGAGTAACTCATTCATCCTTAATCCGCAGTCACTATGTTTTAAATCTTGCAAACAACTGTCCATGAAGAGTTAAACAGCCACGGCGACGCTACACATCCCTGTCTAGCACCTTTCTCGATGGTAAACTAGTTAGTGTATGCCCCGTTTATCCTCACACAAGCTCTAGAATCCTCATAAAGGGATTTCAGAGCTTGAGCGAGGCTGCTGTCCACCCCATTCATTGACAGCACCGACCACATTTCATTCCTCACCCCCTTATCGTAAGCCTTTTCCAAATCCTCGAATGCGCAATAGACCTTTTGACATTTGGCCAAATACTTTTCAGCTATGCTTCGCAAGGAAAAAACCTGATCCGTAAATCCCATACCCTTTCGGAATCCCGCTTGTACATTCCATATTTTCTTGTCAATTACTTTCATAACTCTTTCAATCAGTACCTTTGCATACAATTTGCCAACAATTCTGAGAATGCTTCTATAGTTTTTGCAGTCTTGTTGCGAGCCTTTTCTTTTATACAGAGGCACAACTACAGCTGTGGCCCAGTCATTAAGTACTCGGCCGGTGCACCAGCACAAGTTATATAACCGCTGCAACTGACCAACTATGATGCCCTGTCTAGCCTTCAGCATTTCGGCTGTAATGCTATCATATCCTGCAGCATTACCTACTTTCATACTTCTCAGTGCCTTAACGATCTCATCCACGCCAATAACGCTTTCATCATTGCTATCGTTACCAATCATGTCATCGATCGGTGTCTCTATCGCAGTTCTTTCAAATAAACCTTCAAAATACTCTTTCCATCTCTTCAGCACGCACGATTCACCATACACTATCCTTCCATTCTTGTCTCTGATCGATGTGTATTCTGAGGATTGAGTTTTTCCTCGAACTGCACGAACTGATTTCCATCTGCTATCAAACTCATCTTTCTTTTCCTCTTTTTTCGTTTTAACCATTTGTTTTACTATCCTTTTTGACCTAACAAACTCCTTTCTTGCTTCATCTATGTCCTCGCTGGTTGCTTTTCCCATTCTTTCATTTGCTCTGACAGCCTACCAATCTAACCAAGCTTTCTTCTTCTCTGGCACTGCTGATTGTACATCCTTGTCCCACCATGTATTCTTAGCCTTTCGTATTTTCCTTCTCTTGATCACACCACATACTTCAGATGCTACACATACTACCTCTTCTTTAAAGGACTGCCACAATTCATCCATATCATTTATGCCCTCGAACCTCTTAAATCTTGCTATCAATCTTCGTTTATACTCATCTTTCACATCTTTCTCTTGTAGATTTTCTACTTTTATTCTTTCCAAAACTCTATTTCCATTATGCTCTCGGTGTCGCCATCCTTTAAAGAGCCCACTTATCCGGCTCAACACCAAGAAGTGTTCTGTGTGGTTGCCGATCCCTCGATACACCCTTGTATCTAACACATTCTTTCTCAATGGTTCATCTACTATTACAAAATCAATCATACTTATTCTAATATTTTTCTCCTCACGCGTATACATATGTATCCTTTTGTGATCAAACATGATGTTTTTCACACAAAGGCTCCATTCCAAACAAACTTCATGCAGTGCTTTTCGATTTTCGTTCACACTCTCATCGCCGAATGCACCTATACCCTGTGCGCTGTAGCATGGTGCGGATGATAGTTGCCTATATAACGTTGACATCCGTCAGTACCACATGACTAGGGCTGTGACGTTATGCAATTCATTTTTATCGATCTAACGATACTCACAGCATAATTAATCTAGTTCACATTAATAGTGTTATCAAAATTTGAGTGTTATTCGGTTTTGCAGTATAACTACGTTTATAAACTTGTCAATATATATATTTTATGGCCACATAATAATATATTTGTACTTATATAAAACTAGCTGGCACCCTGCCATTTGGTACTAGTTAATAAACCCCCAAACCAATCTAACCGCAAAAGCGAGTTGGTGAAGTGGCTGAATGAAAACGGAGTTACAGCAGATATAAAAATGTTAAAGGCAGAGCTTATTACCTAGTACGGCGTCATAAGTCACCAACTCCTACCTATGCTCTGGACGAAATGGCAAAAGAAAAAGGCCACCAGGTCCTTCGATTACCACCCTACCATTGCCAGTATAACACTATGGAGATGATTTGGGCCCAAATAAAAGGGTGCCTTCATCGGCTTGCCTTTTACACCAGTTTTTGTAATAAGCAACTATAGTATTTCGCCAACATTAATGCATTTAGTCGGTAGTTGGAAAATTGCAAAACTTCAGACTGCGTACAAATACAAAAACTTCTTGTACAAAAATGCAGTTCACTAAACATCTTAGTGTTGCATTCTAAAGGAATTGCTTGGAAAAGGAAACAGATTCCTATAAAATGAACTTCTTCTCACTACAAAAGTACGATCTTAAACGAGTTACTTGGTTAATTCGAATCTGAAAGCGGTTTTCGATCATGACAGCAGTTAGTTCACTATCGCGTACCCGTAGAAATTATAGTTCATAAAGTTATGTATCTTGAATCAGAAAATATTTTTGGATAAACATATCAGACCATGTACTTCAGAATCAGAATCTACCCCACTGCTAAGTACAGGCTTTTTCTCACTAAAAGAAGGGTTGGGCCCAAAGTCTACCAAGCTGGCCAACTGGGATTTGGTAGACTACAGATGTAATCGATTTTTAACTTTCGCGATTTGGTCGCGGAGAGACTCAACCACGCTCCGCGACCACGTTCGGTGCAAGACGAGCGAAACGTCGGAACCAAATAGGTATTTAGACCTTAAATAAGTTAATTGCACGCAATTAAGACCCGCTTATTTATTTTGTATGACTGCAGATGTCTTACAAGAACATAATATTTTTTTCAAATTGAAGATTAGTTATTAAATCTACACATAACCTTGAGTTCGAATTGGAAACCCTCTGCGTAACAGTCTATAGGTCTATCCACTAGCCTGTCGCTAGTTCCTAAAAAAAGCTTTTACTTAAAACTAATAATTACAATTTAAACGAACTAAGCGGATTCGTTGGATTCTTACGGAAATCTTAAACCGCATTAAAATAAGTGGACATTCACAAATTATTAATTATCACTAGCCTATATAAATATTTGGGTTAAATTAATCTTAAGATGTTTCTGAAGATATGAAACATACATACATACATACATACATAGACTCACGCCTGTTTCCTGGAGGGGTAGGCAGAGACTACGGAGCGCCATTTGCAACGATCTTGACATATCTCTCTTGCTTCATTCACTCCCATCAGATTCCTCATGCATGCTCTTCTGTTCAGGGTGCTTCTAACCTGTCCTGTTTTTAGGATGTCTCCAATCTGGTGAGAGAACGTCCGCCTAGGTCTTCCCCTTCGTCCTGTCCCTTCCACACTTGCCTTATATATCTGCTATAAAACCACCTCCGTCACCTTAGATATGAAACATTCTATAAAAAAGATACTTCACAAGGCCGTCTACTGTTCGTATATTCCCAGTAGTCTGATAAATGTTATTGATCTCCACTACGGCTTTCGCAGATGATTGGCACTTCATGAACTAAGTCGTTACTGTTGATGGCTACAATTTCGTTTGACATCGCCCAAACGAACTATCTGACTGATATATGTTTGTATTTTGTATGTAGTCACTATGTTATGCAGATGATAGACGGGTATTACTATGATCTGTTTTGAAATACCTGTTAAAGGGACCGTCATAAATGTTGTTTGTAATGTTACTTATTCAGTAAGAACAATGATTTCTTAAATTAAAACTATACATATAAAAATATTTATTATCGCTTGCATCGTGCCCCGGAGAGCACGTTAAACCGTCGGTCCCAGCTGTCCAGCTGGTAAAGATCTTTGACGGGGAGTCAGTACACTTAAATAAACTGATACTGGTCTAAACCATGTAATATCGCTATAACTTTATCAGGTTGCGGAGGTCAGACGACAGTCGCTCTGTGGAAATGTTGAGATTCAGTCAAATATGATTAGACTAGTAAGCGGCTATATTGATCGTGTTATTTTTAGAATATTTTCTTCTGTAAAGTATATTTACCTATTGTTTTATATTTTATACTTAACAGTAACAAATAAGACTACAATTTGCCTAGACATTCTGTTTATTTGTTAACAATAAAGTCTTTCCTGTTTCAGCGCCCCACGCTTTTACAATCAAATATTATAAATAAAAGCACATATGTAGCTTACTTCAGCCCAGAAATATAGACAACTTGAACGATTCATAATTTATTTTTGTTTTTACGTACATTTACCATAAAAGCGTGTTTTGTAGTGTTTTTTAAACTATTAATTTATTTAGAATTAATTTTTTTATAACATGAAGATATCGAAACTGACATGGCGGCTAGCTGTAATAAAGTCAATAGCTAGCCTAAACCTGAATGTCCATATAAATGATAAAAACTATCAAAACAATAAACTTGATAATAAAACGCCCAAAAGAAAGCCACAAAATACTTCAAAAGCACTATTGAAATCTCTAATATGATAATGGTACAACCGAGGCTTTCATGGAGATACCGACAAAAACCGTTTTACTGTTTACAGCTTTTCCTACTCTACGAGGCATGAAAGGGCCTATTACATACATACATAAAACTAAAGGTACCCGCGTAAAAGTGTTTCGTTCAAAATATAGATATATTAAAGAATCGTTTTTTCACTTCATACATAAAGATCAAACGAATTCTAGTTTATGCTAAAGTATTATGTAAATGATCGACTTTGTGTATTTTCTTCTTATTTTTCTAGAATTCTTAGAAGTTTTTTGTATATCTCAATTTAGAGGGCAATGATACAAGAGTATTCAAATTGCGAATATTGATTAGATGCTGATGTGTTTGATAAGTTAGAGACTATTTACTTGAACATATTATTTGAATATTCAATCTTTCTTTTATTCATGATTCATGTAAATAAATTCGTAACCGCTAGTTATATTTTTCAGGTCAGAGAAAATTAACATATTATTTGGAATATGTAAGTACTTTACATTTCAGACCTGATGTGAGACTAAGGCACTAAGCTTGAATTAAGATCTTAAGTAAAATCTTCATTTTCTTTTTCGTTTTAGCGTGTGGCCAACTCTGATATCGGTGTTTTAGACCGTCTGAAGGCCTTCGATGTGACCTAACGATTCACGTCCAGAGACGAGAACCGGGACCGAAACAGCTTTAAGTGTCCTCTGAAGGACAGTAGCACTCTGATGTAAATGCAACACGCGATCAACCATCTAACTGGCGACCTGTATAAGCGTTGCTTAATTTAATCGACCATTTGCAAACGGCAATCTAAGTCACGCTATGAGCGCTATATCTATAAAAAAAGCAGCAATAGGTGCCATTTATTGAAGCATGACAATATTATTTAGTCTTACTTTCTTCAAAAGAAAACTGCGATCATTGACGATCTACTTTCATGTAATATTTTTGAAGCAATTATATTGATTGCGCATTGTGACTCAACAAAACAGATTAAAATCAAAAGAATCTTTGACGGGCTTGAATATGAAGTACCGCTTACAGTCGCTAGATTCAAACAAAGCACTGAGATATTTTGAACAAAGAGGGAGTTTTGTTTCGGAATGGTACCAGCCTATTTTATACTTGTACATCGCAATCTCTCGGATTATACAGAAGGTTTATGTTGTTACATGAATAGACATTTTAGGTGAGTCATTTCATGAGATAGTCACTTAGACTGGAAAACAATATTGGTACTTTACAAGAAACCTTAAACCTCCTTTTGACTAATTATTATAATAATTAACAAAATAGATTTATCAGTTGTCGTTGACGCCTGTTTAAATATGTATTAATCAGCACCAGCCCTGTATATAACTCTGTCCTACTGCTAGACACGTTATTTTTATACCTATTCTCACTGTGAGAAGGATTAGACCATAGGCCACCACGAAGGCTAAGTGCAGGTTGGCAGACTTCGCATGTATTTTGAGAATTCCCGTACATGCAGGTTTCCTCACAATGTTTTCCTTCAACGTTAAGCAAGCGAGAAATTTATTAGTTAAAATTCAACATAACGTGAAAATCTGTTCATCGCCCCAATAAGCTATTACTGCTAATTTATGTATAATCATCATCATCAGCCTTTAACAGTCCACTGCTGGACTAGGCCTCTCCTTTGAAAGGAGGAATTGGCCTACTATACCACGCTGGCCAAGCGGGTTGGTATAGGGTTTTTATCAAGTTTTCCTTCTCTTACAGTGCTGTTCTCTGCATAGTATGGTCCCTCTGTCGGCACTTACGACACCCATGGGATGATATGGGGTAGTGATGATCCGTATTCTTAATCCGTCACCACACGGACAATATATAATTATAGTTATTTAATCAGTGCTAATTATATAGCAAATTAAATAGAGCAGATAAATCAGTAACGTCTAGTTGTCATTGAGGTATATTTTTTTATGATTATTAACATTCCTTTTTAATTGTCATTCAGGGCAATTAAAAAGGAATGTTTCGTATTCGTATTATTATTATCTAGCATCCGAAATATCGGTCATTCGAAATAACGGAACGTGGAATACATCCAAAAAGAAAATTATTAATGATGGTACTTGTATTTCAAGTAGATATTCTAAACGGGATCTTTCATAGTTTGGGCTCTGCGCTGATATGCTAATCATATTAAGTGGTTCTATAAATATGATGATTATACAATTTCAAATACTTATGGTCTAATTTTCTGCGTGTAATACTGGCAAAGCGACCTTGAACATTTTTTATATTAAATGGCATCACAAAGCAATTAAATAGCCAATTAAAAAAATCCGTTCTACAAAGTGGCTCTCAAGAGTGCTTGAAAAATGTACATCGTAAATTTTCAGTCATACAAACAGGCTTTTAGTTGGTTATTGCTACAAACAAAAAAATATTATAATATATATTTGAGTTACTTACAGCCGGTTGCAAAAACGATATTTAAAATTTTAAAACGAGATTAAACCCTAATCTATTATTAAGTCGTTGCACAAAGCCAAATTCTTGCAAAATTTAATTTAATTTAAGAAGAGTCAAAGCCTACATTAAAGCGCGTTTTACATTGCACTAACAGCCATTAGCGTGAATTGACACGTTAGAATTTTAAATATGACAGATGTGAATTTTAAAATCTAATTTGAGGTATTAAAGCTCAATTGTTATTGAATTTATCTCTGTTCCATAATATCTTATTGTACATTGAAGTATTTGTTGCCAAATATAGCTCTATTAAATAATATATTTCAATGCATTGTAGTGTTTTACGGTATTGTAGTGGTTTACAATGAAGTTATATCTTAACTAGTCTTTCATGGTATTTGCATCGCGTTATCCCTTAGTCGCCTCTTACGACACGTACGTTTGCGTAGAGACGGAAAACTCGACATCAAACCCTATACGACTACCTCGTTGGTCTCGCGGCATAAATGTGCGCGTGGGATCGGGAGGTTCCGGGTTCGATTCCTGGGTCGGGCAGTGTTATTGGGTTTTTCTGTCACGAAATTCTCAGTAGCAGCACGGAGTCTGGAAATGCGCCCGGTACGGCAATAGGCTCGCCGCTTATTACGTGGGACTAAAGTATATCTGGCGAAAAGTGGGTGTAGAAATACACCTCTGCCTACCTCTTCGGGGTTAAAGGCGTGAGACTATGTATAGTCTTTCATCTTTGTCTGATCCCGAAGAAGATTTTTCTCGCGGTCAAATTTCGGCAAGCCGAATTTATTTTCAAGGCACAACGGCGGAGAATCACGTATTACATACAGAGTATCCATAGAAGCAGATGACCAAATACGAAACATTGTAGATAAGGAACCTAAAGAAATAAATATGTTGATGGTCCGACCCAGTTTTTAATTTGTTTGAGGGTTTTTGCCACAGGAGCTTATCAACTGAACAGGTCTTGGGTGATTATCAAATAAACACAAATCCAGTGTGTAGATTAGTGCAAAGAGTTCTCAAGCCCTTGCAAAATTAAGCTCAAAATTTATTAAATTGCCAAACAGGAAAGTTCTACGTCTACATTTAAGATCTACGTCGAGTTGCAGCTAGCTTCTATGAAATTGATGGATTTCCACGTATCGTAGGCGCTTTGGATTGTACTCATGTTAACATTATTATTAGCAGAGGAGGGCATCATCCAAGCTATACCAGTGCAAGAAGAGATACTTCTCCATTAGTGTAAAATAATTGTCTTTATTGTATCTAATTGAATTATGACAACAAAATACATTACAAACAAAAGATATAAACATATTTATTTATCGTATGCAATTTTACCAATATGTCTTGAATAGTGTAACAGCTTCTCTCTTCTCTCATTTTGTGACTTCCACATAAATAAAATAACTGGGCATTTTCATATATTTCATGACTCCACGGTTGGAGTAGTGGTTTAAGTGGTCGCCTCGCCGCTTGACACTGCGCCGAGTGTTGTGGGTTCGATCCCTACACGAGACTACACTTTGTGTGATCCATAAATTGTTGTTTCGAGTCTGGGTGTTCATTGTGTCCGTTAGTTGTATGTTTGTAAAGTCCCCCGCGACACAGGATTTATTCCTAGTGCGGGAGTTGTCTTTTTAAAAAAAGAAACAAAAAAAAAGAAACATATTTGATTTTATATTAATACAAATACAATAGTAGCGATGGCGTATGTACTCAAGTTATAGAAAATCATCACTCATGAATGGCATTAACTGCATTATATGGTCAATCATTATAATTAGCGCCAGGCTCCCTCTTTGTATGAATTGTCTTGACTTTTCAGCTCAAAACGTAACAATTTTTATTAAAATCGTAATAATGATTCAATACAACAAAAATATAAACATGTCAATTTTTGACAAACGTTTTGATAGTCTTGACCACTGATTTACTATATATGTATCATCATCATCAGCCTTCATCAGGCCACTGCTGGACTAGGCCTCTCCTTTGAAAGGAGGAATTGGCCTACTATACCACGCTGGCCAAACGGGTTGGCATAGGGTTTGTATCAAGTTTTCCTTCTCTTTCAGTTGTTGTGGTATAGTAATGTTAACCTATATACTCATAACATATTTCTATGTACTGATGCTTAGTTCGTAAGTATATAATCTCATGTAATCGCATTTATTCGGATATAATAAATTGAGACATGAAACGTATCGAACGTCTTTCCTTTTGTTAAACACCCATCCTTACATGGCGACCCTGCCACCCAGGCGCCTTAAGAGATCGGGTTGCGAGCGCACGTGTGGACAAAGTGCAAATTCCATTCCAGAAAAGGGACAGTGATACAAACAATTGGACTTGAAGTTGAACTTTTTAATCTCACAATGTTACATTACATCAAAATCTTTTCTCGGTTTCGCATTGAATTCGGAGGCAAGCAAAGAACAGTCTAAAGAGGCGCAAGAGGTAATTATTGCGCAAAACGCTGCGGGTGGCCAAAACTCGGCAGCGACGATAGAGGAGCTCAATGGTCACGCAAGGCCGACCAATTTCCATCTCCAAATAATTTGCGTCGCTCTACTGCTGGCGGCTATTTTTATGGCATATCGAGTATACAGAAAATGCCACGAAAAATGGATACAACGCGGTATCAATTAGCACGAGTTACGTCGTTCGGGAAGTTGGTTTCGGCGCAGGGAGCGCGAAGCCAGAGGTGTCGAGGTCTAGAGACCTTGACTAGCGCCAACGGAGGAGCCCAAAGGAAGGTATATAGGTACGTAAAAGTGCGCGATTCTAGTGAAAAGTGCGTGATTTTAAGTGAAAGTGATGTTCGAAAAGTGTACCTACAATAGCGGCAAACGGCATATGGTTTAAATGGGTATGATAGTTAATTTTATTTAGTACGGTCTCCTGCAGATTTCTATAATTTTATAAATAATGTACGATATATATAAACGTACATATATCTATGTTTATCTCTTGCAATTTTTTTTAGATAAAATTAAGTAAATAATTATGAATTGTGTTCGCAATTCCGTAATTGTATGGCTTCTCAGTTAGAAAAATATTTAGATGAGTTACGTAGAATAAGGTCATATCTTATTAAAGTTGGGCCAAGACGACGCGAAAAACAGTCACTATGTACTAGAAAATTAAGTGAGGCCCAAGTTATAAGTCACCAGTTTCAGAATGATATTGATAAAATTAATAAAAATATTAAAAGTGTTAAGCGTGACGATTTGGTTTTAATAGATAATATAACACGTAATTTTAAATTACTTTACGGTCAAATTAGCTCCTTATGCTCAGAAAAGGATACCACTTCAAATAGTGATAGTTTTAGTTCTGCTAGTGATAGTGAATCATTAACCATGGAGAATTTTAATCTAAAAACAGCCGCTTCCTTATTGCCGATTATGAACGGCAAGGAAGAGGTAACGAAACAGCTTATCGCAGCAATAGAATTATATGATTCAATGTTAGAGGATAAACATAAACAATTATTGATTAATTTTGTTTTGAAAACTAGACTATCAGAGGATGCGAAATTGAGATTATCCCAAAGTTACTCTAGTGGCAGCAATTTAATTACTGATATGAGACAACATTTAATTGCAAAACAATCGTTTACTGCTTTGCAGCAACAATTGTACAGAGCCACCCAAGATCAAAAAAGCATCGAGGAGTATGGTAAATATATAGAACAATTATTTGTGGAGCTGACTGTTGCGCAAGCCGACGGTGATCCCTCTAAATATGATATTTTAAAACCTTTGAACGAAAAAACAGCAATAAAGCGCTTTGCTGGAGGTTTGCGAAATGGACATCTCGGCACAATAATTTCAGCTAGAAATTATACCAGTTTGAAAGATGCTATTAAGGGCGCACAGGATGAGGAAATTTCAACGTTTCCTGATATGAGTATTTTAAAGTTAGGTAAATCGAATTATTTTCAGCCCAGACAGAATTATAGAGGGTTTAGAGGCCGTTACCACCGCGATCAGCGCGGTACTCGTGGCTTCAACACTCAAGGTCAGTCGCGGACATACTATCGAACCCCGACTAAACCCCATCGCCGATACTCCGAGGATAGAGGTAACGGTGGTCAAGGTCAATCGAACTCTACTAGGGGCGCTCAAATAAGACATTTTACTGTACCAGATGCTCAAGCGTCCCATACCACTGATTCTATTGACGTTAATCAACCGAGTACAAGTCAGTTTTTTCGTCCCTAAACATAATAATAATAATAGTATTTGCTATTACAGTAATTACAACACGATAAAATCAATAATAAACAATTATTTTAGTTATTGGTTAGTGGATACGGGAGCCACACTTAGTGCTATTAAGTACGAAAAATTAAAACATTTTAACGCTACATTGCATTCGGGGCGCGTTAAAATAAATGGTGTGTGCGGACAACTTTACTCAGTCGGATATATTTATTTAACCTTGACTATATCGGCGCAGAAATTCATGCATAAGTTTCACGTTTTTGAAGATTTATGTTACTCATGTGACGGTATTCTCGGCTTAGACTTTTTAAGTAAATACAAAGCTAATCTTAACTTGGAACACAATATCTTGAAACTTTATTGCGATAACTTAGAAATTTGCACTGCTTTACAAGCAGGGATTATAGGCAGTAATAACTATTTACAAGTCCCTTCTCGATCTGAATCAATTCATTTTGTTTCAACGCACCTCAAAAATAATTGTGTTGTTTTTCCTAAAGAATTATGTGATGGAGTGTTCTTAGCGGGTGCAATTGTTTGTCCCAAAAATGGAAAGATACCATTACGGATTTTGAATACGCGTGATAATGAAGTAAATTTGAGTTTTTTTAGTCATGATTTTGATGATTTAAATAATTATGATATTATTAATTTTAATGAATGTTCGGTAAACTCGGATAGGGTTAAAAAAATATTTTCTGAATTAGATTTAAGCGGATTAAATAAAGAGGAACAATTAGATATTGAAAAAATTTGTGCAAAATTTTCCGATATTTTTTATTTGGAAGGGGACACGTTATCAACTAGCAATATATGTATTTCAGCAAACTATACATTTAAAGTCTGAAGCCACGCCTGTTTACAAAAAGCAGTATAGATTACCTAAATTTCAAACAACTGAGATTAAAAAACAGCTTAAAAAAATGTTAGACGACGATATCATAGAGGAAACCACAAGCGAATGGTCTAGCCCAATACTATTAGTACCAAAAAGATCCGAAATCGGTGAGAAAAAATTTAGGCTAGTGGTAGATTATAGAAAATTAAACGAGAAAATTTGTGATGACAGATTTCCCTTACCAAATATTATAGATATATTAGATTCGCTTTCCGGGGCTGTTTACTTCAGCCATTTAGATTTACAAAACAGTTATTATCAATTTAACCTTGACCCTGCTAGCAGAAAATATACATCTTTTACATTTGATAAACAATATCAAATGAAACGGATACCCATGGGTCTAAAAACAAGTCCAAGTGCATTTTCAAGGGCAATGACAATAGCTTTAGCTGGTTTAAACTACTAAAAATGTTTTCTTTATTTAGATGATTTAATTATTTACGGACGAAATTTAAAAATGCACCTTTTAAACCTAATGGACGTGTTTTATAGACTCAGGCAAGTAAATTTAAAATTGAACCCAAAAAAGTGCCAATTTCTTAAGAAAGAGCTATTATATTTGGGCCACGTAGTTAGTGCAGAAGGCGTTAAACCCGATCCTAATAAAATTCAGGCATTGAAGGAATATCCAACTCCAAGGTCATGCGACGAGGTCAAACGTTTTGTAGCTTTTGCCAATTATTACCGCCGTTTCATACCAAATTTTGGAGAAATCGTAATTCCATTAAATAGTTTATGTAGGAAAAATGTACCATTTCTGTGGACCGATGACTGTGAAAATTCCTTCCTTAAATTAAAAAGTAGTTTGTCGTCTCCTCCCGTGTTACAATATCCGGATTTTTCACCGGACAATATATTTAAATTATACACTGACGCCTCAGGCAAAGCTATTGGTTCAATGCTGTGTAATGGGGATGGTCGGCCGGTCGCTTATGCAAGTCGAAGCTTAAACAAAGCCGAATTAAACTATCCTACGATAGAAAAGGAAATGCTTGCGGTAGTTTGGTCTGTTAAATATTTTAGACCCTATCTGTTTGGGAAAAAGTTTAAAATATTTACCGATCATCGGCCTCTAGTGTACTTGTTCAACATGAACAACCCGTCAAGTCGGTTGACTAAATTTAGACTGATTTTAGAGGAGTACGATTTTGAAATCGAATATATTAAAGGAAAAGATAATGTGGCTGCAGACGCGTTATCTAGAATAATAATATCTTCAGATGAATTAAAAAGGATGAACGAATGTATAATTAACGTGATGACTAGGGGTCAAAAGAAAATTTTGGAAACAGAGAGTACGACTTTATCGGCTAACAATAATAATACATATAACGATTGTCGGACTGATCACCCGATGATTATTGAAACATCTTTTAAGCCGTTAAATTCGGTAGAATTAGTATGTGTCTCAGACAAACGATATAACTATTTCAAGGACATGTCCGAAAAGTATAAGTATTTTGCATACAATAAAAACGAACTAGTTATATACACATGCCCCGGTATGCTATCAAGTACGTCGCGAGCCGAATACTTGAGTGAGCTGGAGCATTTATGTAAAGAGATAGGAAATAAAAGAAATGTTTATTATTAAAAATGAAAATAATATAGGATATATAAAATGGTTAACCAGAGAAATAAATAAAAATAAAAGGTGGTCCGGACCACACATCTACTTACTAAAAAACGTTGAAAGAATTATTAATGATGACGACAAAAAAGTAATCATGAACGATTTCCATCTTTTGCCAACCAGCGCTGCGCAGGTATTAGGCGTATGCTAAATAATATCAAACGATATTATTTTTGGCCGGGAATAGAACGTGACGTCACGAATTATGTGAATAAATGTGAAACGTGTCAAAAACAAAAGCACTCCTTGCCTGTTAAACAGCCAATGGTTATTACAAGCACTGCCATGAGTGCTTTTGATAAAATATTCTTAGATATAGTGGGCCCTTTAGATAAGGATTATTTTAATAATGTTTATATACTTACCATACAATGCGAGCTAACGAAATTCGTAGAGGCTTACCCGTTACAAAGGAAAGATGCTGTTTCTGTTGCAAAAGCATTTGTCGAGAATTTCATTTTACGTTATGGTATACCGCGTGAAATTGCCACTGATAGAGGCTCTGAATTTATTTCATCAACGGTAAAAGAAGTATGTAATTTACTTAATGTAAATCAATTGTCATCAACTGCGTATCACCATGAATCTATAGGTTCTCTGGAGAATACTCACAAAAATCTAAATGCTTATCTTCGCATGCAAACCAGAAATGAAGCCAGACTTTGGAGCTCCTGGGTACCATTCTGGTGCTTCGCATATAACACTACTGTACATACTTCCACAAAATTCACACCCTTTGAACTAGTCTTTGGAAAAACCTGTAGATTGCCAAGTAATTTATTGAGAACTGTAGAACCATTATACAACTCTGATAATTATCCTCTATCATTGAAATATAAGTTACAAGTCACGCAAAATGAAGCTAGGCGAAATTTATTGATGTCTAAAGAAACAAGAAAATTAAATTATGATAAAAATGTACGTCCAGTAATGTATAAAAAAGATGACCTAATTTTGTTAAAAAATAAACCTGGAAATAAATTGGCAAATGTTTATAATGGTCCATATAAAGTTATACAAGATATGTCACCAAATGTAATAATTCTAAAAAGTAACAAAATTGATACTGTGCATAAAAATAATACTAAATTATTTAGATCATAAGTCTTTTGCTTTTCATTACTATGTAATTTATATACCTGCATATCTTTATCGTATTTATAAACTCATATAAAAAAAAAACAACTTCATATATTCATTGTTTTTTTTTTCTGTATGGCGGAAGGTGTGGTATAGTAATGTTAACCTATATACTCATAATATATTTCTATGTACTCATGGTTAGTTCGTAAGTATATAATCTCATGTAATCGCATTTATTCGGATATAATAAATTGAGACATGAAACGTATCGAACGTCTTTCCTTTTGTTAAACACCCATCCTTACAGGTGTTCTCTGCATAATATGCTCCCTCTGTCGGCTCTTACGACACCCATGGGATGATATGGGGTGGTGACATCCCGTATTCTTAGTCCGTCACCACACGGACGTATATATGTATATTTAGAATTATACCTCCTTGATATATGTAATCATTACGTTTTATTTATTGAAATTTTTACTCATAGTACATTTCATAGATTATTGTGCATATAACTAAACGGAAATGTTCACTCTTTTCGTTCACTTGTAGGCATTAGTTAAATGATGTTGGTTGTGCAACGTCATTAAATTATGACACACATTAGCCATAATCTCCTTTTAAGTAATAAAGAGTTAATTTGAAGCTTTCTGCAACTGACTGTATATGTCAGACAGATAGCTTTTAATTTAGTGAGTAGGTATAGTAAATAATTGGATAAAAAACATTTCAAATAATATGGCGCGAGTGCCTCTGTCTCGTAGATGATCTTTTAGTTCTGCTTGGTTAAAAGTTACATTGTAAATTCATTAATGTAGCATCCAATATTTTAAAGAAAAATTGCACCGATTTTTACTTTACTGTATTTACCCTGCGTATAGACTAGTTAGTCTTGGGGTGCTGTCGCACGTCAGGCGGTGCTTAGATTACATTCATCACTTAGACGTCATGTTTCTTGTATTTTAATGGGCGTACAATTATTCGTTATTCTCATCATCATCATCATATCAGCCAAACGACGTCCACTGCTGGACATAGTCCTCCCCCAAGGTTCTCCACACAGACCGGTCTTGAGCCGCCCGCATCCAACCGCCTCCCGCGATCTTGACGAGATCGTCGGTCCACCTTGCGGAGGGCCTACCTCTGCTGCGTCGTCCAGTACGTGGCGGCCACTCCAGAACCTTTCTGCCCCAACGGCCATCGGTTCTTCGAGCTTTGAGCCCTGCCCACTGCCACTTCAGCTTGGCTATCCGGAGAGCTATGTCGGCGACTTTGGTTCTACTGCGGATCTCCTCATTTCTGATTCGATCTCGCAGGGAAAATCCAAGCATAATTCTCTCCATCGCCCTCTGAGTGACCTTGAGCCTTCTGATAAGGCCCATAGTGAGCGACCACGTCTCTAATCCGTAAGTCATCACTGGCAACACTGTGAAGTACCACCTACTTGGTTGTTGCATGTAGGTTTAATGCCAACTGTGGTTACTATTTGAAAAAAGAAGAAATACAAGAACAAGCGAACAGACTTTTGATTACCTGTCATTACTTGTATCTACGTATTCATTGAGATAACATAGTTGTTATACAAATCATTGTTTTTTGTATTTCTATAATAATATATTATGTTAATTCAGCCTCAAATCACCTTTTAATTACTTTACAAACACACACTGGTCAAAGACTTTCGTCTTGAGACACTGCGGGATATTGGACGAGAAGATATGTCGTAGCTTCCCGAACGCTGCCCAACCGAGTTGTATTCGACGATTGACCTCCTTCTCGAAGTTGGACCTACCTAATTGGACTACTTGTCCCAGGTAGATATACTTGTCAACAACTTCGAGCGTAGAGTTCCCAACCTGAATAGGAGCAGGTACAACATGGACGTTTGACATGATTTTCGTCTTGTCCATGTTCATCTTAAGACCTACTTGTTGGGAGACTCTACAGAGGCCATCGAGCATTGTGCCTAGGTCTTCCATGGTCTCAGCCATGACTACAATATCGTCTGCGAATCGAAGGTGAGTGATGTACTCGCCGTTGATGTTGATGCCGAGTCCATTCCAGTCCAGAAGCTTGAAAACATCCTCCAGCGCAGTGGTAAACAGTTTCGGGGATATGACATCCCCCTGTCTCACTCCTCGCTGGAGTTGATTAGGTTTCGAACTCCGGTCCTGGAGGCGGACTGACATAGTGGCGTTTTCATACAAACACTTCAGCACTTCGATATATCGGGAGTCAATCCGGCACCGTTGGAGAGACTGTAGCACCGCCCAGGTTTCGATCGAATCGAAGGTTTCTCATAGTCCACAAACACCAAGCATAAGGGCTGGTTATACTCCTCGGACTTCTGTATAACCTGCCGCAGCGTATGTATGTGGTCTATGGTACTGTAGCCTTTACGGAAACCGGCTTGTTCGGGAGGCTGGAAGTCGTCTAGCTTGCTCTCGAGACGATTCGTGATGACCCTCGAAAACAGCTTGTAGACGTGTTCCAGAAGTGTGATGGGTCTGTAGTTCTTTAAGAGGGTTTTATCCCCTTTCTTAAAAAAAAGCACCACCACACCTCTGTGCCACGCCTGTGGCGTTTTACCCTCGAGAATGACGGAATTAAATAGCTTCCGAAGGGCTTCTCTAGCGGGTGCACCGCCAGCCATCAGAAGCGCGCTCGTAATTCCGTCATCACCCGGCGCCTTGTTGTTTTTGAGCTGTTTGAGAGCCACACTAATCTCGTGCATGCTGACGTCCGGGATATCTTCGGTATAGTGTCGGGTCAATCCAGCTCTAGGGTCTGACGCTGGAGTACTTGCGGGTTGTTGCGTTGTCGTGTACAGCTGTCCATAGAACCTTTCGATCTCCTCCAAGAGCTCAGGCTTGGACGATACGATTCTGCCATGTTCCGTCTTCAGCTTTGTCAGCTGACTCTGCGCAACAGACAGATCCCTCTGGAACACTTTGGATCCCTTATTCTGCTCGATCGCCTCACGAACACATTTTCTGTTGTATTGGCGGAGATCGCGAGTCAGAGACTTAGAGATCTGTGTGTTGAGGTGCCGATATTACGGCATGTCGTCGGAGGATAGCAGAACCATCTTGCGCCTTTCCTCTAACAGCTCGAGGGTCGGACCCGAGATCTTTCTGGTTCTCTTGCTTTTCTGGGGCTTAAAGAATATAGCCCCTGTTGTATGGACAGCATCCACGAACCCGTTACTGTACTCGTCCACATCTACGCATTCGCCCAGGCATTCGAAACGGTTCTTGAGAGCTGAAAGCTCTCGGGGTTTTGGATGTGAACCGGTGCTGGTCGGAGCGTGGACTTTATCAACCTCGACCGTTCGAGGTTTGTACAGATATTCAATGTGCCTCTTACCATTCGGTGATCGCTCCCCACTTTAAGTGCATTGATAACGGAGACATCATTGAATATGTGTCTCTTCGTCGACATGATAAAGTCGATCTCATTTTTGGTGGCACCGTCTGGACTTACCCAGGTCCACTTGCGGCATTCTCGCTTCTTGAAGAAGGAATTCATCATATAGAGGCCTTCCTTCTCCATAAAGCTAGCCAGCAAGTGACCCCGGGAATTCCGATGCCCATAACCAAATTGCCCCACTCTCAGCTCATCACCGTCGCGATTGCCCAGTTTCGCGTTAAAATCTCCCATGACCACGGTGTAATGGGTTTTGAAGCCATGTATAGCCCGAAATATGTCCTCGTACATGGCTTCCACCTCCTCATCGGGGTGCGTCGAGGTCGGAGCGTATACCTGTATGACCTTCAGCGAATACCACTTGGATATTCTGAGTATAAGGTACGCTACCCTACTCGATACACTCCCAATATTTACCACGTTGGTCACGAGAGATTTGTGGACGATGAACCCGACACCACCTTGGGACTGTTGGTCGCCCTCCCGGTAGAAGAGCAAGTTGCCGGAATTGAGAACTATCGAGTCCTCCCCCTGTCTTCGGACTTCAGATAGGTCTATGATATCCCATCGCAACTTGCTCAATTCTTCTTCCAGCTCGACAATCTTCTCGTCCGTCCGCAGTGTGCGCGTGTTCAGTGTTGCCAGGGCCAATTGTCGTTGGTGGTGGTAGCCCAATCTCTTCCGGAGAATCTTCGCACCTCATGCCCCGCCGTTACCATGGCCGCTACCATAACCAGGACTAGCGGGGCCGCCGGGGACTAAGGGCCGGATTTTGTTGGTGTGGTTCATTTATGGGGGGATTTGCCATGATCGCCACGCTTGGCAGGCGTATTGGCGATCGCAGAGGCGGAAGTTTTTAGTGCTGGACGCTGCTGCCCATCCAGCATCTTGGGATTTACCTCCGCCAGGTTCGGATGGTTTGACCGCCATCTTTCGGTTGACTGCTTGCGCTGGGGGAGATACTATGACGAGATTTAGTATAAGTAAATATATGGGCTAGATTAGCACAAGATAGAGGAAAATGGCATCAACAAAGAGAGGGTTATTTTCAGCAGTGGACTAATTCGGGCTGTACATGATGATGATGATGAAATATAATATTTACGTTATACAGCGTAGGGTAATATTTCTTATTTTAAATGTGGGTCATACACATTGTTATCAAATTAAGCCCAGACTGATCGAAATATGATCACGCTCATAACAGGGATTGTCGGTATGGGAAACGAATCCCTTCAGCGTGTCAATCAAGGTCACTAACAATTAAACGAACGGGCGACTCAAAACAATTTTATGATTATTTATTTGACGCAACAATTATAATTTAAAAAGCATTATACGTGCATTGATTTATCAGAATATTTACGTGTGTGCTTAGGCTTAGGATACTATTTGTCTTAAACTAAAAAACCATGTTAATAGAAATATAAAATGAAACGCACGTACACGTTTCAACAACATGTATGTACACAAATACATATTTGTATTTATAAAATTCAAGACATTATTTGATATTTAACCTTAAAAATAAATATATATTTGTAGTATGAAAACTCTCGGTGAACTTTTAAGATTTTATTAATTAAGACAAAGACGTTATTTACAAAATAATATAGTGCACGGTCCGGAAGATGTTCGTATGTACGAAGCACCTTTGTACGCAAGCACGAGCAGTATACGACTGTTGGTCCAGCTATTTCCACTAGATGCGGAAGCGTCGCCGTACGCAACAGCACTGCCTGCGTAGGTTATATACCGGTCGGCTGTGTCGATGTGTGCGTCGGTGTACTCGCTCGCTGGCGGTGGGACCCGCGAAGTGTGCGCTTGATGCGTTGTGGCTGCAGCGATGTTTGTTTACGTTACAGTCTCCCCCTCCGGATCTGAAGGCGTCCCGACGAGGAGACGGTCTTGAGCAGCGTGTCTATGTTCATTTGTACTTCCTAGGTCATCCTCTCTTCCTAATAGGCTGGGTGGGCTTAGGAAGGTCAACAAGGTTTCCCTTACACGGCACTAATAATAATAATAAATATACTTTATTCAAGTGACCATAGACTCATAGTTGTTAGTAACAGAAACTTAACCTATGTTAGTAAAAAGCGCACATTACAAAATTATCATTTTTTTTTTAAACAGTTACGCACATCACCGCTGCGCAATTCCATGGGCAATTGCGCAGCAGTGATTAACGTACCGGCAGTCAAACCTGCCCGCTATCATTTTCAGAAGGCTGTTGGAGCTAGCCCACACTCTGCGCACCAGGGACGCACACCTTTTGCGCATTGTGGTATAGAAACAGTCGACACGCGCTTCAGCGAACATCCCTGATGCGCTACAAAAGCGAGGAAGCCCCAACAGCACTCTAAACGCATTGTTATATTGGATACGGAGGGCATTGTAAGACTTTTGAGTATATCTAGCCCACAGGCTACAGGTATAGAAAGATGTGTAATAAGCTCTAAAAAGAGTCAACTTCACATCCTCCCCGCATCTGGCAAACCTGCGAGCTAGCATGTTCGCTCTCACTGACAACGCCCTCCGCTACCAATCCGCTCCGGTGTCAATATATGCCCTAAGTATTTAAATTGAAAAGCTCTTTTTAAACGGACTCCTTTGAGACAGATAGGAGGAAGTTCTTTAGGACTCCTGCCACTCGCCTCAAAGACCATGACTTCACTTTTTTGTACATTATAAATTAGGCCATGAGTTTCTGCATATCTTTCGCATATACTAATAAGCTTTCGCAATCCACAGGGTGACGCACTCAACAGCGCCATGTCATCAGCGTAACTTATGTTGTTGATAGATATGCCATCAATACGGCATCCAACATTGGCGCTACTGAGCTCGCCAATCAACTCATTCACGTAAAGGTTGAAAAGCGTCGGTGAGGTCAAGGCACCTTGTCTCACCCCGCATTTTAACCCATACGAGTCAGAAATAGCCCCTGCCCATCTTACACTGTTGACTTGGTTTCCATACCAATATTTTAAAATGTTCATTACAGCTACCGGCACTGACTGCAACCTTTCTAGCTTCTGCCATAAAATGTCGTAGGAAACCAAGTCAAAAGCCCTAGAAAGGTCCAGGAAGCAGCAAAAAACAGAGATATTCCTCTTAACATTGTAATTTACAGCATGCTTAAGGTACAGCACAGCATTTTCTGTTGACAGACCAGGTCGAAAACCAAATTGATTGTCATACAGATTAATAGATTTATTTAACTGTGCGTTAAGCATGCCATCAAGTACCTTAGAGATGACTGTTGCTAACGATATGGGCCTATAGTTATTTTTGTCTGCGATATCGCCTGTTTTATTCTTTACTATAGGTACAACAACAGTTCGTAACATTTCTGAAGGCATATAACTGTGACTGATACAAAAAGAAAAAAGCATTGCCAATACTTTTGGCAAATAAGGTCCCGCATGCCGGAGATGCTCAATACTGAGACCGTCATGGCCAAGGAATTTACCTTTAGGCATCGAAAGTATCCTAGCAACAATATATTTGGCCTTGAAATGTATTCCCGGCTCTATGCCAGCCCCAACATTGATCACCGTCCGCGACGGCCCCAATGGTGACGTTACATGAAAATGCTGCTTGAACATATTGGCAATGACTTTGGGCTCCGCTACGCCACTGACGCTTACGGGCAGCCTAGGCCTACATTTTAATTTGTTGGTGCTCTTCCAGAAAGAGCGGAAATCATTTCAAGCATGATGCAATGCCATAATGTCCATTTTTATTTTTGTCTCATGGTTCTGACACCACTTAAGACGCGACTTGAACACTTATCTAGTCTGACACATATCGTTATAAATGGGCCCAGTAGACGGTTTTCCTTGCCAAACCCACAACAAAAATTTTTGCTTGGCCTGTCAGTGAGCATCAGCGACATATTTATTCCAGCCCACAACCACTTTCCTCTTACGTGCACTACTGAAATCTCTAGTCTCTAAAGCAGCCTCTGTCATGGCTTGTACAATGCTATCGTACATACATACATACATATACTCACGCCTGTTTTCCCGAAGGGGTAGGCAGAGGCATATTAAACGCCCACTTGTCGCCAGTGCTTTGATCCCACGTAATAGGTGGCGAGCCTATTGCCGCTTATTGGGACATTTTGTTTGCCAGAGCCTCGTCCGTTGATCGGCAGGTGCACCACTTGCAGGTGAGGTTGGCCTGGGACCCTAAGTTCTTGGTGGGAACCCTATGCACCCAATCGTACAATTTGTCGATAATAAGGCAATGTGAGGTATCATCACACATCCTATCACAGCAACAGCTTAGTTCTGGAGGAAAGTCTATAAGACGTAATCTCTTATGACATTCAGTTTGATACCTTAATATTTGTTGATGTGATCTTTCTCCCCATATAATACCATTTCTACAAATATAATTATCATCAAAATTCTTTTGTGATAACAAGCTAAGGTTACAATTTATTATTAATGGGAAATGATCTGACCATAGCACATCATACACTACAGATACACTATCAATAGTTGCAATAGTCTAATGCAGAAGAGTGATAGATACCTATGGGAATTTCAGGAGTACTAGAATTTGCCAGTTGATATGATGAGGGACCATGCTGTTTGATAATGACATATGGCCCATCCCTACGAGGCGCAAATTTAGAGCTCGTAACTTGAGCCGCTTTGCTTATTGCGTGAACTTGCGCAAGGATCAAGTCACCAGGTGAGTACTTCGGGCCTAGTCTTCTAGTTTTATCTACTAAAACCTTCATTGCTTCTTCCTTCAAATCATGCACCTCTTTAGCTCTTTCCAAAACTTCAGCAATTTGTAACAGCTTTGGAGTGATTTCAGCAATAAAGTTTTCCTTTGAGGCTATGGTTCTCAGGTCATGTAATGCATCATCCCAAGTTCGTAGTTCTTTGCCAAATGTCAAGTAAGCAGGTGTGTAACTAGTTACAGAGCATATTGCAGTGTTCATTGCGAAGCGGATTTCTGGCATCTTTGTAGGCCAGTTGGTGTGTTCTTCTTCTACTAAAATGGCAAGCTGTGTCTTCAGATCTCTATTTCATCTCTCAACAGGATAGGTTTGGGGGTGGTTAGCCGGGGTTAATGCATGCTTAATATTGAAGCAGAATGCCACTTGTTGCATAACAGAACTTACAAATTGTGGACCATTGTCGCTAATCATTCTTCGGGGCACTCCATATCGTAAAAACACCTCATTTATCAGTGTTGTGGCACAAATTTCAGCTGTTGCTTTCTCTAAAGCGAATAGTTCTACCCATCTTGTGGCCAAATCTTTCACTATGAATATCCGTGACTTTCCATCGTTCGAAAGCGGCAAAGGTCCAAACAGGTCAAATATATCACTTCAAATCTTTTGTTAATGGCAGTTGTTTGGAGTAGACTGGCCGGTTTGAAATTTGAAGGCTTGTAGCGTTGACAAGGTAAGCAATTCCTTACGTAGCTTTCCATATATTTTCGCATTCCTTTCCAGTAGTACCGACGTGAAATTCGTTGCGTTGTCTTTTCTGAACCGTAGTGTCCCGCCATTGGGTGATCGTGGTATGCCGACAAGACATTTGCCCATTCGTGTTCAGGCACAGCAAGTTGAGCATCATCGGTGTCTGCATTAGGATTGTAGCGATAAAGAAGTCCGTTATTCATCATGTAAACCTTTAGTTAGTTGGACAGGTGTTTTCCGCACTTAGCCACTTAATTGGGCCATTGTGCATAATGTAACCCTTGTTTCTCCAGTACGAAGTATCCTCATGGTTATTTGGATCTTCTAAAGCGGAAACTATCTTTCGAATATACTCGTCCTTCAATGTTTCTGCTCTGACTTCGCTTGGATCACGAGTTGGTATATCTACAGAAACAGAGCAAATACCACAGTCTTTCTCGAATTCTTTAGTACACCGTGGATGGGAAAGTGTGTGAGCAATGGCATTTGTTTTTCCAGGCGAATATTTTATAGTGACATCGTGGGCTTGCAGTAGTAATGCCCATCTTGCCAATCTGCCTGTGGGCGTTTGAATAGTCATCAGCCATCTCAGGGCTTGATGATCTGTAACTATTGTGATGGGTACTCCTTCTATGTAGCCACGGAATTTCGTTAATGCCCAAATTACTGCCAAAGCTTCGCGTTCCGTAGTACTATAGTTTTCTCAGCTGACGTGAGGAGGCGGTTGGCATGCTCCACTGGATGCTCCTCAGATCCCTCCCCCTGGACCCAAACAGCTCCGATTGCGTAACTACTAGCATCAGTCTTAATTATATAGGGTTTCGTATAGTCAGCTTGTTTAAGCACTGGGGCAGAAGTCAGTTTTTGTTTTAAAACTTCGTATGCTTCGGCTTGTTTCTCACCCCACTTCCAAACCGCATTTTTCTTCGTCGGTCTAGTGAGAGGTTCCGATATCATGAAAAAGTTTTCTATGAACCTCCTATACCAAGAACAAGGCTGTAGGAATGAGATTAGGTGCTTTAGATTCGCTGGAGGCAGTAGTTTTGTGATGGCTCCCACTTTATAAAGGTCAACCTGTAATCCTTCAGGCGTAGTTCAGAGCATAATACCTATAGTAGGCGGGCGTTTGCCTTTAAGCCATCGATCGAACGCTGTGAGAAGCATGAATGACCTATATGTCATATCTACATAGGTATGTAGCAAGTGCTACAATAGGGATGATGACTAGTCGAATCAGACACTTTTAATGTAATGTCAAATAATAACTATCTTCGTATTTTGTATGAAATATGTAGTAGTGACGTTGACGTTGAGTACTAATAATCTATTTATCAATAAATTTACCTTAAAAAACGTAAAATAAAGTATTAACAAAAATTGATAAATGAAACTGACATTACTTTGCATCTTTTTACTAGATAAAATAACATATATAATTTATTTTACTTGCCGTCATCATCCCTATTGTACCAATATTTGATTTCACAAAGCCTTCAATACAACCCATAGCGCTACTAATAACATTAATTAATTGTCTATTGTAATTCCTGTTAAAACCGCTAGCACGGTTCAAACATTAGTTTAACAGGTATATTGTGACGAGAATGGAAAGATAGTAAATGGTGAATCGTGCGGACTGAAGAGATGGAAATAATATTTTGAAAGTTTATTTGAAAGAACGGCGATAGAAACACCGATAGCTGAAATGAATGGTAATGATAGCAATGATGAAAGCGTTATTGGCGTGGATGAGATTGTGAAGGCACTGGGCAGTATGAAAGTAGGTAAGGCTACAGGATATGATAGGATTACAGTAGAAATGCTGAAGGCTGGACAGGGCATCATAGTTGGTCAGTTGCAGCAGTTATATAACTTGTGCTGGAGCACCGGCCGAGTACCTAATGACTGGGCTACAGCTGTAGTTGTGCCTATTTATAAAGGAAAAGGCTCTCAACAAGACTGCAAAAACTACAGAGGCATTAGGCCTTCTCAGCATTGTTGGAAAATTGTATGTTAAGGTACTTATTGAAAGAGTTATGGAAGTAACTGACAAGCAAATATAGGATGTATAAGCGGGATTCCGAAAGGGTATGGGATGTACGGATCAGGTTTTTTCCTTGCGAAGCATAGCCGAAAAGTTTTTGGCCAAATGTCAAAAAGTCTATTGCGAATTCGTGGATTAAGAAAGGGCTTACGATAAAGTGGTGAGGAATGAAATATGGTCGTTGCTGTTAATGAATGGGGTGGACAGCAGCCTCATTCGAGCTCTGAAATCCCTTTATGAGGATTCTAGAGCTTGTGTGAGGATAAACGGGGCATACATTGACTGGTTTACCATCGAGACAGGTGTTAGACAGGGATGTGTAGCGTCACCGTGGCTGTTCAACCTCTTCATGGACAGTTGTTTGCAAGATCTAAGACATAGTGACTGCGGATTAAGGATGAATGGGTTACTTGTCAAATGCCTCCTTTATGCTGATGATCAGGTAATACTTGCGTCTTCAGCGGAGGAATTGCAGGCGATGTTAACAATCATGCATGATGCGTTAGAGAGGAAAGGAATGAAAGTGAATGTAAGTAAAATGAAAGTTATGGTTTTTGAAAAGGATGAATACGTTACGGCTTGTAATATTTGATCGATGGACAACGAATGGAGCAAGTGAATGAGTTTTTATACTTAGGTACGTTGTTTACAAGAGATGGTTAGAATAAAGAAGATATTGAGAGAAGACTTAATGCAGGTAATAGAGTGAATGGAGCTCTGAAGACGTTTATGAATAGCCAAAACGTGTCAAAAAAGGCACGTTTGGTTGTGCATAGAGGGGGATTATTGCCTAGCCTTATGTACGGTAGTGAAAGTTGGGTATGGCAGAAGAGATTTGAAAGTAGAATAAATGCTGTAGAAATGAGAGCATTGAGAAGTATGTGTGGTGTATCTGTGACCGACAGAGTAATGAATTGTGTGATAAGAGTGTTGTGGGGTAAAAGAAGATGTAGTGACAAGCATTGAGAAGGGCATATTAAGATGGTTTGGGCACATGGAGAGGATGGATGACGATAGACGGACAAAGAAGATATTTAAGGCAAGTGTGAATGGGACAGGACAAAGGGGAAGATACGACTGCGAGGTGTAGTTTTTGCAGTCTTGTTGTAAGCCTTTTCCTTTATAAATAGGCACAACTACAGCTGTAGCCCAGTCATTAGTTACTCGGCCGGTGCTCCAGCACAAGTTATATAACTGCTGCATCTGACCAACTATGATGCCCTGTCCAGCCTTCAGCATTTCTACTGTAATCCTATCATATCCTGCAGCCTTACCTACTTTCATACTGCCCAGTGCCTTCACAATCTCATCCACGCCAATAACGCGTTCATCATTGCTATCATTAGCATTCATTTCAGCTATCGGTGTTTCTGTCGCCGTTCTTTCAAATAAACTTTCAAAATACTCTTTCTATCTCTTCAGCCCGCACGATTCACCATTTACTATCTTTCCATTCTCGTCTCTGATGGATGTGTGTTCTGAGGATTAAGT
Source organism: Euclidia mi (assembly GCA_944739405.2). Taxonomy (NCBI): domain Eukaryota; kingdom Metazoa; phylum Arthropoda; class Insecta; order Lepidoptera; family Erebidae; genus Euclidia; species Euclidia mi. The sequence goes on from OX123181.2 coordinate 57,720,819, forward strand.
TCTTCCTCGAACTGCACGAACGGATTTCCAGAAAAACTTAATGTTCCTCTGGAAATCGTCAGAAAATCTGCTATCAAACTCATCTTTCTTTTCCTCTTTTTTCCTTTTAACCATTTCTTTCACTATTCTTTTTAACCTAACAAACTCCTTTCTTGCTTCATCTATGTCTACACTCGTTGCTTTTCCCATTCTCTCATTTGCTCTGGCAGTCAACCAATCTGACCAAGCTTTTTTCTTCTCTGACACTGCTGATTATACATTCTTGTCCCACCATGTATTCTTAACCTTTCGTATTTTCCTTCTCTCGATCACATCACATACTTTTAAGACGCTACACATACTACCTCTTCTTTAAAGGCCTGCTATGGCAGGCCTTTAAAGAAGAGGTAAAGCAAGATTTAAGAGGTTCGATGGCATAAATGATATGGAAGAATTATGATTCTTCCATATCATTTATGCCATCGAACCTCTTAAATCTTGCTTTCAATCTTCGTTTATTCTCATCTTATCTAAGTATCACGCTTGATACTAATCTTTATTTCCGCAAACATGTCGAATCATTGTGTAAAAGAGTACGGAAACTAATTTCCATATTCAAAAATATACACGACGTGGTAAACTTTAAATTGTAAAGACAGGTTTACACTGCACTATGTGAAACAATCATCTCATACTGTACAACCACATGGGGAGAGGCAGCTAAAACGATCCTAGCTAAAGATAGCAACCCTTCGCCCTTTCATTTCTCCACTTATGAGTTATATCAGTCCACCGGTGTTCTAACTGTGCGCCAATTATTTATTTTACGCACCATCCTAAAACACCACACCCGTCTTCCTTATACACCAATCCCATCAGGCAAAAGACGGAAATATCTAGTCTGCACCAAACCTTGAGGTAAACATGTTTATGTAAATAGATTCTTTGGTTTTCTCGGACCTTATAATAAATTAAATAAAACCTAAGATTTATATAGCATAAGTTATAAGCAGTGTCATCTTGTTGTTACAACACCTAATGACAATGACCTACTCTAATACAGAGAATTTTCTTACAGTAATAAAATAGTGTTACCAACGCTAAGTTACTTTTATAACCACAAAAATCATATTTAGTCTATTTTCTATTACATATTTGCAGTTCATGATTATTTTGTAAAAACATAGCCCTATAATATTATTATTTAAGATTTTTCTGAAACACAGGTGTTACAGCCTAGCTCAGGTAAACATTAAAATAGCTAAATTTATCAAATATAATGTATTACCGTTTCAGCGATTTCGAATCATAATATTGCAAGCCAACCTTTTCCGATTGAATTTATGAGATCGCCGTCTGCCGGACAATTTCAAAACTGCAAGGCCATATCAAGGGCTTCAGAAAAAACCGCCACACTCGACCCGGCCATCGAATTTGGACCTTTCTGAAATTTACGGACTTGCTTATGGCTTGGGGATGAATGAGATGTGCCTGAGGCAATGAGGTCGATATACTTTATGCATCCACTATCCCTTCTAATTTATTCCGCGAAATTTGTAAAAACATTTTCACGGAGTCTTGTTGCTTGAAATACAAATATCATCATTTGTCCATTAAAGATTAAGAGAGATTGTATGAGAATGTTTTCCATTATAGAAGCATGAAAAACATCTAACAGCTAAGTCTTTAACAAGCAACCGCAATTTTTTTTAAAAAGAACATCTTGTTCGAAAGCCATAAAAATTACAGACTCTACTTTCAGCAGAATTTTAATAGCAACCCGATATCTTTATTCATATTTTAGAGGGCCCAAGAGGTTAGACGAAAGCACCAAATATTACAAAGACGAAGGACACTGGGTCCGATGCGTTATGATCAAAAGACGAAAGTCAACATTTCACTAAAAAGAAAGTCTAATAGACCATGAACAAATTATACATATGTGAAGTATGTGAATTTTTAACGAGTTGGTTATTTTTTGTGTTGCATTTGATGTAAGCGTGTTGTGGCTGTATTTTAAAGTCGTTATTCCAATCAGCAGTGTGTGAATTTCATGAAAAAAAGGAGAATTTTTGTGGCACGTACATAATTGATATATTATTGTACTAGCTTTTGCCCGCTGCTTCGCACACGTAAATTTTAATTAGATAAAAGAAATGTACAAACTACCCTAATTTCTTCATGGAACATACATGCCAAATTTTTATTTATTTATTTATTTAATAATAGGCACAACTACAGAAAACAAATTATAATATTGAATAGTTATAGTAATTAGATAGTATACATATAAATTTGAAATCCGATTACGCTTGAGCACAGCATTTGTAGTTACAATGGTAAGTAATCAGGGACTAACTAGAATAGAAGAATAACGAATAGTCGAATAAATACATACATACATACATAGACTCACGCCTGTTTCCCGGAGGGGTAAGCAGAGACTACGGAACGCCATTTGCAACGATCCTGACATATCTCTCTTGCTTCATTCACTCCCATCAGATTCCTCATGCATGCTCTTCTGTTCAGGGTACTTCTCACCTGTCCTGTTTTTAGGATGTCTCCAATCTGGTCAGAGAACGTCCGCCTAGGTCTTCCCCTTCGTCCTGTCCCTTCCACATTTGCCTTATATATCTGCTTGGTCAGTCTTTCGTCATCCATCCTCTCCACGTGCCCACTACATCTTCTTTTACCCCACAACACTCTCTTATCACACAATTCTTTACTCTGTCGGTCAAAGATACAACACACATACTTCTCAGTGCTCTCATTTCTACAGCATTAATTCTACTTGCATGACTCTTCTGCCATACCCAACTATCACTACCATACATAAGAGTAGGTACTAACACCCCTCTATGCACAGCCAAACGTGCCTTTTAATAAATAGCCAAAACGTGTCCAACGTTTTGGCTATTTATAAACGCCTTCAGAGCTCCATTCACTTTATTACCTGCATTAACTCTTCTTTCAATATCTTTTACATTCTTACTATCTCTTGTAAACAGCGTACCTAAGTATACAAACTCATTCACTTGCTCCACTCGCTGTCCATCGATCACAACATTACAAGCCGTAAAGCATTCCTCCTTTTCAAAAACCATAACTTTCGTTTTACTTACATTCACTTTCATTCCTTTCCTCTCTAACGCACCATGCATGATTGTTATCATCTCCTGCAACTCCTCCGCTGAAGACGCAAGAATAACCTGATCATCAGCATAAAGGATGCATTTGACAAGTAACTCATTCATCCTTAATCCACAATCACTATGTTCCAAATCTTGCAAACAACTGTCCATGAAGAGGTTGAACAGCCACGGCGACGCTACACATCCCTGTCTAATACCTGTGTTGATGGTAAACCAGTCAGTGTATGCCCCGTTTATCTTCACACAAGCTCTAGAATCCTCATCAAGGGATTTCAGAGCTCGAATGAGGCTGCTGTTCACCCCATACATCGACAGTACCGACCACATTTCATTCCTCACCACTTTATTATAAGCCTTTTCCAAATCCACGAATGCGCAGTAGACCCTTTGACTTTTGGCCAAAAATTTCTCGGCTATGCATCGCAAGGAAAAGATTTGATCCGTAAACCCCATACCCTTTCGGAATCCCGCTTGTACATCCCATATTTTCTTGTCGGTTACTTTCATAACTCTTTCAATCAGTACCTTCGCATACAATTTGCCAACAATGCTGAGAAGGCTAATGCCTCTATAGTTTTTGCAGTCTTGTTGCGAGCCTTTTCCTTTATAAAGAGGCACAACTACTGCTGTGGCCCAGTCATCAGGTACTCGGCCGGTGCTCCAGCACAAGTTAAATAAACGCTGCAGCTGACTAACTATGATGCCCTGTCCAGCCTTCAGCATTTCGACTGTAATCCTATCATACCCTGCAGCCTTACCTAATTTCATACTGGCCAGTGCCTTCAAAATCTCATCCACGCCAATATCGCTTTCATCATTGCTATCATTACCATTCATTTCACCTGTTGATGTCTCTGACGTCGTTCTTTCAAATAGGTAAACCTTCAAAATACTCTTTCCATCTCTTCAGCACGCACGATTCACCATTCAGTATCTTTCCATTCTTGTCTCTGATTGCTGTGTATTCTGAGGATTGAGTTTTTCCTCGAACTGCACGAACGGATTTCCAGAAAAACTTAATGTTTCTCAGAAAGTCGTCAGATAATCTACTATCAAACTCATCATTTTTTTCCGCTTTTTTCCTTTTAACCATTTCTTTCACTATTCTTTTACACTTAACAAACTCCTTTCTTGCTTCATCTATGTCATCACTCGTTGCCTTTCCCATTCTTTAATTTGCTCTGGCAGCCAACCAATCTAACCACGCTTTCTTCTTCTCTGATACTGCTGATTGTACATCCTTGTCCCACCATGTATTCTTAACCTTTCGTAGTTTCCTTTTCTTGATCACACCACATACTTCAGACGCTCACATACTACATCTTCTTTAAAGGAATGCCATAATTCTTCCATATCATTTATGCCATCGAACCTCTCAAATCTTGCTATCAATCTTCGTTTATACTCATCTTTCACATCTTTCTCTTGTAGATTTTCTACTTATAAATAAAAATAAATGAAATAAAAAATAAAATTAAATTAAATCAAAACAAAATTGAGAGAATTAAAATAAAATTAAACAAATTGAAATAAAATTCAAAAATTTGGTATAAAATTAAGCAAATTGAAATAAAATTAACCTTCTGCGACTGACATGGTAGGCCCACAGCCACCACAATATAAAAAAAATACGTAAATTGACCATATTTTCTACGATAGAAATTTGCGCTTCTCAGTACCTTCAAATCGCGTTGTTGTGCGTTGATCAGTGCATGCTTGTTTGTCTTCCATAGTGGCCTTAAATTTTTTAGTGACTAGCGTATCTGTTTCTTAAACTCAGTACTATTTGGCTAATAATAAGCATTCAGTATATTGCTTTAAATTTCTAAACTTTTCAATAGCGTATTATTTTTTCGAAATTACTCACGTTTTAGTAACAATATTCTTTTAGTATTTTCTCGACCTATACACCACTATTTTTTAATTAGTACAAAATAATGTCTTCGCTAATAGGTCCTTAAAGTTTTTGTACTAATTAAAAAATAGTGGTGTATATTACATTTAAAATATGATAAAATTTTATTACACCAGAACGCAACCATTAATGTTTCGCCATGTTAATGGGTCTACTAAGTATCTACTAAGTGAATAGGAATAGTAGGTTAAAATAATTTCTTATTTTAAAGAGGGAGTTATTTATTAGATTGTTTCTATTAATTTGTATTGTACATTACATTTAAATACGAAGTACATTATTATAGTGTTAAATTTGTTGCTTAAATAAATACATTTAATATATAATAGTGTAATTCAATAATGTATTTCCACTATGTAATTGATACTTTCAAATACAGATCATATTAAATACATAGGTACACAAATACAATTTATAAGCTAATGATCGTTTATTTTGAATTTAGTAGTTATTTGTTGTAAAATATGGCAACATTTCTAGAATCATGGCTGTTGTCATAAAAAAAGTACATGTGGGTAGTTGTTGAATCCTGCGCAAGTGCTTGATTCTTGTTGTTATTTCCATTTTCTGTTTTTTGTTGCTTTTGTTGTTACGTTGTGGTTAGTGGTTACGTTTGTGTTTTCTCCGTGAATTATGTCAAGTTGAGAGAAATCTCCTCCGACTTCACGTCAAGATGCGCTACTGTACACATCAGTGGAATTTTTGAAGTTTTACTTTGTGAAATAGTGAGATATTGACTCTAAAATGCCTCAAAGAAAATGTTGTGTTACTTCATGTTCGGACTCTCAAATTGATGGTAAGTAAAAATAAATGGAACTTATAAATATCTCACAGTTTAGACTTAACTCTCAACACATCTCTAACTTTCACCGTATGTAATAAGCTCGTTGATGCTACCTTATCTATGTCTTACTAATTTCTGAATAGGTACTATTATCCTACTTTACCGACTTATTCTGATCTTACATGTAATTATCTTTGTAATTTGTGCAAAATTAGCATTAAAACTCAACTCTGTGATAATAAACCGGAGAACTACTAGTGACTATGTATTTTGAAAACAATCGGTTTTCCTTAAATTTAATCAAACTTTAAACGCCGGCTGGCAAAGCAGATCATTTTAGTTGTCATTTTTAAATAGATAGGTACTATTTATTTAATATGAATTCAGCTTTAGAGTTTGTCATAGAATGAATTCTAATTAGAGATGCACTCGAATACATATAGATATTTTATATAATTAAGTGCACCTCATATTTACTATAATTATATAATGTGGGATGACAATTTGAATGTACCTATATTAATATAAACAAATAAATGATGTAAGGAATATTATTTCATTTATTGTGGTTAATATCCTTGCAAATAATGTGGCTTCCTGGAGAATACTTCCCAATATAAGAATAAAAAACAAACAGTCATTTCACAGTTTTTGTTCTATTAAATCATACCAAATAGAAGTCTATGAAAAACTGAATTAATATATGATAAATGCATATAATGTCAATACAGAATCAAAATTATAAGAATAGGAAATAAATAAAGTACTAGAAGCAGTAGAAGAATCCATTGTTTGTTTAAATAAATATTTTATTTATTTACAGGGGCTGTACTGCATTCTTTTCCGAATCCTTCTAAGCATTATGAAAGATTTAAAGTTTGGGATACCAATGCAGGACTGTTCAATGAGGATGATGATTATATCTTTAAAAATAGAAGAATATGTCGCATTCACTTTGAAGAGATTTATCATTACCCAAAGAACAGACTCAACATATTTGCTATCTCCACTTTACACCTGCAAGGTAAATTGATTAATTCACACATTTTATGTTTTTATGAACACACTAACGGATGCTATTCTCTAGTTTAAGTGTATGATGGCGACATGAAAATGGGTCACTAGGCCTGCAGTAAACCAAAATTATTTTCCTCTCTTCATTTTCTTATACAGTCTCACTGGGTTGCCCTATGAAATCTCCACGGATATCTATTTGCTATTGGTTCCCTAATTATATTGTTATCGTAGTGTTGTAGAAATCAAGAAAAAAACTATTAATTATTTACAAATTTACTTGTTTAGTTGTATATAAGCAAATAGTATCTAGCAGAAGAGACGGAAAACTCCACATCAACACATCTCAGGTCAACGTGTTATAGTAGGCAACATTTTTTTATTGGTTCACAATTCTATTGTGATCCAGATTAGGAGATGCCTATGTCCAGCGATGGACTACAAGAGGCTTATGATGATTGTTACCTTCAGGCATATCTGCAGCTATGGCACTTGAACCCGTGGCTGAGGATAAGCCCCAATCATAGCGCTCCCTACATTGAAAGTAAGTTATGATTTTTTGATTTATTAAACTTTTTAGTTAATTTATAATACTTGTGTGTCTGTCTGTCCCACAAATTCCTAGCCTAGTGGAGAGGCCTAGTCCTAGTCTAGGACCTGGATAATTAGCCACAAATTATTTCTAATAACTGCCAAAATAACGCAGTAAAAAGCATGCCAGTGCAGACAATTATATTCAATTAAATCCAGTGAGAACGCTCATGATTCTTTTAATTTGACATTATTATATATACATCTATACATATAAATAAAATTGGAGTGTCTGTTTGTAATATTAAAATAACCGCTTTTTACTAAATGCATATGGATGTATACACGGTACACATAACGAAGTGACATTTTTTACAATTTTTGTCTGTCTGTCTGTTTGTTTACGCTAATCTCTGGAACGGCTGGACCGATTTTGACGGGACGTTCACTGGCGGATAGCTGATGTACCAAGAAGTAACATAGGCTATGATTTTACCGGGTACGCGAAGTAGTTCCCTCTGAACGCAGGAGAAACCGCGGGAAATAGCTAGTTATAAATAAAATGCAAATATTTTTATTACTTTCAGGTGTATTTGCAACTTGTGAACATGGAGATATGGTCGTGGATGAGCCACAGGCATGTGTAACTGGAAGCATTGGCATCGTTCCTGCTTTGGAAGTAAGTTATCTTGTCAGTTTTTCTATCTTTTCAGTTAAGAATTGGCATAATACATATATATTGGCATACCTGAAGGCCAAAAGATGGTGGCCAGTATTAATCCTGTTGATTTAATTGTATGGTTGTATATATGCAATTAAATCAACGTTTATCCCACGGGTTTATCCATTGTCTAGTACCCATAGTACAAGCTCTGCCTGGTTTGGGACTAAATGGTGTTGTGTGAATGTGGTAGAATATTATTATTATAATTATGTAACACAGTACTTCACATTGTTTTGGGTTTAACTCTTCGACTGTTGATGCACAGATCTGTGCGATACACAATAGATTTTCTATTGTATCTGGTATTGCGGCATTCAAGAGGTTAAATACACTACTAGATATTGCTTAGTGGATCTTTATATTGGGACAACATGAAATTAAGCAATCACATATAATAATCATCGTCCTAGCGGTGTCTCGGCTGCATCCAAAATTTACACACCTGGAAGCCCAAGGCCCGCATCTAAGTCAACAAGACTTGAGAGAATATGAAAGACTATCAGCTTTTCCAAAGAGACTTCCGTTTGACTTCCGCAACCCAAAAGGATAGCGATACTCTTTGACTTAGACCAGTATCCGTTTATTTGAGGCCACTCCTGCCTTGACCTTGCAGTGTAAAAACAAATGTGCCCAAGTGAAAAAATATTATGTATGTCTATAGTTAAACTTGGTTACAGGAGCATCGGAAGCTGCAACAGTTGTCAAGCCTGTTGAAGTGGATCTAGCTGGCCCATTGCAACCAAGAAACAATAAAAGGAATACTTCTTATGCTAACTGTAAGTTGATACATTTTGTTATTTATGGCAAGCATACACTTCTACTCTCCATCACCATTACTGATACAAATTTTTAATTATAATTATTATAGAAACTAATTCATAATACATTTTTAACCCTTTTGGTTCCAGTCTCTTGGTGAAACGGAAATTGAGCTGCATACGATTGTAAGAAAAACTCAAGCACAGCTTAAAAGATGCCAAAAAACAAAAGTTGGAATAACACCTAAATTAAAATTGGCCAAGAAACTCGTCCACGCACAAGCTTATAAAACCGTTATAAAAGATTTAACGCCAGCTGCTAAAACGTTCTTTGCTATGCAAACTCGAGAAGCTGCAAAAACCCCCAAAGGACGTCGCTTTACTATGGAAGAAAAGATTTTAGCCCTTTCATTATACAAACCAAGTCCAAAAGCTTACCGCCTGCTAAACCAAATATGCGTACTACCAAAAAAGCACTCTCAACAAGTTATTGACAAAAATGTCGTTATCGCCTGGGATTAATTATGTCATTTTTTAGCACCTGCGAAATAGAGTAGCGAAAATGCTCGCAATGCATAAATACTGCACAATTATATTTGACGGCAATATCGGCCAATTCGTCATATTATGACAAATTGGCCTATATTGCCATTTTGTCAAATATAATTAAAATCATTGTGCTTGTCATATTATGACAGGCACAATGATTTTATAAAAGGATTTTGTAATGATGGGACACAGCGTAGTGCAATGTTCGCTGACCATGTATTGGTGTTTATGGTGAGAGGTATATTAAAAAAATTTAAACAGCCTATTTCATACACCTTTTGTGCTGGCACCACAAACACAATCAATTTAAAAAGTCAATTGATAGCTATAATAAGGAAAGTATTGGCGACAGGCCTTAAAGTGGTATCGGTAACCTGTGACCAAGGTGCCACAAATATGGCAGCAATCAATGCTTTAATTAATGACACAAATGCCAGTTTTCAGAGGCAAAACAAAGATTTGAAAGTTGGATATTTTGAAATAGATTCAAATATTATTTATCCTATTTTTGATCCCCCTTATCTTATAAAAGGCATAAGAAATAATCTCATTACTAAGAATTTACTGTATCTGCTTGATAGGAAAGTGCGCATCGCAAAATGGCAACATATAGAGGCTCTCTATAAGAAAGGTCAAAGGTCCTGGTTACAGTGGTGTGCGTTTGGTACCAAAATTCCCACATTTGGGTATACATTATCTTAAGTCATTATAACCAAATTTTTAAATAGCAAGGCCTCAGTGGATTTATAAAAATGTGCAGCCGCAGCATACTATTGCGGCTGGATTATAAATTTACTTTATAAGACCGTAGCTTAAATGCACTTACGTTGATTTTATAGAATAGGGTGCTAGACTCTGTCATAATTATTTACGAACCCAAAGAAACAGAAAAAACATTATTAAACATTTTTCGAAACGTATTTAAGGCTTTAAGCTTTTATTATTTTCAGTTGAACGTACGATGTCCTCGTAAAATATTGAATTGCAATTGTACTGAGCTTCAAGCTTGAAATGCAAACACCGGTGCTGGTGAGGATAATTCCTTAGCCGAACAGCATACACGAGAATCAAAATGAGAGCCCAGCGGGACACGAAAACACGCTATCTGCTCAATATTTAAATACCTTACTTGCTACAGGTATTTTTTTCAGCTTGTTTTAATCTCGTAGTCTGAGCAGGAACATGTTATCCTCTTTCAATAAAACGATTGAAAATAAAAGGTTTGTAACATAAAAATGGAGAATTTTATCATTTTGGTTATAATTTGGATGGCTCCAGAAATTCATCATTATATACGTATTGTTGTTTACTTGCAGGATCATATAAAAAAATCGAGAAGTAGGGTTATACTGCGACTACAATATTTTACGAACTAAAACAGTATTCTCTACTATTTTGTTTTAAATTTTATTAGCCTGTTCTGAGAGCTGTTGGTTTCCTATGCCACAAACACAAACACGCAAGGATTACCTCCAAATATTAATACGAAAGTTTAACACGTAACAAAAACTTCAAAACTGTTTTGAATACTGACAAAGATTGTGAAGCACATTGCCTGACTTGACGATATATAAAAAAAATCTCTCAGACATTTTTAGCTTAGGAAACATAGAACTTTAATCTAGGAACTACATACATATAAACCCACTTTATCCACACATTAAGAGAAAGTTAATTGCAACAATTTTCAAAGCACTTATTTGAGAGAGGCTTTCTTCATATAAAACTATGGTAAAACATTTCAGATTTTTATTTTGGCCCTGTGGCAAGTAGGCCCTTTTATTAAACTTGACATACTGCCTTAATTTTTATTTCTCCAAGTCAACATTGAATATATCACTGAAAAGCTATAAACCATTAATAAAGAATTGAAGTTATGTACCTACCAATAAACTAACGGCTAACGTTAGAGCATACAGTTTTATACCGCTGACAAGATCGACACAGAATAAAAAGAAAGCTTGAATTCGATCTACGCGACCTTTTGTGAAAAAGAGAGATAACTTAGAAGGAACTTTCTCAGAAACCCGATCATTCGATTGCATCATTATTAATCTATAAATTGCCAACTTACTCTCTCGGATTATTTTTTACGGAGCAGTAATGGTCTTATATATGAACTAAAAAAAAGTTTAATTGAATAATTCGCAGAAGGACATTATATAGTCTCACATCTTCCTAGAAATGAGTAGGAGTGTGATAAACGGCTTAATTTCAACAACGCTTACAACGTTGTACTTATATTGAAAAGCGCGCTTTTGAAAAAGCTTTTCATTTAAAACGCTTTTTGCAATTCGCTGTGAAAGCAGACATACTGCCGCTTCCCGCTTGTGAGATCGTTTTATTATTGCATTGGTTGAACGTTAGTGACAACGTTGGTTTACACATCTACGACAACGCAACAAAATTGTGTACCATACAATACATATAGTTTATAATGCTATCAATGAATTTTTCCTTCGTACTTTATCAGGCTTTTGAACTAAATTAATTTAATAAATACAAAATTTAAAGTATTGACACTCACAGGTTTAATTTTTGTACGTTAAAGTTCCAATTTATTTTATTTACGTACGTATGCACTTACGTAATGGCCGCAAAAAGCATACTGACAATACATTGAAGAAAAAACAAATCGTTTAAACGAAAATTTATGCAACTAAAAACAAAAACTTTTTACTTTAAATATTATTACGTAAACAAACAACTCGTAATTTAGTAGCTTAATCCTAATGTTGACGTGTTTGTTAGTATATTAGTCTCTATGTTCACATACGTTGAGTTCATTTTCAATATTACTTTAAAAAAGCAGTGAGCAGTGCGGCCAACCTAACGTTCGCGAATCGTTGTCGTTCAAAGCGTCAGCCGTCAGCGTCCAGCGGCAGCGTTACAGATTGTGATGTTGCTTTCCGTTTAAACGAAATCGGCCTGTACTTATAAACGAACGCTTATACTTATGTTGATAAGCAGATTGTGTTTACAGCTTTTCGTTTAAACACCCACTATTAGAAATGAGACGAAATAATGTTGTTTTTTTTCTATTCTATGAACTGGGTGGCAGTTTCAATTAGGTACTTATATCAAATTTGAAGAGCATTAAGGAGAATATTTTTATTTTTGTAATAATTTTTTTTATTACCTGTAGTTAAGAATCTATTCTGAAAGCAACACTTGATTACCCTTTGACTCATATGGGACACCGGTGTCCCCAATATTAATTGTAGTATATGTATAAGTTTGTCAGCGAGCTATGGAGCGCAGTATTCTCGACGTAAAACTTGTAGACCGAGTCAAAAATACGATACTGCGCTCTAAAACACAAATCGCAGATGTGTCCCAAAAAGCAGCCAAGTTAAAATATGACTGGGCCGGTCATATCTGTCGTATGTCTGACGATCTTTGAGCTAAAACTACCACCTTGTGGGTCTCAGATCGAAAGAGGCCACGCGGCAGACCCAAGATTAGGTCGCAAAACGATTTAAAACTGTATAATGCAGAGTGGACAACAACAGCTCTCGATAGAGAGAGGTGGAAAGAGGGTAGGGAGGCCTTTGCCCTGCAGTGGGACAGATTAGGCTGTAGATAATAATAATATGTATAAGTAAGAAACATTTTTTGAGATTTACACGTAACAAGTTACGATTATAAACAAAGGCATTTTGTGCTTTTTTTAAGTTAGTGGCACGGTGCGTGAAAAAGAAATAGAAAATTCATTCTTTCTTTTGGGTAATATGGCGCGCTTCTTGGTTTACTTTGTAAACTGTTTAATGTAAAATTTTATGAGAAAGGTACCTAAGTTATGAGTATGAGTATTTATTGTTAGTTATTGCAATAAGTTATTCTGGAGTAACAAAATAGCATATTTTCTGTATGGCACATGGGTGTCCCCGTATGCGTGAAGGGTGAACCTCTATGGATTTTTTATGATATCGAACACAACATTCACACAAATCTTTATTGTTTTAGGCCTGTAAAATAAATGAAACTATAGTGGATAAGCTTCTTACGGCTGATAATAGTGACCTTGAAGGTGCTCTCACTTTTCACAACAAAGATCTATCTATCCATAGTCATTTCTACAACAAAACATGCTGGAGTTGCTGACGTGACGCGACGCTTGAACCACTAGTTCCATTAGTTATCTTAAGAACCAAATCTGAGTTGCTTACCGCCTACCTTTCTTGATTTACCAAGGCTCGACTCGGTTACTGAGTTCAAATGGAAAATAATACCTATCGCCCTAATGATCTCATGGTCCAAAAAGGGCCTTACGAAGTTGACAAAAAACAAAAATATTATTTAGAATAAGTTTTGCAGAATTCCGTAATAAATAAGTACCAAAACGATGGTGTATTTTCATAAGGATAATGTAATCCTTATGAAAATTGATGTAAAATTATGCATGGCTTTGAACATGGATTTCCTCTGCGTGATAAATTTTCTCATCATAAAACTAGCCGATGGATCACATATTCAACCCCTGTAACATTTTCAACATTTATTGCTGCAAGAATAAAAAAATATAAAAAATATTATTCTTCCCTCATTCTTAGAAAAACGTGACTAGAAAGTTATTTAGGTAGATAAGTACATACAAGTCAAATCCAATAACATTGTCTGAGTCTATCGCCGCCGCCCATTTACCAGATTTCCGATATTACAGGCCTGACACTGACAGTTAATAAATAATAAAAGAACGCAGGAGTAGTGAACGACTGCCGAGTACCAATAAGTACAACGGTGAATTGGCATTGTACAGTCCACGACAGATTTAATTCAGACAGACAGTCAATAAATAAAGTTGTAATACAGGACTTCGATTTTTCAAGGAAACACCCGCCGTTTACAAAATTTTGGCATATTGAAGGAAGTGTATTTGAACGTGTTTTAGTTTTATTTGTAGTGTGTTTGTATTTGAACGTGAGTTTGATAGGTGGACAGTGGATGACATCGTCATGTTTCGAATTGGTAGTAAAGAAATAGAAACGTAAACATTTTCAAATCATTTAAAAAATGTATGGAATGAAAGGAAATACCTTGATGCGTGAGTTGTGTACCCATGCCCAAAGGTTGCGACACATGAAGAGCTTAAGGTTAACATTTGAAATAATTAGGCAATAACTGTAAATCATACTAAGTCTTCGTATATGCTTATTAGATCGTTAACAATGTTGTGAATAGCTCTTCCAACTAACCTAAGCACTTATTAACAGCTAGTTCCAAAAGCTACACTCCCGCAGAAAACCAACAAAATGATATTCGCGCTTATTAAGCAGTTCACGAATTTCAGTACTTACGTTGGCTCTGTAACGGATGTTTGTGCCGAGGGTCCAATATCACGTAGCCCGTACCTAGGGGGATTTCAATTTCCTGTACAGAAACGCTAGATCCCTACTGATAAGACTACTACATACATACATACATACATAGACTCACGCCTGTTTCCCGGAGGGGTAGGCAGAGACTACGGAGCGCCATTTGCAACGATCTTGACATATCTCTCTTGCTTCATTCACTCCCATCAGATTCCTCATGCATGCTCTTCTGTTCAGGGTGCTTCTAACCTGTCCTGTTTTTAGGATGTCTCCAATCTGGTCAGAGAACGTCCGCCGAGGTCTTCCCCTTCGTCCTGTCCCTTCCACACTTGCCTTATATATCTGCTTGGTTAGTCTTTCGTCATCCATCCTCTCCACGTGTCCAAACCATCTTAGCATACCTTTCTCGATGCTTGTCACAACATCTTCTTTTACCCCACAACACTCTCTTATCACACAATTCTTTACTCTGTCGGTCAAAGATACAACACACATACTTCGCAGTGCTCTAATTTCTACAGCATTTATTCTACTACGAGCACAAAGAGCAATTCTTAAAGTGGCTACATTTCGTCGCTTTAAATTCCCTACACACCAACTCTATTTTTACCATGCAACGTGCTAACAGTGCGCCAACTATTTATACTTAGTATTATACAAAAACAGCACACCGAACTCCCATATTCTCCAATTCCTGTTGAAAGAAGAAGAAAGGACCTTGTTTGTGTAACACCTCATACAAATCATGTCTTTGTTAAAAGATTCTACTTATTTCTAGGACCGTTCTTGTATAATGAGTTCAATAAATTTCTGAATATATATAGTCTTAGCTATAAAATACGCAGAACAACAGTAACAGAATATTTACAAAAACTCAATTACGACGACACAGAAAAATTACTAGAAGTTTTAAAATGATTTTTAACAATTTTGTCTAAATATTATTATTATATTTCTTATTACGTGACTTGTGGAATATTAACTGTAATTAGTAACGTACCAAAATGTTTGGGAATTTTTATTTTATTTCGTTTTTATATTATTAATTTATAATAAATAGTCTGCCTAAATTAAACTAAATCTTGATAAATTTAATTACTTACACACTATGTTATAATATTAGCATATAAACATGTACATAATATTGTCGTTTGTCTCTCTAAGTTTTAATCAAGCGTCAGCTCGAAACACAGGTCTAACCTAGTTCGAGTAGGTAGTCGATAATTACTTGACTTATAACGCAATCATAGTTTTTGCTAATATTGCAAATATATTTATATTATGATTATGAGGCTTTATGTACACTATTGTTTTTATTAGTCATGTACTTATTATATAATGTAAAACTAAATATAAGACATTAGGCTAGTTATACCAATGGATTTAATTTAAGACGAATTGTAGTGTACGTACCTTTTGTATTTTTGTGAATAAATAAATTATTATTATTATTATTATTACTTTCATGACTCTTCTGCCATACCCAACTATCACTACCATAATAATAATAATAATAAAGTAAGTATATAAAATGTGATTTGTGTGATAATGATAAATAAAGAGAATAATAATAATAATAATAGCCCCCCACAAGCCCAACTATACGTCCGAGTCGACCATCAGACTCACGTAGGGGGCGGACACGTGATACAAAATTACTGGCGCAGCTAACATGGCTCTGGCAACCCATTATTAACATGGAGACTAGATCGATGAATAAACATATAGAGCCGCTGCCCGGGGGCTATCGCCGGGGCGCACCTAGAGCTGACGCTGGGTGCGGCAGCATACGGACCGTCGGTGGGGAGGAGTTGAATAGGCGAGCTCCCTCCGGGTCACCCGAACATACTACAGCCAATCTTACTCCTGACAGATTAACGGACCACACAGACAGAAATAGCTCACCACTCCTTTTAATAGAAGAACCCTATAGCCCATCAACAGTATCATATACACCTTCGGAAATATCTACAGAAACCCGATCATCCACACCAGTAGCTACTTTAGATGTTGCGCAGGCGGAGAATATCCTACTACCTGCGTCCACTAAAGCTGGCAAACCACGAGTACGCATGAGATGGACTGAAGAGATAAACACATTCATCATGCGTACCTACTACCGTATCACTAAATTAGAAACCGATTTAACAACATATAGAAAAATATTTCACGAACACTTTGTTAGGCAGTACCCTCATGCAAATGTTTCAGAACAACGAGTTTCAGACCAAAGGCGAGTAATAATAAGAAATAAGATGCTTAGTACTGAAAAGATTGCACAAATTAAAGAAGAAGTTAGGTTAGAGCTAGAAGATATATCCTCTCAACCACAGGCTTCCCTTAATGATATGAGAAATACAGTTAGGTGAACAGGTTTATCTCAGCAAACCCAATTCTCGAACACACAAGCAATAAATAACTTACAAGATTTAACCGAGCACCCCACACAGAATATTTACACACCAAGTAACTGTGATGTATCTACACAAACTCAATCCACAATACTGTTAATGGAAACCGAAATAGAAACCGTACAATCTACAGCCCTCTCCGACTACACCGCACAAAAGTTACAGGAAAGCCTGCACACAACCATAATTGAATATTCAGGTACAGACCCTACACTCAGACCTCGACTTCCTAAGCTAAAGTATAGCACATATTTAAATCAATTAACCAATATTATCAATAATAGCATTATTTGTAAGTTTTTCTCAGATGACTCGCAACTATCCGATATTCATATTCTGATATATTGTAGTGCCCTAGTAATATCACGTGAACTTGGTTATAAAACTCAGTTGCGGCCAAGACCTCAAAGAGAAAATAGAAAACCAGCATGGCAAAATAGGTTAGAAAGAGACATAATACAACTAAGATCCGACATAGGTAGACTTACACAATATATAAACAACAACAGGTCAAAAAAAGTAGTTGAGAGAGTCAATAAAATTATAAGTAACAATAGGATACACAGTAGCCACGAAAACAACAATAAAAGAATAGAAGACTTCTTAGACACACTGAAACAAAAACTAGCGCTAAAAGCGCACCGGTTAGCTAGATACAAAAAAGCACTCCAACGCAAAAATGACAATAAATTATTTCATACAAACGAGAAGCTATTCTACAGGAATCTTAACAAAAAAACAGATAATACAGCAAATAATAATAGTACGGAAATCCCAACAGTGGAAGAGTTAGAAAGATTTTGGGCAGATATTTGGGAGGTAGACGCACAACATAACGAGGAAACAGCATGGTTAAGTGAGGAAGAAAGGAAATGGGAAGACATAGAAGAAATGCCATTTGATGAGATAACAGAAGAAGATATAAAACAAGTAACTGCCAAATTAAACAATTGGAAATCACCAGGGATAGATAAAGTACATAACTATTGGTACAAAAAATTTACAACTCTTCATAAAATCATAGCCAAAAATCTGACAAATATCATTAATGGGCGACAAAACACTCCACAATTTATAGCGAAAGGTATTACTTACATGCTACTAAAAGGCAAATACACATCACAACCATCACAATACAGACCCATAACTTGTTTACCTACCATATACAAAATTCTCACATCCGCCATTACTCAAAAAATTACTTCACACATAGAGCAGCACAACATTCTAGCCGAAGAACAAAAAGGGTGTAGACAGGGCCACATGGGATGCAAGGAGCAGCTTATAATAGATTCCTTAATCCACAGACACTCTACAACCAATAACAGAAATCTACACTGCGCCTACATCGACTATAAGAAGGCTTTTGATAGCATCCCCCATTTTTGGCTTCTACAAATCTTAAAGATATACAGAATTAATCCTATCTTGATTGAATTTCTCAAAAACATAATGCCTCTTTGGAAAACAACACTGCATCTTAACAACATCTCAAGTAGGGAAATATCAATAAGGAAGGGTATATATCAGGGTGACTCCTTGAGTCCTATGTGGTTTTGCTTAGCTTCAAACCCCATATCACTAATGCTGCGAAGTTGCAAGGATATCGCCTGAAACACAATAATACAGAAATTTCTATAACCCACTTAATCTATATGGACGACATAAAACTTTATTCCAGATCAGAAAAAGAAATGCAAACATTGATAGACACCACAGCTAAATTCAGTAGAGACATTAACATGCAATTTGGCATTGAGTAATGTAAGACAGTCCACATAATCAAAGGAAAGATCAGGCCCGGCGATTACACAGTAAACGATAATGAAGTCATCACTGCTATGGAACCAAACGAATTTTATAAATACTTAGGTTATCGTCAATTGAAAGGATTAGACCACAATAAATTAAAAATATCCCTCATCACAGAATATAAGCGCAGGGTTCATATGTTATGTAGGAGTCAATTAGCCGCCAAAAGTTTAATAAACGCAATCAACACATACGCTGTACCCATATTGACCTACTCCTTTGGCATCATAAAATGGACTAAAACC
This sequence comes from Euclidia mi, assembly GCA_944739405.2. Classification (NCBI taxonomy): domain Eukaryota; kingdom Metazoa; phylum Arthropoda; class Insecta; order Lepidoptera; family Erebidae; genus Euclidia; species Euclidia mi. Next base: position 57,740,011 of record OX123181.2, read on the forward strand.
GACATCAACAACATCGAAATAGCAACAAGAACCATTCTCACTAAGCACAATTGTCTACACCCAAAATCTGCTATTGAAAGAATGACGATCAAGAGACCGCATGGAGGTCGAGGACTTATCAATATACTAGCACTATGGCACACACAAATATCAAAACTTAAAACGTTTTTCCACAATAAAGCAAATAATAGCAAAATTTCAACCACACACCATTAAACCTAGCCCAAATAACTGAAGTAGATAGTAATGAAACTACCGCTGAAAGTTTAAAAATAGAGCAATGGAAAAAGAAAGTATTACATGGCCAACATCCTAACGATTTTGAACAACAACAATATAACATATAGATAAAATAGCATCAAATAAATGGCTCACTCTTGGTAATCTGTTTCCAGAAACTGAAGGCTTTATAATAGCAATCCATTACCAAATTATCAACACTAAAAACTACAAAAAATATATTATCAAAGACCCTACGCTAACAGACGACAAATTCAGGAAATGTCATAGTTAAACAGAAACAATACAGCATATTACTGGCGCTTGCCCCAATCTTACGCAAACAGATTACACCCATAGACATAATCAAATTGCTAACATTATACACCAAAAACTAGCTCTAAAACATCAGCTCATCCCAGACACGCACACGCCATACTATCAATATAGCCCTAAACCAGTTCTAGAAAACAGCACACATAAAATGTACTACGACCGCGCAATATTAACTGATAGAACAATACATTATAATCGCCCCGATATAACCCTACAAGACAAAGTTAATAAAACTACCTACTTGATAGATATAGCCATACCAAACACTCACAATATACAAAAAACAATTTCTAAAAAAGTACATAAATATACAGATCTTAAAGATGAAGTGTTAAGAATTTGGAAACAAGATAAGGTTTACATTGTACCCATACTTTTGTCGGCCACTGGCGTTATCCCGAATCACATACACCATAGCCTGAAACTCATTGATCTGAAACCCAACACCTAGGTACATACAACTCAAAAAAGCTGCAATATTAAATACATGTAGACTCGTCAGGAAATTTTTACAGATAGACGAACAAGATATTATCACCGCACAGACATAATACACACTACAACCGTGTTATTTACTTGACGGTAGTCCGTAAATGACACGTAAATAATAATAATAATAATAATAATAATCGACACCCTAAAACAAAAGCTTTATGCATGGGCAAACCGTATTAGGCGATACAAAAAAAGAGTGGATCGGTATTGCCTGAATCGCACATTCCAGAGAGACGAGAGGTGGGTGTACAGAAGATGGGAGCGACCCGAGTCCACGGCCGGTGACGTTGATGGGGGTCGACCGGATGATGATGCTACTAATACATTCTGGCGCAGCATCTGGTCGACGCCTGTCAACCACACGTAGAGTGACTGGATTGAGACTGTTGAGCGAGTATGCGAACAAATACCAACAATGGAGCCAATATCAATTACAAACGATGATATAGCCAGTGCAGTCCGTTCGTTACCGAACTGGAAATCAGCGGGACCGGACGGGCTGCACAATTTTTGGCTCAAATGGCTCCGTAGTTCGCATACTTGCTTAGCATCTCAATTCCAGTCATCACTGGAATCGGGGTCGCTACCAGATTTTTTAACATCCGGTGTCACTCACCTACTCCATAAGTCTGGTAGTGCCACGGACCCCAAAAATTACAGGCCAATCACCTGTTTGCCAACAATATATAAACTCCTTACATCCATTTTGAGAACGAAATTAACAAAACATATATTTGATAATTCTATTTTATCTGTTTCTCAAAATGGATGTAGGAGTGGGGCCCGTGGTACTAAAGAACTCCTTCTGATAGACATGGCCATTAGCCAGCAGGTGCGCCGTAACCGAAAGAATCTATCGACATGCTGGATAGATTACAAGAAGGCTTACGACTCCTTGCCACATACATGGCTTTTGAGGGTGCTGGAGTTGTATAAAGTAGATGCAACTCTATGCACCTTTTTAAGGTCATGTATGGGGCAGTGGAGGACCGTATTGCGCTATCCAGGATGTCGATCGAGTTTGGGTTGCGGTGCTCCAATAAGGATTGAGCGAGGTATTTTCCAGGGCGATAGTCTGAGTCCTTTGTGGTTTTGTCTGGCCCTGAACCCTCTAAGTACCTTGTTAGAGGCTTCAGGGCTAGGCTATCGGTTGAGGAGAGGAGGTCATGTTACATCTCACCTCCTTTTCATGGATGACCTTAAATTATTTGCCCCCAACAAATTCCAACTGACAGAATTACTTAAGGTAACCGAAACATTTAGTAATTCTATCAGGATGGAATTTGGTGTGGATAAATGTGCGGTCATGCATGTAAAGAGAGGCAGAATTATGGAATCTGCAGGGATTCAACTCTCAGATTCCATACAACTTAGATCCCTCTCCCCAACTGAGACCTACAAATACCTGGGTATGTCGCAGTCTTTGAATATTTCTGAGACTGACATGAAACAGACGTTGCAGGCTCGGTTCTTTGGCCGCCTGAGAAAAGTACTTAACAGTCTTTTATCAGGTGGCAACAAGGTGCGAGCCTGCAACGGGTGGGCCATGCCAGTCCTAATGTATTCCTTCGGCATACTCAGGTGGACCCAGACTGAACTAGATGCCCTGGATAGAAAAGTCCGTTCAATGCTGACTGCATATCGAATGCATCATCCACGCTCATCGGTAATGAGGCTGTACATCCCGCGGAAATGTGTGGGTCGAGGCTTTTTATGTGCTAAGACCCTCCACAACCGCGAGGTGTGCAACCTCAGAGATTATTTTCTGCAGATGAGTGTGGATGTGCATCGCGATGTAGTCATAATTGATACCGGACTTACCCCGCTCGCTCTGGCTAAAGAGAACTGGCACAAACCTGCAGTACTTAGTACGGAGGACCGACGGGAAGTATGGAGGGGCAAGGAGCTGCATGGACGATTCTACCGGGCCTTACATGGGCCCGATGTAAATTTTACAGCTTCTATATCCTGGCTGCGATTCGGCGATCTCTTTGGAGAAACCGAAGGTTTTGTCTTTGCAATTATGGACGAAGTTGTCATGACAAACAACTACCGGAAATATATTCTGAGGGATGGGACAATTGACATATGTCGGGCATGTCACCAACCCGGGGAATCTCTCAGGCATATAGTGTCCGGTTGTTCGAGTCTTGCCAACGGTCAGTATTTGCACAGACACAACCAAGTGGCCAGGATAATCCATCAGCAACTAGCCCTTAAATACAATCTCGTTGGTTCAGAGGTACCGTACTACAGATATGTGCCCGACCCAGTTCTCGAGAATGGTCGTGCATTGTTGCACTGGGATCGGTCTATCATTACAGACAGGACTATTGTAGCCAATAAGCCTGATATTGTAGTGATAGACCGAGCAGAGCGACTCGCAATGATAATCGATATCACCATACCGCATGACGGCAATCTCGTGAAGGCAGAAAAAGAGAAGGAAATCAAGTATTTGGACCTAGCTCACGAGATTGTTGACATGTGGGGTGTGGATTCGGCGATCATTGTGCCGATAGTCATGTCAGTTAATGGTCTCATTGCCAAGAGCCTCGATCACCATCTCAAGAGCGCGTTAGGCGGCTGGATCAAGTCCTCCATACAAAAGGCAGTATTGTTGGACACGACGCGCATAGTTCGGAGGTTCCTCTCTCTGGAGCCCTAACCACCGGTAGCTTGGTCCCTGTGCCCGGTACCGGTGGGTCTCCGTGGTCCTATTTTATATGGTTAAATTTTATTTGTATTTTTATAAGAGTGATTTAATTATGTAAAATAAGACGATGAGATAAAATTAGTGAATAAAGAGGAATAATAATAATAATAATAATAATAACACTGAACGTCAACAAACATCATTTTCTTGGATAAATTTTGTATTTTTATTTTATTATTTCGGAGGCTGTATACTTAAGTAATAACCATATTGTGTATACCTATAAATAATAGCAGAGCAAACTTTTTATAAAACCAAAAAGGAAAACAGAATATAATTATAAAATATCAAGAAAGCAAGATGACATCAGATGTCAAAAACATAAACATTGTAAATGTAAACAATACAATAAAATCCAAGAAAAAATGTTGGCCAGAGCCAAAGCAGCGGCACAATTAAGACCCCCGGACTCGTCACTCAGCTCCGCCTCGCAGCCGCCGGCGCCAGCAGCGCCGGCCATTACTGAGGCGTCGAGCTCATCGAGTGATGAGTATTTTTCCCCACCGACGACACCAATACCAGCGCGACGCCGGGGAAGAGGCCGGCCGCCGTCACGCTTGGGACCCCGAGACCCACCGGTTTCAAACAGGGCCCCCGCTGCCGGTGGTGATGTGCGCCGCATGAGATGGACTCAATCAATGAATGAGAACGTCATGCGGGCATATTTTGTGGCTACAGAGGGAGGAACCAACCTTACGGCGTACCGTGACCGCTTACTGCCTCTGTTTCAGGCCTTGGAACCAGCTGTTAACGTTTCGGCACAGCGACTGTCGGATCAAGTGCGAGCCATTCAACGCTGCCGCCTGTTGGATGACGACGCACTTGAGAGGCTACGCTCAGACTTGCGAGGTATTCCTGAAAACCCACCTCTTGCACACAATGAGGCGCCAATATCGCACGCCTCACTCAGGACACAAGAAGAAGGCGAGGAAGGGTTAAACAGGGATACACAAGTAAGTACCCAATGCATAGATAAGATAAGGAGTACTTTGGAGTGCGCTATTGGGGAATATCGGTATGCTACATTAGAAAACAGACCCCGGCTGCCGCGTTTACCCACGCATAGAAAAAATATGGCGGTTGTGGGTGCCCTGGATTCACTATTGCCTACTTACATAGACACTAGTGAAAATCTTAGTGATACACACTCAATTCTATACTGCGCGGCTGTAGCGGCGTGTCGAGTGGCTAATATTAAAATACGAAACAGTATTGCTATTAGCCCACGCGATGCCGTTCCGGCTTGGCAGCGTAGAATTGAGCGCCGTATTGCTGAGAGCAGGGCACTCATAGGCAAGCTTAGCTGCTTCAGGTCGGGCAATACCCGCCCGAGAGTGATGCGTTTTGTGACTCGGGCGTTTAAGGGGACAGGACTTTGTCCTCAAGAATATACGTCTCGGGTCACAGAACGCATCGACTTCCTGAAGCAGAAAATCTATGCGTGGGCGAATCGCATCAGGCGGTACAAAAAAAGGATTGACCGATATTCCCAAAATCACGCATTCCAAAGAGATGAGAAGTTGTTCTATAGGAATTGGGAGCGACCTGAACCAGGTGTGGATGATGGGTGTCGACCAGATGATGCGAACACGATTGCGTTCTGGCGCAGCATTTGGTCGACTCCCGTCAGCCATACAGAAGGTGGCTGGATTGGCGATGTTAAGCGATCATGTGAGGTAATATCTCCCATGGAGCCCGTAGCCATTGATGCCATGGATGTATATTGTGCAGTCCGTCCGTTAGCCAATTGGAAATCAGCGGGACCGGACGGATTGCACAATTTCTGGTTAAAATGGCTACGCAGTGCACATGCTCGCTTGGCATCCCAATTCCAGTCGGCTCTAGATTCAGGATCGCTGCCAAGTTTTATGACAACTGGCGTTACTCACCTGCTCCACAAATCTGGTAGTACCACGGAGCCTACAAACTATAGGCCGATTACTTGCCTACCGACGGTGTATAAAGTTTTTACATCCATTTTGAGAACAAAATTGGAATTACATATATTCAATAATAAAATTTTATCTGAGTCTCAAAATGGATGTAGAAACCGGGCACGTGGTACTAAGGAGCTACTCCTTATCGACATGGCCATTAGCCAACAGGTTCGTCGTAGTCGAAAGAATCTGGCGACATGCTGGATAGACTATAAGAAGGCCTATGACTCTGTGCCACATACGTGGCTCTTGAGGGTGCTGGAGTTGTACAAAGTAGATGCAACTCTATGCGCCCTCTTGAGGGCATGTATGGGGCAATGGAGTACGGTGCTTCGCTATCCAGGGTGTCGACAGCCTTGCGGGTATGGTGAACCTGTAAAGATCAAGCGGGGTATTTTCCAAGGCGACAGTTTGAGTCCACTATGGTTTTGCCTAGCACTGAACCCGCTGAGCACTTTGCTCGAGAGTTCAGGGCTAGGCTATCGGTTGCAGACTAGAGGTCAAGTTATTTCTCACCTCCTTTTCATGGATGACCTCAAACTATTTGCCCCCATTGACCTCCAATTAACCGAGTTACTAAAGATAACTGAAAGCTTTAGTAATTCAATTAAGATGGAGTTCGGTGTGGATAAATGTGCGGTCATGCATGTAAAGCGAGGCAGGAGTGTGGAATCTGATAGTATAGAGCTCTCCGATTTCACACAACTTAGATCTCTCTCTGCAACGGAAACCTACAAATATCTGGGTATGTCGCAGGCATTAAACATTGATGACGCTGGCATGAAACAGGCGTTGCAGGCACGTTTCTTTGGCCGCCTGAAGAAAGTCTTAAAAAGCTTTTTATCGGGCGGAAATAAGGTGCGTGCCTGTAACGGTTGGGCCATGCCCGTCTTAATGTACTCCTTCGGCATACTCAGATGGACTCAAACAGAATTGGACGCCTTGGATAGGAAAGTTCGATGTCTACTCACGACATACCGGATGCATCACCCGCGTTCGTCGGTGATGAGATTGTACATCCCGCGCAAGTGTGGGGGTCGTGGCTTCTTGAGTGCCAAGACCCTCCACAATCGCGAGGTGTGCAATCTCAGAGAATACTTTCTCCACACCGACGCGGGTGTGCACCGAGATGTGGTAGCAGTGGACAGAGGGCTTACCCCGCTGGGTCTGGCTAAAGAGAACTGGCGCAAACCTGCCGTACTTGGTGTAGAGGAGCGCAGGGAAGTATGGAAAGGTAAAGAGCTGCATGGACGTTTTTACCGGGCCTTGCATGGGCCCGACGTAGATTTCTCAGCGTCGGTGTCCTGGCTGCGTTTTGGCGATCTTTTCGCCGAAACAGAAGGTTTTGTCTTTGCGATTATGGACGAAGTTGTCATGACGAACAACTACCGGAAGTATATTCTAAGGGATGGGACGGCTGACATATGTCGGGCATGTCACCAGCCTGGTGAATCGCTTAGACATATAGTATCCGGTTGTTCTCGTCTTGCCAACGGCGAATATTTGCATAGACACAACCAAGTAGCCAGGATTGTCCACCAGCAACTTGCCTTAAAGTACCAACTTGTCGACTCTGAAATACCGTACTACAGGTATGTGCCCGACCCAGTTCTTGAAAATGGTCGTGCTACTCTGTATTGGGATCGGTCTATCATTACTGACAGAACTATAGTGGCTAACAAGCCGGACATTGTGGTGATAGACCGATTAGAGCGCCTTGCAATGATCATCGACGTCACCATACCCCATGACGAGAATCTCGTGAAAGCCGAAAAAGATAAACCAATTAAGTATTTGGACCTGGCTCACGAGATTGTCGACATGTGGGATGTTGACTCGGCGATCATTGTACCGATAGTCGTGACCGTAAATGGTCTTATTGCCAAGAGCCTCGACCACCACCTCAAGAGGCTCTCGTTAGACGGCTGGATCAAGTCCTCTATACAGAAGGCAGTATTGCTGGACACGACACGCATCGTACGGAGGTTCCTCTCTCTGGAGCCCTAACCACCGGTAGCTTGGTCCCTGTGCCCGATACCGGTGGGTCTCCGTGGTCCCATTTTATATATTTAATTTATATTTTTAATGTAATATTTAAGTCTGTAAAATGTGATCATGAGAAATATATTAAATAAACGGCATAATAATAATAATACCTGGCAACACCGTAAAGTCAACAACCAAATTTTCTTGCATATTTTTATTTGAATTTATATTACAGTTTTACGATACAATTTATATATTTATACCACAACAAGAAGTTATAATTCCTAAAATATACGGATTTACTTATAAAAGCCATAAAATTTAAGAAATAATATTATAGATAAATATACTGAAGATGACACCATATGTCAAAATGAAAAACACAAACAATAACAAATATAAAGGCAAGGAAATGTAATATAAATGTTGACCAGAGCCAGGAAAGCAGCTGCAGCACGATTAACATCTCCGGACTCGTCGCTCAGCTCCGCCTCACAGCCGCCGGCACGAGCAACAGCATCGCCGGTGAGTGTTGAGGCGTCGAGCGCATCTAGCGACGAGTTTTTCTCCCCGCCGTCGTCGCCACCACCTGTCCGCCGGCGAGGGAGAGGCCGGCCACCGAATGGCTTAGGACCCCGAGGCTCATCGGTCTCGAACAGGGCCCCCGCTACCGGTGGTGATGTGCACCGCATGAGGTGGACTAGATCCATGAATGAGAATGTCATGCGGGCATATTATGTGGCTACAGAGGGTGGTACCGACCTTATGGCGTACCGTGATCGCATGCTGCCTCTGTTTCAGGACTTGGAACCGGCCGTCAACGTTTCGGCTCAGCGACTGTCGGATCAAGTGCGCGCAATCCAGCGCTGTCGTTTGCTGGATGACGATGCACTTGAGAGGCTACGCTCGGACTTGCAAGGTAACCCTCCCATTCCTCCTTCCACGCGTGAACGTGTAACGGCAGTGATAGTTGACACGCTAAGGCCGCAAAGTGTTGAAGAAGTGGATGGTGGGGATATACAAGTAAGTGCCCAGTACATGGATAATGTAAGGAGTACTTTGGAATGTGCCATCAGGGAATATCGTTACGAGGCCTTAGTAAATAGGCCTCGAGTGCCGCGTTTGCCCACGCATAAGAAAAATTTGACGCTGGTGTGTGCCCTGGATTCACTATTGTCTACATACCTAGACAATAGTGAAAATCTCAGTGATACACACTCAATTCTGTACTGTGCGGCTGTAGCGGCATGTCGGATAGCCAATGTCAAGATAGAAAAGAACATTGATATGGCTACCCGAAATAATGCTGTGCCGACTTGGCAGTGCAGGATTGAGCGTCGTATCGCTGAGTCTAGGGCACTCATTGGCAAGCTGATCTGCTTCAGGTCGGGCAATACTCGCCCGAGAGTGATGCGTTTTGTGACCCGCGCCTTTGCAGGAACGGGTATTAGGCCACAAGAATACACGTCGCGGGTCACAGAACGCATCGACTTCCTGAAGCAGAAGATTTATGCGTGGGCAAATCGTATCAAACGTTATAAAAAACGTATAGGCAGATATTCCCAGAATCGCACATTCCAAAAAGATGAAAGGTGGGTGTATAGAAATTGGGAGCGACCCGGTCTAGGTGTGGATGATGGAGGTCTACCAGATGATGAAACTACAAATACGTTCTGGAGTAGCACCTGGTCGACCCCCGTTAGCCACACGGAGGGTGGTTGGTTTAGGGATGTCGAGCGATCATGTGCAGCAATCCCTAATATGGATGCCGTAGCTATTACAGCTACGGATGTTAGTTGTGCAGTCCGTCCGTTACCAAACTGGAAAGCGGCAGTTCCGGACGGATTGCATAACTTTTGGTTGAAGTGGCTGCGTAGTGCACATGCTCGTTTTGCGTCCCAATTCCAATCATCTCTAGAATCAGGGACGCTGCCAATTTTCTTAACAACTGGCATTACCCACCTGCTCTTCAAAATAGGAAGTACCACGGATCCAAAAAATTATAGACCTATAACCTGCCTACCGACGGTCTATAAACTTTTTACATCCATTTTGAGAACCAAACTGGCCAAACATACAGGGTGTAAAAAGACCCTTAACGAAAACTGAAACTCCATATTGTACCAATTATTCCGAACATTTTTTGCTTCGGCATCATACCTGGGAAATTACTAGTTCAGGAGATATTGAGGCTCAAAGTTACTATGGAATTTTTGTAATTAGGTACAAAATCGATGCATTTACCCCGCCAACCTATTCTATAGATGTCCTATGCACCAATGGATTAGTAGGTATTGTGAAAATTGCACGCGCGCATTTTTTATAGCGGCTTGAAAAAAGTGAAAACTTAAAAAAAATTTTGTTTCCCAGGTTTTATTTTTGCTTAGTATGACTTGGCATGATGTTCAAAACGAGTAGACTTCGGCTTGGTGATGGGTCTTGTGACACGCTGTATATATACTAACAAAATCATGTCCAGTTCTCAAAATGGATGTAAAAGTGGGTCACGTGGTACTAAAGAGCTACTCCTTATAGACATGACCATTAGCCAACAGGTTCGCCGTAGCCAAAAGGATCTAGCGACATGCTGGATAGATTATAAGAAGGCCTACGACTCTGTGCCACATACATGGCTCTTGAGAGTGCTAGAGTTGTACAAAGTGGATCCAACTCTATGCACTTTCCTGAAGACGTGTATGGGGCAGTGGAGTACGGTTCTTCGCTATCCAGGACGTCGACGGACTCTCGGATGCGGCGATCCTATAAAGATCCAACGAGGAATCTTCCAAGGTGACAGTTTGAGTCCCTTATGGTTTTGTCTAGCACTGAATCCTCTTAGCACTTTGCTCGAGAATTCGGGGCTAGGCTATCGGTTGCACAGCAGAGGTCAAGTAATATCTCACCTTCTTTTCATGGATGACTTAAAACTATTTGCCTCCACTGACCTCCAGTTGACAGAGTTAATAAAGGTAACTGAAAACTTTAGTAAGTCTATCAAGACTTATCTACAGGCGTTGCAGGAGCGCTTCTTTGGCCGTCTGAGAAAAATCTTAAATAGTTTTTTATCAGGCGGTAACAGGGTGCGCGCCTGTAACGGTTGGGCCATGCCAGTCTTAATCTACTCCTTCGGCATACTTAGATGGACTCAAACAGAACTTGATGCCTTGGATAGAAAAGTTCGTTGTCTATTGACTACATACCGGATGCATCATCCGCGGTCATCAGTAATGAGATTGTACATCCCGCGGAAGTGCGGGGGTCGCGGCTTCTTAAGAGCCAAGACCCTCCATAACCGCGAGGTGTGCAATCTCAGGGAATATTTACTCAGCACTGACGCGGGTGTCCACCGTGATGTGGTCACTGTGGACAACGGGCTTACCCCGTTGGGTCTGGCTAATGAGAACTGGCGCAAACCTGCCGTACTTGGTGTTGAGGAGCGCAAGGAGGTATGGAAAGGTAAAGAGCTGCATGGACGTTTTTATCGGGCCCTGCATGGACCCGATGTAGACTTACCAGCTTCTGTGTCCTGGCTACGTTTTGGCGATCTGTTCGCCGAAACAGAAGGTTTTGTCTTTGCGATTATGGACGAGGTTGTCATGACGAATAACTACCGGAAGTATATCCTGAGGGATGGGACGGTTGACATATGTCGGGCATGTCACCAGCCTGGTGAATCTCTCAGACATATAGTATCTGGTTGTTCTCGTCTTGCCAACGGCGAATATTTGCACAGGCACAACCAAGTAGCTAGGATCATCCATCAGCAACTTGCCTTAAAGTACAATCTTGTAGACTCTGAGATACCGTACTACAGGTATGTGCCCGACCCAGTTCTTGAAAATGGTCGTGCCACCATGTATTGGGATCGATCTATCATTACTGATAGAACTATTGTGGCTAACAAGCCAGATATAGTAGTGATAGATCGATCTAAGCGCCTTGCAATGATCATCGATGTCACCATTCCCCATGACGAGAATCTCGTGAAAGCCGAGAAAGATAAAAAAATAAAATATTTGGATTTGGCTCACGAGATTGTCGACATGTGGGATGTGGACTCGGCGATCATTGTACCGATAGTCGTGTCAGTTAATGGTCTCATTGCCAAGAGCCTCGATCACCACCTCAAGAGGCTCGCGTTAGACGGTTGGATTAAGTCCTCTATACAGAAGGCAGTATTGCTGGCCACGGCTCGTATCGTCAGGAGGTTCCTCCCTCTGGAGCCCTAGCCACCGGTAACTTGGTCCCTGAACCCGATACCGGTGAGCCCCGTAATTTAATTTTATACTAGCTGCTGCCCGCGACGTCGTCTGCGTGAACGCTATACAATAATTTGGTGAAATTATTAAATAAATACCTACGATTGTACCTTTTAAAATAACATTCATTTACCCGTTTCTTCTTTATATTTCATATCTGCAGAAAGTGCAGTAATAGAGGGAGACTGTCTTTTGTAAAATTGACCTTCAAAAAGTGCTGATTTTGAGCCTGCTTTGAATAAATGACTTTATGGTGATTCTGCTGAACGTCATAAGTTGTGACTGAAGCAGATGGAGAAAATAAGGAATACAGAATAGGGTAAAAATACATATTATAGGAAATCTCGATAAACAACATTAGCGGTTTGGCTCTCCGCAGCGACGTACAGCTGCCCGTGTGAGAAGCAGCTCGTCCTGAGGTCGACACCCACTGCCCTCAGTGTCTGCCCCTGCGACTTATTGGGGGTCATCGCGAAACAAACACTCACGGGGAACTGTACGCACTTGAACGGGGAGTGGGAGGCGAATGCGTGGTATAAATACTGCCTCACCGACGCAACAACCCGTAAGAACTTCCGCCTCAATGGTGTGTCTGTGGAGTGAGATGACTTTAAGGCAGAAGTTCAGTCAGGAAGTTCACTTGCTGACAGGGAATTTAGAAATTCCACGAGATAATGTGTGGCATCATCTTGCTGGACGACAGTGTTTACAAAGGTGTAGATCACTTCATTTCCCTCTATATCCGAGTGAATGCATTCGTTAATTGCTACAGCTTGGTCTTTTTTTGACCTCAAAATAGCCCGCTCACACACCCAAGAATTCAGGTATGACGGTATTCAACTGATGTCCTCGTACCCACAGCGAATGAGTTCTTCTAAGCTGGATACAACTCTACTGAGATACTCTAGAAGCACCACCTGTCCACCTCTCTCCTCTGGTAGAGTGCCTTCGCCAACATTTAGAAGGACATCGGAGAATTGTTGAGCACGTGCATTGAAGCCGAGCCGAGCTATCATATTAATGGTCAAGCGCAGCGTACGAACTCGTGATCACAATGAAGATCGTTTCAACGAAGCACTCACCTTGTCAGCCCTCGATCCCCGCGTCACCACGGGAAGCGTTTGTCGGAAATCGCCACTGAACAGAACTATGACCACACATCAAATGCTCGCCGCGGATGTCCTGCAGAGTTCTGTCCATGGCCTCAACTGCCTTCCTATTGGCCATCGTCCGCTCATCCCATACGATCAGAGAGCAATCCTTTAGCATGTGTCCCTTATCACCGTTACATGACACACCACAAACGGGCGTTTCGGCGCTCTCTAAATCGATGGGAATTTTAAACATGGCATGTGCTGTCTTGCCACCCGAAAGCAGTGTGGCAGCGATTCCCAAAAACGCTACAGCAATGGCAATTTTGCCTTCCTTCTTGATCTCTGCAAGTATGCCAGTGGTAACAAATGTTTTTCCTGTTCCACCAGGAGCACCCAAGAAAAACATTTTACCATGGCTTTGCCCAACGCTTTCAAAGACGGTGTCATGAATTGGTGGTCATTTCACCCGGATCGTAAACTGTCTCAGCGTTATACTCCCAATTGCCACGGTCTTGATGCGGTGATGATTGGGAAGCTGGTAACCCATATTCGACCAGTAGATTGCCGCTGATAGAAATGACCAAGTCTTGAAGTGAACTGAGACAGGTGTTCAGTACGCGTTCATCAGTTACTTCGACTTTGTCTCCAGTAGCACGCCTCAAAGCTCGAAGAAAATTTTCAGACAGATGATGGCCATACTTTTCCTACAAAACTACCGTGTTTGCGAATCTACAAAACACCAAGATGACGTCAAACAGATGACGGGTCCCAGCCGCCCAGTCACTGACGCTCGCCTCCGCGAGGGTGTCATCCCAGTTTTGGTCCCCGTCGAGAAAGTGACGTACTACGCACGCTGTGCGGTAAGTGGGATACTCCACGCCATCGGGCTCGGACCGTTTGAAGTAACAACCGCAGAAAATAGCATTCGACATTATTTGTGAGTACGATATAAAGTCTACAAAATGCGGCGTCCATGAAATTTCCCGGAAAACTTTCCACAACACCTCCTCGTCGACGTCGCTTAAATATACCCTTTTGCTTGTCGTACGTATTATATGAATGCATCTCGTCATACGTAAGGGACCTCCTAAACTGGTCGACTTCACAGAGCCTGAAAAATGCCAAGAGAATTGTTTGGCGCGGATTTTCCAAGCGCTCAGCAACGCTGTCGGGATCAAAATATATGCGCTGGCCGTTCTCTACGATGCCTGTCATGTATAGAGAACACCAGTATCCGCCAAACCGCTTTAGACGTAACAATAAAATAAATGGCTGTGTGTGAGTAAAAAAATCTACCTAGTTCCATATCTCACTAAAGTTTATATGCGACATGAATATATACCTATTAATTAAGAAGCAATAATTACACCAATGTAGCCAAAATGTTTATTTTTACTAAATCTATTACTATTTATTCTGTACTGTAAGAAATAAGCATCTCTTATCTTTAATATGGCATGCTTATTATTTTCTCTTACTTCTATTTAGCTCAAATTGCTTACAGCAATAGCATGCCGTTTTCGAGTTTAACTTTTCTTAGAAATCTATGCAGTTCTTTTTGAGTTCTGTTTGTATTTACAAACAGACAAACTCGATGAATTAAAGACATAGATAGATGAAGCAGCTTAAAATTTATATGAACACATTTTTTTATTGTCTTGCTAAACGAATTAACGATACAATTTTTAAGAAGAAAATGCACAACTCCATCTATAACTTTAGACAACAACTATTGACTTTGCCAACATGATCAAATTTAAATTATTTTTATCCAAAGAGGGCTTACACATTTAATTCAACTTGATGTTTTTGAACTCTCGTAGATGGCGCTGCTTTAAATCATTTAATTATGTTTATCAGTCTAATTTACTTATATTGTGTTATTTTTATAGTGTGAAGCTAGCTTATAGCATGGTTAACATAATAACAACATTCAAATTCATTCTAATAATATTCGTGCCAAATTTGAAGTAAATCCATGCAGTACTTTTTATCTCAGATATACAAACAGATATACATTCTAAAAACTATATTTTTGGCTTCGAATCGATTGTAGATCACACCCCAAGTATCCTTTTAAAAAAATATTCAATGAACAGATTTGACTTTCCTACCATCTAACAAACTTATAATGATCATAGATAGCATCACATATATATCCAGTTTTGGATGATCCCTGTTTTGTTTGGGACTACGTACAAAGGAGAGGTCAAGCTGTACACCGGAAACCACTCAACCGATTGTGATGTAACATGTACTATTTTATAGGTTTGAGTATCTTTTTTACATGAGTGTAAGTTTTATTGAAATCAATTTCGCCATTTTAGAGATCTTTAGCAATATAGGGAAAGACGTCGGACAGACAGACAGACATAAATTCTAAAAATGATCAAGTATTGCTTTTTAGCATTTTCCTAGATTTTTTAGCTAATTTTCGTCAAAATATCTTTAATGTACAGACTTTTTCACCTCTACAGTTTTATTATAGTATAGATTTTTTATATCGTTTTTTTCAAAATCACATAAAAATGTAAAATATAATTTATGAGAGAATGTTAAAATAAAGATAATAATAATAATATATTTTATTGCCAAAAACATGGTATACAAAGGTGTTATAAAATCAATACAGGACATACATGTTTTGCTAAAGTTACATAGCATGCAATTATTATACTTATAACTAGAGTAGGGAAGTTTCCTGCAAATGAAATAAATTATACAAGTATTTTTATCTAGTGAAACATGTCAAAATAATAGTAGTTTCATTCACCAATTAATGTTTATGTTATAACTTTATTTAACATTTTTATTGACAATTTATTGATAATAAGTATACAACTTGACAGCAAAAAAAAAAAAACTATGACGTCACTAGGTCATATTTCATACAAACGCCGCAGCAAAGTTCGTTTCTGACATTTCATTAAAAGTGTTCGATTTTACTAGTTGGAAACAACACTATTTTAAATCAAAAAAGTCCTTGAGACTATAGAAATTATTTTCAGTTAACCACTTATATAGCTGAATACCAAATTGTCTCGTGTTTAATAATTTTAAGTGATTTGGTATTTTGTTAAATATACGGGTAGACATAGCAGTACAATTTTTGTTAAACTTTGTGGTTTTCGGGATACAATTTAGAACCAGTCTATTTGGATCTCGTCGATTTCTAGGTCTTATATCATTAACAGTTTTATAAAATTCCTTATTTTTCCAAACAAACATACAGATTTCGTAAATATATAAGCATGGTAGTGGTAGCAAGCCAAGCATTTTGAAAATTGGTTGACATGAGTCATCATATTTGAGACCGTACATTGCTCGGATGCTCTTTTTTGAGCGATAAATGCTCTATTTTGATCTGTACTATTTCCCCATACAATTAACCCGTAGCGCAGTGAAGACTCGACGTATGCACGATATGACATCACAGCCGTTTTCATGTTAGTCAAATTCCTCACCCGTCTAAGGGCAAATATACAAATTTGTTTATTTTATTAGATACAGTATTCACCTGTGATTTCCAGTTTAAATGTTCATCTATCACCACACCTAAGAATTTCGTCTCGGTCACTTGGGAAAGTCTTGGGATATTCATTTTAAAATTGTATTTATTATTATGTGATTAAATCAATACATAAGAGCAGATACTAACACCCCTCTATGGACAGCCAAACTTGCCTTTTTGGACACGTTTTGGCTATTCATAAACGCCTTCAGAGCTCCATTCACTCTATTACCTGCATTAACTCTTCTTTCAATATCTTCTACATTCTTACCATCGCTTGTAAACAGCGTTCCTAAATATACAAACTCATTCACTTGCTCCACTCGCTGTCCATCGATCATAACATTACAAGCCGTAACGCATTCCTCCTTTTCAAAAACCATAATTTTCGTTTTACTTACATTTACTTTCATTCCTTTCCTCTCTAACGCACCATGCATGATTGTTACCACCTCCTGCAACTCCTCCGCTGAAGACGCAAGTATAACCTGATCATCAGCATAAAGGAGGCATTTGACAAGTAACTCATTCATCCTTAATCCACAGTCACTATTTTTCAAATCTTACAAACAACTGTCCATGGAGAGGTTGAACAGCCACGGCGACGCTACACATCCCTGTCTAACACCTGTTTCGATGGTAAACCAATCCGTGTACGACCCATTTATACTCACACAAGCTCTAGAATCTTCATAAAGGGATTTCAGAGCTCGTATGAGGCTGCTGTTCACCCTATACATCGACAGTACCGACCACATTTCATTCCTCACCACTTTATTGTAAGCCTTTTCCAAATCCACGAATGCGCAATAGACCTTTTGACCTTTGGCTTTCGGAATCCTGCTTGTACATCCCATATTTTCTTGTCGGTTACTTCCATAACTCTTTCAATTAGTACCTTCGCATACAATTTGCCAACAATGCTGAGAAGGCTAATGCCTCTATAGTTCTTGCAGTCTTGTTGCGAGCCTTTTCCCTTATAAAGAGGCACAACCACCGCTGTGGTCCAGTCATCAGGTACTCGGCCGGTGCTCCAGCACAAGTTAAATAAGCGCTGCAGCTGACCAACTATGATGCCCTGTCCAGCCTTCAGCATTTCAACTGTAATCCTATCATATCCTGCAGCCTTACCTAATTTCATACTTCCCAACGCCTTCACAATCTCATCCACACCAATATCGCTTTCATCATTGCTATTATTACCATTAATTTCGTCGATCGATGTCTCTATCGCCGTTCTTTCAAATAGACCTTCAAAATACTCCTTCCATCTCTTCAGCACGCATGATTCACCATTCACTATCTTTCCATTCTTGTCTCTGATTGACGTGTATTCTGAGGATTGAGTTCTTCCTCGAACTGCACGAACGGATTTCCAGAAAAACTTTATGTTTCTCCGGAAATCTTCAGATTGTCTGCTATCAAACTCATCTTTCTTTTCCTCTTTTTTCCTTTTAACAATTTTTTTCACAAATCTTTTTGACCTAACAAACTCCTTTCTTGCTTCATCTATGTCATCACTCGTTGCCTTTCCCATTCTTTCATTTGCTCTGGCAGCCAACCGATCTAACCAAGCTTTCTTCTTCTCTGACACTGCTGATTGTACATCCTTGTCCCACCATGTATTCTTAACCTTTCGTATTTTCCGTCTCTTGATCACACCACATACTTCAGACGCTACACATACTATCTCTTCTTTAAAAGATTGCCATAATTCTTCCATATCATTTATGCCATCGAACCTCTCAAATCTTGCTATCAATCTTCGCTTATACTCATCTTTCACATCTTTTTCTTGCAGATTTTCTACTTTTATTCTTTCTAGGACCCTATTTTCTTAATGTTCTCGGTGTCGCCATCCTTTAAAGAGTTCACTTATCCGGCTCATCACCAAGAAGTAGTCTGTGTGGATGCCGATCCCTCGATACACCCTTGTATCTAACACATTCTTTCTCAAACGTTCATCTACAATTACAAAATCAATCATACTTCTTCTAACATTCTTAGCCTCACGCGTATACATGTATATCCTTTTGTGATCAAACATGCTGTTTGTCACACAAAGGCTCCACTTTAAACAAACCTGAAGCAAAACTTTTCCATTTTCATTCACACTCTCATCACCAAATCCACCTCAAACCCTTTCAAATCCATCTCGTTTTACTCCCACCCATCCACTGAAATCACCTAACAAGATCAATCTTTCGTTATCCTTACATTTCCTCAAAATCGCTCTTAAGTTCTCCCAAAATTCCTGCCTTTCGTCTTGTTCTTGCTGTGACATACCCGCTACTATATTGACCGGGCCGTAAACCCCTACAATAAAGAGACGAGTAAGTCCTACTTTCATTCTCATCCACAATAGTCTAGCATTTACACATTCATATTCCTTAACGCACTCATTCATTCGCGCAGACAGTTTTAAACCAACTCCCTTGCAGGGTCTGGTAGTACTGTCTACCCCAGACCAATAAGCCGTGTAGCTGTCATGCTTGGTGGGGCCACAACCTTTCCTTTTTGTCTCATTCACACATAGAACATCAATCTTTCTATCATCCATCATTTGGCATACTTCATTCAATTTACCATCCATTCCTCCTCCAACATTTAACCCTTCTCTTGGCAATGTATCTTTAGAGATACATCAAAGTTTGAAAAATTCTTAACCGAACATATCTTTGTTAAAACAGAATAAATTTATGTAAACTTTTACTTTAGTTCTTTGTTTTCGAACACGCGTTTATTTTTTTGAAATTGACAGCACTGGTGAGTTGTCAAAATTATTTCATTATCGATCGACGCCATGCTCCCGCGCATACAGGTAAGTGATATGCATAAAATAAAGTTTTTTCTATCTATTTCATGCATTTATTCCTAAAATTATAAATTACTAGAGGACGCCAGCAGCTACGCCTGCATTTTTTTTAATTTACCCGTTTTGGCCGATCCCGTGAGAATTTCGGGAAATCCGTTCTTAGTGCACCCCTACGGTCCTCAAGGAACATACATGCCAAATTTCAGCTTCCTGCGCCCAATAGTTTCGGCTGTAGCGTGTCTGTCAGTCAGTCAGTAACGCAAGGATTTTATATATTAAGATAATTGTTTTTCTACTAAAATAAACAATTTGGAGTACAAAAAATTGTCTGGTGGAGGGCCTTATTGGATTTTTAACTGCATGTATCTCGCGGTGCACACCGCCAAGTACTCAACAGTTTTATGTTTACTAGGGATGTATCCCATGGTGCACACTGCCAACTTTCTAACAATAAATACAAAATCTTCTTGGTGCACTCTGCCAAGCCTATTACACTTCCAAAAGTTTACCGTTTTTCTGTTATTTATAGGTAAAAAGCTCGATGTGCTTTCGAGAGCTAGACAAATTGTTGCTTAGGTGCCAGAACCCGGAAGAAAGTTCGGAGCCCGGAAGAAAGTACCAGAAAGTTCGGAGTCTGATTGTGAATTTGTCGATATTACTATTCAAAAGCATTTTAATAACGCATCTTCACCGAATCCCTCGTTTCCCTCTTCACTTTAAAATCTTCACGTACTTTCTGATAATGAGTGTAACCTTGTCGCACAAACAGAAACAGGTTCCTGTCCTTCGGAATCAGCACAACTAACTACTAAAACCTATTCCAGGGGCTCTTCTGCTCAAGATTCTCTACTTTCATCTATGCCACCGTCGCACATCGCCTACCTACTTCAATTTTTATCACAGCAAAAGACCTAACATACTCCCTACCTATATTCCATATCCTTGCATTTTAAGTGATAAAATGTTATTAATTTGAAAAAAAAGTGTAACCATAATTTTAAAAAATTGAGCTGCCCTTTCTCAATTGCTCGCCACCTAATGTCAGCCATGTAGAAAATATCACTATAATTTTTTGATGTAAGTACTTAGTTTACAAGTTCATGTACTTAAGACGTACTACGATTCCACGTTTGAATTTTCCCGATTTCTAACGAGTTTCATATAAATTCAACGATAAAAGAAATCATCAAAGTGGCGGGACCAATGTTTTAATCACCCAACTTTACTATGGCACTTCCAATTGTATTCAACATTGAGTATAAACACGTACATTTGTAGTACTAATCCTTGGGGTGTGAATTGCCTGGCCCTGTGAAGCGGTTTCAGATCGTCCTGCCACTTTGACAGTCAAAGTGGCGGGTCCAGGGACATCTTGAAGTATTTTAATCGCAGTCAGAGGTATAAATGTCTCGCTTCGTGAACAAATAGTACATATAGCTAGTACAAACCCGGTGTTGAGCTAAATTTTAAATCGGGGTCTTGACTCTCGAATAATTGCAAGCGACTGAGCCTGAAAAGGTTCTGTTACCATAATTATATGGTAACGGAACAAGGGCCGCTCTATTCTGGGAGGGAGCAACCAATAAATAAATCAAATTCTATGCCACCAGTAACAAAGAAAACGATTCCTTGTACTGCCAGGCCGACTACAGATGTTAGACTTGATGGATATAATTATTTCACTTCATTTGGCCCCAAAGGTCGGTGCAAGCTTGGCGTACTAGTTCAGACCACAGTCACGTGTATGAAATGCCAGATAGAAATTGTTTTTACAATAGATTTTGTTATGTTTGTTACGAAATAAGTTCTATTCATGTTAGTCAACTTATATTTTAATAAAATATACTGTTTATATATGAAAATGCATCTTTTATTCCTTTTTGTTATAACAAATTATTCTACAGCAAAATTATATCAACCTTGGCAGTGTATCTTTAGAGATACATTGAAACCATTATATATTTTTAAGGCCTCTTGGCAATGTATCTCACAAGATACATGTGTTTTTTTAAACTACCTGCATAAGATTTTTTTTCGATTTTTCTAGGCATCTCTGGGTTATAAACATTATGTTGTATAAAAATTATTTTGATACTCAATCTTTTTTTTCTCTGCCAAGATAAGGGTTAATGTTGCAAACCGGCTTTCCGTAGGCCGCTTTTCGCCCTTGCGGGAAACGAGACGTGATGGGTTGCGAACCGCGTCACCGCCGTCTGGAGAAATATTATTTTCAGTTCTCATAGCGTTCCCACGAGTAATAGGGATTTGGAATGTCCATCCCCGCAGAGCCCTGTACGGGGGTAAGATGGAATACTAGCTGTGCCCTGTGACCACCAACACATGCACCCTCCGTTAGCGACCAGCTTGCCCTCTGGCCATGAATCCCTCGGCACGGGTCGGTTGACACCTTGGATTGGGGTTTGTTTTCGGGTATGCTCCCTGAATGTTGGTTTTATTTCGGAGTTTTCCTTCTCCTAGACGGGTTGCCATCCAAAGCTGACGAGGCCCATCCCCCCAAAGAGAGTGGTTTAATTTCGGAGTTTTCCTTCTCCTAGACGGGTTGCCATCCAAGGCTTACGAGGCCCATCCCCCCGACTAGATTATATAGATTAGACTACTAAGGCAGCACAAATGTACGCAGTATACAAATAATTACAAAGAGTAGGTGAGGTTTTCACGGTTTTTCTAAGTACAAGTTTAGAACTTTGGTATAAAATGTCACGTCTATTCTGTGCTATTTAAATTTATAAAATGAGTAGGTATAATTTAATTCTTACAGAAAAGTTAACAGAAAGTCAGAACAGCCAAACAGATACATATAAAGCACGGTCTTATGAAATTGGTCTGGTTTTCGAGTTAACATTTTTAATGTTGTTTCATATATACCTACATATATATATTTGTTTATTACACATATTATCTTAATGTGAATCATCAATATATGCAGTAATTTTGCCAAAATTAAATACCCAGCACAACTTTAGGCGTTCTTAGAGTTTCAGACACAAGATATAGAGATTTTAATTAAGTGTTCTAAGAGTTTTCATTCTTGATTGCAGAGTAGCTGTAGTAATCTGTTTACAGATTACTACAAAACATCCCGATAAGCGGCAATAGGCTCGCCCCCTATTACGTGGGATCAAAACACTGGCGAAAGGTAGGCGTTATATATGCCCCTGCCTACCCTTCCGGTGAAACAGGCGTGAGTCTATGTATGTATGTATTAACATATTTCGACTCAGCAACTCGAACCTTTGTTTCGTAAAGACTACACATTTCTCATCAAGGGTTATACTTGATGTACGTATTTCTTAGTCACGTACAACTTTGCTACTCATTGCTGAAAACTCTTAGAACACTTAATTAAAATCTCTATATCTTGTGTCTGAAACTCTAAGAACGCCTAAAGTTGTGCTGGATATTTAATTTTGGCAAAATTACTGCATATATTGATGATTCACATTAAGATAATATGTGTAATAAACAAATATATATATGTAGGTATATATGAAACAACATTAAAAATGTTAACTCGAAAACCAGACTAATTTCATAAGACCGTGCTTTATATGTATCTGTTTGGCTGTTCTGACTTTCTGTTAACTTTTCTGTAAGAATTAAATTATACCTACTCATTTTATAAATTTAAATAGCACAGAATAGACGTGACATTTTATACCAAAGTTCTAAACTTGTACTTAGAAAAACCGTGAAAACCTCACCTACTCTTTGTAATTATTTGTATACTGCGTACATTTGTGCTGCCTTAGTAGTCTAATCTATATAATCTAGTCGGGGGGATGGGCCTCGTAAGCCTTGGATGGCAACCCGTCTAGGAGAAGGAAAACTCCGAAATTAAACCACTCTCTTTGGGGGGATGGGCCTCGTCAGCTTTGGATGGCAACCCGTCTAGGAGAAGGAAAACTCCGAAATAAAACCAACATTCAGGGAGCATACCCGAAAACAAACCCCAATCCAAGGTGTCAACCGACCCGTGCCGAGGGATTCATGGCCAGAGGGCAAGCTGGTCGCTAACGGAGGGTGCATGTGTTGGTGGTCACAGGGCACAGCTAGTATTCCATCTTACCCCCGTACAGGGCTCTGCGGGGATGGACATTCCAAATCCCTATTACTCGTGGGAACGCTATGAGAACTGAAAATAATATTTCTCAAGACGGCGGTGACGCGGTTCGCAACCCATCACGTCTCGTTTCCCGCAAGGGCGAGAAGCGGCCTACGGAAAGCCGGTTTGCAACATTAACCCTTATCTTGGCAGAGAAAAAAAAGATTGAGTATCAAAATAATTTTTATACAACATAATGTTTATAACCCAGAGATGCCTAGAAAAATCGAAAAAAAATCTTATGCAGGTAGTTTAAAAAAACACATGTATCTTGTGAGATACATTGCCAAGAGGCCTTAAAAATATATAATGGTTTCAATGTATCTCTAAAGATACACTGCCAAGGTTGATATAATTTTGCTGTAGAATAATTTGTTATAACAAAAAGGAATAAAAGATGCATTTTCATATATAAACAGTATATTTTATTAAAATATAAGTTGACTAACATGAATAGAACTTATTTCGTAACAAACATAACAAAATCTATTGTAAAAACAATTTCTATCTGGCATTTCATACACGTGACTGTGGTCTGAACTAGTACGCCAAGCTTGCACCGACCTTTGGGGCCAAATGAAGTGAAATAATTATATCCATCAAGTCTAACATCTGTAGTCGGCCTGGCAGTACAAGGAATCGTTTTCTTTGTTACTGGTGGCATAGAATTTGATTTATTTATTGGTTGCTCCCTCCCAGAATAGAGCGGCCCTTGTTCCGTTACCATATAATTATGGTAACAGAACCTTTTCAGGCTCAGTCGCTTGCAATTATTCGAGAGTCAAGACCCCGATTTAAAATTTAGCTCAACACCGGGTTTGTACTAGCTATATGTACTATTTGTTCACGAAGCGAGACATTTATACCTCTGACTGCGATTAAAATACTTCAAGATGTCCCTGGACCCGCCACTTTGACTGTCAAAGTGGCAGGACGATCTGAAACCGCTTCACAGGGCCAGGCAATTCACACCCCAAGGATTAGTACTACAAATGTACGTGTTTATACTCAATGTTGAATACAATTGGAAGTGCCATAGTAAAGTTGGGTGATTAAAACATTGGTCCCGCCACTTTGATGATTTCTTTTATCGTTGAATTCATATGAAACTCGTTAGAAATCGGGAAAATTCAAACGTGGAATCGTAGTACGTCTTAAGTACATGAACTTGTAAACTAAGTACTTACATCAAAAAATTATAGTGATATTTTCTACATGGCTGACATTAGGTGGCGAGCAATTGAGAAAGGGCAGCTCAATTTTTTAAAATTATGGTTACACTTTTTTTTCAAATTAATAACATTTTATCACTTAAAATGCAAGGATATGGAATATAGGTAGGGAGTATGTTAGGTCTTTTGCTGTGATAAAAATTGAAGTAGGTAGGCGATGTGCGACGGTGGCATAGATGAAAGTAGAGAATCTTGAGCAGAAGAGCCCCTGGAATAGGTTTTAGTAGTTAGTTGTGCTGATTCCGAAGGACAGGAACCTGTTTCTGTTTGTGCGACAAGGTTACACTCATTATCAGAAAGTACGTGAAGATTTTAAAGTGAAGAGGGAAACGAGGGATTCGGTGAAGATGCGTTATTAAAATGCTTTTGAATAGTAATATCGACAAATTCACAATCAGACTCCGCACTTTCTGGCACTTTCTTCCGGGCTCCGAACTTTCTTCCGGGTTCTGGCACCTAAGCAACAATTTGTCTAGCTCTCGAAAGCACATCGAGCTTTTTACCTATAAATAACAGAAAAACGGTAAACTTTTGGAAGTGTAATAGGCTTGGCAGAGTGCACCAAGAAGATTTTGTATTTATTGTTAGAGAAGTTGGCAGTGTGCACCATGGGATACATCCCTAGTAAACATAAAACTGTTGAGTACTTGGCGGTGTGCACCGCGAGATACATGCAGTTAAAAATCCAATAAGGCCCTCCACCAGACAATTTTTTGTACTCCAAATTGTTTATTTTAGTAGAAAAACAATTATCTTAATATATAAAATCCTTGCGTTACTGACTGACTGACAGACACGCTACAGCCGAAACTATTGGGCGCAGGAAGCTGAAATTTGGCATGTATGTTCCTTGAGGACCGTAGGGGTGCACTAAGAACGGATTTCCCGAAATTCTCACGGGATCGGCCAAAACGGGTAAATTAAAAAAAATGCAGGCGTAGCTGCTGGCGTCCTCTAGTAATTTATAATTTTAGGAATAAATGCATGAAATAGATAGAAAAAACTTTATTTTATGCATATCACTTACCTGTATGCGCGGGAGCATGGCGTCGATCGATAATGAAATAATTTTGACAACTCACCAGTGCTGTCAATTTCAAAAAAATAAACGCGTGTTCGAAAACAAAGAACTAAAGTAAAAGTTTACATAAATTTATTCTGTTTTAACAAAGATATGTTCGGTTAAGAATTTTTCAAACTTTGATGTATCTCTAAAGATACATTGCCAAGAGAAGGGTTAAATGTTGGAGGAGGAATGGATGGTAAATTGAATGAAGTATGCCAAATGATGGATGATAGAAAGATTGATGTTCTATGTGTGAATGAGACAAAAAGGAAAGGTTGTGGCCCCACCAAGCATGACAGCTACACGGCTTATTGGTCTGGGGTAGACAGTACTACCAGACCCTGCAAGGGAGTTGGTTTAAAACTGTCTGCGCGAATGAATGAGTGCGTTAAGGAATATGAATGTGTAAATGCTAGACTATTGTGGATGAGAATGAAAGTAGGACTTACTCGTCTCTTTATTGTAGGGGTTTACGGCCCGGTCAATATAGTAGCGGGTATGTCACAGCAAGAACAAGACGAAAGGCAGGAATTTTGGGAGAACTTAAGAGCGATTTTGAGGAAATGTAAGGATAACGAAAGATTGATCTTGTTAGGTGATTTCAGTGGATGGGTGGGAGTAAAACGAGATGGATTTGAAAGGGTTTTAGGTGGATTTGGTGATGAGAGTGTGAATGAAAATGGAAAAGTTTTGCTTCAGGTTTGTTTAAAGTTGTTACATTAAACCTGTTTAATTCCGTTATCCACCAAGGCCTAACACCTCAGGCGTGGAGTGGGAGTGCGGTGGTTCTGTTTTTCAAAAAAAGGTGACGAAACCCTGCTGAAACACGACAGACCCATCTCACTCCTGAGCCACGTCTACAAGTTGTTCTTGAGAGTCCTAACAAACCGCCTCGCCAGAAAACTCAACGATTTCCAGCCATCGGAACAAGGCGGGTTTCGAAAAGGCTACAGCACTGTAGACCACATCCAAACTGTTCAGCAGATTGTACAGAAGACCAACGAGTACAATCAGCCGCTGTGTATGGCTTTCGTGGACTACGAGAAAGCCTTCAACTCTGTTCTGGATGCTCTGCAGCGGTGTCGCATCGATTGGCGCTACATCGAGGTATTGAGATGTTTGTACGACATGGCCACTATGACCGTCCAGCTCCAGGACAGTAAAACCAGCCCCATTGAGTTGCGTAGAAGGGTGAGGCAGGGGGATGTAATATCCCCTAAGCTCTTCACCAACGCACTCGAAGACGTCTTTAAGACGCTGGACTGGACTGGACGGGGCATAAACATTAATGGCGAGCACATATCCCACCTTCGGTTTGCCGACGATATTGTCATTGTGGCAGAGAGCCTGGAAGAGCTGAGCGAGATGCTGCACAGCCTAAATGGAGCCGCTCGACGGGTCGGTCTCGGCATGAACTTGGATAAAACCAAGATTATGTTCAACGAACACATTGTGCCGGGACCGGTTTATCTCGACGAATCGATGTTCGAAGTTGTTCAAGAGTATGTCTACCTTGGGCAAGTAGTCCAGCTTGGTAGAAACAACTTCGAGAAAGAAATCGACCGCAGGATCTAGTTGGGTTGGGCAGCGTTTGGCAAGCTACGTCGAGTTTTCTCTTCGCCCCTACCGCAATGCCTGAAGACCAAAGTCTTCAACCAATGCGTCCTACCTGTTATGACGTACGGCACCAAGACGTGGACACTCACAGTGGGACTAGTCCACAAACTAAAAGTCTCGCAGCGAGCTATGGAATGGGCTATGCTTGGCGTCTCTTTGAGGGATAAAATCCGAAACGAAGTTATCCGACAAAGAACCAAAGTTACCGACATAGCTCACAGCATCAGTAGGCTCAAGTGACAGTGGGCTAGTAGTAGTAGTAGAAGGACTGATGGCCGATGGAGCAAGCGTGTCCTAGAGTGGAGACCATGCCTCAGCAAGCGTAAGGTAGGGCGGCCCCCGGCTAGGTGGACCGACGACCTGAAAAAGTGGCTGGGACAGACTGGATGCGGAAGGCTGAGGACCGTGTACTGTGGTGCGTGTTGGGAGAGGCCTATGTCCAGCAGTGGACTGCGATAGACTGGTTGATTTATTGATTGACATTCATAATCACCCCACTCAACAATTCACTCAAATTCATTCTATTCTAACACGCGAGGGCCAATCAAAATCCCGTATTACTCTCTCCTACTCTCCCGCGCATACCCACCCTGCTCCAATCAGTGTCGTTCCAAATTCGCACCCTGAAGCGCGTGTCCGCGCCCGCCGCTCCGTCAAAAACGTTCTCAAGAACTCAAGTACTCAAAGTGTTGTGTGTGTGAAAATTGACTTTGTGGGTGGCTTACCAGCTTCTAAGACCTAGGAATACAGCACTGCTCCGCTTTAAGCTATCGAAGAAAACACTCTAAACAAACTCCATTCTTGCTTTTCCGTAAGTACATAAATTCCTTAGCCTTTTCCGCTGCGCCCACAATTTCTTATATTTTTTTGCAACTCTTACGTACCTCTCAAAGATATTAACAATGTTTATCTACATACGAATAAACTTATAACTAATTCCCCGAATAGTAGTGATATCCTTCTGAATCTCATTCCGTATTAAGCGAGTTCAATTTCCCTTGAGCCTGCTTGGTTATGAACATAAATAAAGTGCAAGTCCATCTGCGGCTAACATGTTTAATATCAGGAGCTCAGGCGTTATCCATGAGAACTTGTGTACAGTGACCTCGGGAGAGAAAAGTAGGCGCCGTATAACGTTGTTACGAATAAAATACGTAGTATGACATTGAGCGAAGAATATAAGGGAATGAAATGTCTACTTGAATAGCGTGGTACTTTAAGCGGTTCCCTCACCGTAGTTAACACTGCGTCAAGAGTTGCAGGTTCGATTCCTACACGACGCAATACTTGCTACTACGACATGGAACTGAAATGTATATTTGTTTATTATCAAATAGTTATGGCATTATAAACTATCATATTGTTATTATAATGATGAAGTATATTTGTGGAACATAATATAGTTACAGCAAACGATATTCGACGCATTGTTAAAACTGCTGAGAACCTTTTTTCTTTTACTTTTTTTCGAGGGGAAACCTTCTAAAAAGGCTGCCGGTCTCCTAGGGGGAAGGCCGGGGTGTGTGGGATTTTTACCGCACTAAAATCACCTCGGTGGCCATCTTCTACACAATAGAGAGAGGGCTCCGGGAATGGGTTATGCTACCGGAGCTCCTCCTGTGCTACGCCGTTAAGGCACATCACGGTGTGAAATTAACACTCACAGTGGCACGGGACCACTACGTACCACCGTCGTCTCGAAAGCCGTTATTTAGCGTCTAAAACCCCTATTTTGAGACGCTAACGACTTCAGAGGTCCCTCTGCACAGAACGAGAAAGAACTGGCCGAGGGTATATATAAACTAGGTAACGGAGCGATTGCCCGCTCGGCGTCTCCTTCTTCGAGAAGGATCGGCTCTTTCTCGATCCCGCTCAGCAGCCTCCTTCTGTGTCATTACAGCCTCACAGAAAGAGACTACTTCTTTCCAGTTATCTCTCGCCTCCAGCATAAACGACACTACTGATGGCAGAGAGAGGTTTTGTCCGATCCGTTCAAGTAGAACCCGCCGCTGAGAGTCCCGTGTTGCGCTGTATCCTGCTCATCACCACAATGCTTACAATTTGCCAAGGTCTCGCGGCCGATCTTATTCAGGTATTCTCCGAAACAACCATGTCCAGTAAATATCTGCGTGAGTGGGAAAGTGATGCGTTCACTCCTATTCAAACAGGCTTCAAAACATGGCAGTATGGCTTCGACTACTCGCTTATGTGCATACCGCGGCTCTGATAGACGCTCGCGCCACAAACCGAGCGCTGCTCGTCGCTCTTGCTGCTTCAGGCTTTCCAAGGAACCACCGAGCTCTTCCTCGCCATTCTGTCGAATAGTGCCGCACCGATCATAAACCCTCACATCCATATCCGCTAAAATGTCTAACGGTGGAAAGCGTGCTAGGAGAGTTGCAGCCTCAAAAGATATAGTCCGGTAGCCTCGTGCAATACGTATGGCTACCTTACGCTGCAAGCTATTTAGTTTTAATCTTTTTCGCTGGACACTTGACAGTTTTTTCGACCATATTGGCGCTCCATAAAGGGCCATCGATCGTACAACCCCTGCATATAGGCGACGAACTTCTTCCCGCGGTGCCCCGAGATTGGGTAGTAGTCTATGGAAGGCACCCATTGTTTTTTCTATCCGAGGAACAAGGCACCTGAAATGCTGTTCGAAGCCCCAACGGCTATCTAATATTAGGCCAAGGTACTTAATTTGCTGACCTATCTCAATTTGCACATCGCCCACGCAGACCGACGAGCTAGGTGGTTGTCTTCCACGTGGCATTTTGTAAAACCACATTGCTTCGGTCTTGTGCGGTGTTATCTAGGCCCAGGGCGCGGATTCTGGTCACGACTCTTTCTACCCCAAGCTCGGCAAGACGTATGATCCCGTCAAAGGTTTCCCCACCGGCAATGATCAAGGTGTCATCTGCATAGCATACGACATAAACTCCCTCAGGCAGTTCTACCCGTAGGACTGTGTCGTATGCAAGGTTCCACAAAAGAGGACCCATTACTGAGCCCTGCGGTACCCCACATGAAGTCAGTCTCCGATATACGCTGCCATCCATACCCACATAGCGTATATACCTGTCGCGAAGATAGGCCCCAATTATGCCCTGCAAGTAAGGAGGCACCTCATGATAAATTAGGGCTTTCTTGATCGCGTCCCAGGGTAAAGAGTTAAAGGCATTAACAATATCTAAACTTACCGCCAGTACCACCCCTCCCTGTGATACGACCTGATCTGAAAGCGAGCGAACACAGAGTATTGCATCTATAGTTGAACGCCGCTGCCGAAAGCCGTATTGCCTATCGGCTAAATCAGGACCTACGTGCATCAGATGCCCCACAAGACGAGCGGCGATTATTCGCTCAAAAAGCTTAGATGCTTCGTCGAGCAGACATATGGGACGGTATGCTGATGGAGATTCTGACTCCCTTCCTTCCTTCTTCAAAAGAACCAAGTTTGCTTCCTTCCATCTTGTAGGAAACATACTCTCACGGAAACAGTTGTTAAAAAGTCGCCTCAAGCGGTCACCTAAAGCATCCAGAGCCAATGCTCACACTTGACCAGGAATACCATCAGGTCCTGGCGCAGTGTTACGAGCTTTCATACGCCTTATAGCAAACGCCAGCTCACCTTCTGTCACTCCAAGTTCTTCAGACCAGTCTGACGAAATGGGGGATATCAAAGGGCTGTTACGGACTGCTGGAAAAAGCGTGTTAACAATACTACCCAATAATCCTGGTTCCAAGGTTTCTGTTAACGGTGGCACCCATGGCCTAAGCTTTCCCATAACAATCTTATAGGGTCGTTCCCAAGGGTTTTTATCCAGATCCTCTAGAAGCTCGTTCCAGGACCAAGACTTTGCAACAGTGATAGCATTATGTAGTTCCTCCCGAGCCACTTTATAATTTTCATAAGCTCTGGCTATCTCCTCAGCTGTAGAACGACGTCTGCGTCGAGTTCGTGTGTATTGACGGCGAGATCTCAGACAGATCACACGTAACTGCGCGATTTCTTCTGACCACCAATAAACTTTTCGGTACTGGGTATATTTGATCCTCGGCATCGCAGAGTCACAAATTGACGTCATCGTGTCCCGGAACCAATTAGCTTCCTCTTCAGGATCGATATTTTCAGTATTCATATTCTCTGTCCACGCTGCAACGTAAGCAGCTGCAACAAGTAAATCCTTGTCGAGCTTTCTCAGAGCCCATCGACGTGGTTGTGAGTCAGAACCCAAATGGCTTACACCTACGGGAGTTTGGTTTTCGATGTTAAAAACAATGTGACGATGGTCAGACAACGTGACTATCTCCTCTGCCACTCTCCAACATGACACCATACGCATAAGAGAAGGCGTCGCCCATGTCAAGTCAACAACTGATTCCCCTTGCCATCGAACACACGTAGGAACCGAACCATGATTTAAGAGTCCAAGGTTGAGTGACGCCGCCCAGGCTTGTAATGACTCGCCCCTGGGTCTGCCTCGTGTACAGCCCCACAGTCTTGAATGGGCATTAAAATCACCTAGGACTAGTACCGGACGAGGGAAACAATTAGACCGTATACAGTTTGCCAAACCGTCTAAATATCGCTCGAAATCAGACAGGGATACATTAGGTGAGATGTAGCAGCCCACTACTGCTAGAGGACCCCACTCAATGGCCACAAAGTCCGATCCACTGACTAAAAGGGAGCATGGAGGTCCACTACTCCAATAAATGGCAACAGACCGATCGATGTCACCAAACCAACGAGGGTGGTCCGGGATGCAGTAAGGCTCAGCCACCACAGCTATGGCAATCGACCGCTCCGCAACGGACTGCAGTAACAGGTTCTGCGCATTTCGGCAGTGGTTCAGATTGCCTTTTAACACTTTTAGGGCTGGGAAGGTGTCGTTTCCATCACTTCCGGCTAGGTACCAGCCGCAGTTTCCGGGGCAAGAGGGCCCTGTTTCCCCTTTCTTTTATTTGCCTTCGGAGTACATGTTTTACTCCCAAGCTTGTGGTCCGCAGCATAGCCAAAATCCGCACATAACGGACATCGGAAAGCTTGCGCAGAACACTCCTTTACCTTGTGATCAGTCTCTCCACAGCCGAAACAACGGACGCTCCGGTCATTTGCATTAAGGCATTGACTTTTGACGTGGCCAGTCTCAAGGCAACGGAAGCACCGCATGGGCCGTGCTGCCAATACTTCTACCCGAACAGACATCCATCCCACGCAAACTCTGTTAGTGGACGACAACTTTTTTACCGCCGCCAATAGGCAACGGACCCAGACGGTCCCTAAAGAATTGTGTAAAGGGCGGATTTCTCCCATCTTTACATCTTCCAAAGAGCATCCACCTGTCTGAGCAATTGCCGCTGCTACTTCAGAAGGTAGAACTGAATTGTCAAGGTCTCTAACCCTGACTTCACCGGTTTTGATTGGACGAGCAATTCGAACGTCCATGTCAGAAAGAACTTCTCGCATTCGACTAGCTAGCTTATCTGCTTTTGCGCTGCTGTCAGCGCCAGATATTTCCAGCATCAAACCACCATTGGTGGCTTTTTTCGGCTTAACATGACCAAGGGGCCCAAAGTCATCAAGCTCAATGTGCTGCTTAACTGTCGCCATTGCAGCCGCTAGAGTAGCTGTCAACTCCTCCGGCAAAGTTAACGTTATTGCCGCCGACGGAGGGTCTCTGGGCAATTTGATAGGTTGCTTCCCTTCTTTAGACTTCTGTGGACTAGCGATTGCTTTCTTAGTCTGAGAAGGAGACATTTTAGTTTTTCTTCCAACAACAGTCGACCACTGCATTTATGGTGCTGCAGCAGTTGATGCAGCCTGCTCTGGCACTGCCGGTAATTCTGGTAATGGACCAGAGCTCTTTATTTTCTTGCCACGCTTTTTTTTCTTAGCAAGTGGTTCAGTACTGCCAGATTTTGTCTGATGGTTCGTCAGTAACTCGCTCTGTGTTACGTTTGTACCAAGAGCAGAACGGACACTCTTTTCAGGCAGCAGCCTGTCCTCAAATCCAGCAAATTTAGCGTCCATCATTGTACCTATTTTGAGCATGATAGAACGCTCAAACTCTTCGAGGACCCCTCCGTTTGCCAATTCTGTCACATTCGGGGTCAATGCTTTATTGATACTGTTGGGACCCGCCACAGGGTCACAACGCCTACGAAAAGAATTCATCTCTGAAGTTAGTTTCTCCATCTGCGTCGTGAGGTTCACAATTTGAGATCGCAGTTCTGCATTCTTAGCTTCCAATCTCACTACATTAGTCTCCACAGCTGAACGCTGGGCCATCTCTGTCACTGCAGCTTGTACCGTTAGCGCTGCTATTTTGAGGTTATGAACGAAGCTCTTTTTAAGATTTCGCGATTGAGCTGCAACCTTTTCCACGATCTGTAAATTGTTTTTGATGCAAGAACTAAGCTCGGCAGTTAGTTGTCCCTGCATCTTTTTGGCTAGCGCTTCGGGCAACGGCAGTTTCTGTTCTGTCGAATTATCAGCTAAATAACCTGCGGAATCGAGATTATCTTCATCTCCGCATTCACTCGATACTCTACTTGTCGCCAATTTTTTTTGTTGGCTCTGAGCAAGTCATCGCTCCCTGTCTTCCGCGTCCTTTTGCGGGTGCGGGTTCGCTTTGAAATAGACGACGTTTGGGAGATTAGTGACATCTGAGAGCCATCAGACTCAATGCTGTCGCTTAACATCTCGGTAGCGCCGGGAGTACGTGGGCGCACAAAATGTCCCTGGGCACTGGCTATCTTTGACATCATCTGGGTCTTAACACCAGATACACTCTCTATCACTTCTTTCTCGCAGGATAGTTGCGGAGTTTTGTCTTTGCTCCGAGAGTCGGAGTGTTGGTCTTTTCTTTGCAGTCCCCTTGTTATGTATGTGATAGGAATATCATTGAATGACTCCTCAATACGGGGTCGTGAGCCTCCTTGGCTCAGTATAATATTTGAAGGAATAAAAACGTCCGGAACGGACGGTAAGCGATGCGCGTCCCCCCAGAATACGTGGGACAGACCGAACTCTGTTCGGTGAGGGATTCTCCGACTGCGGCGCAGCCGGTACCCTCCTGGGGTAGTTTCTTTTTACGATTCGCTTCCATTGATTTACTGAACACAGCTTTGCCTTTTTATAGGGTAAGGTCCCCAGGGTTGGATTTTTTAAGGGGTTGTCTCCCCGCGGCCTATAAAGGCCTCCGGTCCTCTCAATGAAGATTACGGATCGGACCGACGGATAATCCGTATCAGACCGTGTTTTCTAGCCATAACTGGCTAGCAAACCCGTCGCTCCTCGCTTATCGCCTTCTTCTGTCTCAATAATCTAGTCATCTCGTTCGCATCTACAGTTGTTTCTGCTTAGAGAAACATAATAGGAGCGATATTGAACCCTATTGTGACTAAACCCAATCTAACCCAACTTCGCTCCTTGAAGACGACAAGAAATGAATAGCAAACCACCCAACTACTCGAATGGCTCGCTCTCCCCACGGCAGTTCTCTTTGAACTCCGTCTCGTATCCTTCTTCGTCCGGCCTCTCGCTTTGGACCTTTCCGGCATGAGTAGCTCTACCGGCATAGCTCCAAAGGTCATTGAGACACGTAAGCCCACCACGACGACAACGTGAGGATACACGGTGGGAAAACTGCTGAGAACCTAGATACGGCAGAACGTAGGAAACGTGAAATGTGAGCGTCGAAATTATTCGATTTAATAAAAAACACGTACATCAAATTGAGCGCTGAACTTGAAAAGAATTGAAATTAATGTAACTCATAAAATGAAATGGAATTAGTAAACATATTTCCGTACCAAAATTTAATTAAATGTATAAAAACATTTTGTAAGTAGGTTTAAAAACATTGCTAGAAATGAAAAATCAACCAAATAAATGTATCGCGACTTGCTTTAAATAAGCTGCCTAAAATTTCTTAACCCTCAAACAAGATCTATAAAAAGAATTGAAACTGAATAAAAAATAAGCAATGATTCTTAGGAAATACTTTTGGAAAGTAACAAGACAAGGGTTTACAACGCGGTAAAATATTGACACTAAAAGCTGTTTATAAAATGACTTTAAACAAAGGTAAGAAACAGGGTATGTTATTTACAAACTTACCGCATCTGATTTTGCCCAACCTCACATTGGAAGGGCGCGTTCCTAGAGCAGGCGCCGACGTGCGCTCGGAGTCCACTCTGTAGCACAATGAACACCGGGGGCGAATGAGGGAAGTCTTATAATCTCGCATCGGCCTTCAGTCTATCACCAACCAGCTTACTTGGAAGCTGTTGGATCTATTAACTTAAATAGCCCTTAGTCGGTTAATAAATGACAGAGTTCATAGGTAACAAACATTAAAAACATACAATTTAATTGAGTATATCATTTGTAACAAAAAAATTAACAGACTAGACACTAATTAATAAGACTGAATTTTAACTGCTCCGAAGTCATGTAGCAAAAATATATTCATTCATTTAACAATAAATGACCGGAACCGAATTTGTCCCAATTTGTTTTTGTATATTCCTATTATGAATGTGCAAATGGGGTGTTACAATCTGACATTGTAGCGATAGCAATGAGAAGGTATCTACCACAGATCGTTGGTGCCGATCATCGACCGCATAATACAGTCACCACATGCGACAGACCACGCCGGTTTATTTTTGTACCTATTCATGACACTATTATGCTGCAATTTTACACTCAAACATGTACGTATTGAATATTTTGCTATAAAAATCAACTGCATATTTTGCTCTGTAAACCACAACGCAGTAACGTGCGAACGTTAACGTTTTCAACTGTGTACACTAAGCTGTGAAAATAACAGCATTGACTTTGTTATTTCACAAATGGATGTTGACGGGTGTAAAAAAGGTAATAGCAATCAGAAAGTGTACGTCGGTTTAATTTAGCTTGGCCCGGTTCTTTAGGTGTTGATCGTTGAAAACGAAAATTATAATAATTTTTTTAGAAAATTCTACTGAGAATATTTATTTACTTTTTCTATGTGCCGTTAAGAATCGTTCTGTTGTTTAAACATGACATTGCTTATAATAAGACAAGCTCGAAGAATAGCATATTTTGTATTTAACTACTGTGATAAACGCGAAAATTTGTGAGAATGGATAGATGAACGGACGGGTGTCAGTTACTCTTTACGAAAAACCTACATAACGGATTTTAATGCTACTTTGCAGTCACATTGTAACTTATACATGAAAAAAGCACAGGGCTAATTTTGAAACCTTTGGTAGCAATAGTCTCAACCCCTACATAGGCGTAGCCTTAGTTATAAGCTAGTATATATAATTAACTAAATAGAAGATTGACACATCATTTGTGTGATTCCTACAATCAACATTGTGACCATGGAAAGGAAAACCATCGTTATTAAATTTGACTACGTTATATATTAGCCTCAATATATTAGCCTCGTGGATGCTCCTGTTACACAAGATTCATATTGGAAGACTACTACAGTACTTAGTAACTCCATATTTATTTAACTATTATGTATGTTCTTATTTACTATTTACAAGTAATTAATTACAATGTGAAACAGTTGCAGCTCCTTACAAAAACAAAATACGTACCATAACTACATAAAAATACACAAGTACATACTGGCGATTAAAAAGAGTGGCCACGAGTTTTATTGCCCGTTCTTTCTCGTGGTTCTACCTATTGCTTTGCGAACGAGGAAGTAAATGTAAATGTAGAAGCATTAGTAATTTACTTAAAAAATTTGACGCTCATAAGCGTCAACTTGTGACCTAGATGAATAAATGATTTTTGACTTTGACTTTGAATAGGGAAAGGCCATTTCGTTTCTTTGACATCGGAATTCTTACACCGTTATTCAAGAAAAAACAAAGCCTAACTTCAAATTGAAGTCGTTGACCTACAATCAATACATAGTGCATAATTGCATTTAGAAAATTTATCTATACTTTTTTGGTATGGAAATAAACACCACACCAACAAACTTGCTATACACATTTAAATTCGAGATAAGTGATCCATCGTCAGATAAAATATAAATAAAACATAAAATGCACTGAGCAATGTAATAGAATAGGAGAAAAGTGTAGTCCTATCTTTTCACTGTCGCGATAAACTAGAACTGAACTGACATTAAAAT
Source organism: Euclidia mi (assembly GCA_944739405.2). Taxonomy (NCBI): domain Eukaryota; kingdom Metazoa; phylum Arthropoda; class Insecta; order Lepidoptera; family Erebidae; genus Euclidia; species Euclidia mi. The sequence continues at coordinate 57,777,580 of OX123181.2, forward strand.
GGCAAAGCAGTGCAATAATCATATTGTATGAGATTTCATGTCCATCGACCCATACTGCAGGAATCGTGGAAAATTGCAATGAAAATATAATAAAATATAAACATTAAGTATGTTGTTCATTAATAAACCGGGTCAGAGCGAGTATGATTTGCGCGTTGAGGGATATGTACAAAGTAGTTATATGTTAATTTGTGTTATAAAGAATTTTATACTTTTTATTGAGATTAGTCACCTATGATTTATACGAGGCTTTATTATTGTCAAAATTTCGTACTATCTGTCTCTGTTTTTTTTAAACTAGTAAATTTTAATATAACCTTATCAATTATTGACGAAATCACAACAATTGATAGACTGATTTTTAAATCAATATAATTAATAAATTATTTTTTATCATTATCGCTTGCTAAACGATGAAACAAAACATTGTGAGGAAAACTGCATTTCTGTGAGTTCTCCATAACGTCCTCGAAAGACATGTGAAGTCTGCCAATCTACACATGTCCAGTGGGGCGAAATATGGCCTTAACATTCTCATTATAAGAAGAGGCCTTGCTCAGCAACGAGACAGATAATTAAAACAAGGTAGATGATGATGTGAGCCTGTTTTTTTTTCAAAATTACCAACATGTAAGAACAATGTTAGTCTTCATCATTATCATGATGATTGACATGTACATCTTATAATATTAATATAGTTAAAAAACATGACTGCACAGTTGGCGTAGTGGTTTAAGCGGCCGCCTCGTCGCTTGACACTGCGCCGAGTGTTGTGGGTTCGATTCCCACACGAGACAACACTTTGTGTGATTCATAAATTGTTGTTTCGAGTCTGGGTGTTCATTGTGTCCGTTAGTTGTATGTTTGTAAAGTCCCCCGCGACACAGGATTTACTCCTAATGCGGGAGTTGTCTTTTAAAAAAAAAAGGAAAAAAAAAAGAACATTAGCAGCGAAAGCAGGGTACTAATCACACAACGAAATATCCATAATCAATCAATATAATTATATATTTCGGATACATGAAAAACATGCTAAATTTTGTATTGACAATATTTAAATTACAGTCCATTACGCCTTGGAATTTTCTTAATGAAAAATATTATAGCGATTTACTCTTTCTTAGATAACAGTATATTACTCAACTCATTTGATAGAATTCAAGTGTGTGCGCCAAGTTTCACCACAAAATACAGAAAATACATCGGTTTATTTTGCTCAGACAAGTTTTATTAACTCGCTCAAAATGATAAACTGTTTGTATTGACTAGTGTTTGGTCAATGAAAAACGGCCACTTATTTCGCAAACAGTCCGAATCGAGAGTGTTCGGTGGCAGTGACCTTTCAAGGATCGCAATTGCTCTTTTTTATGGTTCTCGTTCGGCGACAATGATAAATCGGCGGGTACCGAACTGTTCATCCGTCACTGGTTGGTTGGTTGGTTTGGTTTCAAGCTGTGCTGTCTTCAGTGCTTACTATTTCTCTTGAAGACATATTGCAAATAGTGTGCGACACTCGTGTGTCAAAAGCGGCATTTTATTTGTTACGAAACTGGTTACAAATAAAATACCGCTTTGAATATTTAATGTTTAGTTAAACGTTCTTTAATTCAAATTTACAAATACTTGATTCTACAAGTATTTGTAAATTTGTATGTTCAAGGATTTGTATGTTTGATTCATATCAAACCAAACTAATGTCAAAACATAATATTGATATCGGAGTTTAAATAACGTGTTTATTTTAGTGTGGGTATCGTAAAAAAATCACACTTGTATTCTAAAGATATCGATATAGGTACATAAAAGTACGTGCAACAGCCTTTGTCTCTTCTTCTTTCTTTATATTTCACACAAAAACTTTTAAGCATTACAGAATTGGCATACTCAGCAACACTTAACAACTTAAGAAAAATTTAAGCTGACGAAGCCAGCACGTCAGCTAATAAAAATGTTTTCGCACTTAACATTCAAATCACATTCGAAATTGGACGTTTCTTACAAAAAGACGAGTGGACTTAGAATGGTATTACCATGGCCCTTGAGCAGATTAAGTGGGCCGGTCGGATTTGAGACAGAGGTTGTTGTGAGAGAGATCGTTAGATGTGATAGAGCACGTTGGAATATTCTGCGTACGTTGACGTACAGCCTCTGGACCTTTGGACAGATGCCACGATGCTTATCTCGCTAGATATTGGAACAATATAACACTACTTGAAATAGTGTCGCTCTAGTATCAATTAATGAGATATCTATAAGCCTGATTTGTGGTCTTATATTGACTTTAGTATTATATCTTTCAGCGTTTGTATAACTTGTATTGATTTACTTTTAGCTTTTTTATAAGATAAAATTACGCATTGCGAAAAAATTACTTATGCATTTTATAATTGGTAATTTATTTTTAGCGACAACTTCTGCACTAAGACTAAATCCTTTGTCGCGGGAGACTTGACAATCATACAAATAACAGACAAAATGAACACCCAGATTCGAGACAACAATTCACGAAACACACAAAGTGTCACACGAGGATTGAATCCACAACATTCGCCGCGATGTCAAGCGGGGAGGCGGCCGCTTAAACAACTATGCCACAATTGCCAACGTGCAGACGTGAGTGGTGAGTTTGTGATTTAGCTTAAAGTTGAACTTCATTACAAAACTGTTGAATGAAAACAATTGACTGCCTCCGTGGTCCAGTGGCAAGCGTATGCGACTGCTGATCGGAGGTCCCGGGTTCGATTGCCGGGTCGGGCAAAAGTGTTACTGGGTTTTTCCGAATTCTCAGTAGCTGCAAGGATTCTGGTGAAGTGCTCGGTAACGGCAATAGGCTCGCCCCCTATTACGTGGAACCTAACAATTCATGGCAAAATGTGGGTGTAATATTACACCTCTGCCTACCCCTGCGGGGATACAGGCGTGAGTCTATTCATTTATTTATTTAAGGCACACCAACAACATAATTACAAAATCTTAATTATAACATTTTTACTTGGTTATACATCTCTAATGCTGTGTAAATATGTCACTTAAAGGTGCGCACACAAACGCGTCTATAAAATGCGTCTATAAAAAGAAAGACATTGTATTGGTAGTGTCTGATGGTTTTATTACACTTTATAATTACAATAATCTTTTTATATTTATGCACCATGAAGATATTTAATAATCTCTTTTCATATAAGTACTACAAGAAATATTAAAATATTAATCTTTTTAAGCGTCTGTGCACGTGCGTGTAATATTCACCCGAGATATGAAAGTTGTATTTTTGATTTATTGTCAAGAAATTATACGATATAGACCTATTACATAAATATGAGTATGTGTACAAATCGCGAAAGTTTGGCAATATTTATGATACGATAGTTATTCTTTATTTACATATCAAAAGAACAAATCAAACCTAGTGTGCTAATTAAATCATTCAGAAGTTGCTCTCCTACTATATAGTCGAGGAGCTATTCCTATTTTGAGGTAAATTATCCGTCTGGCCTCAGGCTGATTACTATCCGTAGTTCGGAGTGACCGAGTCTGACCTCCATGAACTAGTCCAACTAGTTCGGATTACCACAATCTAGAGCTGGAACAATTGTTAGAAATTTTATGCTTCAGACAGGCAATTTAATGTTTTCTTCAAAGGGCAGCGTTTTCTCATGCGATGTTAGTTAAATTAACCGTTTGATCTTGATAGTTTATTTGAGTCAAAGTAATGCGAGACATGACGTGAGTTAATCAACTTAAATTAAATTATTTCAGGTACATCGTAACCGCTATCGCGCAAAATGTTTTTGAAGCCTGCTAATACAAGTTCATGACTTTGTTAAGCTATATGAGTAAATTGAATTTGAAATGCAAATGTAAACTTATTAGTATGCTCTATTTCAGATTTCAATGACCGGCCTTTGGCAAAGCGTGTTTGCGAGGTTAAGCGCCTGTTTTATTCGGCTTACGGGCACGTCGGGTGTGCTTACATGCATCAGAAACAAACACATCGGTTCAGGCTGTCATCAATAAAAAGAGACTGTCTTGACAAGGAGTCAGTGCACTTAAATACTTCGATACTGTTCTTAAGTATATGGACATAACATATAACTATGAGGAATGACCGCTGCTGGACCTGTGCATTGCGCAAGCCGCTTGGATTGAAAGGTTTAAATCAGCCAAATTCGCTCCATGAAATAATACTGTGACTAAATTTGGTTAGAACTGTTCGGTCCCCGGACAGGAAAGCTTAAGATTTGGGTCGCAACAACGCTAGAATGATGACAAAACAAAATACTAATACGTAGTCCAGTACCGGTCAAGGAAGACATGTATGTTCAGAGAGGATAGGTTTAATTCTAGCGAGCAACGTATAGTACAACTGTAGAGCTGTTGGTCAGTACCGAACTGTATTTATTACCCATTTACTTTATTTAGTACTGAGCTACGTATCGCACAGCACAAACTAATATAACATGATTTCGATCTGGCTGTTTGTATAGGTTTGTGATTTGTGTTTGGCGATATAGGATAAACAAGGTATGCTGGTTTATGTTGATAGTTGTGTCAATACAACGTAAGCTTCTATTGGATGGTTTATGGGTTGATAGAGTTTCGTTACTGAAAAGCTAAGCAACAAAAATACGTGGGACAGGGGACGCATAGCGTCGTGGGTTTAGTAACGTCTTACATATCGTGGATATTATATAAATATACTAAGCCTAAAGATGAGTATGTACAATAAACAGGGGATTAAGATGAAAGTTAATGATTTTGTTTACTATTATTCTAATTTTCTTAGCACGGTTACAACCAAAAGCGTAAATGTTAGTAACTTTTTCTTATTCCTCTGTTTTAACGGATAATCGTCGGGTTGATTCCCGGGCAAGCGCTACTGAGTTTTTCCGAATTCTCAGTAGCAGCACGAAAACTGGCAATGTGCCCAGTAACGGTATAGGCTTGCGCATTAAGTAGGATCTAAAATTCATAACATGACGAAATATGGGTGTAACACACCTCTGCCTTCGCCTTCGGGGACACAAAAAATATAAAATGCACAAAGAGCTTAGAAGACGTCTTTGTGACTTAGAACCACTTTTAATTTAGTAAAATGTAGGTACATACATGATTATTAATGAATTACATTTCAGACATTTCTATATTTAGAACCAGTCCAGAAAACCTCAAACAAGTGAAGAGCAAAAGGTAAAATCGTAAAATAGTAACTTTCAACAAAAGGTTTTTTTTTATGGAATAGGGGCAAACGAGCAGACGGATCGCCTGATGTTAAGCGATTACCGCCGCCCATAGACACCCGCAACACCAGAGGAGTCACAAGTGCGTTGCCGGCCTTTTTAAAAGAAATACGCTCTTTTCTTGAAGGTTTGAAGGTCGTATTGGTTCGGAAAAAATCGCAAGTGACAGATCATTCCACAGTTTATAGGTGCGAGGCAGATAGTTTCTAGAGAAACGCACCGTTGTGGATTGCCAACCATCTAAATGATATGGATGGAAATGCTGTCGCGTAGAACGATGGCGGAAAGAGGCGGCAGGGATTAATCTGAACAATTCCTCGGAGCACTCCCCATAGTAGAAGCGATAAAAGATGCATAGCGAGGCTACATCTCTACGCAGTGCCAAGGGGTCTAACCGATTCCAAATATCTTGGCTGTTGACAATTCGAGCGGCTCTCCGTTGGATGCAGCCCAGAGGGAGAAGCTGGTACTGGGTTCTAGAGCTTGTGTGAGGATAGATGGAGTGAGTTCCTTTTAATTTGGGCTGTCCTGATTTAATGGTGGGCTTTTGTGTCGACGATGTTACGGCTTGTAATCCTGTAAGTTGATGTTTATTAACAGAATAATCGAATATTAGAAGTGCTTAATTAAGAAAATATAATTGTAATATTGGGTTTTTCTGTCACGAAATTCTCAGTAGCAGCACGGAGTCTGGAAATGTGCCCGGTACGGCAATAGGCTCGCCCCTTATTACGTGGGACTAAAGTATATCTGGCGAAAAGTGGGTGTAGAAATACACCTCTGCCTACCCCTTCGGGGATAAAAGGCGTGACGATATGTAGGTATGTATGTATGTATAATTGTAATAATTGTTGTTTATTTTAAATTGAAAAATAAAATTTTCCGTTAAAAGTAATAATTATTATGTAATTTGTTTAATAAGTGTATTGGCGGGCACGTAGCATAAATCAAAAAGATAACTTTGTTGCCCAATTTAGCTCGATACTTAAAAGTTGCTGCGTTGCAACTCTAATCTTCATGTTGAGTTGTCTTGCTTTCGAGAGAAAGCAAGACAACTTTTGAATTTGAATTGTCACGTATATCAATGGTAGTCACTATTCCCAAGGCCTATAAATATCTTGGTTAGTAATTTTACAGCATTGTTAGATGAAGCAAGAAAGGAGTTTGTTAGGTCAAAAAGAATAGTGAAAGAAATGGTAAGAAGGAAAAAAGAGGAAAAGAAAGATGAGTTTGATAGCAGATTATCTGATAATTTCCAGAGAAACATTAAGTTTTTCTGGAAATCCGTTCCTGCAGTTCGGGGAAGAACTCAATCCTTAGAATACACATCGATCAGAGACAAGAATGGAACGATAGTGAATGGTGAATGGTGCGTGCTGAAGAGATGGAAAGAGTATTTTGAAGGTTTATTTGAAAGAACGGCGATAGAGACATCGATCAATGAAATGAATGGTAACGATAGCAATGATGAAATCGTTATTGACGTGAATGAGATAGTGAAGGCACTGGGGAGTATGAAAGTAGGTAAGGCTGCAGGATATCATAGGATTACAGTCGAAATGCTGAAGGCTGGACAGGGCATCATAGTTGGTCAGTTGCAGCGGTTACCTATATAACTTGTGCTGGAGCACCGGCCGAGTACCTAATGACAAGGCAACAGCTGTAGTTGTGCCTCTTTATAAAGACAAAGGCTCGCAACAAGACTGCAAAAACTATAGAAGCATTAGCCTTCTCAGCATTGTTGGCAAATTGTATGCAAAGGTACTGATTGAAAGAGTTATGAAAGTAACCGACAAGAAAAGTATAAGTAATAAAGAATAGTTTAAAAAGGGTAATTGTTAAACCTTTGTACAAAAAAAGTGACAAAACAGATACGAAAAACTACAGACCCATTGCCAAAATACCAATATTCTCCAAAATTTTTGAGAAAATTATTTACAATTCTTTGTATAGTTTTTTTGATAAACATGAATTATTTTGTAAAGCACAAAGAGGGTTTCGTAAAAATATTACAATAAATATGGCTCTATTTGATTTTCTCTTTAGTGTAATGAATGCTGTTGATAAAAAGACACCTGTTTGTACTATATATGCTGATATGACGAAGGCATTCGATTATGTAAATCACAAAACGTTGCTCAGTAAACTACGTGGATATGGTATTAGGGGAAATGCAGAGAAATTAATAGAATCTTATTTAAGTAACCGTATCCAGTACACAGAGATATCTAGAATCTGTCCAATAAGTAAATTAATGAAAAAATATATATCTAGTCCCCGTTATATTCAATTTGGTGTGCCACAAGGGAGCGTGCTGGGCCCTTTACTTTTCTTAATTTATATTAATGACCTCCCTAAGTGCACAAATCAAAACATGATCCTCTTTGCGGATGATAGTACAACTATTGTGGAATGTTCTCAGTTGCCTGAATATCAACGTGACATTAATAATTCTTTATCAGATATAGTGGATTGGCTTGATAGAAATAATCTGAAAATCAACCTTACCAAAACAAAAATAATGCAATTCCACCAAAGATGTGAAATACCCAATATTACTATCGCTTACAAAAACCATGTAATAGAACAAATCAATGAGGCTAAGTTTCTGGGTGTAACAATTGATGAACAGCTTACATGGAAACCTCATATCCAGGAACTGTGTAAACGGTTAAGTAAGTCTGCTTTTGCGCTCCTTCAACTATCGCACAAAGTCGGCAATGATACCCTCCTGACGGCTTACCATGCACTTGTGGCATCAGTTCTGAGATTTGGAGTTATTTTCTGGGGTCACTCGACTGATCGTGATATTGTCTTCAAAATGCAAAAAAGATGCATCAGGTCCATGTGTGGTTTAAAATCAACCGACAGTTGTGTAACATATTTTAAATCCTTAAAATTATTGACATTACCATCGTTGTATATACTTGAAACAGCACTGTTCGTAAAAAGTAATATGCATTTATTTCCAAAGTTATCTGCTGTTCGAAAAGCCCCGATACGAGCTCAATATGTAAATAAATTATGCCAGATTAAGTGTAAAACTGCTTTAATGCAGAAGAGTTTCTTTGGTTTGGCACCCAGAATATTTAATAAAATACCAGACTCTTTGAAAAATTTGCCAATATTACAACTTAAAAGCTTTTTAAAGAAACTTCTAATAGATAAGTGCTATTATACAATTGAAGATTTTCTCAAAGATGAACTAAACTAACTTCTAATGTAGTAATGTATTTAGAATTATAATTGGATTTGAATAGTATTGAATGTATAAATTGACATATTTTATATTATTTTTAAATTTTAAGTATACTATTATTAATTTATTTTTGACATTTAATTATTTTTAACTTCTATTTTAAATGGATATTACCAATCTATTGTGATATTTAAATTTTAACCATTACCAATATTTGTATGTCCTGATGACAAAACATAGCGCTCTCTAATTCTAAGACTACTTACTATCTGTATATTTATATGACCTATGTTTAACAAATAAAGTTCTGATTCTGATTCTGATTCTGAAGAAAATATGGGATGTACAAGCGGGATTCCGAAAGGATATGGGATGTACGGATCAGGTATTTTCTTTGCAAAGCATAGCCGAAAAGTTTTTGGCCAAAGGTCAAAAGGTCTATTGCCCATTTGTTGATTTGGAAAAGGCTTACAATAAAGTGGTGAGGAATGAAAAGGTGTCGGTGCTGAATGAATGGGGTGGACAGCAGCCTCATTCGAGCTCTGAAATCCCTTTATGAGGATTCTAGAGCTTGTGTGAGGATAAACGGGGCATACACTGGCTGGTTTACCATCGAGAAAGGTGTTAGACAGGGATGTGTAGCGTCGCCGTGGCTGTTTCACCTCTTCATGGACAGTTGTTTGCAAGCTTTAAAACATAATGACTGTGGATTAAGGATGAATGGGTTACTCGTCAAAAGCCTCCTTTATGCTGATGATCAGGTAATATTTGCATCTTCAGTGGAGGAGTTGCAGGAGATGGTAACAATCATGCATGGTACGTTAGAGAGGAAAGGAATGAAAGTGAATGTAAGTAAAACGAAAGTTATGGTTTTTGAAAAGGAGGAATGCGTTACGGCTTGTAATGTTTTGATCGATGGATAGCGAGTGCAACAAGTGAATGAGTTTGTTTACTTATGTACGTTGTTTACAAGAGATGTTAAGAATGAAGAAGATATTGAAAGAAGAGTTAATGCAGGTAATAGTGTGAATGGAGCTCTGAAGGCGTTTATGAACAGTCAAAACGTGTCCAAAAAGGGACTATTGTCTGTGCATAGAGGGGTGTTAGTGCCTTATGTATGGTAGTGAAAGTTGGGTATGGCAAAACGAGACTTGAAAGTAGAATAAATGCTGTAGAAATAAGAGCACTGAGAAGAATGTGTGGTGCGTCTTTGACCGACAGAGTAAAGAATTGTGTGATACGAGAGTGGTGTGTGGTAAAAGAAGATGTAGTGACAAGCATCGAGAAAGGCATGTTTAGATGGTTTGGGCACATGGAGAGGATGGGTGATGAAAGACTGACAGAGAAGATATATAAGGCAAGTGTGAATAGGACAGGACGAAGGGGAAGACCTAGGCGGACGTTCTCTGACCAGATTGGAGACATCCTAAAAAAAGACAGGTCAGAAGTACCCTAAACAGAAGAACATGCATGAGAAACTTGATGAGAGTGAATGAAGCAAGAGAGGTATGTCAGGATCGTTGCAAATGGCGTTCCGTAGTCTCTGCCTACCTCTCCGGGAAACAGGCGTGAGTCTATGTATGTATGTTTCTATGTTACGGAGCCAAAGAAGAGTTGCCAAAACTGATATTGAGTCAAATCTTGAAGAACCAACAATAAATATCTGGCCTCTTTTGTTTAATTTAGTATGAAATGGCAATAGTAGCAGTTTGGCTATCGGTGTTGTACTAAAATACGTATCATCATAATATCAGCTGAAATACGTCCACTGCTGGACATAGGCCTCCATTTGGACCGATATTGAGGCAGTGGTCCACCTTACGGGAGGCCTGCGTCTGCTTCGACGTCCAGAAAATTAATATATGTTATGTTAAGGCGCTGTCCTAAGCGACTGTTTTGGTAAATGAGGGGGTGAAGCAGGGGAGGTGAAGGGAGCTTAGCTCCGTCTACTGCGGGGCGCCCCCCCTTCATTCTCGTCGCGTGCGGCCGTATTCTGGCGACATCCGTATTCCAATATTTCAAAATCGCAAGCAAAACGTTTTAGCATATTGAATTGAGATACTGATATTAAAATGTATATTACATACATCAATCTGTTTGTACAATATAGGCATAGTGCAATTTTTGTTCTCAGTGCAGCCATGAGCAAAACTGGTTTACATTAGACGTTATATGTATTAAATGTTGACGAAAGTAGGTAAATACCTACGTGCCGTAAGATGATAAAAATAATTAAGTCAGTTCCATGTATGGAGAGGCCATTATTATGTTTGTTTTGTTTTTGTATAAAAATAGTGAAGCAGTTCATAGAATATCTACATCTAATTCCATTCCTGCCAGTTTTCAAATCTGTTTTGCAATAAATTGGCTGTGACATACGGGCGGACAGACAGACAGACATTGCGAATCTATAAGGGTTCCGTTTTTACAATGTTTGGCTACGGTACCCTAAAAAACACAATACTGCTCTACTAAGTGCAAAAGCCGTATCTCAACTAAAGCGAGTTACGAGATAATTGAAGTTTAGTAAAAGTTGATTTCTTTTATTTATTTATGGATGTTTATTGTTATTATAGGTATAATTATTATGGCAAAGGTTTCGAAATACGTCGCCGTTTTTAGGGGTTGTGAGTGATTGGAGAGGGAGCAGGGGAGGTCTTGAAACCCCCCTCACCATTTTCACTTGCCGGAAAGACTTGGTTTCCTCTGAAAAAAAAAAATCTCCAAACATCGGTGTGTATGGCACTGCCAACTTCCACATTCATCACACTAGTTTAATAAACTAAGGTTGTCGGAGCCCTGCGAAGGGCTCTTATTTTCGGATTAAGGGTCAAAAGAGAACCTAACATAACCTATTTATTTACTTATTACAGTCGCACCTAACCCAAGGCACTCGAAAGCAATGACGCACAAATTTGACATTAGCTGTCAATATGATCATTCCGAGATGGCAGTTTTGCGTTTCGTTTCACGTTTTTCACATAAAACCTAAAAATTACATTTGTAAAACTGTACTAAAGTATAAAAACTATGTTTCGTTTTGCATCATTGCCGAAGTATTTATGAAATTTTGGAAATTGTTTAAAAATATTTAGACGCAACTCTGGCAGCCAAAATTACTTTTAGGGGATTAAAACAAACTACCTTAAGCCCCCAACACTACCAATACCCTCAAATTCAGGCGACTCGTTTCGAGACCCAACCCATTATTATTTTTCAAAATAGATGAAACATCAAAAATATATGTGGATATACCTTATTGCATGAGATACTGCTATGTCACTTAGAAAATTATAGAATTAGAATTTGAGCTACTGCTTTTTCGTTAGCTCTCGTCATACATGTTTGTATGGAAAAATATAAAAAAATTCTTTCGCTTCAAATATGTGTTGTTTCAAAGAAAATAAATATTAAAAGATATTTATTTATATTCATTTATAATTTATTAACGAAATACAGAGTTTACAGCTCATCAAAAGTTAGTTGTCTGCTACAACCGGGCAGGTTTTCTTTATTCTCATCGAATGTTAAAGGCAGTGTATGAGGTGATAAGGCTTCAATACTTATTATTTGCTGTTGTTCACGAGGCACAGTTTTATTTACTTTCCTTTTACAGCTTGGTATTGTAGAAATTTCAAGCATTGATGAATTTCCTCTCCGTGATCTCGCAATGCCATCCCTTGAGCTTGACGAGAATCAACAATTTCAGGCAACTGCCAATTCATATAAAACGCCACAAGCTTCTCCCAGAAAACATCATCTCTTTCGATAATTTCTATTTTTAGTGGTATACTTTCGCCACTCCACACAGCAAATAAACACTTTTGTTTGCGTGTAACGTGACGTTGCCCCTGAATTTGGTAATAACAATAACAATATTTGTTTAGACTAGTCAGTTCACTTTTTATCATGTTTCCATATTTGTATTTTATTTGCTCTTATACTATTCTCCAGGCCATTCTTATAGGCAACTTTAGAACATTAAATTTCCACAATCGTGTTTGGACCTATTAATCCATCTGGCGTGGCACCAATAATCGAATAATCCACAGGGCTCGATTGTTACATTTTCTTGCTTCGCCAGTTGTTGCAAAGCCAGTTGTTCATTTTAGATTCCATGCGCAACTGATTTTACATTGCAAATATTTTATTTGTACAAAATATTTTTTACTAAGTTGGCTTTACTGCTGTTATCTCTTCTTTTTACCACTATACAAAAATTTCAATCTGTCAACATATTCTAACGCAATTCGAACCAGTCACTGCTATCCCTCTTGTAATTTTTGCTTATCACTACGGAATTTGAGTCAAATTTGTAAAAAAAAATGTTTGGCATTTCTTGGCTAGCTCTTGAACAGATCATGTTAGGAATGACTGAAGTCAAATGTGTGTAAGACGTTGCAGAACAGTTATCTTTAACTTCATTGTAATTACAATAATGATAATTAGTTACGTACTTTATTATTAAAATAATACTATATCTTGTGTTATAGCAAACAGAAAAGTTACCTTCTTACTTATAAATGATTGATTTTAGAAATTAAAAAGATATTAGATGTACTGAGACATACCTAATAGTTTATGAATAATCAAAGTTTTACCCGATGTACCTAAAAAGGTTTATGTTCAAAACACAATAATACAACATTCGTTACCGCTTGTGTGCGGATTGCGGAGTGCCATATTAGCGCTGTCATCATTATTGTTCGCCGTGGCGGCATCTTAGCGCTCCAGGCGCTCTGACAAGCTAATGAATTTGAAATATAGGTAAATAAAATTATTCGATTTTATGTTATTACTCTTTCAAAAATTTAAAACTGTCGCAGCTATGTATTGTGAGAATAATTTATATAATTATATTATGCATAATCGATAATATATAAGTAACATAGTTAGTCATAAAAGACTCTTATGAAAATAATTTGTGTAAAAATGTTACATATTTCATAATCACTTTGCCATGGATGAATTTCTATTTTATTACGACGCTTTTTTGAACAAATCCTTCGTAGAACTTCATTTCTCTAACTGTCCATATTTTATTCTTCTAATTATATATTTATAAGCACAGAAACAATAACACATTAAACGCAACAAGAGTATAAACTTAGGTCCTAATTATATGTGCCCATAGTTACATGAAAAGCCTATTTGATTCAAAGTATTCAGTCTATAACATAAAACATAAATAACATTAATTACGAACTCAAATCGGCGTATTATAATAACAAACAGGTTTACGTAAAATTTCGTGCAGCGGAGACGCAAGCGACATGACCTATCTCTCACAGGGCTCATAGCCGAATGATGAGGTCTGGGCGGGGCATAAACTAGCAACTGACACTCAGTACACCGCTTATGCTAAGGTTTAAATTGCTGAAGCGTTTGATATTGATGGGATCTACCGAGCGTCAAAATCATAGACGTTTGGCAGATTTTATTTAATTTTACAAAATATACACGTATAATATGAAAATAAATAGGGTAATTCGTTAGTTCATTAGATTTCCTACAATATTATCAAAAAAAAAATGACAGCTTACGATCAAAATATTGCAAACAGTGAGACGAAAGATTATTTTCTGCCTCGATTTTGTGATTTTTTTAACCGTGATTCTATTTTACGTACATGAAAAATTCTTTCAAAAGTCTTTTGCTCAGACTTTTGACTTTAAGCTCTAATTTTTGCTAGTTTGTAATATGTACCGTTGTGGCTAGATGCGCGACGAAAAATTAGGTGTTTCACGGCTTCTGAGGTATAACAGCGCCTTAATTTGTAAGTAAATTTTAATTTAATTCAAGTTAGAACTATTCTTAACTATTTGTTTAACCTTCTAATAAAGTGAATTAATAATCATAATAATATTCTACCACATTCGCACAAAACCATCTAGTCCCATTCTCAGCAGAGCTTGTACACTACAAGCTCTGCTTAGTGTACTAGACAATGTATAAACATGAATTATTCGAACGTAGCGATACATACCTGAACATAGAAATCCGTCTTTAAAAAAGTAATGAAATAGTAGGTCATATAAATATTTAGCAGAAATTTAAGTGTCTGAAAAACTTTGGTAAACAGAAAATCTATTTGAATCCTTACAAAGCACTTCATATTTGCTCTTTTAGCGGTTAGAAAACATTGACGGTCTATAAAAACGAGCCAATAACAGAACAAACAACATTTATTTCTGCACCACCTAAAGGTCGACTGTTAGAGAATGCCTAATGGCATTAAGTCCACCGATGTACACTTTTAGTGCATAAAGTTTTAAATAAAATAAAATAAATAAATAACAGCAATTTCATGGATCCCGTATTTTCGAGTAGCTGATAACTATTCCATATCATCCCAGAATAATTTGTCAATAAAGATTTTGAATAGCGGTATTATTGATAAGGTCGCAAATCGAAAGCAATATAATGTAATTTTATGCCTCATAGAAATGGGTCGCTAGTATTTCTATTCGAATTTGATGTTGTGGGTCATTTAGTTAATACGTGCTCTTTTTAATACAAATAATTTATTCTAATGGTACATATAAATGGATATTTGAATATTCCAGTGCTTTGGATCAATTGGTAGGAAATAAAAAAATGGTTTTAGATTTGGCAAGTCTTTTGACGTGACAACGTCTTATAAATTGGTTTGCCGGGTGACACTTCAAGAAACTGCGTTACGCTCCGCTCACGTTATGCGCTCACAATGAGAGCGAGTGAGAGGCACGCGTCCCGCCTAAGAGCGAGAGAGACAGACATAAAAAGTGAAAGGCACGCGTCTTTCATCCTTCTTCCTACTATACGAATGAATATTCACATTAAAATTATTTTACCACTCAAAGTCGTTGTCACGTAAAACTTTCGCCCGTATACCGACTTTACAGGCAACCAATTTTTTTTTTTAACATAAAGAATTGCTGGACATTAGGTATCATTATTAATGCTGTACTAGTTATGAGTTTCATCGTCATCGTCCTTACGCTATCCCGGCCGCATCCAAGACTTTCGTCTTTGCACCCGGGATACGCATACTGGTTTATCCTTTGTCAGCATACCGTACTCTCCGAGACACGGGACAAACAACGGGTAATTAACGATTACGCATACAATTATGAAGTCAGTAGTGTGTATTCAATTATGGCTTGCTAAATGGTGAAGGAAAACATTATGAGTTTTGCGTAATAATATGCTCGAAAGACATTTGAAGACTCTCAATCAGCACTTGGCCAGTGCAGTAGACCGTGGCCTTATCATGTGTCAGCACTGTGAAAGATAATATACAGGCTGATATTATTCAATAGTAGTTCAGCATGAATAGGTCGGCTCGACCGGGCAAGTATTACTCTGTTACATAAAATCGACATAAAGTATCAGTAACTATACTGTTGCGATTCGTTTGGTAATGAGTGTACTGGAGGCCCATCCCCTATTCCTTCTCCCTCATTCATTCCTCCTGCTATTACTTTCCCAAACCAAAGGGCAGTGACACACTTGTGAACCCTCTGGTGTTGCTTGTGTCCAAAGGTGGCAGTAATTGTTTACAATCAGGCGACCCGTCTTCGTCGTTCGCCGCCTATTACATAAATAAAAAAAATATTGTTATAATTTATCAAATGGACTAAATGAGCTTGTCTTTATATATCCATGCCTTTTATTAATTAAAGCCTAATGAAAATACACCATTACTTCAGTAAACTGCGTATCACTTAAACTCCATACGTAGTATTAATATTAATCCCCGGCGGATAGTAACGTCGTATCACAACACTAACGATTAATAAGCTATCGACTATAAATAGCTCGTATCCATCATAAGTACCCCTAGAGATATGCGGGGGAAGATGAGTAAAGTAGTGTGGCAAAGATGAAATAAGGGTGCGCGTAGGCAATCCTCCTCGATACTATAAAATGCGTTGCACGTGGTGGTGATGAATATAAAATTACACTATTGATGGATGGTTGCCTAATACATGACTCAGCTCATCTGCTGCGATATTTAGCTCGCCTGGTACGTCTCTTTTCAGCACACAGCCAGCCATGTTGTAAGAGTCGTCACATGGATTATGTGGATAAGCGATTATATTCACTTTGTTTGCTAACCAGCCTATAAATGAGATGCTTTATCCGTGTATTATGAAAGTCTAAGGCTCACAGTGCCGACTTACTAATTATAAATTGAAGTGTATTACAAAACCCTACCCACGCCTATTTTAGGCTGCGTTTGTACCAAAGATAAAAGAAGATACGTTTATTAATTTGTATAAGACATAAATAAGAAACAAGAAACGTTGTTGACTACATAATAATATTATGCAACCTATAGGTAGGTACCTAGCGAAACGCACAGTTGTGATTTCACAACTATTTATTAAAGTAAAAAAGCTATAGAAAAAGAAGAATCGATTAAAATATCTTACCAATTTTTGGCAGTAATTCGTCGCGTCGTCATTTTTTACAATACATGTTGCTGATTTCCATGAAAAGGCGACGTTGCGTGGCACGACAGACTGACAACGTTGCGTTCGAATCCTGAGCTTTAAAAGCAGCGCGCACGCTAAAATAGCACGTATACAATCATGATTATAATAGCATGCTGTGCAAATCCGAAGGTATTCATTTTTAATACTTTCATACATAGACTCACGCCTGTTTTCCGACAGCGTAGGTAGAGACTACGGAACGCCATTTACTGCTTCATTCACTCCCATACAATTTTTCATGCATGTTCTTCTGTTTAGGGTACATCAAATCTGTCCTTTTTTTAGGATGTCTCCAATCTGGACAGAGAAAACTTAAGTGGACTACCTAAGTTTGCCCGTAGTGTTAATACATGAACAATAATTTAATATATTAAGTCTTACAAACACAAACGTGTTTCGTTAATTTATAATACTCTGCCTAACTTTGAGCCTCCGTGTTTAAGAAAATAAGTAGTTTAGTTCTATGTATTTGTGTTAGGAACAACTTCCAAGTTGCGAAAATTGGAAACTTGAAGGCTTCGCAAATAGCAGTGCGGCGTGATGCGTCATGCAGTCGTGCTGTGTACATGGCAACGAGTCGTGCTAGGCATTCTGTTTGTATCGCAGAGAGTAAACAGATACTTAGGCCCAGTTGCACTAAGATCTTAGATGCATACTGATATTATAAATGCTAAAGTGGCGTTGCACACAGTCAACGTTTTGACGTAATAGCCGACACCCATGTGAGCAGACTTGCGGGTGAAATCTAGTTTAATATTAAAGTTATATTAGCCTATTAAATCAAATTATGTACGTAATGGTTTAGTCATTTTGTTGTGTCTTTCTACGGGAATTGTCTTAAAATTCCCTGCTTTAATCACATAAATGTGCATAAATCCTGTATCAAAATGGACTAATATAACCATAATTATATATTTTAACAACGGATACAAAGAAATTTCGGGCTTGGCACAACAATTTGAACGTCATATAAAATTTTGTCTCGTATTGTTTCTTTTTATTTCTATATAAATTTTAATTTTCTTTATTAATAAAATGTTTTTAATTTGAAAGAGAATTGTAAACATTGATTTAAGTCATAAAATGAGTAAATATTTATGTTTATAAATTGCATGCCAACGGTGCTCGGGCCAAAATTATACATTGTCCTTTCATTTTTGTAAGGATCTGCAACTGTTTCACACTGTACCGTAAATCGCTGCATCTTTGCCTGAGTTTTGAAGTAATATGTAAATATTTATAAACATTACGATGCATTTTGCTCTTTGCCTAGTTAGGAATAAAGCTTAGTTTAATGTGCATCTAAAGTGTGCTTAGAACATAGTTTTATGATCAATTTGATTAATAGACAAAGTCGGGCCAAAAACCTGCAACATTGCCTGCATAAATTTGGACAGTCTAAACAATATAAATACATAATTCTTACACATGAAGTTAAAGGTTATGAGTATCACTTAGGGATGAGAATCTTAAAGCAGTCACTTTTTGCTTATAACGCTGGATACAATGCTAGGCAATGTTATATTCGACTTAGCTTGTAGTTTCATACATAATTTTAAATGGCATAGGGTTGTCATAAACACAATGCAATAAAAGAATATCATTTTTACATTCATATTTATTAAGAAATCAAAATGCTCACTAAGTTTTGAATATATGATACGGAACTTAACTGATGTACCTAAAAAGGGTATACTAAAAAGTCACAAAATTTATTTATTTATTTAATTCTTTATGCACATACATTGTGTACATTGGTGGACATAATGCCTTATGGCATTCTCTACCTGTCAACCTTAAGGTGGTGCAGAGATAAAAGTGGTAGGTGCATTTAACTATACAAATTTAAATATGGAAAAGTTACAAGGTATAACATCATAATAATTATTAAATATAGTATATATATAAATACATACAAAATATATAGTTCTATATATACATACTTATACATAAGTCTATATATACCTAAATATACATACATACATACTATATACTTACATAAATACTTATAATAATGGATGAGACTGATGCATTCCTTCAATCTCTCAAAAAGAAGCTCTCGAACTTTCATTTTAAATGCATAACGGTTAGTGGACAGTCTGATTTCCGGAGGGAGTGTATTCCATAAGATGATAGATTGCACCACAAAAGAAGAGTTAACGAACCCAGTAGTATGACTCGGGCAAGAAAGAAGAAGGTTATGAGAAGAACGGAGATCTCTCTCATGAATAGAAGATAGATATTGGAAGTATGAGGTGAGATAAGATGGAGGGGAAGGAGACTTCAGAATAGAGAAGAGGGTAGTAAGAGCACGCAAACACCGGCGCTGGCGAATTGGTAAGCATCTTAGATCGGAACGATAAATAGATACGTGATCATACTTACGAAGATTGTAAATGAATCGAATGCAGTTATTGAGAAGTCGGTCGTACTTATTGAGATGTTCTGCATTCAGGTCATAATAGCACATATCACCATAGTCGATAATGGGAAATATTAGAGTCTGCACAAGCATTTTCTTGGTTTTGGAAGGGAGAAAATTCTTGAGGCGGTATAGTGCTCTAAGAGTTCCGGTAACCCTCTGACTAAAATTACACTAGGTCTTTTACGGATGCGCTATATAGGATGATCAAGCCATTAAACATTACAGGCGGTAGAGTTTTGACATCTCATCTTTGTAATAAACGGCGACTGCCTACAATAATGGCCTGGCACTTCGCTGGGTTAACTTCTAAGCCAAATTTATGACACCAGTCCATCATTGACTCAAGGTCCCTATTTATGTCGGCAATGGCAACTGACACATCATCCACCCTCGATTGCGAGTACAACTGCTAATTCACTGCGACATGTATTTATTTAGACGTATATACTTCACGACTATTACTTTACTATAGCGCTCAAATTACATGCCGCAAACTACAAAATGTCACAACCTATTCGCAACCAACTGCATATATTTTCCTTTCTGCACTTGCTGAATCTAAGCCAACATAACAATCTCTAATGCAAACACTGCAAGTAAGTATGTTACGTAATTTTCGCACTGTCTTAAGCTTTATTTATATTTGTACCTGTACAACACTGCTGTGAACCAAAAGCAATCAGAAATATCTTTCAAAATCAAGGTTTAGTACGTGATCGTGTTTGCAAACACACAGGCAACTCTTGGCATCAGTGATGTATTTTTTGAAAGCTTTGATGCCCACGGCATCTAGATTCGCTGACCGGTACACAAACAAACACAAGTCGGTGACAAAGTTGTTACTTTATAGTTGGGGCAATTTCGATGTCGTTTCCATTTGCCTGCTTCTTATTGAGATAGCTAACGAATTTTCTTCCAGACTTTACTTAGGAAGTCTATAAGCCATTTTTTTCTGGATACTAAGCGCGTGTAGAACGAGAGTTCGTGGGTATTTACCAGAAATCTCTATATGATGAGCACGATGGAATCAGTGTGTTCTGCCTGGGTGACATTTATGTTTAGTATAATTATATACATGTCAAGCGTATGTAGTTTATAGTTACATGTCAAGTATATTTAGTCGTCTGATTTCCATAGTAAGGGCTCTGTCTTATTTAGGATTGTATGACCGTGTGTGTACTGTCTTACTTGATACTTGATACTTGATGGCACGGGCTGTTTCCGCAACTCCACGTCTTGGCGTGTATTTTGCGTGCGGGTGGGAATGGTGTCGTCATTCGAGCCACCCCAGCTCTTCGAGGAAGGCCAGCAGACTCTTGATGTGGCCCACGGCCTCCCTCAGGGTGCTGTATCTTGTCAGGTACTGCTGCCTGTACTGTGCGACCTCAGGGCAGTCGAGGAGCAGGTGGGCTGCCGTCTCGTCTGCTGCCATACAGGCCCTGCACAGCGGGCTGTCGGTGATACCTATAGTAAATAGGTGTTTATTAAAGAATCCGTGTCCTGTGTAGGCGGCCGTGACTGTCCGTAGTTGTTGTTTGGACAGCCGGAGGATTTGTTTAGCTATCTTACCGTCTACTGCGGGAAGAGCCTCCTTGGCCTGCCTACATGTTTCAATACCAATCCAGGACTGGTTGTGTTTGGTCCTGGTCCTATTTCTTACCAGGTTGCGATAAAAACCATTAGGGAGGGGAATAATGGGCTCGGGTCCCACCACCTCTAAAGTGGCCCCTCTTCTGGCAAGTACGTCGGCTGCGTCATTCCCTCTTGAGCCACTGTGGCCCTTAATCCATTGCAGTGTTAATTTGTTTAGTTTACCTACCTCTGTTAGTTTCTGGTGGCATTCAAGCGTGAGTGCCGAGGTGATATGGCTTTTGAGGGCTGAGAGGACAGCCTTACTATCTGAGAGGATCCTAATGGATCGTTCCCTTACCTCACGTGCCATGATTGCTGTGGCAGCTAGGATTATGCCAAAACATTCGGCCTGGTAGACCGTGTTGTAGGCTCCCAGCGGTGCTGCGATGTTGATGTTTAGGTCCTCGGAGAATACTCCTGAACCCGTACCTGTATCTGTTTTAGACCCATCTGTGAAGATCGTGAGCTCGTTGTGGTTAACTGCTCCTTCGTGTATGTCCTCGTACAGTTGGATTTTGTATTTCTTGTCGAAAACAAATTGTTTCGGTATACGGTCGCCAATGGCTTGTGTGATAGGAACTTCTTTAAAGAGTGTATTTAAGTTGTTAGTGTGCGGTGTGTTAGTGTCTTTCCAGAGCTTCAGAGCTCTTAGCCGGACTGCCGACATCATTGCTTCCTGTTGTATGAACAGGTGCAATGGAGGCAGGTCCAGCAACACTTCAAGTGCCGCTGTTGGCGTTGTTTTCATACAGCCCGTGGCCGCTAGGCATGCAAGTCTTTGGAGCTTCTGAAGCTTGTTGGCGGCCGTTATTAGGTTGGTCCGAGGCCACCACACTACTGCGCCGTAGCTTACCATCGGACGTATTATTGTCTTATAGAGCCATAAGACAATTTTGGGGGATAGGCCCCAGCGTTTACCTATCATCTTCTTGCACTGCCAGAAGATGATGCTGGCTTTATTGAGCTTATTTTCCATGTGGCTGTTCCATGTCAATTTGCTGTCGAGAGTGACGCCCAGGTACTTGACCTCGGTAGACAGCTTAAGCTCTGTATCAAATAACCTGGGCAATCGGTAAGTACCCAGCGCGCGTTTGTGTGTGAACATAACTAGTTCGGTCTTGGTCGGGTTTAGAGATAATTCGTACTCATTACACCACCACTCTACTATGCGTAGGGCTTGTTGGGTTAGGTCGTACACTGTACTGGTTACCTTACCTGAGGTGAGTATGGTTAGATCACCTGCATAACTTATTGTAAAGAAGTATCTCGCGTTGAGTTTGCCTATGAGTTCATTGATGACTAAGTTCCACAATAGCGGGGAGAGTATACCTCCCTGCGGGCACCCTTTAGTTATCAAGGCTGTCTGAGTGTCGCCTTGCAGGCGCACTACCCTTTTGCTTAGCATGTTTTGGATCCACTGTATGAGCATCTGGTCCACACCATGCCTGGCTAGGGCGTTGCTTATGCTGGAAAAGTTTGTCTTGTCGAAAACTCCTTCTATGGCGACGAAGGTGCCCAGGCAGATGCTTTTTGTTGTATAGCAGCTTCTATCTGGTTCACGATCTGATGTAAGGCCGATTCCGTCGATTTCCCTGAGCTGTATGCATGTTGGTTGGCATGTAAGGGTGCCACTTCTTACACCCCACTTCTTAGTTCCCTCTCACAAAGCCTTTCCAAGGCTTTAAGCATGAAGGAGGTAAGGCTTATTGGTCTAAAGGACTTTGCATGGGTATAGTCTGTTTTGCCTGGTTTTGGTATGAAGATTAGTTTGACTTCCCTCCACCTCTTCGGTACATATCTGAGGGCCAGGCTAGCCCTCATAATTGCCAGGAGTCTTTTAAGGACAGGTTCTCCTCCCCATTGTAATAACCCTGGGAAGATGCCATCCAGTCCGGCTGCTTTGAAGGGGTGGAAGCTATCGATGGCCCATCGGAGTTTTTCTTCTGTGACCACGTTGTTTGCGTGTCTCCATTCGTGTTCGGTCGCCACTGTTGGTGTATCGTGCCACGTTATTACCGGGGTGAGGACGCAGCCTGGGAAGTGTGTTTCGAGTAGGACGCGTCTTGTCTCCTCCTCCGATGTGGTGTATGTGTTATCCGGTTTCCTTACCCGGTTTGCTTGTTGGCAAGATTCAATGCTCCCACAGAATTTTCTCCATCCCATGGTGCGTCTGAATCTGAGGCATTTCCTGTAGTGTCCTGATTTGGCCGCTTTATAAGCGTCCCAATCTGCGTCCGCGCTTGTGTTCATTGCCCTATTTAGATACTTTCTTACCTTCTTGCGCTTACATTCAAGTTCAGCGCCCCACCAGGGTTGTTTCCCCGGGGTTGAAGGCGGAGTGGTTTCCGGGCAAGCTGCATAATAGCTGTCAAGCATCGACTGCGTCAGTATACATACCTGATCGTCGATCTGTACAGTGTCACCCAGTACCGGCGGCGTGGCCGTAAGGGTAAGTTTCTCTTTAAGTAGTAGGACATACTTTGCTTTGTCAGTGTTGTGTGGTTTCCTGCGGGGCTGTGTGGGCTGTATATCGACTTTTATGGAGAAGCCGATCCATCTGTGGTCTGAGCATGATGCCTCTTTCGAGACGTGCCATCCCTTGATGCGTTCAGCCGCTCCTTCTGTTGCGAGAGTTAAGTCGATAATTGTCCGACTACGTTTAGTGACGAAGGTGGACTCCATACCTGTGTTTAATAGGGTAAGATTAGTGGTGAATAAGTATTCAACCAATGACATACCTCTGTTATTGTTGCAGTCCATGCCCCACATTTGGTGGTGGGCATTGGAGTCCGTTCCTATTACGACCTCCGTATTGGTTCTCTCGCACTGGTTAACCAGACGCGTGAGGTCGAACGGAGGCGGGTCTTCGGCCTCGGGCATGTAGACCGATGCGAAAACGACCGCTATACTCCTTGGCTGCTGTATTATTTCAATTTGTATTGCTGTGATGTCTCTGGAACAGAACTTCGTTAAAGCTTGGGCTCTGATGTTTTTAGTTGTAAGTATGCAGGTTCTTGGATGTGTGTGGTCAGTAGAATAGTAAATCTTACCTCCCAGGCTGGAGAGGCCTCTAATGAGGCCACCCCTTATCCAAGGTTCCTGGATGAGCACGATGGCTGAATGTTGGACCTCCATCCATTTGCGCAGTTGCGCAGTGGCCGTTTGGCTATGATGGAGGTTGATTTGTAGGCAGCTGACGTCACTAGGCAGAGGGTTCATCTGTGGGTGATGTCCCCTCCTCCCCGACCTTCAGCTGCGTTAGGCCAGCCAGGATGTCGCCAGCCTCCACCCCGTCGTCCCGCGGCACCGGACTCAGGAGCAGGCTCTCATCTTCCGAGTTAGCCTCGGCTGACGGGCCAGCCCCCGAGCCAGACGCGGCCGGCTCTGACGGGCCGGATTCCGCTGAGCACCCTGACTGGGTGTTTGAGACTTGCTGTGTGGAGTTGTCGCATCCCGGAGGATGGTCGACATACTTGCCTGTAGAGTCCCGGAACCGGACGTAGACTGCACCCAGCCCCAACGCGAGGCGGCGCTCGTTCTGCACCAGGACTGGGACTTGTTCCTCCGGGACGCCCACGACCAGGAACCACCCACCTGACTGTCTCCCGAGTGCAGCAGAGACCATTTGTCAACCGCCAACCAGGGGTTCTGGAACTCCAGAGCCCGACCTACGTCGCGCACGTCGTCCCAGACTCCCTGTTCGTTCGGAACGACTATGCCGCACAGCACTCTCTTCGGGGCCTCTTCCTGGCCCCTAACCTCCAGTTCGAAGCCCGGTGGTGGGACCAGGAGAGAGACCGCCTCCGTCAGCCAGGTA
Source organism: Euclidia mi (assembly GCA_944739405.2). Lineage (NCBI taxonomy): Eukaryota > Metazoa > Arthropoda > Insecta > Lepidoptera > Erebidae > Euclidia > Euclidia mi. The sequence continues at coordinate 57,802,373 of OX123181.2, forward strand.
CGCGTTGCCTCGTCGGCGCACCAGAGTTTGAGGACCCCGTCCGCGTACATGGGTTTCCCGGTGAACGCAGGGGCGGGGCGTTTTGGGGTTTTAGTCGACCAGGCGTCACTCAGGATCTTCCTTTGAATCTCCGTGAGTATTCGGTCCACGAACTCCTTCGGCAAGTTCCCTGTGCGCTTGCATGTTACTGCAACGCCCAGAGATACCTTGGAGGCCTGTGCATAGGACTTACCCTGTATCGTGGAGGAGTCGAGGCGGGGCTTCTTGTGCTCCCCTCGAGGCGAGCTGGTCTCGTTGAGAGCACGTTTGGCCTCACCTCTTTCCTTGTTTTCGGCAGTTTTACCTGCCGAGTTTCCTGGTGGTGCTGGGGCTGGATGCCGTCCAGGGTGACCAGCCCGCCGCTTGGCGGCAGGCGGCTTCTCCGTACTGCCTCCGGCCTTCGTACACCCCCTACTGCTGAGCGCAGGCTGCGCGCTGGTCATATTACTGGGACCTGCGATAGCGGCCTGCTCCGCTGTTTTTGTAGAGGCAGCACCGGCTGCGGCAGCGGTTTGTGCCGCCTTCCGCCTTATTGCCAGGCGCTGTCTCTTGTTTTTGTTTGCCCTCTTCTTCTTCGCAGAGCTGGTAGCAGCGGGGCCACTCGGTTGTGTAGTGGGCGGGTGTTGGGCAGGATTGGTGGTCTTGCCCTTACCCTTGCCCTTGTGGTGGCTTACCACTTGTCAGCCTGCGAAGGAGGAGTCGTCTGCCCGCTTGATTTCAAATGGGCTGACGATTGTAAGGACGGGACCAGTACTAGCGTTAGCCAGCGCTGAAGTCTCGTCCTTGGGGGATGGCTTAACACCTGCAGCCGAGGCCACGGCGTCAACCATCTGTTTGGTTTTGGTTGATGCGGCGGGAACAGCTTTCGCTGACCCCGTCACAGTTGGGGTAATATTGGGATTTTCGGTATCCATGCAAGTTTACTAAGACTTCATCCCTCTGGCTTCCCACCCTCCATGGAGCCCGCATCAGGGAACGTCATACCGGACGTTAGGATTACCAGAGGGATATAGGAACGCGGGGCTGGTTTACAGCACGACTTCGGGCGCCCGCTTGGGTCAACGGCCTGAGCCGAGTTACCAACTCTAGCCGTCATCCCTCGCTTGCGCCCTCCGTATAGCCTTCACCCACCTCATCAACAGCCGAAATAAATTCCGACTGCTGATGTGGACCCTACGTCCCTAGCCTGTGGCCCTCTGACGGGACACGATGGCCATTTCCCCCGCTGCGGCTCACAGCGGGGGCTACCGTTTAGCTTGAAATCAGGACCAAAGAGGGCGTGTTGCCTCACGGTCACATTACCGCCAGCGCCGCTCGGCTCAACCCCCCAGGACTCCGTCATCCCCGCGTACGGGGCTCGACTGCGCAGGTCCTAGCGCAGGTGGTCAGCTACTCTTACCCGTGACTTTTTACTACGAGCCCACACCCTCCCGACCACGAAGGGGCGTGATGAAGAGATGTGTTCCTGCATGTGGATGTGTGCGCGCATGTGTGTACGTGTGTGTATGTGCGTGTGTAATGTGCCTGTTGTTTGTGTTTCGGCTGGAGGTTTTGGTTGCATCCATTTCTGAAGGAACTGGACCAAGAACGGGCGGCAACCTCGAGAAGGATAGTCCACCAGCCTTGCCTAAGGGATCATCGCGACCTGCGCTACCCCTGAGACCATTCGCCACTCCCTGCACCGGACTCAGGTGTAGGGAGTAGAAGTCAGTGCAGTTCAGTGGTGTTAAATATGAGTTGACCTGCACGGGCTTCCGCCCCGTGTGTACTGTCACAGCATTATTATTAAAGTTACCTCATACCATCAGGAAAGCTACTTACCAAACGCTCAAGCCGATAACAAAAATGTAGGCCCAAGTAGGTATATAAACTTTCAGGTCAGTATACAAAAACTATGTACACGTACCTACTATATAATGAAGTAGTATCTTTATTCCAGCAATAGGCTATAAACGTTACGATGCAACACTACTTACGCCAAACTGTCTCGCCAATTAATTTGCCTTGTATGAGATGAACTTTGTAGCTACATTTCCAGGCAAATGTCTTGTATTCGTAGTACCTATAAAGAACTTATAAACTGGAAACTAAATGAATTCTATAACTGTTATTCGAGTGTATCTTGGCGTTATTCTCTGAGTTATATAGCATACCCTCTTGCACAGGTAATAACTGTTTTATTGCGATCTTCACTAGAAATCATTTGGTTGTCTTCAAACATTTGTATTTACCTCTTACGGCCAACAAAGCATCGCTTCAGTTTTAAAATATTATGTTGTGACGTCGTGCCCCTCCGTCTGAACTGTGACGTCGAACGAAGGTGGGAGCGAGCGCCTCTGCCCGCGCCCCGCACGCCATATATAAGCGTGCGCCGCTGCTCAATCTGCCCTCTCTGCTCCAGCTCACGGCCAGTTAAGTCTTCTTCCTACCAAGACCCTGGCCTTCGGAACACCAGTGAACACCTAACTATACTTGTCGGACCACGCCCTGAATTTTCTCATGTTCTCAATTACTAAAGTCTTAGTTTTAAAGTAGCTGCATTGTATCTACCCATATAGGCAATTATATTGTGAAGTGTACTATTCTAAAAGTGTTTTCATTTGTAAGTAAAACCTGATTTTCTTCCTTTTTTAATCACACGTGCGACATTGGCGCCCAATAGGATTTCTTTTTAAAGCTAAATTGGTGTTCCGAAGGTGAGTGGTATTTTTTTCTGTATTTTTATATATTTTTGTGTATTTTTATATATTTTTATGTGTTAAATACGTCCAGGAGTAACCTATATCTTTTTTTTGTCAGCCACAAGTCGCTTAATTGTATTTTCTAACTAATTATATGTTTAATTGAACTATCTGCTAGATAAATTGCATCGCGCAATGTTATCAAACGTAATTACCTGTCTTATTCTCGGCCGCTTGGCGTACGAGCGACGCCGCGCCGCGCCGGCTCAACGAAGCCACGTGTTTTACCTACCTACAATTGAAATTTCTCTTGGACGCATTTTACATTTTACTACATTCTCTTCCTACAATACGCAATTACGCACTTTATTTTCTTTCACTAGTAGGCATGTGTGTAATTTTAGTGAACATTGCAGTGTAATTTATTATAATTTTTTTTGCCATTATTCTTCATGGGTTCGTTTCTCTGTTATATTTTGTCTCATGCGATTGTGTTTAATTAAACTGTTAAAATAGCTTTAAAGAAGTTTTTAAAGTCTTTACTAAACTCTTTCTTAAATAAATGCTGTATACAAATAACTTTGCTCAATCTCGCATCTTTATATCATTAATGAAGGTACATAAATAATAACTAAATAATTGACTTGTAAAAGTAATTAATCAATAAATTAACCTCTAAAGTTAATTTTCTTTTCTTTCTATTGCTGTTGGTTTGCTGAGTTGGTAGCTTTGGGAAAGGCTACTCTATTCTAGCCTTTGCTAGCCTTTGGCGGGCTGTTGTCTGGCCTTTAATAGGGTGTTTTTTCTGCTGTTTTGACCAAATAATTCGGAGTGCTTTGTAGTCCACGCGGCGTCTACTAGCCGTGTGTTGACCCTATTTGCTATGTGAAATCTGTACGGATGCTACTAAATGCGTATGGATGCTGCTGAATGCGCATGTATGCTTTTTGCTGTCGGATTCCGATGGTGCTCTGTTTTGCCATTTATATAATGGTCTCCTTCTCTTGCTAAATGGGAGAAGATTGGGTGCTGTTTGCTACCTGATTCTGATGTATGTGCTCTGTTTTGCCATTTTCTAATGGTACTTTTGCTCTTGCTAAACAAGAGATGAATGCTATATTTCTCTGTTCTTCTTGCTGTGAAGAACGGGCATTGTCGGGTTAAAAGTGTTATGGAGTCTGTTGTTTATACCGACAACGCCTCTTTAAAACGTTGGAATTTTAACCTTGAATTACCGTTGTGGCTAGACCGCAGGGTTGCGTCGATTTATCGATGATTTTTGTTGTCTTTTAGTGTTTTTATCTGATATTTTTGTTGTTCTATACCTGTTTTCACTACAATACTAACGTGGTGAAGACTCGTTCTTAAAATGTTCAAGTTCTACTAACGATTCTTGGCATTTCCTTTTAAACTATCAAGTTCCGACTAAAGCTTTTTGGTGTTTAAAAGGGTTCCTAGGTAACCCTTCTTATGTTTTTGTCTATCAGGTAAAAACAATAAATTATGTGTTTTAATAAAAAAAATGTGTGCTTAAAAAAAAAAGCGGGTTAAGTCGTTTTATATAAGATTTTAACCCACACTTACTAAATAATTTTAGCGTATGATGGTCATTCTGTCTGACCTTAGTGTATATAATAATATAATATATGTAAATGTATATTTTTATTTTTGGGTCACTACTGGAGAACCCAGTATCTTTTGCCCACTGTTGGTCAACTCTTTATGTGTTATATTATTTTAACGCGTTGCGCGTAATCACTAATTGCCAGGTGTCGGGCATTCGTTGTAAAATACCTACATAAACTCGTGCGATGAGTTATCGCTCATAAATACCTTCACAATATAGCCTATTTGTTGTTTTAAAATGTTTGTTTAACCTAAATAAATACATAAACTTTATTAACAAAGTGTTAAAATAAAATGTGTTGTTTTTGTGCATGTTACTACATCCACAATCTTTTTGTTTATATTTTTTGGCACTAATTTTGAAATCTACTGTTAAAATAAAATGTTCTAAATGTAAATTATACGCCATTGTTTACCTACGCCTCACATTGTTCATAAACTCAATTGAAGGATATTTTGGTTCTCAGTATATTGACTTGGAATTCAATTCTAATATGGTGCATGAGCCATGTGAAGTTAATGCCGCATCGTTGAACTATTTATCTTCTATTTTCGAGAAGGTACACTCAGCTCTGTTGTCGGCTCATCAACGCAATTGTTTATTTTATAATCTTCGCCGTAAACCGGCAGAATTCTTCAAAACTAAATGTTATGAATGTTAAACCACTTGGTGAATGGCATATAAAAGATTTAAAGATACCTACATATAATTACATAAAATAAAAAAAGAATACTTATAACCTATACATTGTTTATTTTTCCAAACGAATGTTCTCTAATTTATGTTACCGTTTGTAGTAGTGTCTACTATAAATTAATATTTCTTGTTGTGGGTAGCTAAAATTTTTTTTCTCGTAAAATACACTATTTTTTTTAAATTGCTGCATAATTATGTACCCAAATGTTGTGGAACATTGTTTAAAAAAAAAATCTTACTATAAACTAAATATATTGTTTTTTTTACCCTGTGGATCAGTGGTTAAAAGGTCACTGTCAGCCGAGTATACAAGTTCGATTCTCGTTTGTCTTTTCTGGAAGTCTTTTTATCTTAATGTCTACTTTGTTGACGTATTATTTTTTTCGCTGTGCTTTGTTCTGAAGTTTTTTTATTGTTGTTGTTCATAATTGTGTATCGATTTTATAATCGAATTGTTATTATAGGTACTTTCATAAAATAATATTGTGTGTGATTGACCGGGCGTCGCGAACTCGGAACAGTCAAATAGTACTTATCTAATTAAAATATATCTATTTGTTATTGCGATGCACACGCGCTCACTCAGTGACGCGTTGGTAGATAGATACCGAACTTATGATTCATCATTGTTTACTTAATAGTGTGTTCATTCATCTTGGACAATCGTGGTCTTTGTAATTAAATTGAGCAAAATAATTATGTATTTTGTTGTTCTTTTGTAATTCAGTAGTCAGTTTGTAGTCTGCAACTTGAATTTATTTTCGTTTAACTTTTGTATACATTCTGTTTGTTATACCTAACAATGACTTAGTATTTTGTTTATCTAGTGGTCAAGGTGCCGAACCCAAGAATAATAATTCGTAGGGCTAGACGTAACTTCTCTTACCTGTAACTCATTCTTAATGACGTCCCTTTTATCTCGTGTATTACCCTAAGCGCTTCACGCCTTTAATGGTTGTCTCTCATATTCTGTTGTTATGTTATGGCCTAAGCACTTATGTAGTGTGTGGCGGCTTTATGGATGACGGGTGTGTTAGTTTATCATAGGGCAGTTGTTGCGTGCGTATTGTGGGTAATATATTATATTTATAGCTAATGTAATTATGTAAGTTTGGTTGTTTACTTAAAATACTGACACCACTTCCACTACTTGATTACAGGTAATCCTCAACGGGCTGCTAGCCAAGGGAATTTTCCCTAGGAAAAATTCTGCCCTAAAGAGGGGGGTGTGTGACGTCGTGCCCCTCCGTCTGAACTGTGACGTCGAACGAAGGTGGGAGCGAGCGCCTCTGCCCGCGCCCCGCACGCCATATATAAGCGTGCGCCGCTGCTCAATCTGCCCTCTCTGCTCCAGCTCACGGCCAGTTAAGTCTTCTTCCTACCAAGACCCTGGCCTTCGGAACACCAGTGAACACCTAACTATACTTGTCGGACCACGCCCTGAATTTTCTCATGTTCTCAATTACTAAAGTCTTAGTTTTAAAGTAGCTGCATTGTATCTACCCATATAGGCAATTATATTGTGAAGTGTACTATTCTAAAAGTGTTTTCATTTGTAAGTAAAACCTGATTTTCTTCCTTTTTTTTGATCGGCGAGTGATTGAGTCTGGCTCACCACCTACAAACCAATGACTCGTGAGACAATGTACGCAATGATTTTATAGTTTTCAACTTATATTCATTTTACGGTATTTATTGTCATTCTTCCCGTGACTATATACAAGACAAAAAGGCTCGAAATTCTGAAAAAATGTGTCTATACTCTTATTAAAATTGATATTTCTGAGAAGAGCCGTCAACAAAAATATTATCCAAGAACAAGTACCATCTGAAGTGTTGAAAGACCTTAGAAATACTTTTCCAAAGTCAAACAAAGATTTCGAACAAACTAAGCAATTACTCTTACACTCTCAGCTTAAACAAAGCTCAAAGTATCAAACATCATAGCCACAACATTTCAGATAGTTGCGAACTAGAGTGAAAAAAGTTTTAACGATACCGTGGATGCGAAGTGTTCCAGGACGTCATGATCTATCGCTGAATGCAAGCCAGCATCGCTACACGTTACATTTTATATTTCCTTTTGAAGAAAGAATCTTTTGGAATTTCCAGACACAAAGGTTTTGAATTGCAAGGCTTTCACGGGAATTTTTGTATTGTGATATGTAAAGGCGAGTTTACAATTTTCCTAGAACTAAGCTTCAGTGTTTTAATAGTAAAATTCTACCACAAACTCTAGACCCAAACGAAGCACAACTTATACTATGGGTTAGTATCCAACTTGTGTAGTGATAATGAAGACAAACTAATATTAAAAAACCGTGTGCACAAACATCGTCAAACTCAATGTTCAATATTCAATGTTGAACAATGTTTGTTAAAAAACATTAAATCAATTTAGTTTATCACTTTCGTTGGTTAATTTGAATTATAAGTTGTTACTAAATAATATTACTTTAATATTTATATCTACTTCCCTTGAATTTCCACTTATTTTCGTTCCTGTAATGCAAGTTTATACTTGGCTAATAAGATTTTCTTAATAATAATATTATACCTGCAATATTTTCTGTTTGTAACTCGTTTTCTGTTTAACATTAACCCATTCGCTGTCCGGCGCGAGACACAATAGAAAATCAATTGTTATGAATCATAAACTGTTAAATTGGCCAAGTTTTGGCGACGCGGTAAAACCTTCGTAAGCAGTCGTTTTTTACGATGACATTTTCTTGTATCTTAATTTGACTAAAAGCTAGGTGTCGATAAAGAATAACTTTTTGAAACAAGCTATTCGAGCTATGGTTAGTGGTCGCCTCATTACTACCAGTACGCCATGACAAGTGGTAGACGCGCCAGTTTCAATAAACATTAATACCGTAATTTTGTATCTAGTACCTAATAATAAGTGTAAAACAAAAAGGTTTCAATTTTAGTCAAAGAAATGCCCACGCAGGCAGCTCCGGTGGGTAGGTAAGTATTGCGACCCTTGTAATCAAAGAATAAGTGATGTCCATAAAATGTCTGCAAGTCTAACAAGGCCGCCTACATTTAAATAAAATTAGAAATTTCAATTTGATCCAGCAAAAATAACCCTTTTATTAGAATTAGGTTACATTAACATTTTAACTAAGTCTATAGCTTTTGGCTTGAAAGCTAACACGCTTCGGCAAATGCTTTTAATGAATTAAACATTAAGTATTAACAGTCTGACAAAAAAATATCCAGTACTCCGATTTACCAGCAGACTCAATAATAAAATAAACATAAAATAGAGATAAAGTAAGCTAACAAAAGTACCCATCTCCCAATTCGTTAAAAATACTGTATGTTACGTAGTGTATTTTCAATTACTAATATGTCTTTTGCTTACACTCCCGCTGACGACCGGTTGGCGCAGCGGGAGTGTAAGCGACTGCTACGCCGAAGGTCGCGGGTTCGATTCCCGCTCAAGTCAAAAATTTGTGTGCATGAACATGGGTGTTTGTCTTGGTCTGGGTGTTTCTATGTATAATATGTATGTATTTACAAAAAAAAGTATATAATTATGTATGTTTATCCATTATCTAGTATCCATAGTACAAGCTCTGCTTAGTTTGGGACTAGATGGTGATGTGTGTATGTGGTAAAATGTTATTATTATTATTATAATAGACTGGATTGCCAGCCTCTATAGGCTACTACTTTAGCTGGTTATATTGTAGTAAACAGTTACGCATAACATCTTTCATCTTATGCATAAATCCCTGTGCCAAACAAACGCGAACAATGCGCACAAAAATTGCAATATTCGCCTTATGAGTCATAAAAGAACTACTCAAAAATACCCGTAATGGCAATACATGCACGCAATTTTTCTTGCATCCTATAGGCATTACTATAACGCTGGCGTTTTACATAAGCTGTTGTTATAACCCCTAGCGGAGTTTTAGACATACATTTCTCGAACGCCGTTAGTGAGTAGGATAGCCCCATATATTTTTCAATGATTATTACAGTTGATTTAATTGCACGTTATAGCGCTGGTATAAGATATATATGTATCGATACAAGGTATACGGCCTATATGTATTATTATAGTTCTATTTGTTAGGTGTTTGGAAAATAAAAGATACAACTATAAATTCTTACTTTCATTTATTCAGCTTGTCACAAGAGCATATTTTTAATATAAAGCTCTGATTCTACATTTACATTTAGCGCCACGTTCGCAAAGCAAAGGCATAGAACCAAGAGAAAGAACGTGGCAAGAAAACTCTTGGCCATTCTTTTAAAAGTTATAGTTATTGTTTATAAAAGCTGTACAAACAATACATATATCGGATATCAAGGTTGTGGGTAGTTCAATATTTCAAAAGTACCTATTACCTTAATACAATAGATTAGCAATAACATAATTAATTTAGTAATATTCACCACAGATATATTTACTATAGGTGTATTCAATATTTACCACTGAAATATTAACTACTAGTATAATAGACATGACTTGTTTCTCAGCATATAATTCAATTCTATACTATATGATATCCCAAGTTCCGAACTTTAACATCTCACAATTGACGGAACCACCCACATTATCAATTAAACAATTGCTACGCTATATTATTACATTAATTATACATTGTCTATATTGACAATACTCTAAATAACACCACTAAAGCAATAAAGAATTATGAAACACATTATTAGTAAAATCACAGTATAAGACACAATAATATAATAGTCAGAATTATATCGTACCTTAGTTAGCCGTTGTCGGGGCGGAACTGAATCTGAACAGAGCCTGTTCTCCTTTTATATCCTATTTACACGTTTGACAGTGTCAACTGCCAAACCTCAGATCAAATTGTATATTTATTATTGGCAACCCAAATTTAAACGACATTAATACGATATAACCATATACGATTGCTTTATGCTATACATAATTAATGATACAATATATTTCGTTTTATATTGTTTGATACATATATGAATAACCCTAAAATCAATCTTCTAGTACCTAACTTAACCTAAAAGTAACAAAGGTGTAAATTCTAGCCAGATTTATAACAGTTTGATATCTGAGCTTTTGCTGGGATTATAAATAGGTACTTACAATTGAAACACACATATTTTAAAGGTTTTTATATTTTTGTTCAATAATTTTCTAAATATTTCTAACAATCTTTCACACGCATGGCCTATTAGCTTGTGCAGCCGCGTTGTCCCTCAGGTCTGATTGTACTTTTTGTTTGTTGGTTGTATGTTGTTTGTGATGAAAAGTAATTATACATGGATATATACATATGTACGTACTAATCATTAGAATATATAGGATGTCACAAGACCCATCACCAAGCCGAAGTCTACTCGTTGTGGACTTCATGCCAAGTCATACTAACCAAAAATAATACCTGGGAAACGATATTTTTTTTAAGTTTTCACATTTTTTAAACCGCAATAAAAAACGCGCGCTTGCAATGCTCGAAATACCTACTTATCCATGCGGTCATAGGACATCTAAAGAACATATTAGCGGGGTAAATGCACGATTTTGTACCTAATTAGAAAAATTCCATACTAACTTTGAGCCTCAATATCTCCTGAACCAGTAATTTCCCAGGTATGGTATCGAAGTAAAAAATGTTCGTAGTGATTGGTACAACATGGGATTTCATTTTTCGTAAAGGGTCTTTTTACACTCTGTATGTTAATGTAATTATGTGATACAAAATGTATTCCTGGTGTTGGAGTGGAGTTATTTGAAATAAGAAAGAAATAAATAGTGAAGTAGCATTATTTTTAGTCGAAGGATTTATTAAGAAACTTGCTTTTACCCGCAGTTTCACCTCGATAAAAGTATTCAGTGATTCATGCAGACTTCCATTCTCTATATCAAAAATCAAAACTTTAGACTCTAATAGCTAATGTATATAAAATAATGTGCGTAATTTGTAATCTTCAACTATCTCCAGGTAAAATTTCATCAAAATCGAATAAGTGATTCTATCGTAAGGCCGTTACTGTCAGACAAATATTCGCATTCGTAATATTTGAATAGCAGATAGTTAAACACCCGGGTGGTGATAAGAGTACGAATCAACTCTTTAATCCGAATTTGCCCACGAGGCACATAAAAACCAACAATGTTGCATAGAGAACTTAAACCTAGATATAACATAGTGTCCAGTAGATTGTAGCATAAGATGTCGGATACGACTGAACCGAATGTGCCATAAAATCACAATGGCTTCCTCAGAATGATAATAAATGCCGGTACAATGAATACCTACGTGTCACGTTATTATTTATAACTTATAAAAAGCTTTTTCAATGTGAAAGATATTTTTATTACTATTCGAGGCACTACTATTTGTTTTAGTTTTTGATTTTTTAATAAAATTATGCTATTGTTCTAATTCGCTGTACGCAACCAAAAGCTCGTCGTTGTGACAGCCTTGCGTTAATTAGCCATATTAGAGTAAAAGAAAGATACTTCTTTAGACCTGCTTACATGCGAAAAATAAAATATTTTTTATAGCGTGGATGTATAAAAATTGTCGAATCACACAATCTTAGTATGTACGCTACATATTGCCTTCGTTTGACAGTTTTAATTTTTTCGAAGATTTCATCTTCAAGGTCAGATCATTAAAAAACTCGAAGCAAGCCAATCAACGACTAACGCCCGTTGAATCTATCTTGTGTGATTGCGAAAGTGCTTTGTTATTTATAGCAGAATAACAATCAATTCTTTGAATATACGTATAAAGTGCTGTAACGCCCTTTATCCGACAAAAACATATTTGTTTTCCTGATACAAAAAATTCTGCTCGTGAGTTGAACCATATATATCAAAACACATATGTTAATTAACAATGGACCACTTTTTTGACATAGAGAGATAATTTTCATTTAAATTTAATTAATTAAAGTGCATATCCCAGTTATAAATCACGATTTCCACATAAATCCTCCCGTTGTTGCCAAGAAAGGAATCCATTTACTTATTGCGTCTTATCTTGTTATTATTTCACCCGGGTTTCCGGTTGTAAATAATAATATATAATATTAACAATAATATATATATATATATATATGTATATACCACTATTTTTTAATTAGTACAAAAACTTTGAGGACATATTAGCGAAGGCATTATTATCATGTATGTGACATAAGAATCACATAATATCTATAAATAGCCAAGTTATAATTATTTGTTTTTTTGTAGAAAATCTCACCAAAATCATAGACATATTTTACAATCTATTCACTACTTCATTGATAGTATTTACTTTCCGTCCTACTCTTACGCATTCTTTCTGTCGCAGTTATAATGTAGGTAGCCTTAGACAATAAAATGAAGCAAAATAATCAGTGTAGGTAGATACTCTTAATTCTACCCTCTCATTCATAGTTTATCCGGGCTTAGGTCCGGCAAAATTTACCGTTTTACAAGTAATTAAATACGAAAGTATGTAATTAGAAAGCAAACACATATCAAAATAAAAGAAGGTATTCTGTAATAAAAGAAAACAGTAATTTTGGCATATTTATGAAGTTAGAATCATCTGTTATTTACAAATTATTTTATCATCATCATGTCAGCCTAGAGACGACCACTGCTGGACAAAGGCTTCCCTTAAGGTTCTCCACACAAACCGATTTTGAGCCACCCACCTCAAATTACTATTTACTTAAGTAGGTATTATTTACTAAACTTACAAGTATTTCCATTGTCCTTCAAAATGTCCACCACCATTGTCAATACACAGATCTCAGTCTTTTCACTTCGTCAAAGGCGTCCAATATGCGATGTTTTAATTGTTCGCCACTAGCCGGCTTACTTTTGTACACTCACAAAATGATGTCCATGGGTACACAGCTGCACTCGCGATTCCTCCACTCAAAAAGTACGCACGAAGCATAGCTACATACTCCCGTGATATTATGAACTGATAAGCCATCGCGTCAGGAAAACGTAGACAGTCAAATTTCAGCGAAAAAATCGATAGGTACGCTCTCGTCCGCTAGCAATTTAGCACTGTTTGTGGCATCCAAGCGCGGCGCGCGCGCAGTGGAACAGGGGGGAATTTATCAATGGAATAGTTTACAACTAATAGTACAAGAGTCGGTCATAGTCTTAGTTATGCATTAACGTAATATTAATACGTATTTTTGTAGACAGTTTTGGGACTTAGTGTTTTTATTTTTTTACTACATAAATATGATCAGTTAAAGATACTTAGTGCCCCGTTAATTTTTTTGTACTAATTAAAAAATAGTGATATATATATATATATATATATATATATATATCTATATATATATATATAGGGGCGAGCCTATTGCAGTACCGGGCACATTACCAGACTCCGTGCTGCTACTGAGAATTTCCGAACGGAAAAACTCAATACCACTTTGCCCGACTCGGGAATCGAACCCGAGACCTAAGGAATTTTGAAAAACCTTTCGATGTAATCAAAATCACGGTAAGGTTGAGGTAAAAAATGTGAGCATGCTGACTTCAAGTGGTAAAATCAATCTTATTGTTTAGTGATGATTGTGTTGCTGAATTATTGTAGATGGCAAAATTGTTGCTTGACTATACATGGAGGTACGACTCAACGCTAAAACCATCCTCACCTAACAATAGGTTAATGCAGAGATTATGTGGTAGGGTATTTAAATACTATAAAAACTCAAAAGCTGAATGAGAAAATAGCTGCTTCTAGGTCCAGCTATAATAAATTTGGAATGAATAATAGAGAAATGGACTGTATTTTTGAATGATGTTGTTGTGGTGCTTTGCTAACGTTCAATTGAGGCTTGCGGATTGCGGATTGTTTAAAAATGTATATAATGCGATATAAGGATTATATGGGTATAGGAACACGGATCAGTACATGAGAAAGGTTTTCTACCTTATTTACGTAGCGTTGCTGCGCTGGAATATCGATGAAGTCACGGTGTAAATCTCCGGTGATCTTAGTGGCTGAGATGTTGAGCGAGTTTAATGGTAGCGTTTGCACTTATAACTGTTTTATTGGTTTAAATCACTTCTGCACGCCTGCACACAAAACACGATAAAATATCTCACGATTGATTGTCTTTCACAATGGATGTAACTACGATATTCGCTTTTCCCCTTTGCGGTTTGCTTGATGAATGCGGTAGAGGCTGGCCTTGCGTAGGCGCCTCTGAAGATACGTTTGTGAGCTTGCTTCGATCCGATCCGGAGACAAACTGAAGGATTGATGGATAGGGTTTCTGCAGGAAGGAACGAAGGAATTAGGAATGAAACTATTGAAGTGCAATTTTATTGTGTAGTGATGGGAAGTTACGGTTAGCATTAACTAAAACCATGTCATAATTTTATCTTAATCACAAGGCTGTCTGGCAAACATCGCAATTTGTGATAATACCAGCCTATTTAAAAATATATTTTGAATTTCAATCATTCAGCCTATTGCAGTCCACTACGGGACATATGCCTCTCCCAACATGCGTCACAATGACTCACTCTTCCTTTGCCGAAACGTGATCTCCACTCTAAGACTCGTCTGCTTCATCGGTTGTTGGTACTTCGGCAGACCTGGCCAGCCCATTGCCACTTTAGCCTGCTTATACGGTGAGCTATGTCGGTAACTCCAGTTCCCTTCCGGATGACCTCGTTGCGAATTCAATTATTTAGAGAGACTCCGAGCATAGCTAGTTCCATGGCATGCTGAGCGACTTTAAATCTCCAGGTTTTGGCACCGTATGTCATTACTGGTAGGACGCATTGATCGAAGACTTTTCTCTTGGGAATTTGCGGAATAGGCGACGAGAAGACCCGACGTAGCTTACCGAATGCTGCCCATCCCAACTGTATCCTCCTATCCATTTCCTTCTCGAAGCTGTGTCTATTCAACTGCATTACTTGTCCTAGGTAGACATACTGTTGCACAACTTCGAGCAAGGAACCGTCAATGCAGATCGGTATCGACAAGACGGCTACGTGTTCATTGAACATGACCTTCGTTTTATCCAGGTTCATGCCGAGACCAATCCGCCAGGAGGCTTCATTGAGGTCGTACAGCATTCTACCAAGCTCCTCCGACGTCTCTGCTATTAGGATGATGTCTACAGCAAACCGAAGGTGTGGGATGTACTCGCTGTGGATATTAATACCCCTTTCAGTCCAGTCGAGTGTCTTAAGACATCCTCAAGTGCGTTGGTGAACAGCTTGGGAGATATTACATGCCCTTTATTGGCGATATCTTTATTGACGTACAATAACTAATTATCTGTATAGATATTTAAAAATCAAATTCAACACAGCGTCTGTAAAAGCGCTACGGAAAGTAAAATATTTCAGTAGCAGCGCTTACAAAGAACATTTTCTACACCTAGTTCTAACTTCAATGAAATATTATTTTAAACGTTGCGCTTTCGGGCGTTTTTACTGAACGCACTTGCTTATAATAACGAGTGTTCCTCAGATGCTATATATAGTATGTTTTATTCCGTCATTTGTATGCTACGGCATTTATACTGTTACATTTTTGTGATTCTGTAATACTACGCGAGACTGTTGTTTGATTTTATGTAGAACAAAACTACTTTTAAGATTTATTTTTGTTATATAATTGTTTCTGGTGCAAGTGCTGAAACGTATTAGTTTTTGGTGCAGAGTATTCAAATGAAATGGAACTGGTTCAAAATAATATGGTAGTTCGCAACGTGGTTATGACAATAACTGGGGTCTCCCTTGTCTGACCGAAAGGAATTTGACAAATTTTCACTTCCCAAAAAATGTTTCGCATAATTTCATTTGCCAAATTATTACTTAGCAAAAAATCTATTCACAAAAAATTGTAACGCAAACCTAATGTTTGGGAAATGAACGTTTAAACTATAACTTGTTTACCAACTAGTCCTTTTGACATTTTTTATTTAGTCAAATATTTCAGTTGGAATAACAGTTTTTACGCAAAATCAATAATTATCCTAAACTATATAGTTCAGTTCCAGGTAACCTACTAAAAACAATTTTTTATATTAATGCAAGTCGTTTCTGGTAGGAGGTCACAGTTCTAACCTAACCTTACCATTTTGTAAATAATTAACCTACTCTAACTACTTCCATAAATAAACTAATATCGCCAAACGTTTATTGCCTGAAGATTGTTTGCTGTAATAAATCATTTGATTAAAGACCAAATGCCATAATGACATTATACTTGGTAATATTTTGCCAAGTAAAAATTTGACCAACTAAAAATATGCGTACTAAAATCATTCGAAATATTGCAATGGTATAAAAAAGTTTGCTAAAATTTGTTTGGGTAATGAAATATTGTCAAAATCTTTTCGGCAAAACGGCAGGATCCCCAATAACTGATGTAATAAGGAAAGACAATCTTACTAATAAGGAGGTAATAGTTTCCTTTCTCTCATATACCTACTATTTGTGATTGCTTTTTGAAATTCTACTTATCATATGACAATAACTTGGCTTTTACACCCGTTAGTTTGCCATTGCTCGCCATTTAATATGTCTGTCGTCTGCCGTAGATAATTTAATATCTAAACATTCTGACTAAGCTAATGCGATGCATGCTATGTTAATATTTAAGCTCCATAGACGAGCAAAGGGTTATCAACATTCCATACCTCCACCCGCTGCTCTCAAAGCATCTTACGTGTATATATCTATGACGCAGCATTAATATCTATTCAACTAATCTGATTAAGATTTGAGCGCATTGCGGACGATACAACGATGCAAACGCAATGCCTATGCAGCACATTTATGCTGTCTGTTATTTTTTGAGCACATGAGGAGCTTTGGTTCAACGACAGCATATAATATTATATAAGTAATTATCAGGGGACCTAGTCTCTTGCCAATTCATTCGAGTCGCTTTTAGTGCACTGCTGATCGTTACTTTTATAAATAAATAGTTATTATATAAATTTCTCGCTCGTACATTTTTTTTATGGAATAGGGGGCAAACGAGCAGACGGATCGCCTGATGTTAAGCGATTACCGCCGCCCGTGGACACCCGCAACACCAGAGTAGTCGCAAGTGCGTTGCCGGCCTTTTAAAAAGCTCTTTTCTTGAAGGTTTGTAGGTCGTATTGGTTCGGAAACACCGCAGGTGACAGATCATTCCACAGTTTAGAGGTGCGAGGCTGAAAGTTTCTAGACAAACGCACCGTTGTGGATTGCCAACTATCTAAATGATGGGGATGGAAATGCTGTCCCGTAGAACGATGGCGGAAAGAGGCGGCAGGGATTAATCTGAACAATTCCTCGGAGCACTCCCCATAGTAGAAGCGATAAAAGATGCATAGCGAGGCTACATCTCTACGCAGCACCAAGGGGTCTAACCGATTGCAAATATCTTCGCAGTCGACAATTCGAGCGGCTCTCCGTTGGATGCGGTCCAGAGGGAGAAGCTGGTACAGGGGTGCCCCTGCCCAAAGATGAGAACAGTATTCCATATGCGGGCGGACCTGCGCCTTATAAAGGAGCAAGCGGTGGGCCGGAGTGAAATACCGTCTCGAACTATTGAGCACGCCAAGCTTCTTCGAGGCTAACTTAGCCTTACCCTCTAAGTGACCGCGGAACTGGACTTCACTTGATATGTCGACCAAGTATTCCAATACTGGAGGAGGCAGTTAAGGGGGTGTTCTCAAAACGAGGACATACGACCAACGGCAGTTTTTTAGCGGTGAACACGCAAACTTGTGTCTTTGTGGGGTTAAATTGGACCAAATTAAGTCATCCCCAATCTGAGACCATCTCCAAGGAGGTCTCAATTTTAGCCACAAGTTTATTTCGGCTTTCGATGACTTTTTCCTGAGAAATGTTGGCGCGGCCGGTATATAAAGCATCGCCTGTGCTGTCATCTGCATAACAATGAATGCCGCTGTCTAGCAACATATCATTAATATGCAGGAGGAACAAAGTAGGCGATAGCACGCAGCCTTGAGGGACACCAGCATTTACAGACAAGGCGTCAGAGCATTCACCGTCGACTTCTACCTTTATGCTTCTATCTGTAAGAAACCTGGTGACCCATTCGCATAATTTCTTTCTTTTCTTATATGAATGTGAACTATGAATGGTGAGCAAGCTTGGACTAAGCTCCACTTATAAATATTTCGTTTGCACACGTGCCACCTGTGTAATTATTACGTTACAACATCCTACGTCTAATCTCTCTCATCGCCGTCCCTGTTTGTCCACAATGTGCCTGAACCTTTACCATTAGCGAACACCTAGCGCAGTAATATTATCTCGTCAGCGATTAGCTGCTGTTCACCAGAGCGAGTAATTGTCTAAAGAGCCATGACTCGCCTATTTGGTTTATTTGCGCTACATTGCAATAAGTTATTACTTGCTTGTTAGATGCTTGTTAGATTCCCTTGAATCTTATGGTTAGTGACCCTAGTGATCATAGTAATATATAACATTTTATTGGCTACAACCCTTCTAAGTAAATAATCAATAAGATGTCTGAAATTTGCACTATGAAAATGATATTATGTTGGCCTTTAATAATAATGCTTAACGGATTCGATCTGTATGCTGAAAGTTGTGTGATTTTCAAATAATGCATTATTCCTTGTCTACGTTGTTTGATTATTACAGAAATATTGGCAATTACGACAGCTGTAACCATAATTTATCGATTCAGGCAAGGATTTTACAGCTGATACAAAATATATGAGAACACTTCATGCTAGAATAAAAGAAAAAAATGTTTAATTGCGTTTTTTTGGTACGACGATGGGAGTGCTACAGTCTGCGCAAAACCACAGTACACGGTACCCATCACTCAACGGAGTCCAAAGGTCGAGTAACAACGTAACTCATTTCATACATTGCCCTTTCCAATTTTCGCAAAAATGAGTCTAGCTAATCAGTAACATCAAAAATATTACTGATTCACAAAGAAGAAGCAATTTTGTTTATAATTTAACACATCAAAGCTACATTGACATAATGAAAATGATGAGATGCTTGGCGGCATTATAAAATTACTTTTTCACGGAAATCCAAAATCCCAATTACCCGTATCAAACGACCGGTTATAAAAGAATTGGATTAAATATTTTGAGAAGGATCATTGTCGGTGAGTACAAAGATCGTTAATCATGTAAGGTTTCATAAATATATTCCCACAGGGAGTTTAAATTACACTTGTAGGTGCGTGAAAACGAGTTTATTTTGACGTTATGCACTACTGTTGAACCTTACACCTGCATCATTCATTTTATATTTTCTATCAAAAATCACTCCAATTTAACTCCTCCTTTGGCGTAGAATAATATATGTCAGCGATACGCCAGGGTTATGGTGTCCAGACTCCATAATAAAAACACTCACGAATGTTTACTTGGTTTATTATCAGTTGATTTCTAGCACAGAATTGAAATAAAATGTGACTTACAGTCCTTTTTATACACTAACCGTCATTACACAATGTTTAACAACTGTCACTTCCTTTTCAACATATAATTGAAATTACTGTACAATTAATTATCAAAAACCAACATTAATATTGTAATGAATTTTGCACAACACCAAATGATTTATTTTATACGAATAACAAATTTATTTTAATAGCCAAACGCTGCTTTACAACATTCGGTCAACAGATGGCGCTATCAACAGGATGTAAATATAATAGCATGTTATTCATTACCGAAAACATAATAATAAGTATCATACATACATACATAGACTCACGCCTGTTTCCCGGAGGGGTAGGCAGAGACTACGGAACGCCATTTGCAACGATCCAGACATATCTCTCTTGCTTCATTAAGTAAAATAATAAGTATCAGAATCATGTTATTTAATACTAATTGATTTTACTTTGAAAGTTTCTGGAGTTATCTTAATAATTAAGCGATAAATTAAATACCCAATCTTTATAAACAGTTAAGCAGCCAATACGGTGTCTAATATTGTAAAGTAGTGAAGTTCTCAGTTCTGTGTTCACAAATAGTTATTTAAATATCAATCTTAAATATTATTAACATTTTTGTAATAATATAATCATTATATATTAATTTGCGCCCATATATACCTACCAACCTTAATTCATTTATTTTGAGTGCATTTTTAATACCAATTTATGGCTTGAAAAGGAACACTGAAAAAGATCATTTTCACATTTTCCTTTAATTATTCCCTGCAAAATTTCAAATATTATTTTCTCGATGGAAAATACAACCGCGCTTTTTACAATGTTTTATGTCGTGGTCTCTGCCATGAGTCAAAAGAATGCGAGTCTCGACCGTCGTTGCAATTTATCAATGTGGAAGCTGAAACTTTGTTGCGTCGTCCGGCTTTCCTTTTTCAAATTCCAATAAATAGCGCTCCACTCTGATATTAATCTTCATCACGGAGGTATGAAGTTGTTAAAATTATAAATCACTAGATCGTGGCAGTTTTGCTTGACGCTCATGGCCATGTGTCGGTGATTTATATTCGTTTTAGTTACTTATCTATGAAATTTTGGTTTATTGGTAAAAGATTTTTTTTTAAATTCGGTAGGTAAGGATATTTTTATGCAGTCTTTTTATATTACTCTTTGTAGACCCATTTAAATGAGACCAAAAGAGTGCCATACAGGGATTCTCAAGTTCAAGCACACAGAGAGCACTTTTCACTTTTTAAGTCAAGTGCGTATTAAATTGTTCATTAGGTAGCATGTCTGAAAGTTCGCCATAATGTTCTCTAAAGACATGATGATGTCTGCTAACCTGTACTAAGCTAGTGTAGTCTAGGCCTTATAATAGTGTAAAGAGGCCCGTAACCAACAATATGGCAGAAACAGAGCTGCTATTATTTGTCAAGGATTAAATAAACATTCAAACCAAGTAAATATGAAAAAATATGCAATGGGCAAACCTTTTCGTAATTCATTTCATACTCGTTTCCGTATGAACGGAAACGAAGAGAAAACTAATAAGCATGATACAGAGTTTTAAATTATGTGTCATAATGATACTGAATTGACTTTATTTGTTAGATTTTTAAAAAATACGACTATTTTAGCTTTAAGGCGTTTGTTCACTATCGCGTATCATTTCCTCCTATAAGTGATATTTTATAGTCCCGTGAACGTAAGTGTACATACTTAAAACATTAGCTTACTGAGTATAATTTCCTGTAGTGTCAGTATACGCAGTCCACAACAATAGTCTTTTGTATTTATTGTAATGATGATACTAAAAATATTATAAACAATATATGCGACACAGATTTTTTTATTGTAGTGGATAGACTAATGGCATTAAAAATAGTATGGGACTGTTCCAAAATTAATGCGATATTCGAGAAATAATAAGACACTTCAAAAACAAATATAGATATAATTTTGAATAAATTCTTGTAAATGTATAGTTTTAAATTCTTGTAAAATTTGTTTTATCGCCTACATTAAGCAACACAAAAGGGTTCAGTTGAGGAGAGGGATATTAGAGAGATGGGAGATGGAAAGGATTAGATAGACGAATTATAAAGCGTACTTGTATTTACGGTAGGATCTTTAAATGTGTCTTCCAGAATAATCTTATAATCTAGAATAATCTTTCCAGATTAATCTATCCACTGTAGCAGGCCGCGACCAAAAATCCTGTTAAGAATCATTTTAATAAGCTTGACGGGGTGTGTATTGTTTGTCCTTTACATAAATATTTGATGCCTATCAGCGATGAACAGATAAGTGGTAACCCTAAAAAGCACGGTAATGCTTTGTAGTCTTTAAGTTACAGACAGAAAGACAAAAAGCATTAACATTGTAACTGGTAAGATTTGAGCGGCCTTAAGAACCAAAACATACGCGACACGCAACGCATTAACAATGGATGGATAAAGAGAGGCTAAAATTTATGAATTCAGAGGAAACATTTAATATTGTAACACTATTTTCTTAGAGCCAATACAGTAAGTATTTACCTCGGGGATAACAGAAAAACGTGCGGCTTTTTTCCCAAGTCTAATATATAATTGATGAAAATGGCATGGTAGGCTCTCAGTGGACATGGTTTTATTTATTAGCTGGAAAGTGTCCGTGGTAAATAAAACGTATGAAGTTAATAACAAGCAAGCTGTTAAATCGCCTCACACCAGTCGTAGAAAAGGTATTAATAGAACAGGCTCGATTCCGACCAGGCAAATTTTGCACTAGCCAAACACTGAGCCTCGTCCAGTACATCGAAGATGGATTCGAAACCCACAAAATTACTGGTGTTGTCTTTGTTGACCTAACAACCGCATAAAACACAGTAAATATCAAAAAAACTGTTGTCAAAAGTTCTCGACGCAACAAAAGACAAAGGGTTCGTTGATATTCTGAGAGAGGTCTTAAATAACCGGAGGTTCCCAGTGCACCAAAATGGAGAGAAGAGCCGATGGCGGAGGCAGAAAAATGGACTCCTACAAGGCAGTGTTCTGGCTCCATCCCTGTTTAATATATACACGAACGACCAACCAACAACACCACGCACTAAAAATTTCCTGTACGCAGATGACCTCGCACTAGCAGCCCAAGTATTGAACTTTAAAGAAGCAGAAAAATCTGTCAGGGAAGGATTGGACGCGCTCGACAAGTACTACGTAAAAAGCGCCTTACGGCCTAATCCGTCAAAAACCCAGTCTTGCGCGCTCCATTTACGTAACCGGGATGCGAAGCGAGGACTTTCACTATCATGGCTAGGCATTAACATAGAGCACTGCTCTCGTCCACGCTACCTGGGTGTCACCCTGGACAGAGCGCTCACAAACAAGGCCCACTGCTTTAACACCAAGCAAAAGGTATGTGCAAGGAATAACATGCTGCGACGCCTTACTTCAATAGCCTGGGAGCGGCCGCGCATGTTCTCCGAACCACAAGGCGAGCACTGTCATATTCCGCGGGCGAATACGCATGCCCAGTGTGGCACCGATTCACCCATGCAAGGGTAGTGGATGTGGCCCTGAATGAGACATGCCGAATCATTACGGGCTGTTTGAAACCCACTCCGCTCAATATGCTGTACCCTCATATAGCAGGGATCACCCCACCAAATGTGCGGCGGGAAATAGCATGTGCAGTGGAGAAACATAGGCAGGAAACAGATGTGCGTCACTCACTGCATGAATACAAGATGCCTCGCGCCCGCCTTAAAAGCCGAAAAACCTTCCTAAGAACGACTTCTGCCACAAATAACACCCCAAAGTTGGCAAGAGAGTAACTGTGGGCCACTAAATACCCGGCCTCCCCAAACTTCCCTGAAGCAAAGGAAAGCCTGCCCCCTGGTCATAACTTGCAGTGGTCGACCTGGAGATCTCTTAATCGTTTGCGAACTCAGGTCGGGCGCTGTAGGGAAAACATGGCAAGATGGGGATTCATAGAACACTCACAGGTCCACTGCGACTGCGGAGCTCCATCACAATCCATGGCGCATTTGCTCTCATGCCCTCTTTGCCCATCTACCTGCAGTAAACAGGATCTTAAAGTGGCCTCAGACAATGCCGTTACCGTAGCCAAGTTTTGGGAACAAAAAATCTGAACCAGTGACACGATGAAGAAGAAGAAGAAGAATAACAAGCAAAGATTAAGCATTAAAAAGTGTGTGACTGTGTCCAATTCTAATGTGTAGAAGAAAATCTGGTCGAAAACTCTTGATTGCGAAACTTGGAGTTCTTTGCCTTGTAAGAGATAAAGCAAAACAATTTCTTACAAAGAAATGCTTTGATAAGAACCAGGGAAATTTATTTCATCGTATCACTAGAAATCTACAGTTATTCTCTAAATACACGCGCCTGTTCGTCTAGTAAGTGAAGCAAGCCATTCAGAGTAAAAAGGGTGTAATTAAGTTACAAAATTACCATAGTACAAGGTTCAGCCTATTTTGGTATCAGATGGCCATGTATGAGCTGTCCCAAAATTTTATATTACTCTCCCCACCTTACTGTTATTTCAGTGAAAGCACATTCGCACCCAAAAACATAAACATTGTTACAAACTAATGTGTTGATCACAAATATTACAACGTAATGAGGATACATTATATTTACACTTTACGTACTACGTGTTGGTTTCTGAGCCACGACAACAGTCCTGTGTGAAATAAACTGGTTTTATTGCCGCTTTATTTGATGGCTATAAGGAAATCTCATCAGAAGACATCACATGAATACTGAATGGTTGGAGAAACTTAACACGAATAACAAGTTTAATTCTTCACTTGAAATTATTGCCTCACGAGAGATAATCGTCGAGAAAATTCATATTGCCGTTTCAAATATTGTATCTACCGATAGATATGGCTACTAGCGATATATACCTATTTGACATAAGCTGCATACAAAATATGTCAAATATATATCTCTAGTAGCTTCATCGATCAATAGATAAAATACATATTTACCGATAAAGCATCTCTTGGGCAATCGAACAACACATTTGCGTCAACAGAATGCAACACCGCAAAAGAGTTACGTTTTCAGTTATTGTAAGTTTTGGTAGAGTAAGGCCGATTTTTCAATCTTCAGATAAACAACCAGATAGTATTTATTCTGAGGATAGCGTAATATTGCGTTTATCAATGGTCAGATAGGGTTTATTCGTCGAATAAATGACCAAACTAAGGAATAAATTTAACTGCGCGATCCTCGGTCAGATAACCGCTTATTTGACTGTTAAGTTGACGTTGAGATACATTTGGTTGGATTTTGGGCGTGGTATATATTACGAAATATGGCAAATATGGTCATTTGTCATATTTTTGACGACGCAACAATCGAAGAGGAGGCTATTATAAACGAATAGGTATATTCATCGACCTAGAAGGTGATAAAGAATAGTAAGACCGCGGGGCGATCATTTTAATACCTATATTGGATTCAATGGAGAGCTGATATTATGAAATGGTGAAACAAAT
Source organism: Euclidia mi (assembly GCA_944739405.2). NCBI lineage: Eukaryota > Metazoa > Arthropoda > Insecta > Lepidoptera > Erebidae > Euclidia > Euclidia mi. The sequence goes on from OX123181.2 coordinate 57,827,336, forward strand.
CAGATAGCATGTATTTCAAACATTTATTATAGTTAATACACACATTTATGGCATAAAAATACACTTATATTTTCAAAAACGAATTACAACTTAAATAGGTACCTAGGTACTAACTTACTATTTCACTAAAGACTAATTTACAATTATTCAACTACCTAAATTTACATCATAATACTATTTAACAGTAAAATATTATTATGTTCATAAGTCTTAAGTGGTACTTAAATGTAAAGGTGTCCTGTTATGTTAAAACAGATGCCCAAAATTCTTTCTTTGGTCATGCTGGGAGCGTTGGCTCGTTTTTGAAGAGACGATTTCTTAGACTCTCGTATTTAAGCTTTAATTTTTGGCACTAACGGTTATTTGTAGACACACCACATGAATTAGAAGCACTTTCTATCTTTCCACGCACATTCCTTGTCCTGATTGGTTACCGCATCAGTCGTTTTAATTTCTATAATATACCTCTATTTTTATATTAATGTTACTGGTAGTTGAATGTCTTTAATCTCGCATTCAAATTTGAGGAACGCTGGCATTGTTATTATAATATAATTTGATTGAAAACGAACAGCACAACACTCACGAATTCCGCGAAAATACCACAGTCCAAACATACATAAACAAACAAACCCCGAAATAATGACAACCATCATTTTGACAGTTAGAGCAGGACAGGCAATAAAGCTTCTGATTTCTGTCCTGCTCTAATTTGCTGTTCTGCTCTTACATGCACTTTTCTGATATATTTGTTTCACCTCTCTGAAGTTAGTGACGGGTACGATGATGTTATACGGTCAGATAGTTGCCCACGGAATAAAAGACTGTTGAAAAATTGTCACAAGTTTAACGGACTGTTATACAGCCCAATAAATTTATCAGTGGAATAGTTATTCATCTCTTTATTTGAGGATTGAAAAATCAGCCCTCTTACAGTAAGAGCTGGGTAGATGAAGTTTGATACCATTTGTCAATGTCTCTTCTTATGCGCTGCTTTGAGTACGAATAAAATTAAACGTCCTTTACATGCTCAATAAGCAGTAAACCAGTCAGGATTTTGTATGTTCATGGACATCTGTGAAAGAAGTTACGATCCAATGATGTTTCAAACCAATGTTTATGCTTATAGGTCACAATGGTCAGGCGGCAGTTGCATTGTAACAAAGCTTATTCAGTCATTTCGCGGTTAATTAGGAATGTGCTTTGTGGGTTCCAATACAACGTATCAGGAGGATATGGTACTGTGAATTGGACGTTTTCCGGAATTATTGGCAGGCCTGACACGTGGGTTGCGTGTGATCGCTACAAGTGGAAGTTGGAGGGGAAGGCCTTTGCCCAGCAGTGGGGCATAAATTAGACTTCTAATAATATAATAATAAGCTGGTAAACTGTCATATCTGGTTAGACTAGCAAACGTACCCCGGGCGTAGGCGTAAGTCTTGGATGCACCCGGGATCACGCTAGAACAATGATCATGAATTTTCGAAATAACTGATAAACCATAAGATCAAAGGCCAAGATCAAAAGCAAAATTACAGCCCTTTCAGGTGAAACATTAATTATATTCATCATATGTACCTGTCATACTTATCGTATGTAACGACACCTAGTGTAACTAATTCGAGAAGCCTTAAAAACTTTCAGAAACCTTTTTAAGAAACGTGAATAATGACTAATTCAATAAGAGAAAAGTATGTAAAATACATACATATATTCAGAAGCGTAAATAAAGGGATATTTAATAGGTTTTTACACTTTGTTGGTTTTTTCGTCCGTGTGATAATGTTAATTATACTAACATATGTAAATGGTTTTTGCTTCGGATAATTAGTGCGAGTATATGTACATAATTGACTGACGCATGATACTGATACTCAAAACTCAAACTCAAACTCAAAATCATTCATTTAGGTCACAAAGTGACGCTTATGAACGTCAAAGATTAAAGTTAATTACTAGATGATTCTACATTTACATTTACTGCCACGTTCGCAATGCAATAGGTAGAACCACGAGAAAGAACGGGCAATAAAACTCGTGGCCACTCTTTTTCACTGCCAGTATAATTCTTTGACATGTTATATTTGTAAGGAGCTGCAACTGTTTCACATTGCGAGTTATCTACTATTGCAAAAGTTAATAGTTATTGATATCATACTCAAGCAATAAATTATGTTCATTTAGTAAGCCTCCCAAAGTGAATATGGTGAAACAGGAGCATCCACTTACGTCTTTTGATGTAAGCAACTCGCGAACATGACTGTTCTGATCTATGGTCGAACAGTATGTTCCGAAAAGTAATGGTATATGAACCTGCAGCAATTTACAATCTATTAGTTAGCAGTTCATGACCACGAGTTACCCTCACCTTACAAATCCGATAAATTATAATAAAAAGAGTAGAACGAGAATGCAAATGTAGTATAAAAGAGAATACGGTAATTAACTACACTATAAAACTGCCTATTGACCTAATAATAAAAAGAAATTGACCTAATAAAATAATATTTATTTCCAAGCGTACTTGTCGTCAAGATACTCATTTAAACTATAATATGCCTTTAGTAAAAGATTATTTTTAACAATTGTCTAAAACGACCTTAAAGGCAAGTCTAAAATATTACTTGGTATTTTATTATAAAATCTTATACTAAGCCCAATAAAAGAGCTATGCGTTTTGTGTAAACGGAAATATGGTACACATAATTTGTGCCTGTTCCTAGTATTAATATTGTGAATGTCACTATTCATCTTGTAAGAATTTATAGGTAGTCGTACATGCATAACACTGGCATAAATATATTGTGATGCTACTGTAAGAATACCAATATTTTTAAATTTTTCTTTAAGTGAGACTCTTGTCTTTAACTGGTAAATGGCCCTAACTGCTCGTTTTTGTAATATAAAAATATTTTCGATGTCAGCGGCCCTACCCCATAATAATATGCCATATGACATAACACTATGAAAATAGCTAAAATAAACCAATCTAGCCGTATCGACATCAGTCAACCTACGAACCTACTTAATGGCATAAGCAGCTGAGCTAAGTTTCCCTGAGAGATATGTAACGTGCGCACCCCACTGTAATTTCGAATCAAGTGTTATTCCTAGAAATAATGTAGATTCAGATGTTTCGAGAACATCGTCATTTAGAGCTATACTAGGACCAAGGTTTCTGACATTAGGCAGAACAAACTTAATACATTTTGTTTTTTTGGCGTTCAGTACTAGATTGTTTACATTAAACCATTTAGTTACTTGAATGAGCGCACTGTTTATTTCGTTAAAATGTTCCTTATTTCTATCTACTTTGAATATCAAAGAAGTATCGTCAGCAAACAGTACAACGTCACAAATGTTTTTCAAGTAAAAAGGTAAATCGTTTATGTAAACAAGAAAGGCCCTAGGATGCTGCCTTGCGGCACTCCTAAATCAACAGGTAAGCCACTGGATTTTGAGCCGTTTATTTCAACACATTGGATTCTGTCACTTAAGTATGATTTAATGACTTCCAATGCTTTAGTCTGTACGCCGTAATGTCTAAGTTTGCATAAGAGCGTTTCATGGCAGACACAATCGAATGCTTTCGAAAGGTCGCAAAATACACCAATAGCATTTTGGGCACTCTCCCATGCACTGAATATGTGTTTAAGTAACGCTACTCCTGCATCTGTTGTCGAGTGACCCTTGGTAAATCCATATTGCTCACTATGAAGGAGGCTGTTTAGATTAAAATGTCTAAGTAATTGCTTGAGTATGATCTTTTCAAAAATCTTACTAAAGGCAGGTAGTATCGATATTGGCCTATAATTACTAGGATCAGTCTTACTGCCGAATTTGAAAAGAGGTATTATCCTACTGTGTTTCATAAGATCGGGAAAAACACCTGATTCAATACACTCATTAAATAAGTTGCTTAAATAAGGAGCTACTACATCAATTATATTTTTCAAAACCTTAACAGAAATGCCCCAGAGATCACCTGTATTCTTAGACTCTAGAGATTGAAAAGTACTTAAAATGTCTGACTCTAGAGATTGAAAAGTACTTATAATGTCGGTAGAATTAATACAATGGAACTTAAATAATACATCACATTTTCCTACACTAGATTCTAATAGGTTTTCTGCGACTATAGCTGATGATTTTAATTCTCTAGTAGTAGTAATCGGTATGCTAGCAAAGAATTTATTAAATGTGTGTGCGACTTCTTTGTCATTATGAATTAATCTGTCACTATCAAATAAACTAAAACTATTACCTCTTAGTGTTGTCTTACCTGTTGCTTCATTAATAGCTTGCCAGGTTGCCTTAATTTTATTCGAGGATTGTTCAATTTTGTTCCTAACGAATAATGCCTAAGCTGTATTGCACACTCTTTTAAATATCTTAGAATAATTCCTAACATACTCAGTGAAGTTCGAATCAGAATTGTATCTCTTCATACCGTACAACTCGTACATCTTTGTTCTGCTTTTGTAAATACCTGCAGTAGCCCATTCACTAAAAGCTCGAGATTCCTTAACTACTTTCTCCTTAGTCCTAAAAGTATTCTGAAATTCCTTGTTAACTACATTAAATAAATTATTGAAATTTTCATTTGGCGAATCAATTTCCATTACATCAGAACTCATAGCATTCATTCCAATCATAATTTTATTCCGGAATTCATTAAACTTATGACTAGGTAATGGCCTAACTAACACTTTCTGTTTGATGCTATCACTATAATACGGAAACCTTGCTAATTGACCACAGTGATCCGAAGTTAATACAGAACTAACTAATTTATTCGAAACTGTACAATTACTAAATATATTGTCAAGACAGGTGGATGATGTTGCTGTAATCCTAGTTGGTTCAAGGAACAATTTTTTTCAATTAAATGATTTAAATAGATTTAAAAATCTACTAGTCATTACTGAATGATCAAGAATATTTACATTAAAATCACCACAAACTATAATACCTTTCTTATTGCTCCTAATTTTAGTAATTGCATCTTCAATAACTGATTCAAACAAACTAAAGTTACTTAACGATGGACGATATACACATATGATAATATGCTGCTCAAGTTCTACACATGACAGTTCCACAGTGCGTTCTATAGACAAACTTGCTATGTCTTTCCGTTCTTTACATGTTAAGCTATTTGAAACAATAATCAAGGATCCACCATGAATAGCGTGTTTCCTAGAGAAGGCACTGTGTACCGTGTATTGCGAGTTATTTAAGAATTTAATTTGGTACTCTTTTAGCCAGTGTTCTGTAATACACATAACTTGTATACTGTGATTTTCTAAATATAAACTTAATTCTAAATCCTTGCCAGATAGACCTTGTATGTTTTGATGTGCTACATTCAGTAGAATTTGTCTACCCTTTGTCCTAGTCTTAAGTTTAAAGAACTTGTGTCAGTATATTCAATAGAAGAATTATTAAGATAGGAACTATTTACAGAAGCTAAATTCTTGGATACCCTACATGTACCTGTGTCATTTTGTAAATTAAATGCTAATAATTTAGCAACTTGTCTTCTATAAAATAGTGGCAGATACATAGTATCTTTGGTCAATGTAAAATTACTAATAAATTTATTAATGTCAAATAATAAAATAAAATCTTTATATTGCCATGTCAAATTGTATAAGCACAAGTTGAGTTCATGAATATAACTATTCATTGTTTCATTTAAGCTATAAGAATAATATATATCAGTTAACTATCGAATTGTACATATTGTAGCATAATTAGCATCTATGCACGTAAACAATACTATTTATATGCATAGATTTACTATATGACAATACTACAAAGGTATATTGGAAAACAGTACGCTGCTATCATGATACTAATTTTGAAAATTATTCGGCATGATAAAATATAAAATTTAATTTAAAATTTCATTAAAGTTATATTGCAAACCAATCTGTACATGGCGCTGTTTTATTTTTTCGAGATAAACTGTTGTTTTTATCTTACTTTAGGTAAGTACTAAGTTACTACAGTCACTTGTCTTTGCTTGAGCAGGCTAGAGCTTGAGGTTACAATTCGTCGTGGGTAAATTTCAGTTTTAGTTATGATAAAATAAAATTAATAACCTATTTTTGATTATCATAGGTATTATTACCTTGTAACTCATTAATCTATACAGTTAAATAAAATTGGAGTGTCTGTTTGTAATATTAAAATAACCGCTTTTTATTAAATGCTTATGTATACACGGTACATATACCGAAATGACATTTTTTACAATTTTTTTGGCTATAAATTAACCGGATACGCGAAGTAGTGCCCTCAGGACGCGGGACCGCGGGAAACAGCAAGTGAATGAATAAATTTATTTAAGGCGCTGTCCTAAGCGACTGTTTTGGTAAATGAAGGGGTGAAGCAGGGGAGGTGAAGGGCGCTTAGCTCCGCCTACTGCGGGGTGCCCCCCTTCATTCTCGCGCGTGTGGCCATATTCTGGCGACATCCGTATTCCAATATTTCAAAATCGCAAGCAAAACGTTTTAGCATATTGAATTGAGATACTGATATTAAAATTGATATTACATAAATCAATCTGTTTGTACAATATAGGCATAGCGCAATTTTTGTTCTCAGTGGAGCCATGAGCAAAACTGGTTTACATTAGACGTTATAGGTATTAATAGTTGACGAAAGTAGGTAAATACCTACGTGCCGTAAGATGATAAAAATAATTAAGTCAGTTCCATGTATGGAGAGGCTCTTATTATTTTTGTTTTGTTTTTGTATAAAAATGGTGAAGCGGTTCATAGAATACTTACATCTAATTCCATTCCTGTCAGTTTTCAAATCTGTTTTGCAATAAATTGGCTGTGACATACGGGCGGATAGACAGACAGACCTGGCGAATCTATATCGTTCCGTTTTTACAATTTTTGGCTAGGGTACCCTAAAAACCACAATACTGCCCTACTGAGCGCAAAAGCCGTATCTCAACTAAAGCGAGTTTCGAGATAATTGAAGTTTAGTAAAAGCTGATTTATTTTATTTATTTATGGATGTTTTATTGTTATTATAGGTATAATTATTATGGTAAAGGTTTCAAAATACGTCGCCGTTTTTAGGGGTTGTGAGTAGTGATTGAGGGGGGAGGAGGGGAGGTCTCGGAAACTCTCCTCACCATTTTCACTTGCCGGAAAATCTTGGTTTCCTCTGATAAAAAAATCTCCAAACATCGGTGTGTATGGCACTACCAACTTCCAAATTCTTCACCCTAGTTTAATAAACTAAAGCCTGCAATACATGTTGGTCGAGCTCAGGCCAACGCGAGTGTAGGCAAATTAATACAAGTCAAGTGTTACTGCCTACACGTTTGGCAAGTATATCGAAAACCAATGCAAATGGCCAATACAGACGAATTTTGAAGAGATGCCCACACGTTGGGCTCCGTCAGTTTGTATTGTGAATTAAAGCAAGATGAATGACGACGACGTAGCAGTTATTGTTGCTGCTGCTATTTATTTAATGAGCGCTTATATTTTTATGTCAGTGTATACCGCACTAAAGTTGAGATAAAGAAAATATGACAAATAAGGTGGTGGATGTTGAGTATTTACAAAAAATAGAACAAGGGCGTAATGGCGCCCTGACAAACATGTGGACACTATTGGCCGAGTGCGGGCGAGCGCCTTTGATTTGTGCAGAAAAACCGACAGCGCTCCGAAGTGCAGCAAGTGCTCGCGACGATCGCAAGTTGTGACAAGCTACGCCAAATGAGTTCTATACACGTTGGCGCTTGACTTTACTCGGCTAACTAGGCGAGCGACACCGAGCGATGGCTAGATAATGCAAATGTACTGTCTATACGTTGGTATTGGCGTTCACTCGGCGACGCTCGTCCAACATGTATTGCAGGCTTTAAGGCAAGGCTCCTATTTTCGGATTAAGGGTCGAAACAGAACCTAACATAACCTATTTAGTTACTTATTACAGTCGCACCTAACTCTAGGCACTCGAAAGCAATGACGCACAAATTTGACATTAGCTGTCAATATGATCATTCAAAGATAGCGGGTTTGCGTTTCGTTTCACGTTTTTCACATAAAACCTAAAATTGTCATTTGTAAAACTGTACTTAAGTAAAAAAACTACGTTCCGTTTTGTAAAATTGCCGAAGTATTTAAGAATTTTTGGAAATTGTTTAAACATATTTAGACGCAAGTCCGGCAGCCAAAATTACTTTTAGGGGATTAAAACTAAATCCCTTAAGCCCCCTACACCACCAATACCCTCAAATTCAGGCGACTCGTTTCGAAACCCAACCCATTATTATTTTAAAAATAGATGAAATATCAAAAATATATGTGGATATACCTTATTCATGAGATTCTGCTATATCGCTTAGAAAATTATAGAATTAAAATTTGAGTTACTGCTTTTTCGTTAGCTCTCCTCTTATACGTTTGTATGGAAAAATATAAAAAAATTCTTTCGCAATATGTGTTGTTTCAAAGAAAATAAATATTAAAAGATATTTATTTATATTTATTTATCATTTACTAACGAAATACAGAGTTTACAGCTCATCAAAAGTTAGCTGTCTCCTACAACCCGGCAGGTTTTCTTTATTCTCATCGAAAGTTAAAGGCAGTGTGTGAGGTGATGAGGTTTCAATACTTCTTATTTGCTGTTGTTCACGAGGCACATTTTCATTTACTTTCCTTTTACGGCTTGGTATTGTAGAAACTTCAAGCACTGATGAAACATTTTCCTCTCCGTGATCTCGCAATGCCATCCCTTGAGCTTGACGAGAATCAACAATTTCAGGCAACTGCCTATTCATATAAAACGCCACAAGCTTTTCTTTCATTTTCGTCTCCCAGAAAACATCATCTCTTTCTGTAATTTTTATTTTTAGTGGTATACTTTTGCCACTCCACACAGCAAATAAACATTTTTGTTTGCGTGTAACGTGGCGTTGCCCCTGAATTAGGTAATAACAATCACAATATTTGTTTAGACTAGTCAGTTCACTTTTTATCATGTCCATATTTGTATTTTATTTGCTCTTATACTATTGTCTAGGTCATTCTTATAGGCAACTATAGAACATGAAATTTCCACAATCGTGTTTGGACCTATTAATCCATCTGGCGTGGCGCCAATAAAGGGATAATACACAAGGCTCGATTGTTACATTTTCTTACTTCGTCAGTTGTTGCAAAGCCTCTGTCAACATATTCTGAAAAATCTGTCAACATAATATTCTTACGCAATTTGAACCAGTCACTGATATCCCTCTTGTATTTTTTGCTTATCACTAGGGAGTGAAGTCAAATATGTAAAAAAGACATTTTTGGCATTTCTTGGCTAGCTCTTGAACAAATCGTGTTAGGAATTACTGTAGTCAAATGTGTGTAAGCGTTGCAGAACTGTTATCTTTAACTTCACTGTAATTACGATAAAGATAATTAGTTAGGTACTTTATTATTAAAAAGAATACTATAACTTGTGTTATAGCAAACAGAGAAGTCACCTTCTTACTTATAAATGATTGATTTTAGAAATTAAAAATATGTTAGATGTACTGAGACATACCTAATTGTTTATGAATAATCAAAGTTTTACCCGATGTACCTAAATAGGTTTATGTTCACAACACAATAATACAACATTCGTTACCGCTTGTGTGCGGACTGCGGAGCGCCATATTAGCGCTGTTTATTGTTCGCCGTGGCGGCATCTTAGCGCTCCAGGCGCTCTGACAAGCTAATGAGTTTGCAATATAGGTACATAAAATGATTCGATTTTATGTTATTTCTCTTTCAAATATTGAAAACTGTGGCATCTATGTATTATGAGAATAATTTATATAATTACATTATGCATAATCGATAATCTAAAACATAGTCAGTCATAAACGACTCTTATGAAAATAATTTGTGTAAAAATGTTACGTTTTTCATAATCACTTGGCCATGGGTGAATTTCTATTTTATTACGACGCTTTCTTGCACAAATGCTTCGTAGAACTTTATTTCTCTAATTGTCCATATTTTATTCTTCTAATTATATATTTATAAGCACAGACACAATAACACATTAAACGCAACAAGAATATAAACTTAGGTCCTAATTATATGTGCCCATAGTCACATGAAATGCCTATTTGATACAAAGTATTCAGTCTTTAACATAGAACATGAAATTACGAACTCAAATCAGCGTATTACAATAACAAACAGGTTTACGTAAAATTTCGGGCAGCGAAGACGCAAGCGACATGACCTATCTCTCACAGGGCTCATAGCCGAATGATGAGGTCTGGGTGGGGCGTAAACTAGCAACTGACACTCAGTACACCGCTTATGCTAATAAGGTTTAAATTGCCGAAGCGTTTGATAATGATGGGATCTACCGAATGTCAAAATCATAGACGTTTGGCAGATTTTATTTAATTTTACAAAATATACACGTATAATATGAAAATAAATAGGGTAAATCTTTAGTTCATTAGATTTCCTACAATATTGTCAAAAAAATATGACAGCTTACGATCAAAATATTGCAAATAGTGAGACGAAAGATTATTTTCTGCCTCGTTTTTGTGATTTTTTTACCGTGATTCAATTTTACGTATATAAAAAATTCTTTCAAAAGTCTTTTGTTCAGATTTTTGACTTTAAGCTCTATTTTTTGCTAGTTTGTAATATGTACCGTTATGGCTAGTTGCGCGACGAAAAATTTGGTGTTTCACGGCTTCTGAGGTATAACAGCGCCTTAATTTGTACATACTGATCAGTCATGGCAAATTAATCGTAAGTTATTTTCATATCAAACTGGAGATGGGAATGTATAAATACTTCCATCTGTTGTCATGCTGTCTGATATTTTTTTTATGATTTCTGTATACTTAGTGCTTTAAATATTTTTAGATTTGCTGAAACAGTTATATGCAAGACGTAATTCAATATATTAATCATTGAAATAAATATTGTATGCTCACAAAACATATGGAGCCAGCCAAGTCTTAGCAGGCCGGGCGCACTTCGCATTTTAGGTACAAACTTACAGTACTCGCCAATCTTTATGGCCGCTCTGAATGTAGCCACTGGTACGAACTTGCGCATGGTACAGTCGGGTGGACATTTCATAACCAAGAAAAAATATTTGTTATTATTGAAAATTAAAATCTTCAGTTACGTTGTTAGATTAGCTATATTATATTATTTAATTTCATATTCAATCAAATTCGATTAATGTAAATTCAGTTAGGTGAAGGGAGGAAGGGACTTCTAAATGAAAAAATACTGTGGTTACGACAAAACAATTGTTTTTTTATATTTATTTATAATGGGGCTACACCTTCCATAAAAACATATGATTCCATACTTGTAGAAGGATCCTCATCTGAAGAACTTTCTTCGTGACTATCTTCACTTATTTCGGAATCTCCATTCTCAAACATTAAAGCGACCGCGCGGCATGATCATTGAAAATGGTAACTATATCAGTACAAATAACAACAAGAAACAATAACGATAGCAACGAGAAACAACGAAGAAGTAACACTATGAAACTATTCTGAACGCGACGATACTGTCAGAGCTCAGCGAATGTGTGATTCGTGTACGAACGTAGCACTCACACTAACGCGCGGGATGCGAGGACGCTAGCGGGTGGAAGACAGCGCGCGCGGGCGTACCCTGCCTCCACGCCCCGCATACGTCCCGCCGATACCTGATTTTGTGTTCTGCGCAGCGTAATGCGGCAAGCAAGGTTCGGAGCGGCCATAAATTTTGGCGAGTACTGTACTACACGCACACAGACACCACGTAACGCGAAAAAAAACATAGTAATTATGGTTATTTTTTCGTTCCCTACATTATGTAGTATGGCTTTGAATTTTAGCGATTTTAGATACATCAAAAAATATAATATGGGCCAAAAATAGAAATTTGTTTATCGAAACATTTTCAATAAGCCTAATGTCGATTACACTTTTATAAACGAATCGTATAATCATAAAAATTTATATATGTACAGTACTCGCCAATCTTTATGGCCGCTCTGAATGTAGCCATCGGTACGAACTTGCGCATGGTACAGTCGGGTGGACATTTCATAACCAAGAAAAAATATTTGTGATTATTGAAAATAAAAATCTTCAGTTACGTTGTTAGATTAGCTATATTATATTGTTTAATTACATATTCAATTAAATTCGATTAATGTAAATTCAGTTAGGTGAACAGACTTCTAAATGAAAAAATACATTGGTTACGACAAAACAATAGTTTTTTTTAATATTTATTTATAATGGGGCTACACCTTCCATAAAAACATATTCCATACTCGTAGAAGGTTCCTCATCTGAAGAACTTTCTTCGTCACTTTCTTCACTTATTTCGGAATCTCCATTCTCAAACATTAAAACGACCGCTAGGCATGATCAATTTTTTTTTTCATTTATTTATTTACAGGACCTTTATTATTACACAATATGTTGGTCCTATTGTTACAAACATACAACAATCCAAATTATAGATAGGTATTACACATTCTGAGCTCATCTACTGTTGCCATGCTCTAAACAACTCATATATCTGTCTAGCGGCTTCTGTCGTGTCTACTAATATTACAGTCTAAAAATATTTTTTGTCTTGCACTGCGGTTCCGTTCACACTCTACCAGCACATGATGGACGTCTTCAACCACACCACACGTTAGACAATTGGGTGAATCAGTTTTCCTCATCATAAAACCAAACTTGCGTGATAGAATATGACCGGAACGCAATCTTAATGCTATAACCATTGAGGCTCTATTTAAATTAGAGTCAGCAAACCAAGGGTAACGAGGGGGATGTGTCTGAATAGTTTTGTACCAAATCCCCTTTTCCTTTGATCGTTGATCGAAATATTCTTTCCACATATCAAAACAATATGTTTTATAAATACCTAAACTTTCAGTATAATGTGGCAAAATCTCCAAACATTCCCCCTGTTCCTGTCGAGCTCCCAGTCTTGCTAATTTGTCAGCCTCCTCATTACCCTTTAAGCCAATATGAGATGAAACCCATTGCAATTTCAACGTCAAATTTTTTCTTTGTATGTTATGCATTTTTTGTAAAATTGTATAAGCAATTGGCAAACCTCTTTTTCCATTTGTACATTTTACCAAATGTAATAGGGCACTTATGCTGTCAGTGAATATA